>CM075977.1:285999506-286286804 GCA_038087875.1 Malacoraja senta | reverse complement strand
TGACCCCATAGGTTTCCTTCCTTATCCCAACTGCCTGCTGGAGGCTAGTCTGGCATCTTAAATATTTCATTTCGCAAAGGTATATGTAAAAAGAATCAAAGAGGAGATGAATATGTGTCAGAGAAAATAAGTCACAGGAGCACAGGTTAATGGAGAGAGAGAGAATGGGATCAATAGGATTACTCTCTTGCAGAGGGATACGATGGATCAAAAGAGCTGAATGGCCTCTTCAATGTTGTAATCATTCATGCTACACTTGTTTTTTCTTGCATTGGAGCACGTTGAATTTGCGAAGGTGGTCTTTGATAAAGCACTTGTATTTGAGAGCAATGTCTTTGTTTGATGTTTGACCAGTTTGAATGGATATGGTAAGGGGTTTTCCTGCTTTTGACAACAACGGACATGTTGTTCATGGTCAGGTAAAGAACCCTGGACTTTCAACAACAGGGACTTGAAAATGGCGCCAAAAAATGGCGACTCAGTCTACTGTCTCAGTGTGCTACTGCTGCACACTTGTACTGTATCTGAGGTGCTTATCAAAGATGTATCTTTAGTTTAGTTTAGTGACACAGCGCGGAAACAGGCCCTTTGGCCCACCGTATCCGCGCCGACCAGCGATCCCCACATATTGACACTATCCCACACACACAGGGGACAATTTACATTTATTCCAAGCCAATTAGCCTACAAACCTGTACGTCCTTGGAGTGTGGGAGGAAACCGGAGACCCTGGGGAAAGCCCACGCAGGTCGCGGGGAGAACGCGCAAACTCCGCACAGACAGCACCCGCAGTCAAGATCGAACACGGGTGTCTGGCGCTGTAAGGCAGCAACTCTACCGCTGCGCCACAATGCCGCCTCCCCTATCTAAGTGCTTATGTGTAGCAATACCTGTACTAAACCGTATACAAAAATGGATTTCACTGTACCTTGGTACATGTGACAAATAAAGTGCCATTGAACATAGAATCGTTCAGTAGAAAATTCCACTCCCCCCACCTCCAAATTCTGCAGTACCGTTGACTAGACAAAAGAGGGCAATAGTGAGTCATTGACCCACAGTTCCCCCCCCCCCCCCCCTCCCCCTAGTGAGATGAAGGAGTATTACAACATTTAGTATCTAGGTACTTCTCACTTAATAACCTAAGCCCACAAATTAAAACAGTATGGAGGATGAGTAATTATAATTCTGGGTAATAATGCTTTGCTGGCGGTTAGCTTGGGTGTTGCAGCACCAGTTTGGTTTAATTTAGAGATACAGCGCGGAAACGACCCTTCGGCCCACCGCGTCCGCGACGACCAGCGATCCCCGCACGCTAGCACGATCCTACACACACTAGGGACAATTTACAATTTTACCGAAGCCAATTGGCCGATAAACCTGCACTTCTCTGTAGTGTGGGAGGAAACCGGGGCACCCGGAGAAAACCCACGCGGGTCACGGGGAGAACGTAATACTCCGTACAGACGGCGCCCGTAGTCTGGGTCGAACCCGGGTCCCTGGGGCTGAAAGGCGGCAACTCTGAAAGGTGGAAGCTACTCAAGTGGAATAAGAGGAGCTGTTCCTCCAGCTTGTGTGTGGTCTCACACTGGCAATGGGAGGGTCCCAGGATAGAAAGATCCATATGGGAAGGGGAAGGGGATCGGACTTTGCTGGCTTAACTTTGCCCTAAACTTTATTCCCTTATCATGTATGTATCTATATACTGGCTCGATTGTAATCATGTATTGTCTTTCTGCTGACGGGTTAGCATGCAAGAAAAGCTTTTCACTGTACCTCGGTACACGTGACAATAAACTAAACTGAACTGAAATAGACAATAGGTGCAGGAGTAGGCCATTCGGCCCTTTGAGCCAGCGCCGCCATTCATTGTGATCATGGCTGATCATCCATAATCAGTACCCCGTTCCCCATATCCCCCTTAAGAGCTTTATCCAACTGTCTCTTGAAAGCATACAGAGAATTGACCTCCACTGCCTTCTGAGGTAGAGAATTCCACAGACTCACAACCCTCTGTGTGAAAACGTTTTTCCTCATCTCCGTTCTAAATGGCCTACCCTCTTATTCTTAAACTGTGGCCCCTAATTCTGGGCTCCCCCACCATCGGGAACATGTTTCCTGCCTCTAGCGTGTCCAAACCCTTAATAATCTTATATGTTTCAATAAGATGCCCTCTCATCCTTCTAAACTCCAGAGTATACAAGCCCAGCCGCTCCATTCAATCAACATATGTCAGTCCCGCCATCCCGGGAATTAACCTGGTGAACCTACGCTGCACTCCCTCAATAGCAAGGATGTCCTTCCTCAAAAATGGAGACCAAAACTGCACACAATGCTCCAGGTGTGTGGACGGATGGTGAAGCAAGCGTAAATGCTTCAGCGAAACGATCACCGAGCCTGCGCTTGGTCTCGCCGATCTCCAGGAGGTCACATCAGGAACACCAGATGCAGTGGATTCCTTCTTTAATTCCAGTCTGGATCCAGTCTGATGACCAGGTTTGGATTTAGCAGAGGATAAAAAGGTAAGTTTATTCGAGGTTACTTGTCAAAGATCCAGTCGCATCCTCTGGAGACGAGCAGGTCACACTGGGGACAGGATTTATTCCTCAATCAATATCATCAATCAAAACATTACATTGCGTTTCATTGAAACTTGCCATGTGCTGTCCACATCTTTAAAATCATAATAGACTTTGGACTTTAGAGATGCAGCGCGGAAACAGGCTCTTCGACCCACCGAGTCCGCACCAACCAGCGATCTCCCCGAACACTCGCACTATTCTCCACACTAGGGACAATGTGCAATTTTTTTTTACTGAAGCCAATTAACCTTCAATCCTTTTGTGAGAAGAAACTGCATTTGCTGGTTCACACCGACAGTGCTGGAGTCACTCAGTGGGTCAGGCAGCATCTCTGGAGAGAAGGAATGGGCGACGTTTCAGGTCGAGACCCTTCATCAGTCCCTGATCAGACTTTTATCAGTTTGAAGAAGTGTCTCGACCCGAAACGTCACCCATTCCTTCTCTCCAGAGATGCTGCCTGTCCCGCTGAGTTACCGGACCTGCAAATCTTTGGAGTGTGGGAAAAAACCAGAGCAGCCGCCCGGTAGTCACAGTGAGGACGTACAAACTTCGTACAGACAGCAGCCGTAGTCAGGATTGAACCTGGGTCTCTGGCGCTGCAAGGCAGCAGCTCTACCAGCGGGCCACCGTGCCGCCCACACTTCACAAAGACCTCACTTCAAAAGATACATCAGTGGCCGCTGCACACTTTGAACTAAAGTCATGAAAGGCGCTTTGTAAATGAATTGAAAAAATGTTTCTTTGAAAGAAATGCAATCCATTGAAAGTAGGATAAGGAATCGCACCACTAAATTCATCAAAGTTCCTGGCAGTATGTGTGATGGCAAGGGTTGGATTGCTTCCATTGAATGGAAGTTGCGATGCCGGGAGGTTCAGTAAGGCATGGGGATTGTGTTTTTTCGAGCTGGTTGACCACTATTTCGTGATCCCACTGGTTCAACAGGACTTATGGTCACACGCCCCTACAGTTTAGTAAAAATCATAAGCCCCTGTCCCACCTACGTGTCCTTGGCATGCTAAATACGCGTCTTCATGCACCTGCACTGCCTTCTGGAGCGCGTAACGTCATTTGAAGACGGACACAAAATGCAGGAGTAACTCAGCGGGACCGGCAGCATCTCTGGAGAGAGGGAATGGGTGATGTTTCGGGTCGAGACCCTTCTTCAGTCTGAAAGAAAGGTCTTGACACGAAACATCATCCATTCCTTCTCTCCAGAGATGCTGCCGGTCCCGCTGAGTTACTCCTGCATTTTGTGTCTATATTCAATTTTCTTGGCCCCGCTCTGGGAGTAGAAGTGGGGGCAGATCCGGACCGCAACGTCCGTGAGCCCCAGGCCGAGTTCGACGATCGTTTGCCTGCTTCTGCTGCTGTTGGAGGTGAGACATTGCTTCGCGCCAGGGTCTTGGGCCTGTCCCACTTTGGCCGTCAGTTACGCGACAGGCCGGTTGCACGCAAAGATTTTGTTCACTACAAAAATTTCGGAGCGCCGCGCGATGTCGCTCACAACTCCATACCCTTCCGCTCTTCTAAGTGGGACCGGCCCCGCGCGGCCACACGATGCCCGTGCGCCTCAACGCGACCACGAGGTCGCTTAATTTGCGTGCCAAGGACACGTAAGTGGGACAGGCCCTTTACTCCAGCGTTTTGTGCCTCTCTTCAGATGTTAATTTATTTTGTTCTCTGGTGCCTTAAGTATCCAGCCACTCTTCCCGGCTGTTTGATTAAATTACCTATTTGGAAGGTGTCAGTTTTAAATGCATTACACAAAACAATTTAAACAGGTAATGAGCGGTCATTGAGGAACTGTACTGTGAGATTATCACAGATGGACATAGCTTTAACACCGAAGTCATTCTTGTGTCTGAGTGCCGATCTTCTCCTGAACGCGAGTGGTTCTGTTGACCGATCCTTCACCGTTTAGGGATGAGTGGTTTACCCCGGCTGTGTTAGTGATTGGTATCAATTGTCAATAATCTCCGCATTTACCCTCTCCAAGCCTTTCACTATTCACTGTTTTAAAGAGGTCCCCACTCATCTAAACTCCAGCGAGTCGAAAACATAAAGCAAAGAAAAACAGGTGCAGGAGTAGGACATTCGGCCCTTCGAGCCAGCACCGCCATTCAATATTTTTATTTATTTATTTTTATTTTTGCGATACAGCGCGGAATCAGGCCCTTCGGCCCACCGAGTCCGCACCGACCAGCGATCCCCGCTCATTAGCACTATCCTACGCACATTAGGGACAGTTTACATTTGCACCAAGCCAATTAACCTACATGCCTGCACGTCTTTGGAGTGTGGGAGGAAACCGAAGATCCCGGAGAAAACCCACGCAGGTCACGGGAGAACGTACAAACTCCATACAGACGGCACGTGAAGTCGGGATCGAACCCGGGTCTCTGGCGCTGTGAGGCAGCAACTCTACCGCTGTGCCACCGTGGATAACGTCAGTGACCGGGACACTGAGGATCACCTAAGCGGTCCAGCTGATAGAGTAGACCCCACATCATCTATAAGTTCGGGGAGCTGAGGTCTGGGTTACACACTCACATCCTGGGGCTCCTTCCAGTTGAGCCATTCATGACTGTATGAAAGGAAGTCAACTGTGTTTGACCTGGTTACGTGCAGCGAGGAACAGCAGATGTTGGTTTAAACCGCAGATAGACACAAAAACCTGGAGTAACTCAGTGGGACAGGCAGCATTTCTGAAGAAAAGGAATAGGTGAGGAAATGTCAGAGATGGTCCAAGTGAATTTGAGTGCAGGATGGAAATTAATAGGGAAGCTAATGAAGTCAGTGAGTTCTGCATGGGTGTAGGAGTAAGCCCTGATGCAGTCTTCAACTTGCGCCCCAGCGGTATGAATCTTCACCTCTCTAACTTCAAATTACCCTTGCTTTCCCTCTCTCTCTCCATCCCCCCCTCCCCTTCCCAGTTCTCCGACCAGTCTGAATGTCCCCCCGATTACATAGTATCTCTGTTTGCTGTGTTGTCACCTTCCCCTAGCTAACAATACATTTTCCTTGATCTGCATCGCTTATGATCCCTTAAACTTCCTTATCTCTGCAACTGACCCTCTCCCCTGACGCTCAGTGTGAAGAATGGGTCTCGACCCGAAACGTCACCTCTATTCCTTCTCTCCGGAGATGCTGTCTGACCCGTTGAGTTACTCCAGCTGTTTGTGTCTATCTTTGACTCGGTTGTGTCGGGCTTGTGTGTGTGTGTGTGTGTGTGTGTGTCGCGGTGCAGTCACTGCGGCTATGCGTTGTATTGGGAGTTGCTTTCGCTAGGCTGGTGCTACAGAAGCAGGGAGGCATTCATCCCTCATCTTTAACAGGCCCTGCAGCCACATAACGGTCAGGAGTGAAGACAAATGGCTAATGGAATGGTATTTACATTGAGGGGAACGGGAGACTGTGGCCGTGCCATTGACACTTCATCAACTTTATGGACCTAGAAGGACTTGGTAATGTAAGGAGGTATCGATTAAGGAAGAACCAGTGAGCTTTGTGAGGCCAGCTTCTGTCAATAAGGCAATTAGCGCTGGCCCCAATTCACAGGAGAGCATGGACAAGAACTCTCGTCTGTGTAAATCCTCTTCGATTCTTCCACAGTCAAGTCACCAATCCCTGACACATCCAAAAGGCTCAAAAAGGCTTTTGGCACATCGTCCTTCATCAGCCAGTGTATTGCTTATAGAGGTTGGGAGGTCATGTTGCAGTTATATAAGACAAGCACAAAAAGCCGGAGTAACTCAGCGGGACACGCAGCATCTCCGGAGAGAAGGAATGGGTGACGTTTCGGGTCCAGACCCAAAGCGTCACCCATCCCTTCTCTCCAGAGATGCTGCCTGGTCCTGCTGAGGTACTCCAGCTTTTTGTGTCTATCTTCGGTTTAAACCAGCATCTGCGGTTCCTTCTTACGCAGATATTTAAGGCATTGATGAGGGCAAATTTAGAGTTATTGTGTTCGTTTCTGGGCACCATGTGATAGGAAAGATGTTGTCAAGCTGGAAAGGGTACAGAGAAGATTTACAAGGATGTGGCCAGGACTAGACGCACAGAGTCTCTTGCCCAGAGTAGGTGAATCGAAGACCAGAGGACGCAGGTTTAAGGTGAAGGGGAAAAGATTTAATAGGAATCTGAGGGGCAACCTTTTCACACAAAGAATGGTGGATGTGAGGAACAAACTGCCAGAGGAGGTAGTTGAGGCAGGGACTATCTGAATATTTAAGAAGCAGTTAGACAGGTGCATGGATAGGGCAGGTTTGGAGGGATATGGACCAAATGCTGGCAGGTGGGACCAGTGTAGCTGGGACATGTTGGGCGGTGTTGGCAAGTTGGGCCGAAGGGCCCATTTCCACACTGTACCACTCTGTCACTATGACTCCACCTGTATTATCCTGGTGGGTGACCTTAGTGTAGTGTCGTGGGAGTGCTGCATTGTCCTAGTGTGCTCTGCCCTCTTGAATGGAAGTCATAGAATCATACAGTGTGGAAACAGGCCCTTCGATCCAAATTCCCCAAACCAACCAACATGCCCTGTCTAGAAGGTATAGGAGTGTGAAAACGCACACATCCAGATTCAGGGACTGTTTCTTCCCAGCTGTTATCAGGCAACTGAACCATCCTACCACAACCAGAAAGCAATGCTGAACTACTATCTACCTCATTTGGAGACACTCGGACTTTGATCGGACTTTACCTTGCACTTAACGTTACTCTCTTTATCAAGTGTGTGTACACTGTGAATGGCTTGATTGTAATGCATTGTCTTTCCGCTGACTGGTTAGCACGCAACAAAAGCTTTTCACCGTACCTCAGTACACGTGATAATAAACTAAACTGAAACTAAACACTAGACCCACCTGTCTGCGTTTGGTCCATGTCCCTCCAAACCTGTCCTATTCATGTACCTGTCTAATTGCTTCTTAAACGTTATGATAGTCCCTGACTTAACTACCTCCTCCAGCAGCTCGTTCCATACACCCACCACACTTTGAAAAAGTTACCCATCAGATTCCTATAAAATCTTTCCCATCCACCTTAAACCTACGCCCTCTGGTTCTCGACGGGGAAATAAAAGACTTCAGCTCAGGATTTGAAAATAAGCAGGATCAATCTCTCTGGTTTTCTGGTCAATATTCTGGTCAAGTGCTGCTTGCTAAATGTGATGTTTCTTGATTGTCCACTGATAACCTGCCTTGCTTTCTGCACTGGAGGATTGACTTAACTTTAAACATGTAAAATATTCTGGATGCAGTATGTATCTATCTTCTATATATATTATTATTATATGTATATATATATATATATATATATATATATATATATATATATATATATATATATATATATATATATATATATATATATATATATATATATATATATTACTAAAACTCTCATCTTGCTTGGTTGTTTGTGTGTTCCTGAAACTCTGCAAAAACGGTACACGATAGCGCGACAATTTTAGGCCCACCTTACTCACCATTGTCCTGCGATGTGCATTAAACAAGTTTTGTTCAGATTGATGTTATATTTTACAAGTTATTGACATTTTAAACTTTAATAAACATCGCAGTCATGTTCCCACTTGCCGGCCACACCTGCATAGTTGGGGGCTATGGGTGGAATAAATGGTGGAATATTTGGTCAGGAGACAGGGACCCAAAGGTTTCCGCACTTGTTTTTAATTAAACTTGACGCTTGCTTGAACACCCAAATCTCTGGGAACTCCTGACCCAACAACGCAGAAACAAGTGGGAACGTGTGGGAAGGAACCCCCAGATGCTGGTTTACACTGAAGATAGTCACAGAAAGCTGGAGTAACTGAGCGGGTCAGGCAGCATCTCTGGAGAGAAAGAATAGGTGACGTTTCGGATCGAGACCCTTCTTCAGTAGGATATCTATACCAGGCTGTTAATGAAAGGACATTTAATGGAGACACTTTGGAGAACAATTTCCTCTGGGAAAGAGATGATGGAAGACTGTGAACATCCCACTCAATTTATCAATGCTTCTGCAACCTTAACTAGAGAAGGAATTAAAGATGACCATGCGGCGGACTTCCAGAGAGAGTGGAAGGGTTGAGGCTAACAACCCCTCGTCTTTGAGTGGATATTTTTAAGGCAGCGATAGATAGATTCTTGATTGGTGCAGGTGTCGGAGGTTATGGGGAGAAGGCAGGAGAATGGGGTTAGGAGGGAGAGATAGATCAGCCATGATTGAATGGTGGAGTAGTGACGCAGCGGTAGAGTTGCTGCCTTACACCACTTGCAGAACCGGAGACCCGGGTTCGATCCCGACTACGGGTGCTGTCTGTACGTAGTTTGTACATTCTCCCCGTGACAGCGTGGGTTATCGACTAGATCTTTGGTTTCCTCCCACACTCCAAAGACGTACAGGCTTGTAGGTTAATTGGTTTGGTGTATGTGTAAATTGTCCATAGTGTGTGTAGGGTAGTGTTAGTGTGCGGGGATCGCTGGTCGGTGCGGACTCGGTGGGCCGAAGGGCCTGTTTCCATGCTGTATCTCTAAACTAAACTAAACTAAACTAAAAAGTAAACTTGATGGGCCGAATGGCCTAATTCTGCTCCTATTCCTTATGATTGGGCCATGGAAGCAGATTTGAAGCACATCTTCTCCAATGTCCTCGTTGGTGGCTCTAGCCCAAATGCATTGCCATGGACTGCAACACTTTATCACCACATGTGACTAGGCACAGTGAAGTTCTTTGCTTGCATACCCAAGGTGTACAAATAGCGGCCACATACGGCGCTGATAATGTTACAAAGTACCCCCGCCATCTCCTCCTTTGTCCCCCAATCCTCCCCCCCCCCCCAATCCCCCACACCGGGCCCCATTTTGTTCTCCCACTCCCTCTCCACACGGAGGTCCCCCCACACCAGGTCCTCCAGTGTTCATTGTTCTCCCCCTCCCCCCCCCACCTCACGGCGGATCCCCCACGCTCATCGAACGCCACCCGTGGGTTAACCTGCGAGGCTTCACCACCGCCACCGAGGCTCCACCGCTGCCAAGGCTGGGAATTGTTCCCCCACTTGTCCCCGCCAACCTGTGTCTCCTCACCAGGGTGAATTAGTTCTTCATGATTGTGCCGTTTAGTGCAAGATAAAGTCTGATTAAAGATCGTTCAAAGGTCTCTAATGGGTTAGATGGCAGGTGAGGACCTGCACTCTGGCTGATGTGAACTGCACTCTGTCTTTCCCCCTTTGTTTAGTTTAGTTTAGAGATACGGCACGGAAACAGGCCCTTCGACCCGCTGAGTCCGCGCAGGCCAGCGATCCCCGCACACTAACACTATCCGACACACACTAGAGGACAACTTATAATTATACCAAGCCAATTCAACTACAAACCTGTACGTCTTTGGAGTGTGGGTGAAAGACGCTGCACCACTGTTTCTCTCAAGGGGAGAACCTACAACCTCTGTGTACAAACAAATAAGGTTTAGTTTAGATTAGTTTAGAGATACAGCACGGAAACAAACCCTTCGGCCCTACCGGGTCCGCGCCGACCAGCGATCCCTGCACATTAACACTATCCTACACCCACTAGGGACAATTTTTACATTGACCAAGCCAGTTAACCGACAAACCTGTACGTCTTTGGAGTTTGGGAGGAATCCCGAAGATCTCGGAGAAAACCCACGCCAGTCACGGGGAGAACGTACAAACTCCGTACAGACAGCACCCATAGTCGGGATCGAACCAGGGTCTCTGGCGCTGGAAGGCAGCAACTCTACCGCTGCAACAATTTGGGTTTGAGTTTGACTTGACTGCATTCATGTGTAGTATTTTCTGATCTGATAGGGCAGCATACGACACAAAGCTTTTCACTCTACAGGTGACAATAGTAACTTTAAACCCCAACCTCTCAGTACCTCTACATTCACTAACCATTCCGGACCTGTTGTGCATTATCCAGCGTGCATTAGTTGTCTCTTCTTTAAATCAAGCATTTTGTGGGTGAGTCATGGCATGAGACATCTTCGAGCTGCTTGCACACCTGCAAAGTTGTCGAGCAATAGACAATAGGTGCAGGAGTAGGCCATTTGGCCCTTCGAGCCAGCACCGCCATTCACTGTGATCATGGCTGATCATCCCCAATCAGTACCCCATTCCTGCCTTCTCCCCATATCCCCTGACTCCGCTATTTTTAAGAGCCCTATCTAGCTCTCTCTTGAAAGCATCCAGAGAACCTGCCTCCACTGCCCTCTGAGGCAGAGAATTCCACACTCACAACTCTCTGTGAGAAAAAGCGTTTCCTCGTCTCCGTTCTAAATGGCTTAGGTTTGGCAACAGCCACGAATCTGTAAAAGCTTGATGCTTGCAAATTCACAGCCATAAAATTACCCAATATCTCTTACATGGAACATAGAACAGTACAGAAGACAGACACAAAAAGCTGGAGTAACTCAGTGGGTCAGACAGCATCTCTGGAGAAAAGGAATAGGTGACGTTTTGGGTCGAGTCTGAAGAAGGGTCTCCTATGCATTTTCTCCAGAGATGCTGTCTGACCCGATGTGTTTCTTGTATCTATCTTCTGCAGACAGTTTGGAATGTCGCCAACAACTCTCACCAACTTCTACAGATGAACTTGAACTTGAACTTGAAAGCATTTTATCAGGATGCATCACCGCATAGTTTGGGAACAGCTCCATCCAAGACCGCAAGAAATTGCAGCCAATTGTGGACGCGGCCTGGGCCATCACACAAACCAACCTCCCTTCCACTAACTCCATTTATACCTCACGCTGCCTCGGCAAGGCCAGCAGCATAATCAAGGACACGTCACACCCTGGCCACTCCCTCTTCTCCCCTCCACCGTCTGGCAAAAGGTATAGAAGTGTGAAAACGCACACCCCCAGATTCAGAGACACGTGACAATAAACTGATAAACTAAACTGAAACTGTGCTATACTCCATGAATGAAAGGATAGATGTGCCCTCTGGTGTTCTAATGTTGGACATTTCCACCCTGTGGATAACGGTTTTGACCATCTATTCCTCTCATAATTTTATGTACTTCAATCAAGTCTCCCATCAACCTCCTTATAGATAACCATTCACTTGGGGTTAGTTTTAGAAGGGGAATATAAGTGACAGCCTGGCAGTCAGAATGAGGATTGGAATTTGCGGATGGATTTATTCCACTGACGTTTTCTCAAAATGTCACCACAAGGCGGCAGGGTGGCGCAGCGGTAGAGTTGCTGCCTTACAACGTCAGAGACCCGGGTTCGATCCTGACTGCGGACGCTGTCTGTAGGGAGTTTGTACGTTCTCCGGTTTCCTCCCACACTCCAAAGACGGACAGATGTGTAGGTTAATCGGCCTCTGTAAGTGGTAAATTGTTCCCTGCGTGTGTGTGGGATAGTGTTAGTGTGCGGGGATCGCTGGTCGACGCAGACTCGGTGGGCCGAAGGGCCTGTTTCTGCGCTGTATCTCTAAACTAAACTAGGCAGTGATGGGCAGAATGGTCTCCCTAGGTGCTGTTTACAGGTGCGGATTGTTTTTAATCAACTGTTCAGGCAAGGTTCTCGGTATGGGGTATCGAGGGCAATTGTTGCACCCAGATTGAGATTGGCATGTCTGGAAGAAGTTATGGAAGAGTGGGGCCAAATGCAAATTAGAGAAACACCGCCTCATATTTTGCTTGGGGAGCTTACAACCCAGCGGTATGAATATTGATTTCTCTAACGTCAAATAACCCCGGCATCCCCTCTCTCTCTGTCCCTCCCCCACCCTAGCTTCAAAGTTGACCTGTTGAGTCTCATTGTCTGTAACTGGTTTTCACCTAGCTCACAGCTAACAATGGCCTTTCCTTTATCATTGTTACTTTTTGGCACATCTTTCATTCATTTGTTCTATATCTCTCCATATCACCGTCTACATCTCTAGTTTTCCTTTCTCCTGACTCTCAGTCTGAAGAAAGGTCTCAACCTGAAACACTACCCATCCCTTCTCTCCAGAGATGATGTCTGACCTGCCGAGTTACTCCACCATTTTGTGTCTATCTTTGGTCCAGCATTTTGTGTTTATATTTGGTTTAAATCAGCACCTGCAGTTCCTTCCTACATATCCACTAGAATATTTCCATCTCCCAGAGAATGGATCCCCATTCCCAAAGGGTCTTTGACAATAGACAATAGGTGCAGGAGTAGGCCATTCGGCCCTTCGAGCCAGCTCACCCATTCAATGTGATCATGGCTGATCATCCCCAATCAGTACCCCGTTCCTGCCTTCTCCCCATATCCCTTGGCTCCGCTATCTTCAAGAGCCCTATCTTGAAAGTATCTGGAGAACCGGTCTCCACCGCCCTCTGAGGCAGAGAATTCCACAGACTCACCACTCTCTGTGTGTAAAAGTGTTTCCTCATCTCCGTTCCAAATGGCTTACCCCTTATTCTTAAACTATGGCCCCCTGGTCATGGACTCCCCCAACATCGGGAACATGTTTCCTGCCTCTAGCGTGTCCAAACCCTTAATAATCTTAAATGTTTCAATAAGATCTCCTCTCCAGGGTAGACAAAAGGTAGACAAAAGGGCTGGAGAAACTCAGCAGGTGCAGCAGCATCTATGGAGCGAAGGAAATGAGCAACGTTTCGGGCCGAAACCCTTCTTCAGACTTAACTCTAAACTCCAGAGTGTACAAGCCCAGCCGCTCCATTCTCTCAACATTTGACAGTCCCGCCATCCCGGGACTGTCTTGGAAGCAGATTAGTATTCAAAAGAAGATACACAAAAATGCTGGAGAAACTCAGCGGATGCAGCAGCATCTATGGAGCGAAGGAAATAGGCAACGTTTCGGGCCGAAACCCTCCTTTGGAAGAAGGGTTTCGGCCCGAAACGTTGCCTATTTCCTTCGCTCCATAGATGCTGCTGCATCCGCTGAGTTTCTCCAGCATTTTTGTGTACCTTCGATTTTCCAGCATCTGCAGTTCCTTCTTTAACTCTTTAGTATTCAAAAGAGCTCCCTTAAAAGAGAATATATAATGTTTCAAACAAGGTGTTTTAATTTTACACTCTGTCAATAAGCAATTATACGCTTCCAGTCCTGCATTCCAATTTAGCTCCAAACAATTACGTTTGTTTATTTGTGTGATTTATTAAAATGTAACAAAATGAAGAATGGTTTCCCTTTGAAGCATAAAGTTGTAAGCAGTGCAGCAGGAACACCTCTCCCACACAGCACTACCTCCGCGATAGAGCTTGCTCCAAAGCATAGCGGAAAAAAATCAATGGAAGCGCACTTCTTCTGAGTAATGTGTTTAAAGAGAGACGCATTGAATCTTACAGGAGGCGGTTATTTGGTTCATTAGGCCCATTGCCTGTGACTGTGCTGCTTGCTTGCATTTTAACTCATAGTCCATTAATTCATGGGATTTATCGTTGTGCACTACTGTATCGTATTGTACCGAGAGAGTGGTTAATTATATGGAAGATTCCTCTGATCGTGAGAGGAATAGATCGGGTAGATGCACAGAGTCTTTTACCCAGAGTTGGGGAATCGAGGACCGGAGGCCATGGGTTCAAGGTGAAGGGGAAAAGATTTAATAGGAATCCGAGGGGTAACTTTTTCACACAGAGGGCGGTGGGTGTATGGAACAAGCTGCCAGAGGAGGGAGTTGAGGCTGGGACTATCCCATCGTTTAAGAAACAGTTGGGCAGGTACATGGATAGGACAGGTTTGGAGGGTTATGGACCAAGCGCAGGCAAGTGGGACTAGGGTAGTTGGGACATTGTTGGCCGGTGTGGGCAAGTTGGGCCGAAGAGCCTGTTTCCACACTGTATTAATCTATGACTCTCTGACTGCATGAGGGGAGGCCTGATAGGTATATAAAATGATGAGGTTTAGATAAGATGGATGGTCAGAACCTTTATCCCCCAGGGTGGAGATATCCAACACTAGACAATGTAGCTATAAGGTGAGTGGGGGAAAGTTTAATGGGGATGGATATGGCGCTAGTTATTTTTTTAATCACAGTGAGGGGTGGGTGCCTGGAACACATTGCCAGGGGTGGTGGTGGAGACAAATATGATAGTGGCATTTATAGGGGCTTTGGGATAGGCGCAGGGAGTGGAGGGGGTGGATCATTTGCAAGCAGATGAGATCAGTTCAGGCCCATCGGCCCGCAATGTCTGTGCTAACCATGATGCCAATTTACAATGCACTTGGATTTGCTCTGCATCCCAAAATCCATCCCATTATAATTTTTCCTCATGGAGTCATACAGTGTGGAAACATGTCCCACCTGCACTATTATTACCTACCTCAACTACCTGTTACCCTTCAAGTTCCTATTAAATCTTTCCCCCCACACCTTAAACCTATGTCCTCTGGTTCTCAATTTCCCTACTCTGGACAAGAGACTGTACATCTAGCCATTCTATTCATCTCATGATCTTGTACACCTCTCTAGGATCACCCCTCATCCTCCTGCACGCCGAGGAATAGAGTCCACGCCTGCTAAAACCTCTCCCTATAGCTCAGGCCCTCAAGTCCTGGCAACATGCTTATAAATATTCTCTGCACCCTTTCCAGCTTGACAACATCTCTCCAATAACATAGTGCCCGGAACTGAACACAATACTCTAAACCTGGCCTCACCGATGTCTTCTATAACTGCAACATGACCTCCCAATAGGGTTGCCAACTTTCTCACTCCCAAATAAGGGACAAAAGGTCAAAATAAGGGACAAATTCCAGACGGCAATTCGTTGACCGACTTGGCCGTGGCTGGGTGAATGATGAGTTGGCCCGGGTGCTGGACTGCACACAAAGCCCAGCCGGCGGACCAGCTGAGGAGTTTTGCCCCGTGCGATGTCGCATGCAAAGTCCGGCACCCCGTCCAACTCATGAACCGATGATCGGCACATGAGAAGGAGGGGTGGTGGTGGTGTCGGCGCTAAGCGAAGGTCCGAAGGTCGGACAGCTGGCCGGGCTGCCGACCGACCGACGGGGCCACGGGCGAGGCGCTGCTGCTGCTGCTGCACTCCATGGGCTGCACTACGTTGGGACGGGTGAGGCGGGGCCGGACGCGGCGCTCCGACACGACTGTCCCCTCGACCTGAGTAGTTGCAGTCAAATACGGGACAAGGGCGGACAAACCAATTTAGACCAATATACGGGATGTCCCGGCTAATACGGGGTAGTTGGCAACCCTAGTTGCCAACCTCTGTACTCAATATTCAGACATGATGGAGGCCAATGTGCCAAATGCCCTTTTGATCATTCTATCCGCCTGTGATGCCATTTTCAAGAAAATGGTGGGATAATTCTCATGAGGGATAATTCCACGAAGGGGAAATGGAGGGGGGTGGGGGAGGGGGGGTGGGGGAGGGGGGAGGGAGGATAAGATGAACAAAACACAAATGGACTGAGGAACATGAGGTTAAAGGAAATGCAAAGTGGGTAAGTGAAAGTATAAGAATGAGAAAGTATTGAAAGGTGGGAAGCAATGAAAATGAGAAGAATAAAGCCTTAGACACAGTAAAAGACTTTACTTGACAGGTACAAATACAGATAGATACAGATAGAAAACAGGCCCTTCGGCCCACCGCGTCCATGCTTACCAGCGATCGCCCCGTACACTAGCACTACCCTACAAGCCCGGGACAATTTTTTTTCACAATTTACCAAAGCCAATTAACCCGACAAACCTGCAAGTATTTGGAGTGTGGGAGGAAACCGGAGCACCCGGAGAAAACCAACGTGGTTACGGGGAGAACGTGCAAACTCCATTGAGACAGCACCCGTAATCAGGATGGAACCCGGGTCTCAGGCATCCTCAGGCAGCTGCTCTACCGCTGCGCCACCTCAAAAGGCTAATAAACATAATCTAACTTCAGAAGCTGTTGGCAATCTTGGGTGTTGTGAGCTTATGACGAATGTGTCGAAGCCAGATTGTAGATGGCCAAGTTCCACATGCAAATTGTTGTTTGTCGCTAACATCATAAGAACAGTAAACTGATATAAGCTGGCAAGACCTCTAATCATAAACAGGACAGAATATCATTTCCAGCAGAACAATGGATGACTTAAACCCCAATGGCTCTTAAAATACTTCTGACCATTGGCCTAATTAAACGCAAAATGCGAGCTCTATTTTGAAACACGCTACCTTTTGTTTCTGAACAGCTTTCTCCTGTTAACCATCTGTCGTCCGCTGTTGTCCAAGTCTTGCGGCTACACAGCAGTGTCACAGTAGCAGAGATGGAGATCGTTTGGCCCATTGATGCCACACTGGCTGTTGTGCAGAGTCAACCAAGGGTCTCGACCCGAAACGTCACCCATTCCTTCTCTCCAGAACTGCTGCCTGACCCGCTGAGTTAAGGGCCTGTCCCACTTTCACGACCTAATTCACGACCTCTGCCGAGTTTGCCCTTGACTCATACTCGCAGCATGGTCGTCACGAGGTCGTAGGTAGGTCGTAGGTAGGTCGTGATGCTAGTCGTAGGTACTCGAGGCATCAAGTAGGTCGGGGCGTTTTTTTAGCCTGATGAAAAACGTCCACGAGTAAAAAAGATTGTGAATTTGGTCGTGAAAGTGGGACAGACCCTCAACTCCAGCTTTTTGTTGCTGTCCTTTCTTGACTGTTCCGTGAAGGTCATAATTTGCATCTTTGAGCTCCAATTTATTTTCGTTGTGGCACAAATGATAACGTTATTAACAGGAGATCCTTCTTCCCTGTGGCTATTAAACTGTACAACTCCTCCCCCTTCTGTCGTGGGGTAGATTGGCTCCCCACTCCCCCTCCCCAATCTTTGCACGTCCACAATCCTTTCCACTCGTCACTTTAATTTCATGTTTCATGTATTTTGTGTTTTTATGATCAATTTACCTCCTGGGATAAATAAAGTGCTATCGTATCGTATTGTATATAGTGCATCCTTGACACTGGGGTGGCAGGAGGCAATCTAAAATGAATAGAACACAGAAATGTCCAGTCCAATTTTATCCAGGTGTGATTGCTGATCTAAGTGAGTTAAATGAGTCCACGCTGGCTGTTGTTCAGTTTAGTTTATTGTCACGTGTACCGAGGCACAGTAAAAAGCTGTTGTTCCGTGCTAACCAGTCAGCGGAAAGACAATACGTGATTACAATCGACCCATTCACAGTGTACAGACACATGATGAGGGAATAACGTTTGGTGCAAAGTAAAGCCAGCAAAGTCCAATGATAGATAGTCTGATAGTAGTTCCGCACTGCTCTCTGGTTGTGGTTGGATGGTTCAGTTACCTGGGAAGAAACTGTCCCTGAATCTGGAGGTGTGCGTTTTCACACTTCTGTACCTTTTGCCCGGTGGGAGAGGGCAGAAGAGGGAGTGGCCAGGGTGCGACTGGTCCTTGATCATGCTGCTGGCCTTGCCGAGGCTGCATGAGGTATAAATGGAGTCAATGGAAGGGAGGTTGGTTTGTGTAGTCAACCAAGGGTCTCGACCCAAAACGTCGCCCATTCCTTCTCTCCAAAGATGCTGCCCTGTCTCGCTGGGTTACTCCAGCATTTTGTGTCTATCTTCGGTGTAAACCAGCAACTGCAGTTCCTTCCGACCCATTCAATCCCATTCTTCTGTTTCTATACAACAGCAAGCCTACCTCATGTTTGTAATCTTTAAATGCTGTGAACTTACGGCTAATATCTTTAGAGATACAGCGCGGAAACAGGCCCTTCAGTCCGCCGAGTCGGCGACGACGACCAGCGATCACCCCGTACACTCGCTCTACCCTACGCGCACAGGGGACAATTTATCATTTTTTTCAAAGCCAATTAACCTACAAACCTGTACGTCCTTGGGAAACTGGAGCACCCGGAGAAAACCCACGCGGTCACGGGGAGAACGTACAAACTCTGTACAGCCAGCACCCGTTGCCGGGATCGAACCGGGTCATTGGTGCTGGGCCACTGGGCCGCTCTGTAAGCCAGTTTGACGATGGCAAAGTTAAACATACAAATTGTTTAATGGCTAACATTATCTCCCATCTCTGGATACCTCACTTCCCCTTTAACACTATCTGCCACCACCCTCGATTTACCTACTCTGGGCAAGAGACTGTGCGTCTATCCGGTCAACCCCTCTCATTATTTTGTGCACCCCCATAAAATCACCCCTCACCCTCCTGCGCTCCAGGGAATAAAGCCCTAGCCTGTTTAAATCTCCCCCCTATAACTCAGCCCGTCCTTTTTGTGCACATTTAAATCTTTACCTGCGTAGAAGATGCGGGTGGATAATAGTTCTATGGCCCATTTGATCACATCATCCGAAATTTAAACATCGTATCACAATGATGAAGTTGAATCTTTGGAGGAGCGCTGAAATATGAACATTGCAGACAATAAAAATAAATAAATGCTCGGCACAAAACCCCATCAAAGTCATTCAAAGTGGCATGTCAGTTGTTGTTGCAAAGCGAATACAATGGTGGGGATTTTTTTTTATTGCACTTCTGTATAGCTCAAAAGTATTCCTCATTTGAAAGCACTCCATTCATTTCAGGGCAACTCACTGCAGGAAGCTTGTTTCAGTCTTTGGAACTGTTGGATCTTATAGAAACAGATAAAACACACAACATTCTTAAGGGATTGGACAGGCTAGATGCAGGAAAAATGTTCCCGGTGTTGGGGGAGTCCAGAATCGGGTGTCGCAGGTTAAGAATAAGGGGGTAGGCCATTTAGGACTGAGATGAAGAAAAACCTTTTCACCCAGAGAGTTGTGAATCTGTGGAATTCTCTGCCACAGAAGGCAGTGGAGGCCAATTCACTGGATGTTTTCAAGAGAGAGATTTAGCTCTTAGGGCTAACGGAATCAAGGGATATGGGGAGAAAACAGGAACGGGGTACTGATTTTAGATGATCAGCCATGATCATATTGAATGGCGGTGCTGGCTCGTAGGACCGAATGGCCTCCTCCTGCACCTATTTTCTATGTTTCTATGCCTGTTCATTGGAGTCATAATGATCTAAGAGGGTAAACTTGCGAACAGTAGATACTGATGAAACTCAAATAATCTCTGAACTACAAAGATTATTATTGTAATTATGGCACGATTATTGTTTGTCTGTTTTTTATGTGTCGGTATGTGTGCGTGTGTGTATACACACAGTGAACTATTTTTTCCCCTCATTTATTATATTGACTTTTCGGGTCAAGACCCTTCTTCAGAGCTTAGGTCTCGACCCGAAACGTCACCCATTCCTTCTCTCCAGAGATGCTGCCCGATCCACTGAATATAGGGCCTGTCCCACGAGCATGCGACTGCATGCGGCAAGCGCGACCTAACGTGGTCGCGCTAGCCGTGTGGCCTCGCGGGGCCGGTCCCACTTCGATCGCGGGAGCCGCATGGAGTTGTGCGGAGCTGGTCCCGGCATCGCGCGGGGCTCCGAAAAACTGACCGTGTTCAAAAATTCCGTGCGGCAACAGCCTTCCGGCCCGCTGCCGCATGAAGGCCGCACGCACCGCCTCGACGCCGTACGTCACGCGCGAACTTACCGCGGACTTTGCTCGAACTCCACGTCACTCACTCGACCTCCGCGCGCCCCCCGCTTCCGGTTTGGTTGCGCTCGACGCATGCAGGCGCATGCTGGTGGGACCGGCCCCGTACGGGGATCACTCGACCTCCGCGCGAACCCCCGGTTAGGTCGTGCTTGCCGCATGCAGTCGCATGCTCGTTACTCTCGCATTTTGTGTCTATCTTTGGTGTAAACCTGCACCTGCAGTTCCTTCATACATACTATGTTTAAATATTCTGTTGTGCTGCTGCAAGTAAGAATGTCCTTGTTCGATCTAGGACATGTGACAATAAATCACTCTTGACTCTTGAGACGTTATTGAGCAGAAACATAAACTGTTTCTCTCTGCTCTGATGCTCCCTGACCTTTGGTGTCTCCAGCATGTCCCGCTTACATTGGCGTTGTAAAGGCAGACCATTTAAAGTTGGCGGAAGTCAAGAGTGTCATATGTCCCAAAATGGAACAATGAAATTCTTACTTGCAGCACCACGACAGATATGTAAAGATATGTAACTCCACAGTCACATTTTGCTGGAGTAACTCAGCGTGGCAGGCAGTATCTGTGGAGAGCAGGGATGGGTGACGTTTCTGCTTGAGACCCTTCTTCAGTATTCTGTAAACACCCTAATAAGCAAGGAAAAAAGTTCAGTGTGTGTGTGTGTGTGTGTGTTTTTTTATAGATATTAAATAACAAAAACTAATCGTGCCAAGGGGTTCAGCGCTTATTTGGAGGTTGTAGTGTTTAATAGCCCGCTGGCTGTGGGGAAGAAGCTGTTCCTGAACCTGGACGTTACAGTTTTCAGGCTCCTGTACCTTCTTCCCGGTGGCAGGGGTGAAATGAGAGCGTGGCCAGGGTGGTGTGGGTCTCTGACGATGCTGGCTGCCTTTTTGAATTGCGGGATGCTCTGATGCTCTTAAAGGGGTTGTAAGTAGTTTTTTTATTTTAAACAAAACATTTATTAAATGGTGTTCGTGTTGAGACAACATTTCCTTTTCCTCTTCACATTGGGTAGGAGAATCATAGAGCTATGTTGAGCATAGAAACAGGATCAACTTGTTGATAGACACAAAATGCTGGAGCAACTCGGCGGGACAGGCAGCATTTCTGGAGAGACCCTTCTTCAGGCAGGTCTCGACCCGAAACGTCACCCATTCCTTCTCTCCAGGGATGCTGCCTGTCCCACTGAGTTACTCCAGCATCTTCTGTTTAAACCAGCATCTGCAGTTGCTTCCTACACAGGATCAATTTGTTCATGCTGACCAAGCTGAGTTGACAATTGATTCCACTGGGTTTGATTCCACTGGGATTCCATTGATTGACAATGGGTTAGGCTCATTCATAAATCAACCTAATAGCTTGTGCTTTGTAATTCAAAGCCACCAGTAAACAATTGAGAGCAAAAGGTTTTTGGTGAACCAAAGAAACAGATACTTTCGAACCTGAAAGAATCTTGAACTGCAGTTAGACACAAAATGCTGGAGTAACTCAGCGGGACAGGCAGCATCTATGGAGAGAAGGAATGGGAGACGTTTCGGGTCGAGTCCCTTCTTCAGACTGATGTCAGGGGAGGGGGCGGGACAGAGATAGAATGTAGTCAGAGACAGTAAGACTGGTGGGAGAACTGGGAAGGGGATGGAGAGAGAAAGCAAGGGCTAACTGAAGTTAGAGGTCAATGTTCATACCGCTGGGGTGTAAACTACCCAAGCGAAATATGAGGTGCTGTTCCTCCAATTTGAGCTGGGCCTCACTCTGACAATGGAGGAGGCCCAGGACAGAAAGGTCAGATTGGGAATGGGAGGGGGAGTTGAAATGCTGGGCCACCGGGAGATCAGATAGGTTAAGACGGCCTGAGCGGAGGTGTGCAGCGAGGTGTTCGAGCCCGCGCATGTTCTCGTCGATATACAGGAGTGAAACGGTAAATCTCGTTGCTTTTCAGTACGTCATATTGCTCCCACTATTTACTTAACTTGCTCCTCTGCGGCATATACTCTTTTGTTCCTTGTTGCTACGGTAACCCATCTTATTCATGGAGAAGTATCCCAAATTAGATAATGCACACGGTATGGCTTGGCGTTTTAAATATTGCAGAAGACTTGTGTATATTTTGACACATAACTGTGTTGGATGGCCAAGGTGAAAACTAGGTCTTGAAAGAGCGATGATCAAATCTGACAGCCCACTTAAATCTGACACTGTCTCCCTTGTGCTTCAACATCCTTCCTCTTTATGGTGAGACTTTGTGTTGTTTGCAGATTTGCTGAGCTCGGTTTATCCTTCAGGTTATAACAACACTCGATGCTCCCAGCCTCACTGTAGGCTGTCTAGTTAGCTCAGTGGATAACACGCACAACAATGGGGCGGCACGGTGGCCCAGCGGTAGAGTTGCTGCCTTCCAGCGCCAGGGATCCCAGGTTCGATCCCGACTAAGGTGCTTGCCTGTACGGTGTTTGTACGTTCTCCCCGTGACCTGCATGGGTTTTTCTCCGAGATCTTCGGTCTCCTCCCGCACTCCAAAGACGTACAGGTTTGTAGGTTACTTGCTTCGGTAAAAAATTGTAAATTGTCCCGAGTGTGTGTAGTGTAAGAGGATCGCTGGTCGGCGCGGACCCTATGGGCCGAAGGGCCTGCTTCCGTGCTGTTTCTCTAAACTAAACTAAACTAGTGCTGCAGCACCCAAGCTAACGGCCAGCAAAGCTGCTTCTCCTCATGCTGAACAGTCAAAGGGAATAGCCTCAGGACAGTGGGCAGCACGGTGGTGCAGCGGTAGAGTTGCTGCCTTATCTCCAGAGATCAGCCTTGAACGGCGGAGTAGACTCGATGGACCGAACGGCCTAATTCTACTCCTGTAACTTGTGAACAAAGGGGTGAAGGTCCTTTCAACTCTGCAACAGTACGGAACAGAGATGAAGCCAATCTATTGCATGCCAACGTTTTCTTTTGGCGTCGTTCAGAGATACAGCGAGGAGACTTAACAAAAGACAAGCAAACTCCACACAAAACAGCGCTCAAGGTCAGGATTGAACCTGGGTTCCTGGCGCTGTGAGACCGCAGCTCTACCAGCTGCACCACCATGCCTGTTTTCAGGATTTTGCCACAAGACGCAGCTTTAGATAATGCTCTCGAGATTACTCACAGGGCGTCACGGTGGCGCAGCAGTAGGAGCTACTGCCTCACAGCGCCAAAGACCCGGGTTCCATCCTGACCACGGGTGATGTCTGTAGGGAGTTTGTACCTTCTCCCCGTGACCTGCGTGGGTTTTCTCCGAGATCTTAGGTTTCCTCCCACACTCCAAAGACGTACAGTTTGTAGGTTTAATTGGCTTCGGTAAACAATGTCCCTGGTGTATAGGAGAGCGCTGGTCCGGTGGGACGAAGGGCCTGTTTCCGCGCTGTTTCTCTAAACTAAACTAACAAGAAGTGACGATGTTCGTGTTCCACCACACCATGTGATCCTGGTATAAATATTGATTTCTCTAACTTCAAGAAACCCTTGCATCCCCTCTCTCTCTGTCCCCTCCCCCACCCTAGTCATTGTACTAGTTTCACTGTCATCCTGGTGAGTCTCATTGTCTGCAACTCGTTTTCACCTAGCCCATAGCTATGGAGATTTTCCTGTATCGTCATTACTTTTTTTGCATATCTTCATGCCTTTGTTCTATATCTCTCTACATCGCCGTCTATATCTCTCATTACCCTTTTGCTGACTCTCAGTCTGAAGAAGCCTCTCGACCCGAAATGTCACCTATTCCTTCTCTCCAGAGATGCTGTCTGACCCGCTGAGTTACTCCAGCTTTTTGTCTCTATCTTCGGTTTAAACCAGCATCTGCAGTTCCTTCCAACACATGTGATCCTGGCTGGAGCTTCACTGAAAGAGTGGTTCCAATGTGAAATTAAGGCCCTCTCTGCCCTCTGATGAAGGCATTAGACCCCATAACATCTTTGGAATAAAGATAGAGATTTCTCCCAGTCTTTGAAGTTCTTTTTTATCTTACTGAGGAATCTTCTTCTTCTCGAGTCCACACACAAGATTAGAAGTTGTTCAGCCAGAGCTGAATATACTTCTCGCATCTGCGTACAATGGTGTCTGTCTTGTCGCTTCTTGTGCTTCTTGTGCATGGTGGTGGAAAGATTGGTGGCAACAAGCCGCGACGTGAACGCTCTTTCCTTGACCCCTTGAGTGGAACCAGGGTGTCTGGCATTGTGGGGTGGTAGTCTACGTCCCGCACTGTGCCGCCACTAATGTGGATTTGGGTGATCGCCGTGAACATACTGTAGAGCAGAACAGGCTAGAAGGGCCGAATATTCTCCTTTTTCAGTCTAGTTTAGAGATACAGCGCGGAAAACAGACCCTTCAGCGCACTGGGCCCGCGCCGACCAGCGATCCCCACATACTAACACCGTCCGACACATTCGAGGGATAATTAACCATTTTGCAGAAGCCAATTAACTGGCAACCCTGCACGTCTTTGGAGTGTGGGACGAAACGGAGATCGCGGAGAAAAACCCACGGGGGGAACGTAAAAAACTCCGTACAGACAGGCACCCGTGGTCAGGATCGAACCCGGGTCTCTGGCGCTGTGAGGCAGCAACTCTACCGCTGCGCCAGCGTGCCGTCCAATTTACGATTCATTACATTTTAATGTCAATCTTCCCTGATACGCCCACGAGAAACAAATCTATAATTCCGCGCTAATTCCTTCACGACTGGCTAAAAATGAAACAGGTAATTGTGTACAGATGTTTTTGAACACATGACTAAAATGCCTTCCTCTCTTGTTCCTGACAATGCAAACGTAATCTAATTTAGAATAATTGAAGTTTTCCATTATCACTACTCCAGACCTCTTGCACCTTTCTGCGATCTGCTTGCAAATTCGCTTAAATAATAAATTGATACGACAATATTTCCATTTATCCATGCTCTGCCTCCTCCCCAAAACATCCCATGATTTGTACTGTCTAATTTAAAACATGAACCCTCTACCGCAGCAAATCTCTCCGCTGTGCTTGTGATTCTTTGATTAATATTGACCTTTTGTTTTTATGTTACATCACCTATTTTTTTTCTGAATGTCTTGCATTCCCCACCTTTTACATTTGTGAGCCAGTTCTCTCTCATTGCCTCCCCCCCCCCACCCACACACCCCCCCCCCCCACCCGCCCCCCGATCACAATGCTGAATTAATCTCACTAGATCACCAGCGTTTCTAGATAGCTTAGTGGCACAGAGGGTAAAACCGCTGTACAGTGCGCCGGAGACATGGGTCCGATCCTGACCTTGGGCGCTGTCTGTGTGGAGTTTGCACTTCCTCCATGTGCCCACGAGAAAACACCTTTTCTCACAGAGAGTTGTGAGTCTGTGGATTTCTCTGCCTCAGAGGGCGGTGGAGGCCGGTTCTCTGGATACTTTCAAGAGAGAGCTAGATAGGGCTCTTACAGATAGCGGAGTCAGGGGATATGGGGAGAAGGCAGGAACGGGGTACTGATTGTGGATGATCAGCCATGATCACATTGAATGGCGGTGCTGGCTCGAAGGGCCGAATAGCCTACTCCTGCACCTATTGTCTATTGAGAGGGAGACACAGGATATGGAAGGGTAAGGTGTGAAAATGAGAGATCAAAGGGGACGGAGATCAATGAAAATGTTGAATAGATCATTATTAGCGTGGAGGTGAAACGCCACCCATTCCTTCTATCCAGAGATGCTGCGAGTCCCATCGAGTTACTCTGTTTGTAAGTAACCCAGGTGGTATATGAGGTGGTGTCCCTCCAGTTTGTGCGAGGCCTCACTCTGGCAGTGGAGGAGGCCTCGGACAGAAAGGTCAGCATCAGAATCGGTTGGGGAGTTAAAATGGTTGGCAACTGGGAGATCCAGTAGGCCTTGGCGGAACGGGTGCAAGTGTTCAGCAAAGCGGTCAGCGGGTCTACGCTTGGTCTCGCCGATGTACAGGAGCCCACATTGGGAACACCAGATGCAGTCGATGAGTTTATAGGCAGCTTAGGACTCTTATTCGAACGGGATCCATACTTCAAAGATATCACATTGCTAAGAAAGTATGTTTCAATGTTGTCAATACAATTTTCCTCTCTCTTTCCATTATTCTGTTTCTGAAACTCTTGCTTTTTTGTGTTACGATGTGGGCGTCTCAATAATAATTCACCGTCTGTTAAGGGTTTTGACAGTTGCAGAGATCATGAAAGGCATTGAGTAATTGTATGTCTTCTCTGTGGCCCCAGCATTGCATTGCCCTCCATTTGTTTAGTTCAGTTTAGTTTAGAGATACAGCGTGGAAACAGGCCCCTCGGCCCACCGAGTCCGTGCCGACCAGCGATCCCTGTGCACTCACACTGTCCAACACACACCAGGGACAATTTACAAGCTTTACAGAAGCCAATTAACCTACAAACCTGCACTTCTTTGGAGTGTGGGAGGAAACCAGAGCACTCGGGGAAAACCCACGCGGTCTGGGGGAGAGCGTACAAACTCCGTACAGACAGCACCCGTAGTCTGGATCGAACCCGCGTCTCTGGCGCTGTGAGGCAGCAACTCTACCGCTGCGCCACCGTGCCGCCCTTTGGTTTTGCTCATTCTAGCCATGCTTCACTTAAATGCCTGTTCTGTGTTGCTGGCTCTGTCGTGTGAGCTTTGAACAGGCTATTTAACGAGACACGTCTTGAAATGTATTAAAATACAAACACATATTGGAGGAGCAGCACCTTAAACAGTATTTCACTTGGGCAACTTACAACCCAGCGGTATGAATATTGATTTCTCTAACTTCAAGTAACCCTTGCACTCCTCTCCCACTCAACACGTTGTTCTAACTTCAGTCATCCTGTTGAGTCTCATTGTCTGTAACTCGTTTTCACCTAGCCCACAGCTAACAATGGCCTGTCTCCTTTGTCATCGTTACTTTTTTGCATATCTTTCATTCGTCTGTTCTATATCTCTCCACATCACCGTCTATATCCCTATCCCCTGACTCTCAGTCTGAAGAAGGGTCTCGTCCCGAAACGTCACCGGTTCCTAACCTCCAGAGATAATTGACCAACCCGACCGACCTACTCCAGCTCTTTGAAATAATATTGATGGCCGTTCTCCCAGCAGATGAGAAACCGTTACGGAGGCAGCCAGTGATCCTGCTGTAATTCAGCGGGTACTTTGGGCAGTGGGAAAGGGTGTTGTCCACATTCATTTGCGACTCCTGCTTCTACCTAAGGCACTTGTTGCACTAAGATGTCACTTCGGATCTATGTCGATTAGCGGCTGGCGGAGAATTGAGATGTTTGTGCTGTGGCTCCAGGTTTCGATTTAAATCAGGCTAAAGATTTGCCAGAAATGATGCCGTCTGCTCTGGTCTCTCCGTGGCGAGCGGTGTACTGATTTATGAATGAAGATAATTTAACCGGCGGTGCAGAAAATGAGGATGTCCCATTACATTTGGTTTTGATATAAAGGGACATAAAGCTTGCTGGAGCATGGCGGTTTAGTTACTGCATCAGTATCCAAGGGTCTAGGCTTACAGATCCAGCGAACCCGCCACACTAAGAAGGATCTCGACCCGAAACGTCACCCATTCCTTCTCTCCAGAGATGCTGCCTGTCCCGCTGAGTTACACCGACATTTTGTGTCTATCTTCGGTGTAAACCAGCATCTGCAGTTCCCTCCTACGCAAGATATTTTAAAATGCCTGTAACAGGCCCAGGAAATGACAGGACATTGTTTAACCTTCTTCAAAGATTACAGATTCGCAGATTTTTAAGGAATAGCGTGGAGTTATAATATGGAGTCATAATGAAATCGAGGGCTTGAGTTACGGGTGGAGACTGAGCAGGCTAGGTTGTTATTTGTGTGGGAAGGAACTGCAGATGCTGGTTTACACTGAAGATGGACACAAAATGTCTGATTAGTATGGGTGTCAGGGGTTATGGGGAGAAGGCAGGAGAAATGGGGTTTGGAGGGAGAGATAGTTCAGCCGTGATTGAATGGCGGAGCAGACTTGATGGGCCGAATGGCCTAATTCTGCTCCTATCACTTATGACCTTATGACCTAAAATGCTGGAGTAACTTAGGCAGCATTTCTGGGTAAAAGGAATGGGTGACGTTTCGGGTATTTTCACACCTTACCTTCTCTTTGTAACCCTTCCATATCTCCAGTTTCCCTATTCCCTGACTCAGTCTGAAGAAAGGTCTGGACCCACTGTGTTACTCCAGTGTTACTCCAGCATTTTGTGTCTTTCTAGGCTCTTGCTTCTTGGAGAGCAGGAGGCTGAGGGGTGATCCTCCAGAGGTGTTGTCTGAAACAAATGATAAGATGAAAGGGTGATGTGTCCATTTAGCTTGAGAGATTCCCAAAACCAAGTGAAACAATGCCTATGGTGCTTAGTTTAGTGCAGTTTAGGGATACAGCGCGGAAACAGGCCCTTCGGCCCACCGAATCCTCACCAACCAGCGATCCTCATACTATCCTACACACTTGGGACAATTTACGATTTTTTTACCAAAGCAAAATTAACCTACGTCATTGGAGTGTGGGAGGAAACCGGAGCACCCGGACAAAACCCACGCAGGTCACGGGGAGAACGTACAAACCAGGATCGAACCCGGGTCTCTGGCGCTGTGAGGCAGCGACTCTGCCGCCTCAGTATTATCTTCAAACCTGTAAGTTTAACCCTGGCCATGTGGAAAGTACCGGAACTGATAATCAGGAGCGGAATTAGTAGTCGCTTGTTTTTTGCCTGGTCTTTCTTTCTTTGGCAAATGTGTGATGTATAATTAATATCTGATGTACGTATAATTTATTTTTGTCGCTGTGCCTGTGATGTTAGAGCAAGCAAGGTTGTCATTGTACCGGTATCTCACTGCGCTCGTGCAGATGGCAATATAGTCAGAATGTAGAAACAAACAACTGCAGGTGCTGGTTAATACACAATGGTGTACCGCAGAACGGTGGCGCAGCGGTAGACTTCCTGTCTTACAGCGCTTGCAGCGCCGGAAACACGGGTTCAATCCTGGCTACTGGTGCTGTCTGTACGGAGTTTGTAAGTTTTCCCCGTGACCTGCGTGGGTTTTCTCTGAAATCTTCGGTTCCCTCCCATGCTCCAAAGGCGTGCAGGCCTGCAGGTTTATTGGCATGGTACCAGTGTCCCTAGTGTGTGTGTGGGATCGAGTTAATGTGCGGGGATCTCTGGTCGGCGTGGACCCGGTGGGCCGAAGGGCCTGTTTCCGCGTAGTCTCTCTAAAACGAAAGCAAACACTAGGACACAAAGTGCTGGAGTAATTCAGCGGGTCAGGCAGCATCCTAGGAGAACGTGACGTTTTCTGGTCTCGACGGCAGCCTCGCCAACGGTCTGTCTGTCTTTTTGTCTTTTTTGTTATTTTGAGTATGTTTTAAAAAGTATGTGTTAATGTTCACTGGTTTGTCATATGTGGGAGGTGGGGGAGGGGTCGGTTGGAATCTCTTACCTTGCCGGAGATGCGATTGTTTTCCGGACCGTATCTCCGGTAGCTCTGCGGCCCAACATCATGGAGCTGGCGGCCTTGCTGGAGACTGACTTTGGGCCCCACCACGGGGACGTGGACTTACCATCGGAGCCTGCGATCCCTCGCCTGGGATCGACGAGCCTGCGGATTTCACCATTGAGGAGCTCGCAGTCTCGGGTAGAGACTGATGTCGGGAAGCTCCAAAGTCGCAAGAGGTTTGACCAGTCCCGACCCGGGGTCCGATCGCCCGGCGCGGGGGAGCTGAGATCCTCCCGATGCGGGAGCATGATCGCCCCGACGAGGAGGACCCCACTGCCACCTGTGGGGACCAAGATCGCCCCGTCAATGGAAGGCTTGAGGCCCCCGACCGCGGGAGAACAAAGAAGGGAAGAGACTGAACTTTTTTTTCGTCTTCCATCACAGTGAGGAATGTGGAGGAGTCACTGTGGTGGATGTTTATGTTAAAATGTATTTTGTGTGTCTTGTTGCTTTTTATTGGTATGACTGACTTGGCAAATCAAATTCCTCGTATGTTGCAAAACATACTTGGCTAATAAAGTATTATTATGATTATGATGATTATGACCCTTCTTCAAACTGAGGAAGGGTCCTGACGTGGGACACCACCTATTCATGTTCTCCAGGGATGCTGCCTGACCCGCTGAGTTACTCCAGCACTTTGTGTCCATAATGGGCCTGTCCCACTTAGGCGATTTTTAGGCGACTGCCGGCGAATACGACAATGGAATTCACCGAAGTCAGCACCGGCGACAACCTATGTCCCCTACGACATCCTGGCGGCAACCTACGTTAACCTGCCGACAACCTGCGGCAGCACCTACGTCAAGATGCGCTCATTGGCGTCAAACCCACGGTCGTCACTGTCGCCGAAAAATTTTCAACCGGTTGAACATTTTGCGGCGGCCAGAAAGACGCTGCGACTCCTTGCGCGACTGAGGAGACGACTCGCGGCCATACAGGCAACACCCCGGCGACCACGGGCGACCATGTGGCAACAGCCTGTAGTCGCCTGAAAAATCACGTAAGTGGGACAAGCCCATTAGACAATAAACTCAACTTGACTTGACCACTTCACCCTCAACTGCCCAAGTCCTAATTCCATTATTCAAGTCACATAATCTTCAATTAAGCCGATTCTTGAAATTTATCTCTGTTCCGGTTTTTAATCTGTTCTCTTGATGTCTTTGGATGGTGATTTTTTAGTCTGTTAATGGTCTTATGAATTAATGATGTGGGAATAGTGTTTTGTAGCGATAGTGTGGATGTATTCACCCTAATGAATATTGTCACATTATTCAACTCAAGCTCATTGATTCTTATCCTTAAGATTTTTGAAAGCAAAACGCAAAAGTTTCAATTTCTATGTATATTCTGCTGTTAGGAAAATGATGCTTAATAACATTTGGATAAAATAACTTGGAATAAAACTTTCACAGCCTTGGGGTTAGGGTTCGGTTCAGCGTTGAGAAAGACAAATTTAAGATGGACATCAAACACGATCGCACAGGCAGATTAATAACTTCCAGAATTATTGAAATCTGAATATCGCGCTTCAATGAAATTGTTAGATGAAAAGGCTTGGTATCAATTGAATCAAACTGCGCCTATAGCAAGTTACTTTGTCTAATTGTTCATTTAGTTCAGAGATACAGCGCGGAAACAGGCACTTCGGCCCATCGGGTCCGTGCCGACCAACGATCTCCCGCACGCTAGTTCTATGTTAGCCCATTTATTGCATCCTGAACTCCAGGGGACATTTGCAGAAGCCAATGAACCTACAAATCTGCACCTCTTTGAAATGTGGGAGGAAACCGGGGTTGTAGGTCGCAGGTTGTCACTAGGTGACGTAGGTTGTCGCCGGTGCTGACTTCGGTGAATTCCATTGTCGTATTCGCCGGCAGTCGCCTAAACAATCGCCTAACGTCTCCGGTTTTTCAGCGACCTGCTACGACTATGACAGTTGCCGGCAGTCGCCAAAAAATTTGCCTAAGTGGGACAGGCCCTTTAAGGACACAAAGTGCTGGAGGAAACCAACGCAATTGAGAGTCAAGAGTTTCCCAGAGAGAAAAATGAAATGCTTACCTGCAGCAGCACAACATATAAAAAAGTTAAGTCTAATATATAGACTGAACATATATAGACTAATATATACTAATATATAGACTTAAGTATATATAGACTGAACTTTTTAATCTTGTTTATTGAGTAAATATATTGTGTGTGTATGTATATACACACGCAAATACATATGTACATATGTATTTATACATATATTATAAATCACACATATATATATAGATATATACACACTACTTTCCATTTATGACATTTTATGTATATATATGTGTACACACACACATATATATACACACACGGGGAGAATGTACAAACTCCGTACAGACAGCACCCGTAGTCAGGATTGAACCGGGGTCTCTGGCGCTGCAAGACAGCAACTCCACCACAGCACCACCGTGCCATACGCAGAATGATCTCGGCCTCAACTCTCCCTGCATCGGCCCCGAACGCAAACTTCAAGGAAACGGTGTTGGTGGTGGGACTTAGTGTTGTCTATTCAATGTGTTCTCAGTAATTCATTTTGCCAATTATTTATAACAGACAATACACATAAAGCATTGATTGTTCCATGGGAATGCTTGGTGCTGTACTCCTCCAATCAATATTTGTAATCAGTTGTAATCTTGACTCAGAAATTTCTTCTTCTGCTTAAGGGAATCACTGCCAAAGCCACTATTTATTGCCCATCTAAAACTGCCTTTGAAAATGTAACAGGTGAGCCATCTTTCAGTTAGTTTACTTTTAGTTAGTTAGTTTAGTTATAGTTAGTTAGTTTAGTTTTAGTTCATTAGTTTAGTTTTATTGTCACATGCAGTGAAAAGCGAAAAGGCGGTACGGTGGTGCAGCGGTAGAGTTGCTGCCTCACAGAGCCAGAGACCCGGAATCGATCTTGACTATGGGTGCTTGTCTGTACGGAGTTTGTACTTTCTCCCCGTGACCTGCTTGGGGTTTTCCCGCCGGGATCTCCGGTTTCCTCCCACACCACAAAGACATACATGTTTGTAGATTAATTGGCTTGGTACAAATGTAAATTGTCCTTGGTGTGTGTCGAATAGTGTTAGTGTGCGGGGATCGCTGGTCGGCACGGACTCGGTGGGCCGAAGGGCCTGTTTCTGCACTGAATCTCTATAATTAAAAACTAAAAGCTAAAACTGAAAGCTTTTGTTTGCGTGCTATCCTGTAAACAAAAGACCGTCCATGAATACATTCAAGTCGCCCACAGTGTAAAGACAATTGATAAAGAGCACAATGTTTCGTGCACAGATAGAGCGCTGAAGTCTGATGAAGTCCGACTTAAAGAAAGTTCAAATGAGGCAGATGGGAGGATAGGACCGCTCTCTAGTTGATGGTAGGATGGTTCAGTTGCCTGATAGCAGCTGGGAAGAAACTGTCCCTGAATCTGGAGGTGTGCGTTTTCACACTTCTGTCTCTCTTGCTAGAAGGGAGAAGAGGGAGTGCCCGGCCTGAGACCACCGGTCCTTGATTATGCTGCCGGCCTTGCCGAGGCACAGTGAAGTCTATAGTTTAGTTTAGTTTAGAGATATAGGTAGTGCGGAAAACAAGCCGTTTGGCCCACCGAGTCCATGCCGACCAGCGATCCCCGTAAGCTAACACTATACTACACACTAGGGACAATTTACAATTTTACCCAAGCCAATTAACCTACAAACCTGTATGTCTTTGGAGCGTGGGAGAAGACCGGAGCACCCGGAGAAAACCCACAGCGTCACAGAACATACAAACTTCACCGCTACTCCTGCGTCAGGGTTGCCAACTGTCCCGTATTAGCCGGGACATCCCGTATATTGGGCTAAATTGGTTTGTCCCGTACGGGAGCGCCCTTGTCCCGTATTTGACTGCTACTACTCGGGTCGAGGGGACAGTCGGGTCGGAGCGCCGCATCCGGCCCCGCCTCACCCGTCCCGACGTAGTGCAGCCCATGGAGTGCAGCAGCAGCTGCGCCTCGCCCGTGGCCTCATCAGTCGGCAGCCCGGCCAGCTGTCCGACCTTTGCATCTACGCTTACCGCCGACACCACCACCACCCCTCCTTCTCATGGCCGATCATCGGTTCATGGGTTGGATGGGGGTGCCGGACTTCGCGTGCGACGTCGCGCGGCCCCGGGCCAAAACTACTCGAGCCGCCGGCTGGGCTTTGTGTGCAGTCCAGCACCCGGGCCAACTCATCATTCCCCCAGCCATGGCCGAGTCGGTCAACGAATTGCCGTTGGGAATTTGTCCCTTATTTTGACCTTTTGTCCCTTATTTGGGAGTGCGAAAGTTGGCAACGCTACTCTTGTGCCACTGTGCCACCCTTCCGACATCTCCTACAGCCCCAGTCGGAGGGAGTTAAGCGTTTAGATTTACACCAGTGACATTGAAGAACTTTCCAAGACAGAGCAGTACATGGCTTCTATACTCAATACTGATGAAGGCCCTGAATACTCTGAAGAAGGGTTTCGACCCGAAACGTTGCCTATTTCCTTCGCTCCATAGATGCTGCCTTACCCGCTGAGTTTCTCCAGTATTTTTGTCTACCTACTAATGAAGGCCCAATGTGCGGAAAGCCTCCTGAACCACCCCGTCCACCTGTGATGCCACTTTCAAGGAACCATGTGCACCTAGATCCCTCTGCTCTACGATGTTCCCCAGAGCCCTGCCATTCACTGCACTGAAAGTTTCAGTCCATTACTCGATACCACAAAGGATTTAGGCTGACCACAGTGAGATAAATATACACTGGGTTTCAATCCTTGGCCGAGAGATAATGAACATTATTGAATTTAAAATTGAACTGGTCATTTATAATCTTGCCCAGTCAGCTGGCAGAACTGCTGCCTCGCTGATACAGAGACCCGTTGACGGTTTTTCACTTCAACTGATATCAATGCAAAAGGAAAGATTGGAATTCGGAGTTTTAAGAAACACCCTAATCAACGTGAAGAAGGGTCCTGACCCAAAACACCACCTGTCCATTCCCTCCACAGATGCTGCCTGACCCGTTGAATTACTCCAGCACTTTGTGTGTTTTGTCCCTGATCAATCCCCTCTAAGGCGGCACGGTGGCGCAGCGGTGGAGTCGCTGCCTCACACGCCAGAGTCCCGGGTTCGATCCCTGACTACGGGTGTTGCCTGTACGGAGTTTGTACCTTCTCCCCGTGACCTGCGTGGGTTTTCTCCAAGATCTTCGGTTTCCTCCCACACTCCAAAGACGTACAGGTTTGTCGGTTAATTGGCTTGGTATAAATGTAAAACTTGTCCCTAGTGTGTGTAGGGCTGTGTTAATGTGCGGGCATCGCTGGTCGGTGCCGACTCGAAAGGCCTGTTTCTCTAAACTAAAGACTAATCCCTTAAAGTGATGACAACCCAAATTCACCCTTAATACACCCGAATCTCAACATTAAACGGAGGTGATTTTTTTGCACCTGAACTATCTGTGAGAATGTGTAGGAAGGAACCGCAGATGCTGGTTTACACCGAAGATAGACACCAAATGCTGGAGTAACTCAGCGGGACAGGCAGCATCTCTGGAGAGAAGGAATGGATGACGTTTTGCGGTCGAGACACTTCTTCAGACTGTCTGTGAAGGAGTAATAAAAGCACTATCAATGAAAGAAAGATATATATATATATATATATATATATATATATATATATATATATATGTAGTCTGAAGAAGGGGCTCGACCCGAAACGTCGTAAATTCCTTCTCTCCATAGGTGCTGCTTCACCCGCTGAGTTACTCCAGCATTTTGTGTCTACCATCGATTTCACCGGCATATAGTTCGCCTGGCTGCATCCTTTCCCCCTGACTCTCCATCTGAAGAAGGGTCCCATTCCTTTACTCCAGAGAAGCTGCCTGCCCCCGCCGAGTTACTCCAACGTTTTGTGCCCTTCCTTCGGCCTGCTGGCTGATCTTTCTTCAGAACCTTTGGAGAATAGTCCATTGTCTCTGCGTTCTAACCGAGAGAGACGTCTCACCCACCCTGTCGGAACCCTCACAGCATCTGCCGTCTTCACCAGCCGCAGGAGGAGGGAACATGCCTGGCTTCTGGCGGAGTCTTCTTCCGGCCCTGATTGTGTACTTGGAGTTCGTTTACTGGCAATGCACCACCTTCCAGGCCTCGACCGATATAGCACTGCTGTTTCGTCTTGCGGGCACCGTCACCATGTGTAACCCAGTCCCAAGTGAAGGGCTGAATCCTGATTAAAAACGCTTGCACGGAAAACGTAGACGTTTAGAGGCCCTTGGATGTCATTAGTAACATTGTTCCCTTTCTGGCGGGCAAGGTAGGATCCCGATGGCATCCAATTCCAGCGCTGTGCGTCCCCTATCTATTCATGAACCACCAACAGTCTTCTTCAGTGAATTCATCCATTCTTGATTGCACCGTTTCGAGTTTAAATCAGTCTGTGGTGTTCAGATTTCCTTGATTCATTGTATTTTCTTTTCTGGGAGAAATCATATCATGCACTTGTTGGGTGGTCGGGCAATCAGTCCCCTCCGTTGGCCCTGCAGGTAGCAATTCCTATCAATAGAAAATTATCCATCCTCCTCCTTGTATTACTTTCCATTGTTAGAGAGCCTTAGTCAACTAATCACTCCGTAGTTGCCAAGTGCGACTGAAGGACTAAAAGGCAATGTGTAAAGATACCATGAGCCTGTTTCTGCTTTGTCGAGCTTTAGTTTAGAGATACAGCGCAAAAACAGGCCATTCGGCCCACCGAGTGTACACGGATCCCCACACATTAACACTACCCTACACACATTCGGGACAATTTTACAGTTATACCAAGCCAATTAACCTACAAACCTGTACGCCTTTGGAGTGTGGGAGGATACAGAAGATCTCGGAGAAAACCCACGCAGGTCATGGGGAGAATGTACAAACTCTGTACAGACAAGCACCCATAGTCAGGATCAATCCTGGGTCTCTGGCACTGTAAGGCAGCAACTCTACCCGCTGCGCCACCGTGCCACGCCTTGTCGTTCCATATTTCCCTTTAACTAGAAGGAGGGCATTTAGCCCAAACCCGTGTATAGAGCAATGACTTTGCCCACTAAAGATAGACGCCAAATGCTGGAGTAACTCAGCGGGTCAGGCAGTATCTCTGAAGGAAAGGAATAGGTGATGTTTCGGGTTAAAGGACAAAGGTCATTTATTGTCACACACACCAATTGGTGCAGTGAAATTTGAGTTGCCATTGCAGCACACAAATATGATAAACACAACACTATAGAATTTAACATAAAACATAAAAACATCCCTACACAGCAGAATCAACGTTTCCCACTGTGAGGGAAGGCAACAAAATTCAGTCCTCATCCTCTTGTTCACCCATAGTCGGGCCTATTGAGGTCTCCGCAGTCACCGCTACGGCGGCCCGATGTTTCAGGCCCTCTCTCCGGGATGATGCTCCAGCGTCGGAACGGAAGAACACTCTCAGCGGCTTGGAGTTTCCGAATCGGCCGCTTCCTACCGGAGACCGCAACTCCCGAAGTCCACAGGCCGAGCTGGGCGGAGATTCAACGCTAGCGATCCTCAGCGAAAGATCCCAGGCCTCCTCGATGTTTAAAGTCAGCGCTGCCCGCGGCTGGAAGCTCCGCAGGCCACAGCTCCACAGATCCACGGTGTTCAAGTCGGCAGGCCCAACGCTCCGGAGCTCCAACGGTAAGGCATTGCCTGCTCCGCGATGGAATTCAGCGCTGCTGCGCCGCTGAAGCTCTGGCCGGTCTCCGGCAGGAAAAGCAGATGGTAGGCCGCGAGGAGGGAGCGAAGATGCGGCTCGGAGGAAAGACGCATCCTCGACCAGGTAGTGACTGAGATAAACGGTTTCCCACCCCCCCCCCCCCCCACCCCCCACATAAAAACGACTAAAAGACCTCCAAAAACAAACTTTTTGACAGACTAAAAATAAAGGATGAAAGGACAGACAGCTGCTGGCGAGGCACTCACTCGATGGCACCATCACTCGAGAGACTTCTTCAGACTGAGAGTCGGGGGGGGGGGGGGGGAACTAGAGGTATGAATAGGTTCAGAATAAATCAGAACCGGCACTGATGACCAAGGTCAGATGGAGCCCACAATGATCCCTTTCCTTGGTCTTTGGTGCCGGCTCTGATTCGTTCTGAACCCTTTCATACCTCGAGTTACCCTCTCCCTTGACTCAGCCTGAGGAAGGTTTTTGACCTGAAAATCGCGGATTGGAGGAACAACACCTTATATCTCGCAATGGGCAGCTTGCAAACCCTGCGGTATGAATGTTGATTTCTCTAACTTCAAGTAACCCTTGCATCCCCTCTCCCTCTCCGTCCCTCCCCTACGCTAGCCTTCGTGCTAGTTTCACTGTCGTCCTGTTGAGTTTCACTGTCTGTATAACTCGTCACCTACAGTGCCCCTCATAATGTTTGGGACAAAGACCCATCATTTATTTATTTGCCTGTGTACACCACAATTTGAGATTTGTAATAGAAAAAAATCACATGTGGTTAACTGCAGTAATTTCTACATGGTGAAACCAAAATGTATAAAAATACCCTTTATTAAAATCTTGACAATGTGCACTTTAACCACATGTGATTTTTTTCTATTACAAATCTCGAATTGTGGAGTACAGAGGCAAATAAATAAATGGTGGGTCTTTATCCCAAACATTATGGAGGGCACTGTATTCCTTTTTCTCCAGTGATGCTGCCTGACCCGCTGAGTAACTCCAGCGTTTTGTGTCTGTCTTTAGTGGGCAATATGATTGCTCAGCACACTGGTGTGAGCTGAATGGCTTTGATTTGTTTTTTTTCCTCATACCTTTCATTCATTTGTTCTTCCTACCTGTTTCACGCCTCTCGTCCCCCTCTCTCTCCCCTGACCCTCAGAAAGCCTCAGCCTCACCCTCTCCAGACGCTGCCCGACCTGCCGACTGATTCTCAGCATTCTCTGTTTCCATTTCACATTATTAACGTCATTCGACTTGGGCTTTGAACAGAGAGCTGCGCAGTCGGGTTTTAAATGAGCAATTTTCCATCTTAATGAAGGTCTGAGTTTGCATTTCATCTTCAACTCTGGCAGTGGAGTGTTGAAGGATGATGTCGCTTAGGCAGAACCTTCCCTCAGGCCTGGGTTAGTGTATGATCGTTTAGCTGGACCTATTGCATATTTGCTTAATTATGTAAAAGAAGTCTTTGAGCTTTACATTAGTAGAATCATTTTTAAAATTATGAAATGGCTTGTTCACGTCGGGGATGTAGGGAGATGTAGAGAGCAAAGATACTAGATTCCCAAGATGGCGCAAAAAAAATTACCCATGACCTACTACGGCTTTTTGTAGGAGTAGTCTATCTTGCTCCTCTAGTATCTTTGGTAGAGAGTGTCCAGAATTGAAGATGATAAAAATGCAATTTTTTCGCGCAGATAATATTTCCTTGAGGGTGGCGTCACAGGTAGAGAGGGTGGTCAAAAAAGGTATTCGGCCTTCATCAGTCAGAGTATTGAGTATAGAAGTTGGGAGGTGATGTCACAGTTATATAAGAGGTTGGCGAGTGGCTGCATTTAGAGTATTGTGTTGAGTTCTGGACATCATGTTACAGGAGAGATGCTGTCGCATTGGACAGCATGCAGAGAAGATTTACAAGGATGTAGCCAGGACTCAAAGGTCTGAGCAATAGGGAGGGGTTGAGCAGGCTGGGACTCTCTTCCTTGGAGCGTAGGAAGATAAGGGGTGATCTTCCCGAGGTGTATAAGACCATGATCCTTTAAGACCGAGATGAGGAAAAACTTTTTCACACAGAGAGTGGTGAATCTCTGGAACTCTCTGCCACAGAGGGTAGTTGAGGCCAGTTCATTGGCTATATTTAAGAGGGAGTTAGATGTGGCCCTTGTGGCTATGGGGATCAGGGGGTATAGAGAGAAGGCAGGTACGGGATACTGAGTTGGATGATCAGCCATGATCATATTGAATGGCGGTGCTGGCTCGAAGGGCCGAATGGCCTACTCCTGCACCTATTTTCTATGTATACTGTATCTATGAGAGGAATAAACACAAAAAGCTGGAGTAACTCAGCGGGACAGTACAGGTGTCAGATGTTATGGGGAGAAGGCAGGAGAATGGGGTTAGGAGGGAGAGATAGATGAGCCATGGTTGAATGGTGGTGTAGACTTGATGGGCCGAATAGCCAAATACTAGTCTATCACATGATGTATGACATTATGACAGGCAGCATCTCTGGAGAGAAGGAATAGGTGACATTTCGAGAAACTAGATTTCTAGTTTCCCTCTCCCCTGACTCTCTGGAGAAGGGTCTCGAGCCAGAACAACACCAGTTCCTTTTCTCCAGAGATGCTGCCTGACCGGCTGAGTTACTCCAGCTTCTTGTGTCCATCTTTGCACTAGATCCATGTTCTCCCACTTTCTCTGCATATTTGGGACTACCTTACAGAGGGGCCAGACAACCTACAAACCCGCAAGTCGTCGGGACGTGGGAGGCATCCGAAGCACCCGGGGGAAACCAAAGCAGGGTCACCGTGAGAACGTGCAAACCACACACCGACAGCAACGTTGGTCGGGATCGATCCCGGGTCTCCGGCGCTGTGAGGCAGCAGCTCTACCCGCTGCCCCACCCTGCTGCCATTTGATCCAACAGGGCTGCATTTTCCGGTTTGAGATGCAGTTTGCAAGGTTTATGAGCAACCTTTCAGAAGAAATTGTTTTTCACGTTCTTTTAAGTAATGGAAACACATTTTTAATATTGCGGTAAGCGAGGCGTGTTATCAAAGGTCCAAGAATAGATGGGTCTCCTATTATTAACTGCAGCTTTTGATGACAAGCATAATGGCAATCGTCAGCTGGTAATTGAACCATTAACTCCTCTAAGTTATGAATCGTTATTGACTTACAGTGTTGGAATTAGGTATGAAGGAACTGCAGATGCTGGTTTAAACCGTAGATAGACACAAAAAGCTGGAGTAACTCAGCGGGTCAGACAGCCTCTCTGGAGAGAAGGAATGGGTGACGTTTCGGTCGAGACCCTTCTTCAGACTGAGAGTCAGGGGGAAGGGAAACGAGAGATATAGAGATATAGAAGAAATGAATGAAAGATATGCAAAAAAGTAACGATAATAAAGGAAACAGGCCATTGTTAGCTGTGTGCCAGGTGAAAATAAGTTACAGACAATGAGACTCAACAAGACGACTTTGAAGCTAGTACATCTTGGGTGGGGGAGGGATGGAGAGAGAGGGGGTGATGCAAGGGTTACTGGAAGTTAGAGAAACCACTATTTTACCGCTGGGTTGTAAGCTGCCCAAGTGAAATACGAGGTGCTGTTCCTCCAATGTGCGTTGGGCCTCACTCTGACATTGGAGGAGGCCGAGGACAGAATGGTCAGTGTGGGAATGGGAAGGGGAGTCAAGGGGCTGTCCCACTTGGGCGACCTAATCCGCGAGTTCTGGCGAGTTTGCCCTCGACTCGTACTCGCAGCATGGCCGACACGAGGACGTAGGAGGTGTTTGTAACTCTCCTTCATGCTCGAGAGTGGTCCCCGCGTACTCGAGGCCTCAGCTAGGTCACGGCTTATTTTTCAACATGTTGAAAAATGCCCGCAAATAAAAAAAGGTCGCCATGGAAAAAATCGATACTTTTTTTACTCGTAGGTTTGGTCGTAGTAGGTCGGCATGTTAGTCGTAGGTAATCGAGGGTAGTCGAAGGTAGTCATAGGTAGTCTTCATCATAGTCGAAAGGAGGTCGAAGGAGATCGAAGAAGGTCGTCTTCACTCTCCACTATTTTTCCCGAAGTTAGTCGTAGCTAGTAGAAGCTAGTCTTCAACATAGTCGAAGGAGGTCTTCAACATGACATTGATTCAAACTTTCCTAAACTCTTCTAAACTCTCCAATTAGGTCGCCCCAAGTGGGACAGCCCCTTTAAGGTGTTTGGCAACCGGGAGAGCAGGTAGCTGCAGGCGGACTGAGCGGAGGTGTTCAGTGAAAACAATCGCCCAGATGAGCAAGTCGTTACGGACCTGCTGAAGTGGAATTGATGGATGAGAGACACTCCATCTAGGATCGGAGATGATTGCTTGATCCATCTGTCTGGTTTGGTTTCAGTCCTTCAGAGTGTATCTTTTCCAATTCCTCCGAGCCTTTGTTCCTTATCTTTCCGCGAGTCTTATGTTTGTCAAGATGAGGGTGATAGAGCTGGCATGAAATGGGTGTCAGAGATAAGAGCCTGGATGTGGGCTGGCTTCACACAATTGAATGCGAAATGTCTCGCTCCCAGCCACATATGAGAAGTTGCAGGAGTTATTCCATCCCTGTATTAAAAGGAGATTAATATACCGATTCAACTTGGAAGGAACGTTGATCATTTAATACATCGCTCCAGAATGCTTCTCGTCCATTACGATCGTTTTACTTTTCTGCGTCACTTTCATCCCGAACAGCTCAGCTCTCTGATTATTCCTCCAAGTACAAACTCTGCTCACGTATTTAGACACAAATGCTGCAGTAACTCAGAGGGAGAGGCAGCATCTCTGGAGCGAAGGAATGTGTAACGCTTCGGGTCGAGACCCCTTCTTCAGACTGAAGTCAGTGGATATTTTTAAGGAAGAGATAGACAAATTCGTCAGACTGAAGAAGGGTCTTGACCCGTAACATCACCCGTTCCTTCTGTCCACAGATGCTGCCTGTCCCGCTGAGTTACTCCAGCGTTTTGTGTCGATCTTTGGTTTAAACCAGCATCTGCTGTTCCTTCCTGCCTACATATTTCATGCCTGTGTCCGATTGCATTATTACCTGGAAACCGCTTGTGCCATTTTAGTATATTTGCTGGTGCAAATGAGCTTAGTTTTCTTGAATCTGTCTCGGTACAGTAGACTCCTTTGCTCTTTCCTCCATTTTATCGTGTAATCAGAATTAAAGGGCGCTCTTTTGGAAAGGAGGTGAGGAGGAACTTCTTTAGTCAGAGGGTAGTTAATCTGTGGAGCTTATTGCCAGAGGGGGCTGTGGAGGCCAAGTCAGTGGATATTTTTAAGGCAGAGATAGACAAATTCTTGAATAGAACGGGTGCCAAATTTGTGGGGAGAAGGCAGGAAAATGGGATGAGGAGGCAGAGATCAGCCATGATTGAATGGCAGAGTAGACTCGATGGGCCGAATGGCCTAATTCTACTCTTATAACATGTAAACTTGTGTAATCTCAATTGTACGCAGTTTTCTTAGTCCTATCAAAATATGTCATCTTGGATGCCACCTTACAGCGCCAGAGAACCGGGTTCGATCCTAGCTACGGGCGCTGTCTGTACGGAGTTTGTACGTTCTCCCCGTGACCGCATGGGTTTTCTCCGGGAGCTCGGGTTTCCTCCCGCACGACAAACTCGTGCAGGTTTGTAGGCTAATTGGCTTCGGTAAAATTGTAAAATTGTCCCTCGTTGTACGTGTAAAATAGTGTTAATGGGATCGCCGGTCGGCGCAGGCCCGGTGGGCCGGAGGCCCTGTTTCCACATTGTATCTCTTAAACAAATAAAACTAAACTAAATCTTGTCTCTGGATAACAAAAAAATATTTTCCAATTATATGTTTCTCAATCCTTTGCTATTTTTCCCACATCAGAGCTTCTGTTGATGAATAAACCTGAGACAATGAGTGTGGTGCATGTGTTGGAATACCTAGATCTATCTCTCACTTTCTCCATTCACTGGTTGTCACAGTTTGAACAGGACACTCTGGCTTTGCGTCATCCGCATTAAAAATGCATGGCTTCATCCTGTCGGAGCCTTCTCTGTGCCTGCTCCTTCAAGGAATAAATAGATTTCTCAATAATACAATACACAGTCTTGTACATGGAAGCTCATTACATCCAATTGTTCAACTTACTGATGGTGAGTCTGAAAATGGCTGCAGTGCGAGTACAGTGACTGATGGTCTGTGTGAGTGTGATGTGAGTGTGTGCGAGTGTGTATGTGTGTCTGAGTTGTGTATGTGTGTCTGAGTTTGTGTATGTGTGTGTATGCAAGTGCCCAAGTGTGTTTCTGAGTGTGTGTGTGTGTGTGTGTGTGTGTGTGTGTGTGTGTGTCCGAGTGTGTATGTTGTGTGTCCGAGTGTGTATGCATGCGAGTGTATGTTTCTAATTGTGAGTGTGAGTGTGTTGTGTATGAGGTAGTATGTGTGTGTATGTCTGTGTGTGCTTTTATGTGAGGTTGCATGGAAGTTGTGTGTGTGTGTTTGTGAGTGTTGTGCATGAGTGTCTGCATGTGTAAGTATCTCAGTGTCTGTGTGTGTCTGTGTTTTAGATGAGTTTGCGTGGAAGTGTATGTGTGAGTGTGTGTGTGTGTGAGTGTGTGTGCGTGTATGAGTGTGTGTGTGTGTGTGTGTGTGTGTGTGTGTGTGTGTGTGCGTGTGTGTGTGTGTGTGTGTGTATGTGTGCATGCGTGTGTGTGAGTCTGTGTGTGTGTGTGAGTGTGAGTTCTGTGTGTGAGAGGGAGTGTGTGTGTGTGCATGAGTGTGTGTGAGTGTGGTGTGTGTGTGAGTGTGAGTCTGTGTGTGAGAGGGAGTGTGTGTGTGCATGAGTGTGTGTGAGTGTGTGTGTGTGTGTGAGTGTGAGTCTGTGTGTGAGAGGGAGTGTGTGTGTGCATGAGTGTGTTGTGTGTGAGTGTGTGTGAGTGTGAGTCTGTGTGTGAGAGGGAGTGTGCATATGTATGTGCATGCACACCTGCTACTGATTCAGTGGTACAAGATGGTGGACAATCATCACCATTTTCAGGGCAGCGCGGAGATGGACAATAATTACTGGCCAGGCCAATGAGGTCACAGATCCGCAAGTTCAGTAACATAAAGTTTACCCTTTTAGTAAGTTTCATGTTGGTATGAACAGATACTGATGTGTTATATTTAGTTTAGTTTAGAGATGCGGCGTGGAAACCGAGGGCATTTGGCCCACCGAGTCCGCGCCGACCAGCGATCCTCGCACAATTAACACTACCCTACACGCACTAGGGATTACACCAAAGCCAATTAACCTACAAACCTGTACGTCTTTGGAGCGTGGGAGGAAACCGAAGATCTCGGATAAAATCCACGCGCAGGTCAAGGGGAGAACATCAAACTCCGTACAGACAAGCACCCGTAGTCGGGATCGAACCCGCATCTCTGGTGCTGTAATGCTGTAAGGCAGCAACTCTACCGCTGCACCACCGTGTCGCCCCTTATATAGGAGAGTAAAATGCTGATTGAAGGGAGCATTTCGGCTGATGTAGCCAGAAGAAAAAATATCTCTCAGCTGTCCTGTCACACCACCTGCTTCTCCTAGTTGACCTAAAAAAATATTATTTATGTAACCATTCTATCTGCTGCTCTTGTCATTAGAGTGATACAGCGTGGAAACAGGCCCTTAGGCCCAACTTGACCTCACCAACCAACATGTCCCAGCTACACTAGTCCCACCTGATTGCGTTTGGTCCAGATCCCTCCAAACCTGTCCTGTCCATGTTCCTGTCTAAATGTTGCAATAGTCCCTGCCTCAATGACCTCCTCTGGCAGCTGGTTCCAGACACCCGCCACCCTTTGTGTGAAAAAAGTTACCCCTCAGTTTCCTATTAAATCTTTCCCCCCCCTCACCGTAAACCCGTGTCCTCTGGTTCTCGATTCCCCTACTCTGGGCAAAATATTCTGGCCATTAACCCTACGAGAGATTCCTCTCGTAATCGTATGGATTATGCGCAGGCATTTAGGAGTTGGTCTTGGTCTCATGTTGAGCACAGAGATTGTGGGCTGAAGGGCCTGTTCTTGTACAATACTGTTCTACGTTCAAAGATAGACACAAAACGCTGGAGTAACTCAGCGGGACAGGCAGCATCTCTGGAGAGAAGGAATGGGTGACGTTTTGGGTCAAGTCCCTTCTTGCCCGATATGTCACCCATTCCTTCGTTGCATTACTGCAGCACTTTATGTCCATCTTCGATGTAAACCAGCATCTGCAGTTCCTTCCTAGACAGTTCCATGTATTTTTGTGCTCTCCTTTGGTCAGTAATGTTGTCCCTCGTATCCATCTTTTAGTTTAGTTTAGTTTGGAGAAACAGGTCCATCGGTCCACCGAGTCCACGCCGACCAGCGATCCCCGCACATTATGAACAACTTTATTCAAAATCTGGGGAAATAATTGACCGAATTTAGAGAGGAGTGCATTTATGAAATCGTAACTTAAATCCCTACCGAAATTGTAAAAATCTCTGCGTTTTTGCTTCTGGTTTTCGAGGAGATACGTTTCAAATGCAAAATGCCATACACCCACACACACACAGAGTTTTAAAAGTAGATAGATAGATAGATAGATGGATGGTTGGATGGATAAATGGATGGATGGATGGATGGATGGATGGATGGATGGATGGATACATTGAAGCTCAGAATTTGTGACACCAGCTTGCTCTTTAAGTACAATTTAATTTAGCAAAGGACCTATAAAAGATTAAGAGTGGGAGATGATCATAGGTGCTGTTAGAAGGGCTCTTAAGGGTGAACAGAGATGTTTTGATGGAATTTCACATAAATGTCTTGCATTAAAAATAATATCTGAAAACTGTAGAATACCAGCTCACCCCTTCAGCATCAACAAAACCAATTGTTTCTAAACATGTGTAGGAAGGAACTGCAGATGCTGGTTTAAACCGAAGATGAAGAAGGGTCTTGACCCGAAATGTCACCCATTCCTTCTCTCCAGAGATGCTGCCTGTCCCGCTGAGTTACTCCAGCTTTTTGCGTCTCTGGACACGATGAAACTCAACAGGATGACAGCGACGACTAGGGTGGGGGAGGGGCGGAGAGAGAGAGCGGGGATGCAAATGTCACACAAAAAACTAGTGTAACTCAGCAGGACAAGCAGCATCTGGAGAGAAGGAATGGGTGATGTTTCGGGTCGAGACCCTTCAAAGGGATTGTCTATTCACTTTGGTCTCTGTAGGATGTTGCTCTGTGCAAGTGCTGTTTTTATTTTATTCTTTTATGATGTTAAGGTCATTATTCTATCTGGAGAAAAGTTTCCCTTGCATCCTAGTCACCTTTGCATCCCCTCTCTCTCTGTCCCTCCCCCACCCTAGTCATCATACTAGTTTCACTGTCATCCTGTTGGCTTTCATTGTCTGTGCATAAACCTCTGGGCCACAGCCAACAATGGACCATTGTGGGCTCCACCCTTCTTTGATCATCGTTACTTTTTTGCATATCATTCATTCATTTGTTCCATATCTCCCCATATCGGCGTCGACATCTCTCGTCTTCCTCTCCCTTGACTCGCAGTCTGAAGAAGGGTCTTGACCCGAAATGTCACCTGTTCCTTCGCTCCAGAGATGCTGCCTGACCCGCTGAGTGTCACCGGCTTTTTGTGACTATCTTCTGTTTCTCAATATATCTCATCATAGGTGTTTGGAAATAATGAAAAGGCCACAGTTTGCTTGAGATCAGTTTAGAGATCCAGCGTGGATACAATTCCTCCTCATCTCCATTCTAAAGTCATGTCATTTTATTTTGAGGCTGTGCACAAAGTTCTTTGTACCTTCACCTGCAAAGTCTGCCACCAATTCCATCATCCAGATCGTGAACATATAATCATAATCATAATCATACTTTATTAGCAAAGTATGTTTTGAAACATACGAGGAATTTGATTTGCCATGTAGCCATACCAATAAAAGGCAACGGAACACACAAAATACATTTTAGCATGAACATCCACCACAGTGACTCCTCCACATTCCTCACTGTGATGGAAGGCGAAAAAAACGTTCAATCTCTTCCCCGTTGGGGGCCTCGAGCCTTCCGTTGACGGGACGATCTTACTCCCGTAGCTGGCAGCGGGCCTCCTCATCGGGGCGATCAAGCTCCTGCATCAGTGGGGGGGTGGGGTGGGGGATCTCAGCTCCCCCGCACCGGGCGACCTACCCCGGGTCAGGGCTAGTCGAACGTCGTGTGGCTTTTGGAGCTTCCCGACGTCGGACTCTTACCCGAGACTGCGAGTTCCTTCAAGTTTGACATCTCTGGTCATATAATGTGAAAAGTATTATGATGATGATTATGAAGGAGCAGATCCCTGTAGAACACATTAGATACATAGATACATAGAAAATAGGTGCAGGAGTAGGCCATTCGGCCCTTCGAGCCTGCACCGCCATTCAATATGATCATGGCTGATCATCCAACTCAGTATCCCGTACCTGCCTTCTCTCCATACCCCCTGATCCCTTTAGCCACAAGGGCCACATCTAACTCCCTCTTAAATATAGCCAATGAACTGGCCTCAACTACCCTCTGTGGCAGAGAGTTCCAGAGATTCACCACTCTCTGTGTGAAAAGGTTTTTCCTCATCTCGGTCTTAAAGGATTTCCCCCTTATCCTTAAGCTGTGACCCCTTGTCCTGGACTTCCCCAACATCGGGAACAATCTTCCTGCATCTAGCCTGTCCAACCCCATAAGAATTTTGTACGTTTCTATAAGATCCCCTCTCAATCTCCTAAATTCTATAAAAAGGGTCTCGACCCGAAACGTCACCCATTCCTTCTCTCCAGAGACGCTGCCTGTCCCGCTGAGTTACTCCAGCATTTTGTGTCTACCCTGTCGAACACTACCAGTCAACCAAAGGAGGTCCCCTTTATTCACACCCTCAGCCTTTGTTATTTATGGCCCTTGTGATAATAAAGACCTCATGCCACGTCAGGTTAAACACTGTTTATTCAAGACAAACAAGTACAAGCTTTCACTTGGGAGTGTACTCCAAACTGCGGAGCATAGCGGAGTGCGACACTAATAAACTAGTAGGCGTAACTACAAAGCATGACTCATAACATGAGCCTCTAATCTACAGCCTTCTGCCACAGCCAATCTTCCATCAATACTGATGTTCCTCCAATTTGTGTATGGCTCACTGACCCGCGGCGTTACGCCAGCATTTTGTGCCTGTCCACGGCTTAGACCAGCGTCTTCAGTTAACTTCCTACCCATTGTAGAATAGCTCTGGTTAATCTCACAAAATGGCGGAACACGGTTTGCTTTCCACGCAGCCTGGCCAACACCGTACCTGAACGCTTGCTTTTGACATTGAGGGGCCGAATACTAGCAAGCCCTTGACGAGGAATAATTACTACTAATTAGTTTGCAATTCATCCATTCCCCCACATTCACCCCCCCCCCCCCCCCTCTCCGTTCTTCAATCTATGGTCATAATTAAATGGGATGTCAAGGAGGAGCACAGTTCGTAGCGGTTGAACGATGAATGTAGAAGTATTTTACCAGGAAATGTTATGCCAGGACCAGGATTTCCATAAACTACCGATTTAAAAATAACAAAATGACAAATCTCTGTTTCATGGTGCATTTAAATATTTACCCAGCAATTCAACAACAAAAAATTAAGCGCAAAATTATCCTTTCTACAAACGCTTCTGTATCCAAGTGAAAGGATGCTCATCGCAATAATGCTTAAACAAGCCTTTCCAGTCATTGATTGAAGGGCTCTCCACAGAGAGCTGAAATAAAAAGAGTTTGAATAACCTACGCTGCTGTGCAGTGGAAATAAATGGGAAAAGGGACGTGCAGGAAGGAACTGCAGATGCTTGTTTACACTGAAGATGGACACAAAGTGCTGGAGTAACTCAGCGGGACAGGCAGCATCTCTGGAGAGAAGGAATGGGTGACGTTTCAGGTCGAGGCCCTTCTCGGCCCGAAACGTCACCCATTCCTTCTCTCCAGAGATGCTACTCAGCGGGACAGGCAGCATCTCTGGATAGAGGGAATGGGTGACGTTTCGGGTCAAGACCTTTCTTCAGGCTGAGAGTCAGGGGAGAAGGGAGACACAGAGATGAGGAAGAGTAAGCTGTTGGTTTTTGGGGTAGGGTTTAATTGAAAACCTTTTCTGTGACATTGAATGAAAATGCCGATTGTTTGTCCAGTTTAGTTGCATGTCTAGCGGTAGAGTTGCTGCCTTACAGCGCCAGAGACCTGGGTTCGATCCCCACCCAGGGTGCTGTTTGTGCGGAGTTTGTACGTTTTCCTTGTGACCTCGTGGGTTTTCTCCAGGTGCTCCGGTTTCCTCCCACATCCGAAAGGCGTGCAGGTTTGCAGGTTAATTGGCTTCTGAAAATTATCCCAGATGTTGAGGATAGAACTGGTATACGGGTGATCGATGGTCGGCGTGGACTCGGTGGGCCAGTAGGGCCTGTTTCCACGCTGTATCTCTAAACTAACTAAACTAATAAGATGCATGGCAGAGGCAGTTTAATGTGGATAAATGTGAGGTTATCCACTTTGGTGGCAAAAACAGGGAGGCAGATTATTATCTAAATGGTGTCAAGTTGGGAAAAGGGGAAATACAACGGGATCTGTGGGTCCTTATTCATCAGTCAATGAAAGTAAGCATGCAGGTACAGCAGGCAGTGAAGAAAGCGAATGGCATGTTGGCCTTCATAACGAGAGGAGTTGAGCATGGGAGCAAAGAGGTCCTTCTGCAGTTGTACAGAGCCCTAGTGAGACCACACCTGGAGTATTGTGTGCAGTTTTGGTCTCCAAACTTGAGGAAGGACATTCTTGCTATTGAGGGAGTGCAGCGTAGGTTCACGAGGTTAATTCCCGGGATGGCAGGACTGTCAAATGTTGATAGATTGGAGCGGCTGGGCTTGTATACACTGGAGTTTAGAAGGATGAGAAGAGATCATTGAAACATATAAGATTATTAAGGGTTTGGACACGTTAGAGGCAGGAAACATGTTCCCAATGTAGGGGGAAGTCCAGAACCAGGGGGCATAGTTTAAGAATAAGTGGTAAGCCATTGAGAATGGAGATGAGGAAACACTTTTTCACACAGAGAGTTGTGAGTGTGTGGAATTCTCTGCCTCAGAGGGCAGTGGAGGCCAGTTCTCTGGATGCTTTCAAGAGTTAGATAGAGCTCTTAGGGATAGCGGAGTTAAGGGATATGGTGAGAAGGCAGGAACGGGGTACTGATTGTGGATGATCAGCCACAGTCATTGAATGGTGGTGCTGGCTCGAAGGGCCAAATGGCCTACTCGTGCACCTGTTGTCTATTGTCCACTGTCTATAATAGAGTAAAAAACAGATGAAATCAGACCAAGAATTAGCCATTTGGCTCTTGGAATCCACTCTTCCGTTTGTTAAAAAGGTTTTTTTTAATTAATGTATTTTCTGTAGCCCTATCACTGTACAATTTCATTCCATCTATCTGTGTTGAGAGGGAAAAAAAAATCGATCAACAGACTTAAACGTACATGGTGAACATCTATTGGTAATTGTAGAATGAGGTTTGCAAAATGCAATAGGATCCAATTAAGGAGAGCTTGTTGCATTAGAGGGATAAAGTGAAAACACTTTGCGAGAAATAATGAAGGAAAACATGATTATTTGCCGTCAAACGCTCATCATATGTTAACCCACTCATTCCTGGGATCATTCTTGTAAACCTCCCTCTGGACCCTCTCCAGAGCCGGCACATCCATCTCCTCAGATTATGGGGACCAAAATTGCTCCCAATGCCCCAAATGCGTCCGGACCAGCGCCTCACAGAGAGCCTCAGCTTCCAGAGTAAGGGAGCCTCGTTCAAAAGAACAGAAACGGCAGCCCGCAATAGCAGAGCAATTGAACATTGAGGAAGCACAATTGGAGACGCCAAGATTATAACTTCCTGAATGCAATTCCACAGTTATTATTGTGCAATGGTCCTGTTATGGAGGATGACACGCGGGAGTCAAACAACATATATTTCTGCATCTTGAGCACTGATAAGAAAGCCTTCAGGTCATAACCACATATCACTTGCAATTTTCCACCACAATCTACAATTAGCCGTTCAATAGACCCAAATCACAGTGAGCTGTTCATAAGTATTTGTTAGTCATGGGTTGCGAGTGTGTCTAACGCAAGTGCAGGATGAATTATTGAATCCTCAGGAGAGTTGAGTGGTTTGACAGGAATGAAGTAAAAGTATTGACTGTAAATTTAGCTTTGTGTCTTTGAGATTTGTTTCCTGGGTAATAGAGAATAGGGTCCACTGTTACATACTGTTTAAAATGCTGCTTATATTGATTTTTATTTTTGCCTGTATGAAGTGTCATTGCAGATTGCCAAGATATTAGGTTAGCTTTGGAAGGAGATGGTGCTCCAAATTCATTCTGCAAACAAGGACGATGCTGATGGATTTGGCAAATCACATCTGACGGACTCAAATGGATGTGCATTCCGTGAATATGTACTTTTCTATCGCATATCATATCCTCGTTCATTTGGTATCAGGAGGCAGCTTTTTCAGTGTAACGAGGCAGGTATGATAGCAAAAATAAAATCTGAAGGTAATGTGTTTCGAAAATGAAAAGCATTGGGCTTTAAGGCTTTTAGACTTTACAGATACAGTGTGGAAACAAGCACTTTGGTCCACCGAGTCCGCGCAGACCAGCGATCTCCCCGTACACTAGCACTATCCCACACACACACTGGGGGACAATTTACATTCTTGCCGAAACCGAATAACCTGCAAAGCCGTAAGTCTTTGGAGTGTGGGAGGAAACCGGAGCACCCGGGGAGAACCCACGCGGTCACGGGGAGAACGTACAGACTCCACACAGACAGCAACTGAGGTCTGGATCGAACCCGGGTCTCTGGCGCGGTAAATGGGTTTGGACGCGCTAGAGGCAGGGAACATGTTCCCGATGTTGGGGGAGTCTAGAACCGGGGCCACAGTTTAAGAATAAGGGGTAAGCCATTTAGAATGGGGACGAGGAAACACTTCTTCACACAGAGAGTTGTCAGTCCGTGGAATTCTCTGCCTCAGACGGCGGTGGAGGCCGGTTCCCTGGATACTTTCAAGAGAGAGCTAGATAGGGCTCTTAAAGATAGCGGAGTCAGGGCATATGGGGAGGAGGCAGGAACAGGGTACTGATTGGGGATGATCAGCCATGATCACATTGAATGGTGGTGCTGGCTCGAAGGGCCGAATGGCCTACTCCGGCACCTATTGTCTATTGTCTATTGTCTAATCGGCAGCAACTCTACCACTGTGCCGCCCTTCAGGAAATAATATGTCTTTCAGATGTAAGGTTAGACTGGAAAAGCTGAGTTTGCTCTCCCGAGAGTAAAGAAAATTGCAAGGAGATTTGACTGGTGTATGCGAGACCATGGCTGTTTTAGATCCAGTAGATGGAAGGGAATTGTTTACTATTATAGACTCATTCAAGGGTCAGAGAAATTGAGGGTATATATGATACACACCATTTCAGTGCAAATGGGCATGATTTATTGGCGTTCTCAGCAAATTTTGACATTTCTGCTTAGTATAGTTTAGAGATACAGCGTGGAAACAGGCTCAACCGTATCAACACCGACCAGCAAACCCTAGCACACTAACGCTATCCTACACACAATTTTTTTGTGTAAAAAGGGGAGATTTGTTTTACATTTATACCACGCCAATTAACCTGAAAACCTGCACGTCTTTGGAGTGTGGGAGGAAACCAAAGATCTCGGAGAAAACCCAACACGGTCACGGGGAGAAGGAACAAACTCCGTACAGACAGCACCCGTAGTCAGGATAGAACCTGGGTCTCCGGCTGCGCCACCATTGGCCAAAGCTGAAAAAGGGTGGGAGGATTTTTTTTTCTAGCCAGACCGTTATACTCTAGAACACCTTGTGTACACCTCCATAAGATTTAGGATAGTCACGGTAGAGTTGCTGCCTTACAGTGAATACTGCGCCGGAGACCTGGATTCGATCCTGGCTACGGGTGCTGTCTGTACGGAGTTTGCACGTTCTCCCCGTGACCTGCGTGGGTTTTCTCCGAGATCTTCGGTTTCCTCCCACACTCCAAAGATGCACAGGCTTGTAGGTTAACTGGCTTGGAAATTGTAAAAATTGTCCCTAGTTGGTGTAGAATCGTGTAAATGTGCGTGGATCGTTGGTCGGCGCGGACCCGGTGGGCTGAAGGGCCTGTTTCCGTGCTGTATCTCTAAACTAATCTAAACTAAACCTTATTTGTTTGTACACAGAGGTTGTAGGTTCTCCCCTTGAGAGAAACAGTAGCGCAGCGGCAGATTTGCTGCCTTAAAGCGCCAGAGACCCGGGTTCTGACTGCCGGTGTGGGCTATATTGAGTTTGTCGACATTGAATTGTTTTTACACGCAACAAAAAAGCTTTTCAATGTACCACGGTACTCGTTACAATAGACTAAACTGAACTAAACCCTTTCAATAGACAATAGACTATAGGTGCAGGAGTAGGCCATTCGGCCCTTCGAGCCAGCACCGCCATTCACTGTGATCATAGCTGATCATTCCCAGTCAGTACCCCCTTCCTGCCTTCTCCCCATATCCCCTTAACTCTTTCCCTTTCATTCCTCATATCCCTTTCAGTCTCGCAGTCCTGCGAATCCCCTCTCTGCATCTTCACACCCCTTCAACATACGTTGTGCTTCGTGACACAAGGTTTTCCCTCCCCTTCATTTGACAAAAAGAACTATTCCGGCGCTCCCACATCCCGACTACACCCCCCATTCCCATCTCCGTCCAATCGCTCCAGATATCTGCAAGCAAATGTTTCCAGTTGTTCAAGATTCACCAGGAGCCCCCTTGTACAGTCCCGTTATCTTTGCATCTTAACCAGTGCTTATCCTCTAGCTATGCATAGAGTGATAGAGTGATACAGCATGGAAACAGGCCTTTCAGCCCAACTTGCCCGCACCGGCTACTGTGTCCCAGCTACACTAGTCCCACCTGCCCGCATTTGGCCCATATATCTCCAAACCTGTCCTATCCATGTATCTGTCCAACTGTTTTTTAAACGCTGGGATAGCCCCAGCCTCAACTACCTCCTCTGGCAACTTGTAACATACACCCACCACCCTCTGTGTGAAAAAGTTACCCCTCAGGTTCCTATTAAATCGTTTCCCCTTCACCTTAAACCTATGTCCTCTGGTCCTCGATTCACCTACTCTGGGCAAGAGACTCATCTACCCCGATCTATTCCTCTCATGATTTTATACACCTCTAAAAGATCACCCCTCATTCTCCTGCGGTCCAAGGAATAGAGTCCCAGCCTACTCAACCTCTCCCTATAGCTCAGGCCCTCTAGCCCTGGCAACATCCTCGTAAATCAACATAAATCCGTGGGTTATTCGATGTTTAATTGTTTGATGTCAAATTTAATACCCTCCACCTTGGTGGGGTGTCGGGGGTTATGGGGAGAAGGCAGGAGAATGGGGTTTGGAGGGAGAGATAGATCAGCCATGATTGAAAGGTGTAGACTTGATGGGCTGAAGGGCCTAATTCTGCTTCTATCACTTCCGACCTTACGACCTTAGGAAGCATATAAATTTGTACTTTTCCATAAAAAGGCCGATGGGGAGAGTGTTTTACCATGAGCAGCATTTGGACATCTTGTCCTCAATATTGATTTCAGCTCAAGCAACAGCCAGAGATGAATGCCATTGAAACAGATTTTTATTAATTGGCAATATTGCTGGTGTGGGTTGACGAGATGTCGACAAATTTATGCACCAGTAGGAGGTGAAAAATATGATCCATCTCTTCAGAGAGTGCGAGAAATAAAACCTGGCAGTTTGGCCCAGTACAGTCAAGAGCTTGAATACTTAATAAGTCTTGTGCAAACTAATTTCTTTATCTGTCTGTCATAATTTCTTGATCTTCATTCTAATGATATGATTAATTGGGAACAATGAGATTTGATTCGCATTTATAATTATGAAAAGGCAATTAATGGGGGATTTGAACAAGACTACAAGGCAGATTATACCAACAGCGTTCTGCAGTGTGACATGTGGCGACATTACCTATTCATTTATTGGCGAGTCTCTCGAGTTAAGAGTCGGCACCGTGGCACAACGGTAGAGTTTCTGCCTCACAGCGCCGGAGACCTGGGTTCGATCCCGACAACGGGTGCTGTCTGTACGGAGTTTGAACGTTCTCCCCGCGACCTACATGGCTTTTCTCCGAGATCTTCGTTTCCTTCCACACTCCGAAGACGCGCCAGTAGAGTCAATTGGAGAGGTTGAGTTGGCTGGGATTTTATTCCTCGGAGCGCAGGAGGATGAGGGGTGATCTTATAGAGGTGCACAAAATCATGAGAGGAATAGATCGGGTAGGCTCACAGAGTCTCTTTCCCAGAGTAGGGGAATCAAGGACCAGAGGACATAGGTTTTAGGTGAAGAGAAAAAGATTTAATAGGTATCTGAGGGGTAACATTTTCACACAAAGGGTGGTGGGTGTATGGAACGAGCTGCCGGAGGAGGTATGAATGTAAATAGTCCCTGGTGTGCGTAGGGTAGTGTTAGCGTGCGGGGATCGCTGGTTGGGATCGCTGGCGCACCTAAAGGCCTGTTTCCGTGCTGTATCTCTAAACTAAACTAAACTAAACAAAAAGGGCACAGGTTCATGTCACACGCTGGGATTTGAGAGCTTCATCCACAGAAACAAAATAATACTGGGTCGTGTAAAATAGAAAATAATGGAATAATAGCAGGAAATACTCTGCAATCTGGGTAGCAGCTGTGGGGAAGTTGTTTCTTCATGACCTCACACATCGTAGGAGCGGAATTATGCCAGTTGGCCCATCAAGTCTACTCCACCATTCAATCATGGCCTGTCTTTCCCTGGACTTTCAACCCCATTCTCCTGCCTTCTCCAGACACTTGTACTAATCAAGAATTTGTCAATCTCTGCCTTAGAAATATCCATTGATGGCCCCCACAGCCGTCTGTGGCAATGAATTCCACAGATTCACCACCCTTCCACTAAAGAAATTCCTCCTCATCTTCTTCCTAAAGGAATGTCCTTTAATTTTGACCTCTGGTCCTAGACTCTCCCACTGGTGGAGTCATCCTCTCCACGTCCACTCTATCCGGCCTACCTCATCCTTCTAAACTCCAGCGACTGCAGGCCCAGCGTCGTCAAATACTCTTCATACGTTAACCCAATCATCATCAGGACATGTTAAATCTCCAGGGTCTCCTCTGGACCCTTCCAGAATCAACCGGAGGGGGCGTCACGGTGGCGCAGCGGTAGAGTTGCTGCCTCACAACACCAGAGACCCAGGTTCGATCCTGACCATGGGTGCTGTCTGTACGGACTTTGTACATTCTCCCCGTGACCCGCACGGGTTTTCTCCGGTTTCCTCCCACACTCCAAAGACGCACAGGTTTGTAGGTTCATTGATTTCGCCAAAAAAATGGTAAAATAATCCCTACTGCGTAGATTAGTGTTGGGGTGATCGTTGGTCGGCGCAGATTTGGTGGTCCGTAGGGCCTATCTCCTCACTGTAATTCTAAAGTGTAAAGAGTGAGTCATAGAAGAATGAGAGATTTACTCTGGTCACTCTCTATAGATGCTGGCTGCAATATCCTGCATTTTCTGCGTTTATTAGGTCGGCTTTAGGCTCAGAGGAACTGACTCGGAGATGAGTGATTTAACTGTGTCAGTGAAAGAACCAAAAATCTTTTCTCAAATAGGACAATCCTTGAGATCTGAAAGAACTTATTTCAAATGCAGTCACTATTGTCATGGAAGAAATTTGGCATCTTATTTAGACGTGGCAAGCTCACACACACATAGAATGACGTGATGATAATCTGTCTTAAGACTGATGGATAAATCTAGGCCAGGTCTTCATCAAAATATTGCTGTGATCTTTTATTTATGTGCATTTGAGGAAATGGTCCCGAATTAACAAATCGCAAATGGAGCAGTTTATTTATAATGCTGACAGAATTTGTTAAGATCTATAATTGGTTAGTCTAGTCAAGGTGGCGGTAACTCGTCATGGAGTCAGATGGTGTGGAAACAGGCCCTTCGGCCCAACTTGCCCACACCGGCCAACATGTCCCAGCTACACTAGTCCCACCTGCCTGCGTTTGGTCCATATCCCTCTAAACCTATCCTATCCACATACCTGCCCCAATTACCTCCTCTGGCCGCTCGTTCCATACAAGCTAGAACCCTTTGCGTGAAAAAGATACCCCTCAGTTTCCAAACCGAGTCTTTTCCCCTTCACCTTAAACCTATGTCCCCTGGTCCTCGATTCCCCTTCTCTGGGCAAGAGACTCTGTGCATCTACCTGATCCATTCCTCTCATTTGATGTATAATGTGATACATCCCATAATGTTCCAAGTGAGCTTGGCTGCAGAGCAAGAAAACCTCAGAGTGAGTTGTTGTTTGCCCACACAACTTGTCAGCAAGTCATAGAGTGATACAGCGCAGAAACTGGCCCTTCGGCCCAACTTGCCCACACCGGCCAACATGTCCCAGCTACACTAGTCCCACCTGCCTGCGTTTGGTCCATATCCCTCCAAACCTGTCCTATCCATGTACCTGTCCAACTGTTTCTTAAATGTTGGGATAGTCCCTTTGTGTGAAACAGTTACCCCTCAGGTTGGTATTAAATCTTTTCCCCTTCACCTTTACCAAGCCTACCAGGTCCCAGCCGACTCAACCTCTCCCTACAGCTCAAACCCTCGAGTCCTGGCAACATCCTCATAAATCTTCTCTGTACCCTCTCCAGCTTGACAACATCTTTCCTATAACACGGAGCCCAGAACTGAACACGATACTCTAAATGCGGCCTCACCAACGTCTTATACAACTGCAACGTGTCCTCTCAACTTCCATGCTCAAAATCTGGGAAGACTCCAGATTATTCCAGGGAGGAGGCGCTGAGAGACAGCAGCTCCACTGCGCCATTGTACGCTCGGTCAGGACTTGAACCCACCACCAGTTACAAGCAGAAGATAGACACAAAAAGGCTAGAGTAACTCAGCGGGACAGGCAGTTATGTGGAAAGGATGTTTCCACTGGTGGGAGAGTCTGGGACCAGAGGTCATAGCCGCAGAATTAAAGGGCGCTCTTTTGGAAAGGAGGTGAGGAGGAACTTCTTTAGTCAGAGGGTAGTTAATCTATGGAACTCATTGCCACAGAGGGCTGTGGAGGCCAAGTCAGTGGATATTTTTAAGGCAGAGATAGACACATTCTTGATTAGTTTAGAACGGGTGTCAAGGGTTGTGTGGAGAAGGCAGGAAAATGGGATAAGGAGGCAGCGATCAGCCATGGTTGAATGGCGGAGTAGACTCGATGGGCCGAATGGCCTAATTCTACTCCTATAACATATGAACGTGAACTTTCTTCTGATGCAGGAGAAAGCTAATGGGGCCTAGATTTGGAGTGACGGAATGGGTGAAGAAAGATGCTGCCTGTGCCGCTGAGTTACTCCAGCCTTGTGTGTCTATCTTCGGTTTAAACCAGCACCTGCAGTTTAGTTTAGTTAAGTTTAGACATACAGCGCAGAAACGGGCCCTTCGGCCCACTGGATCCGCGCCGGCCAGCGATCCACACACATTAAAACTATCCTACACACACACAAAGGAAAATTTACATTCATACCAAGCCAATTAACCTTCAAACCTGCACGTCTTTGGAGTGTGGGAGGAAACCGAAGATCTCGGGGAAAACACACACAGGTCACGGGGAGAAGGTACAAACTCCGTACAGACAGCACCCGTGGTCGGGATCGAACCCGGGTCTCCGGCGCTGCATTCGCTGTAAGGCAGCAACTCTACCGCTGCGCCACCGTGACCACCAGCAGTTCCTGCCTGCGAGTTACAAGCATGTGTGCGCCACCCTCTGCAAACTAGGCTGGCTCTGCAAAGGCACGTTTTCAGTCAATGGTCGACTAACTACCCTGCCTCCCATAAAATAAAATGAGAATCAACCTCATAAAGTCTGTAATGGCGTCATTAAGCAATTGTATTAATGTCCACCTCTATGTATAATGGCTTCACTGGATACTTTCTTGAGAACTGAATGAAATAGAATAAGAGCCCCAGGCTAGATTTTATGGGTCCCTCATTAGCGTAGCTGATGGCAAACTGCCAGAAATGTCAAGAGGTTTCTCCTAATTATTAGGCTGTGTTGACCCTACTCATCCACCTCGCTGTGCAAGAGGTAGCATGCCCTGTCCCACCAAGATTACAATGTCACAGCTTTGACTTTCTTCTGAGTGAGGAATGAGTGGGTTAGCATATGATGAGCGTCATAGAGTCATAGGGTGATACAGTGTCGAAACAGGCCCTTTGGCCCAATTCACCACATGCCCCAGCTATACTAGTCCCACCTGCTGCGCTTGGGCCATATCCCTCCAAACTTGTCCTATCCATGTACCTGTTTAACTGTTTCTTAAAAGTTGGGATAGTCCCAGCCTCAACTACCTCCTCTGGCAGCTTGTTCCATACACCCACCACCCTTTGTGTGGTAAAAGTTACCCCTTTTTTCCCCTTCACCTTGAACCTATGTCCTCTGGTCCACGATTCCCCTACTCTGGGCAAGAGACTCTGTGCATCTATTTGACAGTACTGGGCCTGTACTCGCTGGAGTTTAGAAGGTTGAGGGGGGACCTCATTGAAACGTACAGAATAATGAAAGGCATAGAGAGAGTGGATGTGGAGAGGATGTTTCCACTGGTGGGAGAGTCTAGGACCAGAGGTCATAGCCTCAGAATTAAAGGACGCCCTTTTAGAAAGGAGGTGAGGTGGAACTTCTTTAGTCAGAGAGTAGTTAATCTGTGGAACTCATTGCCACAGAGGGCTGTGGAGGCCAAGTCAGTGGATATTTTTAAGGCAGAGATAGACAAATTCTTGATTAGAACGGGTGTCAAGGGTTATGGGGAGAAGGCAGGAAAATGGGAAGAGGAGGCAGAAATCACCCATGATTGAATGGCAGAGTGGACTCGATGGGCCGAATGGCCTAATTCTACTCCTATAACTTGTGAACTTTTGACTTTCTTCTGATGCAGGAGAAAGCTAATGGGGTCTTGTTTAATATCACATCTCGGGCGTCTCAGAGGCAGAGTTACACCTCTTTCAGTTTAGTTTAGAGATACAGCGCAGAAACAGGCCCTTCGGCCCACCCAGTCCGCACCAAACAGCGATCCCCGCACATTAACGCTATCCTACACACACTAAGGACAATTTCATATTAATACCAAGTCAAATAGCCTCCAAACTTGTACGTCTTTGAAGTGTGGAAGGAATCTGAAGATCTCGGAGAAAGCCCACGCAGGTCACGGGGAGAACGTACAAACTTCGTTCAGACAGCACCCTTAATCAGGATCGAACCCAGGTCTCTGACTCTGTGAGGCAGCAACTCTACCACCGCACCACCGTGCCGTCATGAACTGCTGGAAGCTCATCGAGATGCTGAAAAAATAAATAAGGACAGTTTGCTATACAGCACTTCAGGATGTCCGAAGGCACTTGTGTATATAGTCCTAGAGTCTTACAGCACGGAAGCAGACCCTTCAGCCCAACTTGCCCACACCGACCAACATGGCCCATCTACGCTAGTCCCACCTACCTGCATTTGGCCCATATTCCTCTAAACCTGTCCTATCCATGTACCTGTCTAAATGTTTCTTAAACATTGCCAATGCACCTGCCTCAGCTACCTACTCCGGCAGCTCTTCCCATACACCCACTTTTTTTACCTTTTGCGTAAAAATGTTACCCCTCAGGTTCCTGTTAAATCTTTCCCCCCTCACCTTACAGCAGAGGGAAGATTGGAAACAGGGATCCTGGTTTACCAAAAAAATGAATTTTAGTTCTTCAGTGTGAAGAAGGGTCTTGACCCGAAATGTTACCTATCAATGTTCTCCAGAGATGCTTCCTAACTTGCTGAGTTACTCTAGCAATTTTTGTCATCTAGGAAAGATTGTTGGGAGCAGGAGTCGGTGTTGATTACATGCATTTTATCTGCTTTTCTATTTCACTTCTTATCCTGACGTTTGATCAGATAACCCTTTGAAGAGTCATGTGTAATGTATTCATTATTGTTCCTGAAACCTTCACAGAAACTGTGCACTAAACTGTTATGTGGTCATAAGGAATAGGAGTAGAATTAGGCCATTCAGCCCATCAAGTCTACTCCGCCATTCAATCATGGCTGATCTATCTCTCCCTCCTAACCCCATTCTCCTGCCTTCTCCCATAAACCCTGACACCTGTACTAATCAATAATCTATCTTATCTCAGACTGAATGTTCAAGAAGGAACTGCAGATGCTGGAAAATCAAAGGTAGACAAAAGTGCTGGAGAAACTCAGCGGGTGAGGCAGCATCTATGGAGCGAAGGAAATAGGCAACGTTTCAGACCATCTGAAGAAGGGTTTCGGGCCGAAACGTTGCCTATTTCCTTCGCTCCATAGATGCTGTCTCACCCGCTGAGTTTCTCCAGCACTTTTGTCTACCTTATCTCAGACTAACTTGGCCTCCACAGCCTTCTGTGGCAAAGAATTCCACAGATTCACTAAATAAATAACTAAAGAAATGTCCCCTCATCTCCTTCTTAAAAGAATGTCCTTCAAGTCTGAGGCTATGACCCCTAGTCCTAGACTCTCTCACTGGTGGTAACGTCCTCTCCACATCCGCTCTATCCAACCCTTCCTAGACATATAGACATGCAAACACACACGTGCTGTAAAACAAACAAACATCTTAGTACAAGCACACAAAACCAATGCCCCCAAGTCTATGGGTGTGGTTTGTAAATAGTTTAAAGTGTATACTTCTGAACTTAAGGCACAAGGTGTGATTTAGCAACCCAGCACGTCAGATTGGTTGACGCAAGGAATTGCAGATGCTGAAATCTTGAGACAAACACAAAAGGGCTGGTTGGGGACAGCGATATGAGGCACATGTGAAAGTGGCAGTCAAGAGGCTTTTGGATGGGCATGTGGATATGCGGGGAATGGAAGAATATGGATTACGCACAGGTGGTTTAGGTATGTCTAGTTTAGAGATGCTGCACAGCGTGCAAATGGGCCCTTCGGCCCATCGACACCCCATCCACCAGCACCGTCCTATACACACTGGGGACAATTTACAATCTTTACCGAAGCCAATTCACCCACAAACCTGTATGTCTTTGGAATGTGGGAGGAAACCGGAGCACCCGGAGAAAACCTAACACACCCAACTAGTGCCGTCGACTGTGTAGGAAGGAACTGCAGATGCTGGTTTACATCGCAGATAGACACAAAATGCTGGAGTAACTCAGCGGGACAGGCAGCATCTCTGGAGAGAAGGAATGGTGCTGCCACCTAGTCTTCAGAGCTGGGCAGCACAGTGGCATAGTCGGACGGCACGGTGGCCCAGCGGTAGAGTTGCTGCCTCACAGCGCTGGAGACCCGAGTTTGATCCTGACTACGGGTGCTGCCTGTACCGAGTTTGTACGTTCCCACCGTGAACGCGCAGGTTTTCCCCGGGCGCTCTGGTTTCCTCCCACACTCCAAAGATGTACAGGTTTGGTGGCTAATTGGCTTGGTATCATTATAAATTGTCCCTAGTGTGTGCAGGACAGTGTTAGTGTACAGGACGATCGCTGGTTGGCACGGACTCGGTGGGCCGGAGGGCCTATTTCCACGCTATATCTCTAAAGTCTAAAAGTATAATTTTACTTCGGAGTCACGTGAGTGACTACGTGAAGAACCCCGCCAGTGCGCCTGCGCGTCATTACGTCAGACGCATTGGCGCAAACGGACGCGAGGAGCAGAGCTCCTCTAGTGGAATTGTAGTTTTCAACTACAAGATAAGTATAAACTTTTTTAGAAGTATTTCCGTGTCCGTTTATTGTGGGTCTGTGGGGATTTTTTCCACAGGCATCATGGAAAAAACGGGCAATGGGAGGAGGCGAGCGGCACAGCCGATAGAGAGTCGCGAGATTGCGGTCGGCGACCAGCCGCCTCTGACCACGGTACAGTCGCCAGCAGACAGCATAGCGACTGTGGATATTGGGGCTGAAGTGAATTTAGTTAGCACCAGTGGGGCAAGGCAAAGCCGATAAAAAGCTGCGGGAATGCGGTCGGTAAAGGACTGCCTCATACCCTACAACAGTCGCCAGCTGGGAGCGGGGCGAACTGTGGACTTGTGTATTAAAGAAAAGAACGGAGCCAGCGTCAGTTGGGTGCTAGGCAACATACAAGTCAGGGCCATGGAGCAAGAGTCAGTTTGGGATTCACCTCCAAGGCTGGATACCACTTTCTGAGTGGATATTCCAAATGGATAACCTGTACACAGGTTGCTCCAACAAAACATACTCCAGGAGGAGTGATGTCAGAACCAGGCTCCAGAAGCCAGGTCAGCAGCACCTAGTAAAGGGCTGCTTGATGGCACCCTCATTGATGAGGCGCGTGCACAGGGTCAACAGAGTTTCCAAAACAAGCGAAGACGGCAGCTGCCAGATGGGCTATTCCTGGCAGTACGATTTGCTGCTCTGTGAGAGTTCTGACCCTGAGTCTGACGGTGAGGCCGATACAAGCGAAGACGGCAGCTGCCAGATGTTTTACTCCTGGGAGTACCATTCGCGGCCCCGTCAGAGTCAGGAGCGCCACTGGGAAAGGAAGTGGCCTCTGTGATCAACTATTGTGTCTTCCATCAGCTCTAGTAGCTTATGATGGATGAAAATGCCAAAAAAGCACGAGATCCCAAGGAACTGCGTATTGCTGAAAGTACTAGCAATGAACCAAGATATAAGGGGTCAGATGGGCGAAGGCATGTAAGCCTAAGGAAAGTAAACTGCAGAGAATATTGAAGCTGCTCGGTTGATGAACAACTGCAATTTGCAAAACAATGGATGGAGGCCATGGATGGAGATGCATCAAGTGGCACTAAGGTTGCTATGTAGCGCCCACTTCAAGATGAATTGTTTGAGTAAGTATGCCATTCGGTCCACCATCAACCCAAAGTTGCAGCAACTCTGTAAAGCCCAGCAATGTGCAGTCATTCAACTTATTCTTCATGAATCGTGGGAAAGAGTTGGATAATGAGGCAAAAACAGCAAAGTTGATCACAACATCAATGGTCGTCAAGTCTGCAAAGAGGACGTATCCTTTCAGACATCATACAAAATCCTGGACCGACATCAGGATCAAATCGACCATTGAAGCAGGTGCGCAGTTGATGTCCTGCAGCAGGAAAATGAAAAAGCGTGGGTTTTGCCTGCCAGGAGCCAGAGACCACAGGTCACTCAGATGACAAAGGAGGTAGGTGGACCTGGTTCTTATGGGAACATATTAAGGCAAAAACAGCCAAATATTGGAAGCAAATTACTTCAATTATTATTCTATTATAGAAAGGTTTCGAATTGATTCGATTCAAATACTGGTTTGCCATCCAGCATGTTCCAAGCAGAACACTCCAATTTCACATAAAAATAATTGATGGAGGTTCAAGCTGAATTGAAAACTTGTTTAGAAACAAGTAATTGAAAGGTCGGTTTATCAAAACCACCAAATTGTGTTTAAAATTTCTCAACCTAAAAAGGTGAGGAGTATTTTAGATCTGACAAGTCTTTAAAATTTTGTGAAGTATAGACACTTCAAAATGGAGACTTTGAGACTGCCAAACAATTTATTTCAAAAAAGTTGTTTTATGGCACTTATAGATCTGAAAGATGTATATTACTTAGTGTTTGTTCATTTATAAGATAAAATTATCTGAAGGAACAATTATGGCAATTCAAAGTTCTGTCTAACGGGTTAACTTCAGTTCCTAGAATTTCACTAAATTGGTAAAACCAATTTTGGGGCTAATTAGAGTCCAAGGACAGATGTGGATGGCTTAACTGGATGATGTCCTAATTAGGACGAACAAGAGAATTAGTGAGTTATCTCTCTCAAATTATTCAAACCACTTTTGAAAGTTGGGTTTAATTCATCCAGAGAGAAATTAAGTTTAACGATACTTACAACAATTGATTATTTGATTCAATTGAAAGGGTAGTAATTTACCCAGGGTAAAGGTAAAGCTAATTGATGGTTGTATTAAGCAGTTGGAAAAGCAACAATCTTCAATTAAGACAGGTGGCCAGCTTGTTAGGAGAATTTGTGTTATTTCCAGCAATACAATATGGGCCATTGGACTACCAGCAGCTGCAGACTGCAAAAAGAAAAAACACTAAGATGCATGATTTCCATTTTTTGATAGGCCATGCAATTAAACAACAAATGCTGCTTCTGATTGCAGTAGTGGATTTAACATGTCTTCAGTAGTTCAAGCAAGATACGGATTGAACAGCCTTCCATGGGTCTTAACAGACTGATATCAGTGTACTAGGATTGGTGCCACTGAAAAGGTATCCATCTGTGGACAGATGGAATATGGAAGAAGTATTATTTTACAGACATGGAGAATCGACGTTTTAAAGTCTATTGGAAGGCTTATGAGCTACAAACTTGTTGTTTAATACAACTAATCTGCATGTTCAGTTTCAAATTAACAACACTACAGCAATGGCATGTATTAATTGTATGGGTGGAATTTCCATGATAACAAAGAATGGATGTTTAACCTTAAGATTTTTCAATGATATAATAGTCAGATTTGGGAAGCCAGATATGACTTGTTTCCATCCAGACTCAATCACCAGTTACAGAGATATGTGTTATGGGACTACATCGGGAGACAGTAGCGATGGATGTTTCTCGCTATATTAGGATGGTATGTTGTTATAGGCATTTTACTTCATCCTGTCATAAATCGGTGTCTGCTTAAAATGAAGCAGTATGCTGCCTCTGGGGTATTCGTGGTACCAGATGGGTCTACGCAGCCATGGTTCCCTTTGATATTGGCATTTATGACACAGTTTCTGATAAATGTTCCCAAAAGAAGGAAGTTACTGGTGTATTCGATAATTGGAGAGTAACATCCGTCATATGCCTGTATGGATGCAGGGTTTGTCTGGGCATGCTGTGGACATGCTTACAGCAGTCTGGTGGAAGAGTACTCAAAAGCAGTACATTTGTGGAATCTGAGTTGTGACTCTGTAAATGCTGCTTTCCCATTATGTAAAGAATGAGGGGAAAAATGTTCTGTGTATAAAAGAATATGGAATGTTGTATGGCACATGTCTCAAATGTCTTGGATTTACCTCTATTTAAGGGGTTGAGTTAGTGCGATTTATTCAGACAGAAGTATATTATTCCTTGTTTTTATTGATGAGGTTGGAAAGACATCCTGTTGAGTTTTGTTCTTTTATTTCCAGATTAATGAAAGGAATTTTAATTCCAAACCTTCTAAACCTAGGAGGGAATCTGGAATATAAAGTGGTTTTAAGCTACTTCATCAATGGAGTCTTGGTACGATTCTGATACGGCCAAGTTCAGCATGAAGGTACTCATGTTTATGGCACTTGTAACATTACAAAAGTTACAGATTCACAGAAGTACCTCAGGATTATGTTATGTTTTACATTTTATGACCTACTCAAATGAAGTAGGATCAGGTGTGATAGGATTCAAGAGGGTTTTATTAGCATATTCTATGGATCCATGTCTATATGTTAAGACATATTTGTTGCAATACAGTGAGGCTACAAAGGTCTTATGAAATATGAAAACAAGATTGTTTATCATTCATGAAAAACCATACAAGATAGTGTCAGTTCAGACTATTTTAAGATGGTTAAAAACAAGTTTTGGTTGCTGCAGGTGTGAACATTGATGGTTTTACATTCCATTCAGTTTAGCAGCAACATTGACGACCAGGGTGAAGGACGTCCCGTCGATCATATTTTCACAGCCGCCGGGAGATCTAATAAGTTGGTGTTTCAACACTTTTACCATCGGCCTATTGCCAATACGGGGCTCTTTGCAGATACTATATTAAGTTCTGCTTAAATTTCCCTGGGAGAAAGGGGATACTGTTAATTCTTTTATTCAAATAAATGAATTACTGCATTTGTCAGGCAAATGTTATTATTCATGCATTATTGATTATTTCTCGTTCCGAGTCAATCAATGCAGTGAGAAGCCAGGATTTGTCTGCAGCATGAAATCACAAAGCTTTAAAATCTTCACGTAGTCACTCACGTGACTCCGAAGTAAAATAGTAAGATTAAACGAGAACTTACCAGTTTGAAGTTTGATCTTTATTTTATGAGGAGTTACGTTCGTGATTATGTGCCCACCACGACCCAACCCTCTATCATAAAGGTCAGATGGAAGTTCTTGAATTACTCGTTTTATTATGATACTATATTACTTAGTTTGTTGTTTTTTGTGATTTGACACCGCTGCTTCGAAGATTGACGCGCAGGCACACTGGCGTGGTTCTTCACGTAATCACCAACGTAACTCCTCATAAAATAAAGATCAAACTTCAAACTGGTAAGTTCTCGTTTAATCTTACTATTATGGACCGGCTCATCGCAGCCAATATTCAATTTTCTATTTCTACACATAACCTTGCTACCTTCAATCACTTGCCTAATCATCTGCTCAACCCTGCAGGCTGCTAGAGCTGTTATTGGCCTGAATTCAAGGATAATTGCTCGTGGACCAAAATCTATGATACTCTTACATTGATGAACAATTCATATTATCACGACAGCCAGGCAATCCATTGGATGATTAGTTCCATTTCAGAAGATCTGAATATAAGAGCAATGATTAGTTTAGTTTAGAGATACAGCGCGGAAACAGGCCCATCGGTTCCACGCCGACTAGCGATCCCCGCACATTAACACTATCCTACATCCACTCGGGACAAATTTTACATTTACCCAGGCCAATTAACCTACATACCAGTACGTCTTCGGCGTGTGGGAGGAAACCGAAGGTCTCGGATAAACCTGCCTCCACCGCCCTCTGAGGCAGAGAATTCCACAGACTCACCACTCTCTGTGAGAAAAAGTGTTTCCTCGTCTCCGTTCTAAATGGCTTACTCCTTATTCTTAAACTGTGGCCCCTGGTTCTGGACTCCCCCAACATCGGGAACATGTTTCCTGCCTCTAGCGTGTCCAAACCCTTCATAATCTTATATGTTTCATTACTACTAGTGGACTCTCCCACTAGTGGAAATATGCTCTCCACATCCACTCTATCCAGGCCTCAGTCTTCAACCGGGCAACATTCATTGTGCAAATGTCTTTTGTTCCTGATTTAATGGGGTCCTTTCACACTCTATGCCATCGATCAGCGGCCCAGTAATCGCACAGCGCTGGGGTGATAAGGGATGGCTGCTGAGATCTCTCGCATTACAGCTGAGAAAACTGAAACCATTTCTCAAAAACTGAACTTCCTGATCCTTGCTCCCATCCGGCAGAAGGTACAGAAGACAGACACAAAAAGCTGTAGTAACCCAGCGGGACGGGCGGCATCTCTGGAGAGAAAAATAGGTGTGACGAGTCAGGGGATATGGGGAGAAGGTAGGAACGGGGGAACTGATTGGGGATGATCAGCCATGATCACATTGGCGGTGCTGGCTCAAAGGGCTGAATGGCCTACTCCTGCACCTATTGTCTATTGTCTATTGAGAGTCTGGGACTAGACCTTTAATGTCCTTTAATGGCCTCAGAATGAAAGGACACTCTTTTAGGAAGGAGATGAGGTGGAATTTCTTTAGTCAGAGGGAGGTGAATCTGTGGAATTCTTTGCCACAGAAGGCTGTGGAGGCCAAGACAATTAATATTTTTATGGCAGTGATAGATAGATTCTTGATTAGTGCAGGTGTCAGAGGTTATGAGGAGAAGATGGGAGAACGGGGTTAAGTGGGAGAGATAGATCAGCCTTGATTTAATGGCTGAGTAGACTTGATGGGCCGAATGGCCTAATTCTGCTCCTATCACTTATGATCTTATGATGATGGGGGATGATGAATATGTGCAGCAACACGGCCTCTCTGACATCTCATGGGTATTCAGACTCAAGGGGCACGAGAACTGAAGAGAAATAGTGAGGTGGAGGCAGATTTTGTGCACTACATTGATAAGGCATTGCTCTTACACTCTGTTCATTTACATCTTGTAGAGCAAAAATAAACCAGCAGTGTATTCTACACAAAGACATAATAGGTCGGCACGGTGGCGCAGCAGCATGGTGGCGTGGGGACGGGGGGGGTGGGAGGGGGGGCGCAACGGTAGAGTTGCTGCCTTACAGTGCCTGAGACCCAGGTTCGATCCTGATTACGGATGCTGCCTGTACGGAGTTTGCACCAAAGATTTGGCTTGTACGTTCTCCCCATGACCGTTTTCCCCGTGCTGCTCCAGTTTCCTCCGACACTCCAAAGACGTACAGGTTTGTAGGTTAATTGGCTTCGGTGTGGACTCGGTGGGCCGGAGGTCCTGTTTCCGTGCTGTATGTCTAAACCAAACTAAACTAAACTTGTTGAGGAACCACCTTCTCCCTGCAATTTTGCTCATGGATTTCTTATCGTTTTGTAGCGTACCTTTTCATGCTCTCTTTCACCAGCTCGACTGTAATCAGATATTGTCTTTCCGCTGTGTGGAGGAGGGAACTGCAGATGCTGGTTTAAGATAGCCCGCAAAAAGCTGGAGTAATGGGGCCTGTCGCACTGTACGAGCTAATTCAAGAGTTCTCCCGAGTTTCCCCTGATTCGAACTCGGAGAATTACGGTAATAGCCGCTCGTAGGTACTCGGGGCTCTCGTGGACATTTTTCAACATGTTGAAAAATCTTCACGAGTCTTCAAGAGCTTACCGCGTTTCCCGAGTACCTGCCGTTAGCGTTACGAGCCGCTAAGAGACGTCCCGAGCTCCGACGTACCCGCTACGTACATTCTACGTGCTTACCACGAGTTTGATTTTTTTTTAAACTCGGGAGAGTCCTTGGGTAAACTCGTATAGTGGGACAGGCCCTTTACTCAGCGGGACAGGCAGCATCTCTGGAGAGAAGGAATGGGTGACGTTCTGGGTCGAGACCCTTCCTCAGACTGGTTAGGGATTAAGTAATCGAGAGATATATAGGCGACGATGTGGAGAGATAAAGAACAATGAACAAAAGAAAAAAGTGCAAAAAAGTAACGATGATAAAGGAAACAGGCCTTTGTTAGCTGTTTGTTGGTCGACCCAAAACGTCGCCCATTCTGTCTCTCCAGAGGTGCTGCCTCTCCCGCTGAGTTCCTCCGGCATTTTGTGTCCATTGTAGCGGCACCTGCTGGTGCTCGCAAGCATCGAACCCTGCGGTCGTAATACACGCGAGCGTGACTCTGGGAAGGGGTCATGTTTTCGTGTGGTTTTCAGGGCTCTGCCCTTCAGTCGTCGTGAGACCACCGTTGTGGTCACTTGTGTTATCAGTCGCAATTGTCAAGACCGTGATCGGCGAATCATATTGAGAATAAATCTGATTTAAACCATCCGCCGTTGTCTTGATCCGCCAAACTATCTTCATTGTCTTTCCGTCGACTGGTTAAAGCCCTGTCCCACTGAACGAGTTCATTCAGGAGTTCTCCCGAGTTTGCCCTGATTCGAACTCGGAGATTTACGGTAATGGCCGCTCGTCGGTGCTCAGGGCTCTCATGGACATTTTTCAACATGTTGAAAAATCTCCACGAGTCTTCCCGTGCTTACCTGCCGTTAGCAGGTCTTCCCGAGTACCTGCCGTTAGCGTTACGAGCCGCTAAGAGACGTCCCCGAGCTCCGACGTACCCTCTACGTCCATTCTCCGTGCTGACCACGAGTTTGATTTTTTTTTTAACTCGGGAGAGCTCTTGGAATGAACTCGTACCGTAGGACAGGGCTATTAGCAAGCAACAAGAGCTTTCCACTGTACCTCGGTACACTAATCTGAAACTGACTAATCTGACGCACGAGATTTGCAGTGTAAATTGTATCCTGTCTCCAGTGATAATGGAAATATTTAGCTGCCGTGTATTCAGTCAAGGCTGGCATTTTAGCTTCTTTCGAAATCCCTAAAGTAATCTCCCACCCACTGGGAAACCTCTGGCCGCGCTTGCAAATTAATGCACATTAGTTTTCATTTGGGCGTCTTCTCACAGGTTGCCGGTCATGTCAAGAAACAATAATACGACTTTAATCTCTCACTCACACAAATTCACCTCGTTGCTGAGGTTAAGAGTTTATTGACTGCTTGGAACAAAAAGTGCTGATTACATTGAGGTGATCTTTGCTGTGAAGTGCAGGTTTGTGTCAGATCTCGTTGTAGATGCCGCTGTAGAGGCACCAAACGCGGTGAACAAACGGGTTACTTTATTCAGGCATAAAAGGTTCGTTACACATGCATGTCGGTCCTCTAACATAAAGTTGTTGTCGCTGCTGCGAGGCTGTTGCCTCGCGGGCTCGAGCTGAGCCCCATGCTGAGGTGGAAGGACACTCACCCCGAGGGAGAAGAGGGCTGGTCAGCTCGAAGTAAGAGAGAGAGAAGAGAGAAGAGCCTGTCCCACTTTCCCGAGTCCTCTGCTGAGTTGAAAGGACCTTAAAAAAAATCAAGATTTTTGTGGTCTACGAACTCCTCCCCCCGACTATCTTTTCACTCGTGGACTTTATTGTCAGGCTGGAAAAAACGTCCCGACTTACCTGATGCCCCGAGTACCTACGGCTGACATAACGAGCCGCTACGATATATCTACAGACTCCTACGGCCTCCTACGGACTTGCTACGGACATTCACCGAGTTTGAATCAAGGGGAAAACTCGGGAGAATTCGTGAGTAACTCGGGAAAGTTGGAGAGGCCCTAGAGAAGGTGTTGTCCCGGGCTTTGTTATATATACCAGGACTACTCCCTATACCCCGTGACAAGTTCTCCCTGCCATTGCCCAGTGACGTCACCCTACCGACTGCTGAGGGTTCGTGAAGCTAGTGGCCGTGCCACCGGGTACCGCCATCACTGCTGCCTTAATAATAGAGCCTTTGCATTGAACGTCGCCGATTTTTATTTCATACAAAGTCAAGGGGGGCGGCACGGGGGCGCAGCGGTAGAGTTGCTACCTTACAGCACCAGTGACCCGGGTTTGATCCTGACTACGGGCGCTGTCTGTAGGGAGTTTGTACATTCTCCCCGTGACCGCGTGGGTTTTCACCGGGTGCTCCAGTTAACTCCCACACTCCAAAGATGTACAGGTTTAGGTTAATTGGCTTCGGTAAAGATGATTAATTGGCCCTAGTGTGTAGGATAATGCTAGTCAGCGCAAACTCAGTAGCCCTGATCCTGCGCTGTGGACTCGCTGTAGACCTGCTCAGATTTGTAGACTGATTTGCTTCGTATAAATGTAAATTGTCCTTAGTGTGTGTAGGATTGTGTTAATGTGCGGGGATCAGTGGTCGGTGCGGACTCGGTGGGCCGAAGGGCCTGTTTCCGCGCTGTATCTCTAAAGTAAACTAAACTAAACTAATCGGCAGTTCCTTCCTACACATCCCAACTACAATAAAGCAGAAGGGGAATGATAGAAAAACCTTAGCTGATCTTATCCTTTACACTACTCAGCCTTCTCACCAACGCCACACGAGACAAGACCTGAACATTGACTTCTCGAGCACAGCCACTTTCACAGGAGCCGCTTCATAGGAACCCGTCTCCATTTTGTTCAGCTGGAAAAAGTATTTTTAAATCGCTCACACGTTTTCTCTCAAAAATATATTTTCTCCCTTTTTACGCTTGCACACTCTGGAATTTAGAAGAATGAGAGGGGATCTTATTGAAACATATAAGATTATTAAGGGTTTGGACACGCTAGAGGCAGGAAATGTTCCCGATGTTGGGGGAGTCCAGAACCAGGGGCCACAGTTTAAGAATAAGAGGTAAGCCATTTAGAACGGAGATGAGGAAACACTTCTTCACACGGAGAGTTGTGAGTTTGTGGAATTCTCTGCCTCAGAGGGCGGTGGAGGCCGGTTCCCTGGATACTTTCAAGAGAGAGCTAGATAGGGCTCTTAAAGATAGCGGAGTCAGGGGATATGGGGAGAAGGCAGGAACAGGGTACTGATTGGGGATGATCAGCCATGATCATGTTGAATGCCGGTGCTGGCTCGAAGGGCCGAAAGGCCTACTCCTGCACCTATTGTCTATTGTCTACATAAGCTTTTTAGTCTTCTGCTGTTGGATCCTAAAATTTCCCATCAGGTTTAAAGATTCGAAAATTGGGACAACATAAAACTGGTGTGAACGGGTGGCCCATGGTCGGCATGGACCTGGTGGGCCGAAGGGCCTGTATCCATGCTGTATTGAATGATCAATACATCAATAAATCAATAAATTAATTAATCAACCTACCTTGAAAATTGGGCATCTCCAACAGTGCAGCAGTCCCAGAGAATTGCTTTGGGAATGCTAGGACGCATTTATGGTGGCGTAGCGGTAGAGTTGCTGCCTCACAGTGCCAGAGACCTGGGTTTGATCCTGAACGCCGGTGCTGTCCGTACGGAGTTTGTACGTTCTTCTCGTGACCTGTGTGGGTTGTCTCCAGGATCTCCGGTTCCCTCCAACACTCCAAACACTTTGTAGGTTAATTGGCTTTGGTAAAAATTGTAAATTGTCCATTGCGTGCGTAGGATAATGCCACTGGATAATGTTGGTGAATCTGTGGAATTCATTGCCACAGAAGGCCATGCGAGGCCAGGTCAATGGATATTTTTAAGGCAGAGATAGATAGATTCTTTGATTAGTGCGGGTGTCAAGGGTTATGGGGAGAAGGCAGGAGAATGGGGTTTGGAGGGATAGAGATAGATTAGCCATGATTGAATGGTGGAGCAGACTTGATGGGCCGAATGGCCTAATTTTGCTCCGAGAATTTATGAACTTCTGATTGCTGGTGCACAGGGTGATCGCTGGTCAGCACACACTCGATGGGCCGAAGGGCCTGTTTCCGAGCTGTATTTCTAAACTAAAATTACACGTTAAAATCTCTCGAGTGCAATCTGAACTTGCAACTTTCTCAGACTCTGAACCTTTGAAGAGAAGCATCTAAACCTCCCTTCGATTTTGTCTTTCTAAACTGCTGGAAAACAGCCCTGTCTTAATCTAATTAGTGAGCACCCCTCCAGGTCCTTCAGCTGAAGAATCAACAGATATTAGTTGGAGAACAGATTCCTTCCAATTAATATCTCAAACTTGAGAGAATTCAGATTTGTAATGTTAATAAGGGAAGAATGCCATTTCATTAATAATTTTCAAATTTTAAGTCCCTGCGGTTTCTTAATTAAAGAGGATTCCCACTCTTTGTTCAGTTAAATCTTTGCACAGATAAATCTTAAAATGCGAACCTCTTTTTCTAATTTTCGCTGTCACGATAGATTCTCCTGCTGAGGTCCTCCGAAGGACACAGGTTTAAGGTGAAGGGGGAAAGATTTAATAAGATGCTGAGGGGTGACTTTTTCACACAAAGGGTGGTGGGTGTACGGAACGAGCTGCCAGAGGAGGAGGTTGAGGCAGGGATGATCGTGACGTTTTAGAAACATTTGGACAGCTACATGGATTGGAAAGGTTTGGAGGAACATGGGCCAAACGCAGGAAGGTGGGACTAGTGTAGCTGGGACATGTTGGCTTTCGTGGGCAATCTCCATGGATTGTCACCTTGTCGTGGTGGAGAAGCTTGTGTGGTCCTGAGTTCCTGAGAGCGATGCCGTCTGGAGCTATGCTCCTGGTAGGGCCACCCATGGTGGTAAGGTCGAGGGGGAGGTCCTTGACAAAGAGCAATCCAACCAAGACCTCAATGGTGGAACAGGCGGAGGACAATGGCTGACCTTAATGGAGCGTCACAACGGCTGGGAAGGCGGATGAAGGCTGCAGCAGAAAAGGGTCCCCGGTCGTCTTGGACTCCATGCCACTGGATCCTGACCCAGATCTGTCAAGGACCGTGGGTGGGGTTGTATATTGCTCGTTCTAATCTTCTCCCCAGTCTAGTTTCAGTAAAAAATCATTGAATCAAGCACTTGCGCATCTAAACTAAATTTTGACAAAACACAATTACAGTTCCACTACTGTACCTAACCACCGCCGGTTCGATCCTCGTATCTGCCTGATCAAGCCCTCTTAGCCTCGTTCAAGCAGAGACACTCCAGAAGGTCACGCAGTCCCAAGCATTCTCCCAGAAGATCGACAAAGGACCTCATGGGAGCGGCCTTTTATAGGTCCCCGAACCTCGAGGGGCCGAACCACATGGGGGTGGTCTCTTTACAATGCAATTACAGTTATCGATTAACCCCATACATGACAGACATTTCCCTAACCCAATAATACAGTGGCTAATACATTGTTTCTCAAAGGAAACGAACATCGCAACATGCGCCCTGATATGCAAGAAAACCAGACAAGGCTCAATACTTAATCCAATCAACATCCAGCAAAGTAAAGCTTTGCAACATTATTTACAAGGTGTATGCCTGGTTCGCATTCATCCAATCCATTCCATGCATTTTGCACCTAATTGTCAGGATCTGCAGATGTCCCCATTCTCTTCCTGCAGCTCTAATCTAGGCTCTAGACAAACTGGCACCATTCTGCAGCTTGTCCCATTTCTACAGAAGATACTTTAAGATGGACCAAATGGCCCAGCAGCCCAGAAGCCTTTACTCAATTTTAGTGTCCTAGCCTCTCCAATGTGGCCAGGATTAACAGGGTGGCTGTCTTTGCACCAGTTTCCCCACGTTAAACAAAATCACGCACACGTGTCCTCCATATAAGAGGACAGTCATACTCGTTTCGAGTGACCGCCGATGATGTGGGCAAAGGGCCTGTTTCTATGACTCTATGACCCTATAACAGGGTTAGTCGCGATTCTGGTTGGGTTGAGTTTGGTTTAGTTCAGAGAGAGAGAGTGTGGAAACTGGCCCTTTGGCCCACTGAGTCTGCGCTAATCAACGATCACCCTGTACACTACCGCAATCCTACACCCTGGGGACAGTTTACAGAAGTCTATAAACATACAAACCTGCACGTCTTTGGAGTGTGGGAGGAAACAGGAGCACCCGGAGAAAACCCACGCAGGCCAGGGGGGGGAGGGCATCGTACAAACTCCGTACAGACACCAACCGTAGTCAGGATCTAACCCGGGTCAATGGCGCTGTAAAGGGCCTGTCCCACTCTACGAGGTAATTCAAGAGTTCTCCCGAGTTTTCCCCTGATTCGAACTCGGAGAATGTCCGTAGCGGGTCTGTAGAAGTTTGTGGATGTCTCGTAGCGGCTCGTACGAGTAAAAAGTAAAAAACATTTTCATCGCGAGTATTTTTTTACTCGTGGACATTTTTCACAGTGTTGAAAAAACGTCACGAGTTTACCGGATTTCCCGAGTACCTACCGTTAATCGTACGAGCCGCTACGGGACATCCACGAACTCCTACGGACCCACTACGGACATTCTCCGAGTTCGAATCAGGTGAAAACTCGGGAGAACTCTTGAATTACCTCGTACAGTGGGGCAGGCCCTTTAGGCAGCAACTCTGCCGCTGCGGCCATTTGATAGGCGTGGGCAAGTGGGGCCGAAGGGCCTGTTGCGTGCTATTTGGCTCTGTGACTGTGAAATATTAAAACATTCATGACCCAAGAAGCAAAAATAAAAGCTAACAGATCAAAGACGCGTGGAACAGCTCGGGTGGAAGGCTGATATCTAACCAAATGGTTCAAATCATTTATATGAAATTTCTATTCGGAATTCAATGGACAGGTTTAACTGAGAGTCAAGGAATCTATGTGTGAAATAATGGATGGTGTGGAGAGAATTCCAGGCAGAAATCTAATCAAAGGTTTCAGGTTCTTTATCAGCTCAGGCAATAGGTTGAATTAAAGGCTGGAATTTCATTTGAACAATTCAGATGGTTTATGCATTTGTACTGCATTTACCTCATAAATAAAGGCACCAATCAGTGTACACACTGCACGTTAGAGTCACATAAGCACAAATTGGAAACAGAGAATAATCTTAGCAGGGACACATCAATTCCAGGAGTTTAGTTTGTGTTTATGTTTAGTATTATCTGATGTGCAGGATGGAACTGCAGATGCTGGTTTACATCGGAGATAGACACAAAATGCCAGAGTAACTCAGCGGGACAGGGCAGCATCTCTGTGGAGTCTTTTAAGTTCCTGGGAACCATCATCTCCAAGGACCTTAAGTGGGGGGGCCACCATCGACTCCACAGTCAAAAAGGCACAACAGAGGATGTACTTCCTGCGGCAGCTGAGGAAGCACAGTCTCCCATAGGCTATGATGGTCCAATTCTATACGGCCATCGTAGAGTCTGTCCTCACCTTCTCCATCATGGTCTGGTTTGGCTCAGCCACCAAGCATGACACCCGGAGGCTGCAGCGAATCGTCCGATCAGCTGAGAAGGTTGGTTTCGGCCCGAAACGTTACCTATTTCCTTCGCTCCATAGATGCTGCTGCACCCGCTGAGTTTCTCCAGCATTTTTGTGTACCTTCGATTTTCCAGCATCTGCAGTTCCTTCTTTAACACAGCTGAGAAGGTTATTGGCTGCAACCTTCCCTCCATTGACGAACTGTACACTGCAAGGGCCAGGAAGCGAATGGGTAAGATCATCTCTGACCCCTCTCACCCTGGCCACTAACTCTTTGAATCACTTCCCTCTGGACTGTCAAAGCCGCCACAGCCAGACATAAAAACAGCTTTTTTCCACGAGCAGTTGCTCCACTCAATAACCAAAAATCTGTAGCCTCCTTTTGCTGTGGTATATTATTTATTTCACATGTTTAATCGATAATGTTTTATTATTAATGTTTAGTGTTTTATGTGTGATTGCTAACTGTCACTGTATGTTATGTTGTCACTTGCGGGCCGAGCACCAAGGCAAATTCCTTGTATGTGAATGCTTGCCCAATAAACTTATTCATTCATTCAGTCATTCATAGAAGGAATGGGTGACGTTTCAGGACGAGACCCTTCTTCAGTATTATCTGATCTTTCATTGGGTAGTGTGCTGGTCAAATCAAACCAAAGCATTTCATTCTACCTCAGTACACAATACTAAATAATAAACAATAAACATGAATAATAAATAAGCATTAATAAACAATATACATAAAACTGCACACAATTGTAGTCAGACCAAAGCTCAAAGGAGAGATTTGATGTCATTCAATCCTTTAGAAAAACAGACGCAAAATGCTGCAGTAACTCAGCGGGGCAGGAGCCATCTCTGGATGGAAGGAATGGGTGAAGAAGGGTCTCGACCCGAAACGTTACCCATTCCTTCTCTCCGGAGATGCTGCTTGTCCCGCTGAGTTACATCCAGCATTTTGTGTCTGTCTTCGGTGTAAACCAGCACCTGCACTTCCTTGGTACACAGTCCTTTATAAGTCTCTATGCTCCTCTTAGTTTCTAAAGGGCCTGTCCCACTTGGGCATTATTTGCGCGTCATTTACGCGACATCATTTACGCGTCACGACGCACGAAGCTTCATGACGCGCATGTGACGCGCGCATGCCGTGCATTACGCGCGCATGGCGCGTGGTGAGACGTGGTGGCGTAGGCAGTGACGCGCGGTCGTGCGCGGCGCCCCGGGATTTGGGGATTCACGAAATCTTCGCACGCCACCTGCGTGACGCGCAAATGACGCCCAAGTGGGACAGGCCCTTAAGCAAATCTGAGAGAGCTTTGTGGAAACAAGGAACTGCCGATGTTGGTTTACGAAAAAAGTAATGAAGTGCCGGAGTAACTCAGCAGGTCAGGCAGCATCTCTGGAGAACATGGATAGGCGATGTTTTTGGACGGGACACTTCCTCCGACTGTTTGTGGGGGGGAGGGAGTGATAAGGAAGCTGGAAGAGTGGAAGGGCAGGGTAAAACCAGTAAAGATTGTAAATTGTCCTTAGTGTGTAGGATAGTGCTAGTGTATGGGGATCGCTGGTCGGTGTGGACTTGGTGGGACAAAGGGCCTGTTTCCACGCTGTATCTTAAAACTAAACTAAACTAAACTGAACTGACCTTCATCCGTCAGAGTGTTGAATATAGACATTGGGAGGTCATGTTACAGTTGTATAAGAAGTTGGTGAGACTGCATTTAGAGTATTGTGTTCAGTTCTGGGCGCCATGTTATAGGAAAGATATTGTCAAGCTGGAGAGTTGTATGTGAAGATTTACGAGGATGTTGCCATTACCAGAGGGTCTGAGCTATAGGGAGAGGTTGAGTCGGCTGGGACTCTATTCCCTGGAGCGCAGGAGGACGAGGGGTGATCTTATGGAGGTGTATAAAATCTTGAGAGGAATAGATCGGGTAGATGCACAGAGTATGTGAATTGAGGACGAGAGGACATAGGTTTAAAGTGAAGGGGAAAATAATTCAATGTTCATACTATTGGGTTGCAAGCTACCTTTTATTTAGTTTTAGTTTTAGAGATACAGCGTAGAAACGGGCCCTTTGGCCCACTGAGTCCACGCTGACCAACGAACACCCCTACACTAGTTCCATTCCACTCACAAAGGCCAATTTACAGAAGCCAATCAACCTACAAAACTGCACATATTTGGAGTGTGGGGGGAAACCGGAGCACCCGGAGAAAACCCACGCAGGCACGGGGAGAAGGTTGCAAACTCCGTACAGACAGCACCCACAGTCAGGATCGAACCCGGGTAATATCTACCTGTCTGAAATGGGAACAGTTTATGTAATTTTTAGCGATACAGCGCAGAAACAGGACCTTCGGCCCACCGATTCCGCGCCGACCAGCGATCCCCGCACTCTAACGCTACCCCACACACACTGGGGACAATTTACAATTTTACCAAATCAATTAACCTACAAACCTGCACGTCTTTCGAATGTGGCAGGAAACCGGAGCTCCTGGGGGAAACCCACGCGGGCCACGGGGAGAACATGCAAACTCCATACAGACAGCACCGATAGTCAGGATCAAACCCAGGAAGCACCTGCTTGTCCGAAATGGGAACGGGTTCTGTGCTCTTTTTTAGAGATACAGGGGCGGAAACAGGATCGATGGCCCACCAAGTCTGCACTGACCACCAACACACACACACACATGTTAATGGGCCTGTCCCACTTACGCGACTTTTATGGCGACTGCCAGCACCCATCATAGGTCGTTGCAGGTCGGCGAAACTTTTCAACATGTTGAAAATCCAGCGGGGACCAGAAAGACGCCACGACTCTTTGGGCGACTGAGGAGACGACTCACGACTATACAGGCGACACCCCGACGACATGTCACGGTGTGAAGCCTGTACGGTCGTGAGTAGTCGCCCAAAGAGTCGTACCTTGTTCTGGTCGCCGCTGGGTTTTCAACATGTTGGAAATTTTCTGCGACCTGCAACGACCTATGACGGGTGCCGGCAAGTCGCCGAAAAAGTTGCGTAAGTGGGACGGGCCCATAACGCTATCCTACACTAATACTAACAATAACTAATAAATAACACGTACTAATACTAACTTCTATTCTCTGTTGCCATCGTTCCTGACCACGGTGAGCATAACATTTAATCCAGATTTAAAAAATCATTAATTATAAATATCAGACAGCGCTCAAAAGTCCGGGTTCTAATGGAACGCCCTGTTGCTCGTGTAGCTCCCATCACTTCAACGCCTTGTCCATTTTTTTTGGAGTTGTCAGTTGTTCACGTTGTACCTGCTCTTAATTTCCATTCACAGCGCCGCCGCTGATTGCACTGGGGCGGCAACTCCTCACTAATCAGCTTCTGGTGATCTTTCTGCCGTGAACAGAGTGGGAAAAGGGAAAATGAAATGCGTTTTGCGGATTGGAACAGCAGGTGTGCTGCTCTTTGGCGTCAATGAGCAGAAATATTGTAGATATAAATCATCTTCAGCACCGCGGCGAGGACAGAAGGAGAAAAAAAAATCTCTACAGCTAATCACAACTGCAGTCAATCTCAGCTCTTGCTCTTTAATTAGCAGCCTGTGTATATATATATTTTCCAGCAGATATCCAATTCAATCTCTTTTCAAAAATGTAAAGGCTTCCATTTTGATTGATTGTCCGGAGATGCAGCGCGGAAACAGGCCCTTCGGCCCACCGAGTCCGCACCGTCCAGCGTTCGCCCCCGTACGCTAGCACTATCCTACTCACACTAGGGACAATTTACTAGTTCATCCAAGGCCGATTAACCTACAAACCTGCACGTCTTTGGAGTGCGGGAGGAAACCAGGGCACCCGGAGAAAACCCACGCAGGAGAACATACAAACTCCGTACAGACAGCACCCACAATCAGAATCCAACCCCGGTCTGTGAGGCAGCAACTCCACCGCTGCGCCACCACGCCAATGATTGAAAGATAGAGCTTGGAAACAGGCCCTTTGGCCCATCGAGTCCACACTGACCTATCGATCACTTGTTCTATGTCATCTGAGTAGATTGGGTGGACGCACAGAGTCTCCAGTCTAGAGTAGGGGAATCGAGAAGCAGAGGACATAGGTTTTAAGGTGAGGGGGAAAAGATTGAATAGGAAGATGAAACATAACTTTTTCACACAGGTGTATAGGTGAATGGAACAAGCTGCCGGAGAAGGTAGTTGAGGCAGGGACTATCGCAACGTTTAAGAAACATTTGGACAGGTACATGGATATGATGGGTTTAGAGGGGTATGGGCCAAACGCTGGCAGGTGGGACTAGTGTAGATGGGGCATGTTGGTCGGTGTGGGCAAGTTGGGCCGAAAGGTCTGTTTCCACACTATGACTAAGACTCTGACCATTCCCTGTATATTAGGGGCATTATTACAGAGGTTGATTAACCCACAAACCTGCACGTCTCTAGAAAGTGGGAGATAATAGGTGACTCAGTGCCACAAGGTTAGTTACTCCAGCTTTTTGTGTCTATCGTCGGCCCAGCGGTAGAGTTGCTGCCTTCCAGCACCAGGTTCGATCCTGACTACGGGTGCTCTCTGTACGGAGTTTGTACGTTCTCCCCTATGACCTGCGTGGGTTTTCTCCGGGTGCTCCGGTTTCCTCCCACACTCCAAAGACGTGCAGGTTTGTAGGTTCATTGGCTTCAGTAAAATTGTACATTGTCCCCAGTGCGTGTGGGGTAGTGCTAGTGTACGGGGGACCCCTGGTTAGCAAGGACTTGGTGGGCCGAACGGCCTGTTTCCACCACGTAACATCCAAAGTCTAAAGGGAGCCGGAGCACGCGGAGGAAACTCACGCAAACTCGGGGGGGGGGGGGGGGGAACGTGCAAACTCCACGCAGGCAGCAACCGAGATCGAACCCAGGACGGAGCTGTGAGGCAGCAGCACTACCCGCTGCACCAGTTCCTATTTCGGATCTGCCGCACCTGCGTTAATTTTGTTGGTTATTCGGTCTCTCGGTACCTGCGTACAGTACATTATCCATAAGCAGCTTAATGGAATGAATAGAGAGCCCTTGTGGGTGATAGTTTTCAGAAAAAAAATGTGTGGATGCTGAGACTCTGCTATTTAGATTGATTTATGCCATTAAATATGCTATAATTCACCAGCTGTTCCAATAAAGAGGCTGAGAATTCTGCATACCGGTGTCTATTTTTACTAAGATGTATTCTGGGGCTGGGGTGACTGCTCTGTCATTTCCTGTTGAATGTAAATCATTTTAGTTTTCTCGTTTTGTTCAATGGAAAAATGGAGGATGACGGGGGTGAAGGTGGAACTGCAGCCAGCTGAGGGCACGTGGACCAACGTTACACTGTTGGGCAGCATGCAAAACAAAGCTCTTCACTGTACCTCGGTACATGCCGTAGTAACGCGGGCGGCACGGTGGCGTAGCGGTAGAGCTGCCGCCTCACAGCGCCGGAGACACGGGTTCGATCCTGGCTACGGGTGCTTGTCTGTACGGAGTTTGCACCTTCTCCCTGTGACCACGTTGGGTTTTCTGAGCGGTGATTAATGGGCTTGTTGATTAGTAAGAGCGTCAAAGGTTACGGGGTAGAAGATAGATCAGCAATGATCGAATAACGGAGTAGGCTCCTAGGTCAGGGGTCGAATAATAGGTGACTCAGTGCCACAATGTTAGTTCTCCTCCAACGTCAGGGGTTGAAAACCTTGTTCTGTATAGGGGCCAGGACGCACGTCTGTGAGCGGATGGCGGGCCACATCTATCACATGTACACATGGATCCCGCCCCGGGATGGCAGGCATCAAATCACGTGTTCACACAAATCCCGTCCCTTCGATGGACGCCACCCGGAGCACTGGCCCCTAGTTACGGATGCTCACCAACATGGCGTACCTACGGACCAATGCCTTGGCTCTGTCCTGAAGGCGGTGGCTCAAATACTCGCACTCACTCGTCCCGACAGTGAAGTCCAGACACAGAAGGTGCGCGGCTGTGCCGGCGGCTTTGCGCAGGATGCGGTACAGCCAGAGCTCGGCGATCAGCGCTGCTCAGCGCTCGGCGCTGCTCACCGGCTCCTCCGGCGCAGGCCTCCTCGCGTCACCGCACCTGGGCGCCGCGTCCTCGGGCCCGGGAGGTACCGGAGATGACGGAAGTCTGCGGGGCCGGATAAATACGGGGGGAAAAAGTACGCCTGCGGGCGGGATGATTTTGGGTTACGGGCCGCACTCGGATACATCACATGAGTTAGTAAATGCATGATTGTAGTAAGCACAGTAACAATTGCATAAACTTTAAAGACGCACAGGTTTGTAAGTTAATTGGCCTGGCAAGATGGGCCGAAGGGCCCGTTTCCACACTGTATCACTCGATGACACTATGACAGGATGGGGCGGATAGGATTCTGTGCAAAACAAATGTGCAGACTTAAGGTGGATGAAGCTCAAGGGACCAGAAAAAAGACATCAGAGAACCCTTGAAGCAAGGGCGGAAACTGAAAAGCCTCTGGCATAATTCTTCCTGAAATTGCTGAGGAGTGGCAAGGTTGGAGAGAGGCAGTTTTTAGTTCATTTAAGTGACAAAAGTAAGCTAAGAAACCATAGATCTGTAAATGAGCCATCTGCTGTTTGGGAAATTATGGAAGCACTTATTCAATTACTCTTTGCATATCTGAGTGGAAGTAATATCACTGAAGATATACTGTACATCTGTGCTAATAACGGAATAGTTCTGCCAACTGAACAATGGTTTATTTTACGCTGCAGCAAAGGAGCTTTATCAGATAAAACAGGGAATGTGATGGACTTACGTTTCAGTGAAGTGTCTATTACAGATTCTGCAGAAAGGCTAGCACTGACATTAAAATTGAAGGATTGTGTGGAAACATTGTACCACACACACAAACACACACATGCACAGACATATGCGTGCACATGCGCGCACACACCCTCATGCACACACACATGTGTGCGCACACGCACAAACACACGCACATGCACACACATGCACAGATACATGCATACGCACACATATGCACAGACACATGCCTGCACGCGCGCACACACTCTCATGCACACACGCACAAACACACACACATATGTGCACACACACATGCACATACACACACACATGCACAGACACATGCATACACACAGAAATGCACGCACATGCATAGACACATGCACACACACAGAGTGGCAAGCACACACACGCGCAAACACACACATGCACATACACACACACATGCACAGAAATATGCATACACACACACACACACACAAATGCACACACATGCATGGACACACACACACACACACACAAATGCACACACACACACACGCACACACACACACACAGAGTGGCAAGCACACACACACACTGAGCGCGGTGGTAGAGCTGCCTGGGTCTGTGGAGGGGCCACCTTGGCTGGGCTTAGGAGCAGACCGATGAGGACCCCTGCCCAACTCACCCCCCCTCCAACTGCATCTCCATAAACCCGAAGAGAGCGCGGGCGAAGTGCGACAAGAATGTTAAGAGAAGCTCCTACCAATACTGAAAGAGGGGCTGTTACCTCTGACAGTCCTTGTATACGTGGGGTGAGTGTGCTGGCTGGTCCTCTGGGCTAGTGCCAGGATTAGGCCATTTTGGTCTATTCATGCTAGTATCAGTATCAGGCTATTATCTTAGTATATTAGGGCCGGCACGGTGGCGCAGCGGTAGAATTGCTGCATCTCAGCGCCAGGGACCCGGGTTCGATCCTGACTACGGGTGCTGTCTGTACGGAGATTGTACGTTCTCCCCGTGACCACATGGGTTTACTCCGGGATCGCCGGTTTCCTCCCACATTGCAAAGACGTGCAGGTTTTGAGGTTAATTGCTTTGGTAAAATTGTAAATTTTCCCTAGTGTGTGTAGAATAGAGCCAGTGTTCGGGGATCGCTGTATCAAGGCTAGTAACCCGGCTAGTCTCTAACAGGCTTACAAGTTCCGAAGATCATTAGTCAGACTGTAGGAGCAGAATTAGGCCATTCGACCCATCATTCACCATTCGAAGGTACACAAAAATGCTGGAGAAACTCAGCGGGTGCAGCAGCATCTATGGAGCGAAGGAAATAGGTAACGTTTCGGGCCGAAACCCTTTTTCAGACCGAAACGTTACCTATTTCCTTCGCTCCATAGATGCTGCTGCACCCGCTGAGTTTCTCCAGCATTTTTGTGTACCTTCGATTTTCCAGCATCTGCAGTTCCTTCTTTAACAATTCACCATTCGAACATGGCTGATCTACCTTTCCCTCTGAACCCTATTCTCCTGCCTTCTTCCCTTCACCCCGACACCCGTACTGATCAAGAATCTATCTATCTCAGCCTTAAAAATATACATTGACTTGGCCTCCTGTGCATTGTGTGGCAACGAATTCCACAGATTCACCACCCTCTGCATAAAGAAATTCCACCTCATCTCCTTTCTAAAGGTACGTCCATTTATTCTGAGGCTGTGGCCTCTGGTCCTAGACTCCCCCATGAGTGGAAACATCCCATTCACATCCACCCTATCCAGGCCTCGTACACATGGAATGCAGACAGCTTGAGACCGCAGCGAAACTTGTCGCATGGTCAACACTCCCCGTCCAGGACCCTCATGTAAATGGGGAGGACTCCTGTGTAGAAAGACCTCCGCTGCCAAGAACAGACCACCAGGATAGAGTTGCACAAAATGCTGGAGTAACACGACGGGTCAGCTAAAACATCTCTGAATAGGTGAACATTCTGAACCTTCTGAATGTTATAGTCGGCAGGGCAGTACTCTGTATATCGCCAACTTGGACAATTTTTACATTTTTTATCAAGCCTATTAATCAATCCAATTAACCTACAAACCTGTCCGTCTTTGGAGTGTGGGAGGACACTGAAGATCTCGGAGAAAACCCACGCAGGTCACGGGGAGAACATACAAACTCCATACAGCCAGCACCCGTAGTCGGGATCGAACCCGGGTCTCTAGCCCTGCATTTTGCTGTAAGGCAGCAACTCTACCGCTGGGCCACCGCGACTGCGGTAGAGGTAACGTTTCGGGTGGAGACCCTTCTTCAGACAGAGAGTCATGGGAAAGGGAAACGAGAGATATAGACGGTGGTATCGAGAGAAATAGGGTGGCATTGTGGCGCAGCGGTAGAGTTGCTGCCTTACAGAGCTCACAGCGCCAGAGACACGGATTCGATCCTGACTACGGCCGCCATCTGTACGGAGTTTGTACCTTCTCCCCGTGACCTGCGTCGGTTTTCTCCGAGATCCTCAGTTTCATCCCACGCTCCAAAGACGCGCAGGTTTATAGGTTACAATTGGCTTCAGATCGTTGACCTTGCCGTGGTGAAGAGGCTTGCGTGGACCCCATGAATCCGAGAGCGATGCCGTCGGAAGCACCACCTTCAGGTGGGGCCACCCATGGCGGTAAGGTCGAGGATGAGGGTCCAGACTAAGAACGATCCAACCTACAAGACCTCAACGGCGGACAAAGTTATCTTGAACTCAACGGCTGTGAAGGCTGCAACAGATCTATCAGCTCCAATCGTCTTGGTTCCCTTGCCATTGGAATGAGTTGATTGATTTGTGAAGGACCGTGTGCTTCTTGGATTTGGGATGCAACATCAAGTACACGTTGCACAGGCGTCTTCCTTCTGTGAGCAACAAAGCCAGGAATGGACTCATAAACCACCTGAGAGTCCATAAAAACAACGGAACGTAGACCATCATCCTCGACCTCGAGGGACAGCCACGATGGTATAAATGTAAAAATTGCCCCTTGTGTGGGACAGTGTCAATGTTCGGGGACCGCTGGTCGGCGCAGACTCGGTGGGCCGAAGGGCCTGTTTTTTCGCGCTGTATCTCTAAACTAAAACTAAATCTAAAACTAGTAAAACTGACAAAAACTTATGGTCTATGGAGCGAAGGAAATAGGCAACGTTTCGGACCCGAAACGTTGCCTATTTCCTTCGCTCCATAGACGCTGCCTCACCCGCTGAGTTTCTCCAGCATTTGTGTCCACCTTCGATTTTCCAGCATCTGCAGTTCCTTCTTAAACAACTGCTAGCTGGAGTCAGAGCTGTAGTCTTGGATGCCGTGATGAAAAGCCGACAATGATCCTCACCTACAAGCAACGCTGCATTTTTCAAATCAGCTTCTTCCAACCACCGTCTTGCACACAGGCTGAATTCACCACTAGGGATACTACCTGCTGTTAAATTGCAGCCATCAGCACAGTGTGAAGGGAACATCACTAAATTGCGTAATATACAGATTAATAATCATTACACTTAGTCATGGGGGAGATATCTAAATGATTCATCTTGCAGCGTTCAACACGCGAGTGTTAAATGGTTTATGCAAATGCTACTGTGCACACTACCAGTCCTGCACTTTACTGGCTCATGAGACATAGGAGCGGAATTGTAGGCCACTCGGCCCATCCAGCCATTCGATCATGGCTGATCTAGTTTTTCCCTTTCAACCCCATTCTCCCCGTAACCTTTGACCTTCTCACTAATCGACAACCGGTTAATCCGCAACCCACGCAGGTCACGGGGGGAACGTGCATACTCCATAGGGGCAGCACCCGTGGTCGGGGTCGAACCCGGGTCTCTGGCGCTGTGAGGCAGCGACTATACCGCTGCGCCACCGCGCCGCCCCTTGTAAGAATAGTCAGATGGTTACTGGGTGATTCTGTTCCCAGCTTAACCTGACGTTTGATTTACAGACTCTACCCATCGTGATTTATTGCTCATTTTCCCATCGTTTCACCTGCAAACATGAATACATGACACTATTGTCATCTTTTCATCTGCATCATTAATATACATTCTAAATAGCCAGGAGCCCATTGTGGAAGCACATGAGGCCTCCTTACTGCCATTCCAAAAAATTGATTGTAACATTAGTCAAGAACTGGTATGATATCACTGTCAATAGGTAAATGGGTGAATTAGATGTGGGCCGATGCCTGGATGAACAATGTGGATGAGAATGTGATTCTTGATCATCAGGGAAGGTTCATTGTTAAGGTTAGGTCATAAAATCATAAGTGATAGGAGAAGAATTAGGCCATTCGGCCTACCAAGCCCACTCTGCCATTCAATCGTGGCTGATCTATCTCTCCCTCCTAACCTCATTCTCCTACCTTCTCCCCACATCCTCTGACAACCGTACTAATCACAAATCTATCCATCTCTGCCTTAGAAATATCCACTGACTTGGCCTCCGCAGCCTTCTGTGGGAAATAATTCCACAGATTCACCACCCTCTAAAGAAATTCCTCCTCATCTCCTTCCTAAAGGAACGTCCTTTATTTCTGAAGCAATGACCTCTTGTCCCAGACTCTCCCACTAGTGGAAACATCCTCTCCACATCCACTCTATCCAAGCCTTTCACTATTCTGTACGTTTCAACGAGGTCCCCCCTCATTCTTCTAAACTCCAGCGATTACAGGCCCAGTTCCGTCAAACGCTCTTCATAGGTTAACCTGCACATTCCTGGTTAACCTCTGGGGAGGGGTGCCAGGGATGATGAATATCAATGAAGATTCTGTATCTCAACTGTTGCAATAATGCTGCCCCAGATAGAAATGTTTTGATTTTTGTTTAATTATTGTACCTCGATACATTGAAAAACTTTGGTTTGCAAGCTATCTAAACAGAAGCTATAGATACTGTAAATACTATCAAGCCAGACTCATGTACAATAAGTGGTTTAGTTCAGTTTACAGATAGAGCGTGGAAACAGGCCCTTCGGCCCACCGATCCCACGCTGACCAATGATCACCTGTACAATAGTTCTATCCTACGCACTAGGGACAATTTGGAGGAGTCAATTAACACTGCCAACCTGTCCATCTTTGGAAATGTGGGAGGAAACCGGAGCACCCAGAGTAAACCCACGTGGTCACAGAGAGAATGTGAAAACTCCGTACAGACAGCACCCGTAGTCAGGATTGAACTCAGGTCTCTGGCATTGTAGGGCAGCAACTCTAAGTAGGCACCAAACAGCAACTCTAAATTGGACGGCACGGTGGTGCAGCAGTAGAGTTGCTGCCTTACGGCACCAGAGACCCGGGTTCGATCCTGACTACGGGTGCTGTCTGTACGGAGTTTGCATGTGCTCCCCGTGACCTGGGTGGGTTTTCTCCAGTATCTCCGGTTTCCTCCCACACTCCCAAGATGTACGGATTTGTTGGTTCATTGGCTTGGTAAAATTGTAAATTGTCAGTGTGCGGGGATCGTTGATCGGCACGGACTCGATGGGCCGAAGGGCCTGTTTCCGCACTGCATCTCTAAAATAAACTCTACCGCTGCACCGCCGTGCTGCCATGCAGTATGCCAAGGTATATTGAAAAGTGTTGTTGTGCATGCTATCCAAACAGATCAGACAATACAATCAATATACAGTCAAGTAAGATTAAAATAAGACACAAAAAGCTGGAGTAACTCAACGGGTCAGGTAACATGCAGTATCTGGAGAAAAGAAATAGGTGGCGTTTCCGGTCGAGACCCTTCCTCAGACTGAGAGTCAGGGGGAAAAGGAAACGAGAGACATAGATGGTGATATAGAGAGATATAGGGCGGCACGGTGGCGCAGCGGTAGAGTTGCTGCCTCACAGCGCTTACAGCGCCGGAGACGCAGGTTCGATCCTGACTACAGGTGCTTGTCTGTACGGAGTTTGTACGGTTGTACCTGCGTGGGTTTTCACCAAGAACTTCGGTTTCATTCCACGCTCCAAAGATGCACCGATTTGTACTTTAAATGGCTTGGTATACATGTAAAAAAATGCCTCTTGTGTAGGATGGTGTTAATGTGCGGTGATCGCTGGTCGGTGAGGACTCGATGGGCCGAAGGGCCTGTTTCCGCACTGTATCTATAAACTAAACTAAACTAAAAAAATGAATCCTTGGTCTCTGCTATCTTCCAAACTTGCTTCTCACGCATCCCTAATTTGTACCACTGAACTAATGCCATCTATTCTGAGCTGAGCGCAGGGATATTTGCTTCTTCTCATGCATCTGTTTAGATTTTTCTGTATTAGTCACAGCTGCTTTTTTTAGGAGATAAGATTGTGCCTCGTGGCATTTTTGAATGCATTATCCATTAATGCTTCCTCTCAATGTCATTGTAGGGTCATTGTAGAGTCATTAAAGTTGGCTAATAAAATAAAAGGAAGGAGATCAGAATATGGATCATTACACCAATATTTTTATAAGAAATCAAATAGAGTTTGGTCCAGAATTTACATCTAATGCAGCGCGGAAACAGGCCTTTCGGCCCAGCAAGTCCGCGACGACCGGCGATCCCCGCTTACTTCTTCCCCTTGTGTTTGAGACAGCAGAGATCTACAGCAGGGTGATGCCATCCGGTTCGACATCCGTAGGTGCCTGCCCTAAAAAGGGCGCATGCTCCGGGTTGGCGGCAAGCTGCGGCACTGCTGCTGTCTCTGATTGTTGTCGTTCGCCTGACAGGGGCTCACCGCGGGGAAGTCGACGACATGAGCCCCCCCCCCAGCATACTTACACTATCCTACACACACTAGGGACGATTTACAATTATGCCAAGCCAATTAGCCGACAAACCTGTACGTCTTTGGAGTGTGGGAGGAAACCGGAGCACCAGGAGAAAACCCACGTGGCCACATACTATAACCCTGCATGGGCGGCACGGTGGCGCAGCGGTATTGCTGTCTCACAGCGCCAGAGACCCGAGTTCGATCCTGACTGCAAGCTCTGTCTGTGTGGAGTTTGTACGTTCTCCCGGTGATTTTGTAGGTTTTCCTCCAGTGCTCTGGTTTCCTCCCACGCTCGAGCGACCGGCGACCTTGCAGGTTAATTGGCTTCCATGAAATTGTCCATTGTGTGTAGTACGGATGATCAATGGTTGGCGCAGATGGGCCGAAGGGTCTGTTTCCACACTGTATCTCTGAACTAAATGAGTCATGTATCTCCTGATCTCTCTCACACGCTCACCTCTTGCATTTACACAGAGAAAGCAGCGAAGCTCATTTCACTATTTTAGACCCGGGGTCGATCCTGACAACTGGTGCTGTCTGTACTGAGTATGCATGTTCTCCCCGTGACCTGCGTGGGTTTTCTCCGAGATCTTCAGTTTCTTCCCACACTCCAAAAACGTAGAGGTTTGTAGGTTAATTGGCTTGGTATCAATGTAAAATTTTCCTTGTGTGTGTAGGGTAGCGTTAATATGCGCGGAACGCTGGTCGGCGCGGACCCGGTGGGCCAAAGGGCCTGTTTCCGCGCAGTATCTCTAAACCTAAAACCAAAAACTAAATTGATACCAAGCCAATTCGCCTACCAACCTGTCCGTCGGGGAGTGTGGGAGGAAACCGGAGCACCCGGACAAAACCCACGCAGGTCACGGGGAGAACGTACAAACTCCGTACCGACAGCACCCGAAGTCAGGATGGAACCCGGTCTCTGGCGCTGTGAGGCAGCAACTCTATCGCTGTGCCACCGTGCTGATATCTCCATCATGCAGTGTACTAGAGGGTTATAGGTAGATTGCCGTCAACTAGGTGGTAGTTTCTCGTAGCTTGACGTAGACATTGTCGTAGGGGCTGGTCCAGTCGCTACGACTATGACAGTCGCCGAAAAAATCGCCTAAGTGGGACAAGCCCTTAAGGGTTTGGCGACTTAGGACTGGGCTCAATGTCTTCCTCTCAGTAGACAGTAATTATTGGAATTCCTTCTCCCTGCACACTGTGTATGCTCAGTCTGAGTATATATAAGACAGATGTCAATAAATTCTTTAGCTCCAGAGGTACCAAAGGATTGGGGAGAATGTAAAAGATAACTCCTGATATCGATTGATCGAACAGATAAAATGGACCCTCCGGTTTGCTGCCTTCCCCAAACACTTTCTTAGAGTTTAGTTTAAATTTTCAGTTAGAGATACAGCGCTGAAACGGGTCCTTCGGCCCACCGGGTCCGCGCCGACCAGCGATCCCCGCACACTAACACTATCCTACACACGCCAGTGACAATTTACATTTATACCAAGCCAATTAAGCTACAAACCTGTACGTCCTTGGAGTGTGGGAGGAAACCGGAGATCCCGCAGAAAACCCACGCAGGTCACGGGGAGAACGTACAAACTCCGTACAGACGGCGCCCGTAGTCAGGATTGAACTTGGGTCTCTGGCGCTGTGAGGCAGCAACTCTACCGCTGCGCCACCGAGCCGGCCCCATATAACCCTTTGTTATAGGTTTGAGAGACGAGATTCATTTTGAGATATGTAGATTAGATCATGGTTAGCTGGGAGAAGCAGACATCGAAGCAAACAGAGATAAAATGTAATGGGGGGTGGGGGGGGGACAGTCAGACTGGCTGGAGAGGGAGGGATGGAGAGAGAGGGAAAGCAATTGAAGTTATGAAGGTATCAATATTGACTTCTCTAACTAGAGAAGTCAATATTCATATCTTCATAACTTCAAGTAGCCCTTGCTTTCCCTCTCTCTCCATCCCCTCTCCCTTCCCAGTTCTCCCACCAGTCTTATTGTCTCCGACTACATTCTATCTCTGTACCGCCCACTCCCCTGACCTCAGTCAGAAAAAGGATCTCTACCCGAAACGTCACCCATTCCTTCTGTCCAGAGATGCTGCCTGTCCCGCTGAGTTACTCCAGCAATTTGTGTCTATCTTCAATGATCATACCGCTGGGGTGTAAGCTGCCCAAGCGAAATATGAGGGTGCTGTTCCTCCATCTGTGTGTGGTGGGCTTTATGTTGTATTTGTATAGATAGAAGCTTCCAGTATAATTAAAGGATGAATCAGCCTTAGATGTGCTGTGAAGTGTTTCTCTTTTCTAATTTCTATTGTGGGCTGTAAATAGTGAGATTGAGTGCTTGAGTTTCTCATTGATGTTGATGTTATGCTGCATGCTCAGCTCTTCAAAGGCACCCGTGTATTTAAAATGCTCCTTTCATCTGCTCTCTCATCCTCCATCCCAATGGAAATATTTGGTCTGAGGACAGAACACGGCACGGTGGCGCAGCGGTAGAGCTGCTGCCTCACAGCGCCAGAGACCCGGGTTCCATCCTGACTACGGGTGCAGTCTTGTATGTTCTTCCCCGTGACTGCATGGCCATCGTTAGCCCGCCTAAGTCACACCAGCTTATATACCCATATAACCATATAACGATTATAGCACGGAAACAGGCCATCTTGGCGCTTCTAGTCCGTGCCGAACACTTATTCTCCCTTAGTCCCTAGACAGCTTCTCGCTTTCACCCAACAAACAGCGAGCAATGGGCCTGTTTCCTTTATCATCGTTACTTTCATTGCATATCTTTCATTCACTGTTCTTTATCTCTCCACACCATCGTCCGCATCTCTCGTTTTCCTCATCCCTAACTGAACTAAATGGATGATGAGTTGTGGTAAAGCTGGTGTTCGGACTCTCTCAGAGTTTGGGAGCGAGATGGCTTTGCGATTTATTGGGGGGTTCGGAACTCAGGAATTCTGAGTTATACCAAAGGTCACACATCGCCTGGTCAAGAAACGATGAGAGGGGATATGACAAAGGACAAAGGACAAAGGACAAAGGACATTTATTGTCACATACACCAAATAGTGTAGTGAAATTTGTCTTGCCATGCAGCACAAATAGACACAACATTAAAGAAATTTAACATAAAACATAAAAACACCCCCCCCACAATGGTTCCCACTGTGGGGGAAGGCACAAAGTCCAGTCCCCATCCCACGTCCACCCATAGTCGGGCCTACTGAGGCCTCCACAGTCGCCTTCACGGAGGCCCGAAGTTCCAGGCCGTTCTCGCCGGGTGATGGTGCTCCGGTGTCGGGAGAATCCTCTCAGCAGCTTGGGACACCAGGAACGGCCGCCTCCTTACTCGAGACCGCGGCTTCCGAAGCCAACAGGCTGAGTGGAGCTCCAACACTGGCGATCTCGGCGAGAGATCCCAGGCTCCCGTTGTTAAAGTTCAGCGCTGCCGCCCGCAGTCCCGCAGCTCCACGATGTTTCACCTGCGGGCTCAGCTCACCGGAGTTCCAGCGCGTCGACCCGGGCAAGGCATCGCCCACTCCGCTCCGTGATAACGCTCCTGCGCTGTGCTGCCGCCGAAGCCAAGGTCCTGGCCGGTCCTCTCAGGAAACGCCGCTCCAGGCCCGCTGGTAGGCCGCGAGGACGGGTCGAAGGTGCAGCCCGGAGAAAAGCTGCCTCTCCGACCAGGTAGGGACCCTAGAAAGTAGTTTCCCCCTTCCCCCCCCTTCCCCCCCCCCTTCCCCCCCCACATAAAAAAGACTAGATCTCCTAAAAAACAAAACAACTAACTAACTAAAAATAAGAAACAGATGAAAACGGACAGCTGCAGGCTGGGCAGCCATACCACACAGGACGGCGCCCCCTAGGTACAGGGTCTCAACCCGAAACGTCACCTATTCCTTCGGTCCATAGATGCTGCCTCACCTGCTGAGATTCTACCTTCGATTTTTCCAGCATCTGCAGTTCTTTCTTAAACAGAGGGGATAATGGAGGCTTTTATCCTCCAATCGATTGTTTGAAATTCTAAATTACTCTGATGTAGCTCTGTGGGCTAACGGAATCAAGGGGTATAGGGAGAAAGCAGGAACGGGGTACTGATTTAGGATGATCAGCCATGATCACATTGAATAGCAGTGCTGGTGGCTCAAAGGGCCGAATGGCCCACTCCTGCACCTATTTTCTATGTTTCTATGGTTATAATAATATCTTAGTTTAGTTGAGAGATACAGCGCGGAAACAAGCCCTTTGGCTCACCTAGTCCGCACCGACCAGCGATCCCCGCACATCAACACTATCCTACACACACTCGGGACAATTTACACATACACCAAGCCAATTCACCTACAAAGTAAAGTAAATGTAATGTAAATTTATTTATATAGCACTTTTCAGTCGATTTTAATCAAAAGCCAAAGTGCTTTACAGGGAAAACTATCCATACAAATAATAAAAAGAGGTAGAAAAAAATGACACAACACACTATAAGAAATTCAACACGAACATCCCCCCCACAGTAGAATCTACACTCTCCACTGTGAGGGAAGGCACCAAAATGTCCAGTCCTCCTCCTCCTCCTCCTAGTCCACCCGAGGTCGGGGCCAGTTTGAGGCCACCGCAGCCAGTTGCCGCAACAGCAGCCCGATGATTATAGGCCCCACCCGCATCGGGTGGAAAAGTCCTCAGCAGCTTAGAAATGTCTGGAGCGGCTGCTCCTTCCCCGGAGACTGCGATGCCCGTGGACTTTAGGCCGTGCCGGTTGGAGCTTCGACTCCGCGGTGCTTCTGATCCAGCGCCGCTCGCCCGCGGCGGGATGCCCTAAAGCCGCAGACCGCAGACCGCGGCTGCTCGATGTTGGTGGTCGGCGGTCACAGCACTCCGGAGCGGCGACCCGGCAAGGCATTGCCCGCTCCTTGTTGGTGTCCCAGCGCTGTGCCGCCGAAGCTGTGGTCCCCCGGCAGGAAACGCCGCTCCAGCCCGATGGAAGGCCGCATGGGAAGATCGGAGATGCGATTTGGAGGAAAACCGCATCTCCGACCAGGGCTGGACTGGGGTTAAAACAGTTCCCCCCCCCCCCCACATAGAAAGAATAGACTCCAAAAAAATGTTTTAGACAATAAAAAAGTTAGAGGACGGACTGCAGGCAGGCGGCCATACAAACGGCGCCCACTCCTGCACATCCGCCATCTTGAAAGGGCACAAACCTGCATGCTTTTGGAGTGTGGGAGGAAAAAGCAAAGATCTCGGAGAAAAAACCCACGCGGTCACGGGAAGAACGTACAAAGTCCATACAGGCAAGCACCCGTAGTCGGGATCGAACCCGGGTCTCTGGCGTTGCATGCTATAAAGCAGCAACTCTACCGCTGCACCACCGTGGCCGCCCTATTGTCAAAGCATTAGATAACAGGGAAAATAGTCAGGCATTCAAGGGATGTACTGCTGGTGCGGTTTAGGATGTTGGGGACATTTTGCTTGCTATGGAAGAGAGATGGCAGGAGCCCAGAATGGGGATGGCGGCCGAAAGAAAACTTGCTTTAATTTATCAATATGACAATGAAATGAACATTGTTCATAAATTACCCCCCAAAAGATGAAAGTACATCCTCTCCTGGGCTTAGTGTTTAATGAATCCTGGCTGCATGAGAATTAATTGCATCAAACAAACTCAGCTCAAAGCTTCAAGTACTGTGTGAAAATAAAACCCTTAAAGGTCAACTATTCATTGGAAGTACGGCATATCTGCAAAATACTTCATTTATTCGCCAATGAGAAATCTGTTGAAACCCACAGAATGCAGATCTTTCTTTATATTGCTGTTATTATATTTTTAGTTTAGAGATACAGCACGGGGTAGAATAAACGCTATAAAAATGATCTTTCTACCACAGTTATTATACCTATTTCAGTCTATACCAGTATATGTACCAAAATATTTTTTTTCTAAATTAAACTCTAATATTATTAATTTTGTTTGGGACTATAAATCACATAGAATTAAAAAAGAACACTTATGTAAACCAAAAGATGTCGGGGGACTTTCACTCCCGAATTTTCTGTATTACTATTGGGCAATACATATTAAGAATATAATTTACTGGTTGGATAGTTCAACCCAACAGACAGAATGGATAAAAATGGAGAAAGAGGATTGTTTCCCTTGTAATATAGGAACGATCCTCTTCTCCCTGAAAACAATGAACAATACAATATATACGAAGAACCCAATTATACAAGATACAATAAGAATATGGAAACAAATAAAATTATCCTTAAAATTAAGAAACCTATCATTGTTAACACCGATAGCGAATAATCCTTTATTTAAACCATCTATGATGGACAAAATATATAATCAATGGGAAAGTTTAGGAATTAAAAGGATCGGGGACATGTATGAAATGGGAGATTTACTATCATTTCAACAATTACAATTAAAATTTAAACTGAAAAACAATCATTATTTTAAATATTTTCAGATTTGCAATTTCTTGAAGACATACATACAGGGATATCAAAAAATAATTCCTGATTTATTGGAAGAAGTAATGAATATTAAAGCTGATACACAAAAATTAATATCATATTTATATAATAGTATTTTAAATATAGATTTACCTGCGACTGAGGTAATTAGAGAAGAGTGGGAACGGGAATTAATGATAAAAAAATTACGAAGGTTACATGGGAAAAGTATTTGACATACATTCACAAATGTTCGATTAATGCAAGACATAATCTAATTCAATTTAAAATTTTACATAGATTGTATTACTCAAAAACAAGATTAAATAAATTTTACCCAAATATATCCCCCACTTGCGATAAATGTTTAACCCAAGATGCAACTATAACACACTCTTTTGTTTCCTGTATAAAACCTTATAGATTTTGGAGTGATATTTTCGAAATATTCACAAAATTATTTAAGATAAAAATGGAACCTAATAATGAATTGATTATATTTGGGGTAATGGAAGATGGGAATAAATTGAATCCATCTTAAAAATTATTTTTAAATTATGGTTTAATAATAGCAAAAAAATTAATACTTAAATACACCAATACCAACGCTCAAAATGTGGATTGCAAGTATGTTGGACACCGCACATCTTGAGGAAATGCGATTCCACCTAATAGATAAATTTGACCAATTCACAACGAGTTGGTCTCCATTTGTCGTCTTTTTGGAATCATATGGTGCAACACAATTGTAAAAGCTAACGCGTGACTGGGCGAGGGATGGTCAAGATTATAAATAAGATCTCCTTACTTCTATTTTCTTTTTCTTCCTTTTTTTTCTTTTATTCTCTTTTTCCTATTTTCTACTCTTTAACTTTCCTCTTTCACTCTCTATTTTTCTTCTCCACACACTAAATATCTCACATTTTTCTATACTTCATCATCTAATTTATTTTTCTTTTCTTCTTTATTATAATAAAAAAATAAGAAGCTGTACATAAAATGTATTATGAAAATATGATTGTATACAATTGTACTTACTTCTAATAAAATAAAAATTAAAAAATTTTAAAAAGAGATACAGCACGGAAACAGGCCCTTCGGCCCACCGAGTCCGCGCCGACCAGCGATCCCCGCACACTCATGCTATCCTACACACTCTAGGGGCGATTCACAAGTTTTACCGAAGCCAATTAACCTACAAAAACCCGTTTGTCTTTGGAGTGTTGGGAGGCAACCGAAGTTCCTGTTGAAACCCCACGCGGGTCTGTGTCTTTTACCTAGGGCAGGTGAAACTCCGTACAGACAGGCGTCCGTAGTCAGGATCGAACCAGGGATCCTGGCGCTGTGAGGCAGCGACTCTACCGCTGCGCCACCGTGTGAAGGAGGGGAGTGAATTGGCAAGTGAGAGAGAATCATTTACAGGAGACACAAGGAAGTGCAGGTGCTTGAGAAAAAACACAAAGTGTTGGAGTAGCTCAGCAGGTCGGGCAGCATCCGTGGTGGGAATGGATAAGCAACATATTGGATCAACAAAACAGATGGGATTGCATTATTGTACTCAATGGGCAGAATGGCCTCCTGTGCCTTAACGGTTCTATGATTCAAAGTGGGCAGAGGAAAGGAAAGTGAGATATATATAGAGATATAAGCCACTGTTAGAAAGATAATTTGACAACTTGTGCCTTGTTACTCCAGAGTCTGAGCAATCTAAGACTATATTCCCTGGGGTGCAGGGTGATCTTATAGAAGGGTATAAAATCATGAGGGGAATTGATAGGGTGGACCCACAATCTTACACAGAGTCTGAAGTCTGAAGAAGGTTCTCGACCAGAAACGGCACCCATTCCTTCTCTTCAGAGATGCTGCCTGTCCAGCTGAGTTACTCCCAGCATTTTGTGTCTACCTTCTTTCATTCATTTGTTCCATATCTCTCTACATCACTGTCTATATCTCTCATTTCCCCCTCCCCCCGACTCTCAGTCTGAAGAAGGTTCTCGACCCGAAACGTCACCCATTCCTTCTCTCCAGAGGTGCTGCCTGTTCCGCTGAGTTACTCCAGCAGGTTGTGTCTTTTACCTAGGGCAGGTGAATCAAGAACCAGGGGACGTAGGTGAAAGGTGAGAGTACCCACCTATGCAATCGGAGTGTGGGTATTGTGTGCAGTTTTGGTCTCCAAATTTGAGGAAGGACATTCTTGCTATTGAGTGCAGCGTAGGTTTACAAGGTTAATTCCCGGGATGGCGGGACTGTCATATGTTGAAAGAAAGGAGCAACGGGGCTTGTATACTCTGGAGTTTAGAAGGATGAGAGGGGATCTTATTGAAACATATAAGATTATTAAGGGATTGGACACGCTAGAGGCAGGAAACATGTTCCCGATGTTGGGGGAGTGAAGAACCAGGGGCCACAGTTTAAGAATAAGGGGTTGGCCATTTTGAACGGAGATGAGGAAAAACGTTTTCACCCAGAGAGTTGTGAATCTGTGGAATTCTCTGCCTCAGAAGGTAGCGGGGGCCAATTCTCTGGATGCTAGACCTCTTGGAGATAGCGGAGTCATAGAAACATAGAAACATAGAAAAGTAGATGCAGGAGTAGGCCATTCGGTCCTTCGAGCCAGTACCGCCATTCAATATGATCATGGCTGATCATCCAAAATCAGTACTCCGTTTCTGCTTTCTCCCCATATCTCTTGATTCCATTAGCCCTAAGAGCTCTATCTACCTCTCTCTTGAAAACATCCAGTGAATTGGCCTCCACTGCCTTCTGTGGCAGAGAATTCCACAGATTCACAACTCTCTGGGTGAAAACGTTTTCCTCCTCTCAGTCCTAAATAGCCTACCCCTTATTCTTAAACTGTGACCCCTGGTTCTGGACTCCCCCAACATGGGGAATATTGTTACTGCATCTAGCCTGTCCAATCCCTTAAGGATTTTATATGTTTCAACAAGATTCCCTCTCATCCTTCTAAACTTCAGTGAATACAAGCCCAGATGATCCATTCTTTCATCATATGTGCATCTACCTTATCCATTCCCATTGTGAATTTATACAAGATCACCCCTCAGCTTCCTGCGCTCCAAGGAATAAAGTCCTAGCCTGCTCAACCTCTCCCTATGGCTCAGGGCCACGATTCCTGGCAGTGAAGAGGGCAACAGTAAATATCAAGGGATATGGGGAGTCAAGGGAGTAAAAAAAAGTCAAGGAATATGGGGAGAAGGCAGGAACGGGGTACTGATTGTGGATGATCAGCCATGATTACAGTGAATGGCGGTGCTGGCTCGAAGGGCCAAATGGCATACTCCTGCACTATTATCTATTGTCTATTGTGATGTGTACATGGAATGAGCTGCCAGAAGAGGTAGGCCCAAAGTGCTGGAGTAACTCAGCGGGTCAGTCAGCATCTCAGGAGAAAAAGGATAGGTGACGTTTCGGGTCGAGACCCTTCTTCAGACCGAAAGTAGGAGTGGTGGGGAGGGGGGGGGGGGGTGAGGTGCTGGAGGAGGTAGTTGAGGGTGCAACAAGAACATTTAAAAGACCCTTGGGCAAGTACTCAGTTGGAAAGATTTGGAGGGATATGGACCAAATGGGGGCAAATGACGCTTGTTTAGGTGGGATATCTTGTTTAGAATGGAGGGGTTGGGCCGAAGGTCCTGTTTCTGTGCTGTATGACCCACACCGCTCTGGCCACTCTCTTATTTCACCCCTGCCATCGGGAAGAAGATACAGGAGCCTGAAAACTCCAGGTTCAGGGGCAGCTTCTTCCCTACAGCCATCAGGCTATTAAACACTACAACCTCCAAATAAGCTGTGAACTACTTAGACTTGGGGGCATTGGTCTTTTTGCACTATTATGTATATGTATGTGCGTGTATGTATGTATACATGTGTAGGAAGGCTTGGATAGAGTTGATGTGGAGAGGATGTTTCCACTAGTGGGTGAGTCTGGGACCAGAGGTCACAGTCTCAGAATTACATAGAAACATAGAAACTTAGAAAATAGGTGCAGGAGGAGGCCATTCGGCCCTTCGAGCCCATTAGGCCATTCATTGTGATCATGGCTGATCGTCCCCTCTCAATAACCCGTGCCTGCCTTCTCCCCATATTCCTTGACTCCACTAGCCCCTAGAGCTCTATCTAACTCTCTCTTAAATCCATCCAGTGACTTGGCCCCCACTGCCCTCTGTGGCAGGGAATTTCATAAATTCACAACTCTCTGGGTAAAAAAGTTTTTTCTCACCTCAGTCTTAAATGACCTCCCCTTTATTCTAAGACTGTGGCCCCTGGGTTCTGGACTCGCCCAACATTGGGAACATTTTTCCTGCATCTAGCTTGTCCAGTCCTTTTATAATTGTATATGTTTCTATAAGATCCCCCCTCATCCTTCTAAACTCCAGTGAATACAAGTCTAGTCTTTTCAATCTTTCCTCATATGACAGTCCCGCCATCCCCGGGATCAATCTCGTGAACCTACGCTGCACTGCCTCAATCACAAAGATGTCCTTCCTCAAATTAGGAGACCAAAACTGTACACAATACTCCAGATGTCGTCTCACCAGAGCCCTATACAACTGCAGAAGAACCTCTTTACTCCTATACTGAAATCCTATCCTGAGGATCAGTATCTTAAACTCATGGTACAGAATGGCTGACTGGTTAAAAGTATCTGTTACTTTTTTCTTCATCTTGCCTGCAAATGTTTAACATTTGTATTGCTTCATTGAGTATTATTTCACTCTGAGAGAAAGTTATTAAAGGCTTTGCTTAGTTAAGAGGGAAATATATCAACATAAAACCTTCATATAAAAACTAGAGGGCATTATTTCAGTTGATCAACATAATATGCATAAGATATCACCTTAATGCAGGAATCCCAAAATTGACTGCATTTAGGGCAGCCCTTTAATGTAGCCAATGTGCTGCAGCCTCACAGCACTAATGATCCAGATTTAATCCTGATTTTGGGTGCTGGCTCTGCGGAGTTTGCATGTTTTCCCTGTGTCTGCGTGGGTTTCCTTCAGGTGTTCCGGTTTCCGTTCGCAGCCCAAAAACATGCATGTCAGTAGGTTAACTGTCGGTAGGAAAATTACCCCTGGTGTGTAGGTGAGTTATAGAGTCTTCAGGGAATTAAGGAGTACTAGACTAAGTGGGGCCCAGTCACACGGGAGGCCTTGTTCCCCCCCCCCCCCAACCCAACCCATTCCTCAACGCAATATTTCACCACGCACCTGTTACCCCAAAGCAATGTTCCACCACTCGGGGGAGGGGGGGGGGGGAGGAGGGGGGAGGGGGAGGGTGTGGGGGAGGGGGAGGAAGGGAGGTGTGGGGGAGGGGGGGAGGGGGAACCTTCAAAACCTTCATAACTTTTGTACTATTTCACCGATTGGAACAAAACTTATTTGACTTGCAGCAGAGAATGGTGAGCAAGGTGTCGAAAAAAGTTAGTGCCATGGGGGATCGTTTTTGCGTAAATGTAATTACAACGCAGACAGGAAGTGGTCAAGATGAGAGATTTAGTAATATACTAGACTAAGTGGGACCCATTGGGTCCCATGTTCACATGGGAGGGCTGGTCCCCCTACGCAATATTCCACCTCTCCAACAATTCCAATATTGCTGGCCCGTGGGGGGGGGGGGGGCTTTCTGGAGTGCTAGTATGGGTGTTGTGGGCTGAAGGGACTGGTTTCCAGAGGGCTAGTAAGGATATTGTGGGCCAAATGGATTCTTGGGCTGGCAGCTAAGTCACTCAGGCCTGGTGGGCTAGCAGCTCAGTCACTCAGGCCTGGTGGGCTGGCAGCTCAGAAACTGCCAAATATCTGCCCAAAACAGGTGAGAGACTGTGAGAGAGAAGGGGGAGAGGGTGGAGAATCAATTTTAGACATTTTTCATCTTTTTCTGCAGATCACAGCAATGAAGGAGGAAAGTCTATTCTGGCCTTACTCAGAGGAGGACTCTGAGTAAGATGGCCAAAAAAATCACAGCCATATGTGGTAGCGTTTTTTCTAAAATCACAGCACAGTGCAAACAGGAAGTGGTCAAGATGACACTTTTAATTATATGGATAGATAGATGTGGAGAGGGTAATGTAAGATTCTTGAAAATGGATGATTAATGGTCGGCATGGATCACTTGGCCCATGGGCCCTTTTTGTGTGTTGTCCCATTCAATCTCACTATCTCGATCGCTATCTCTAAAGTTTACCACGATTTGCATGTTGCACTTCCAACAATTCACTGTAAAATGTATTCTCTTGATTTGCTTTAGGTTGAGTTGGTGTTTTGCCTTTTTAGTAGCTGGTTAAATCATCTAAACTGGCAAAGAAAGGTACCAGAAGAAATGCTTTACAATAGCAAAGAAATATTAATGTAAAACCCTGAATAGGATATGTGAGTAATTGAATAGTAGGCTGACGTACAAGACCTTGAAGGCATCAGAATCTTTCAAATCCTCTATGATCTGCCAGGTTAGGCTGATTAGTGACAGTTTGGCATTGTGACCATGCTGAGTCATACCTTACAAACCTGCTCAACATTTGCTCGGAGGTAACGTAGGTGATTGATGAGAGCAGTGGATGTGGTGTGCATGGACTTTAGTAAAGCATTTGACAAGGTCCCTAATGGTTGACTGATCCAAACGATTAAGATGCATGAGATCCATAGTGTCTTGGTATTTGGGTTCAGAATTAGCTAACCCATAGAAAACAGAGGGTACTGGTGGAAGGATGTTTTACTCGCTGGAAATCTGTGACCAATGGAGTTCCCCAGGGATCTGTGTTGGGATCTCTGTAATTTGTGATATATACAAATACGAAAGTAAATAGGTTGGTTAATAAGTTTGCAGACAATACAAAAATTAGTGGAGTTCGTCCCAATCTCCATTGGGTGGCGCTCCGCAGTGTCTGCCTCGCCAGCAGCTGTCAGTCCTTTCACTCTTTTTGTTATTTTTAGTGTGTCTAAATGTATTTTTTAAATGTTTCTTAGTATATCTTTGTGGGGGGTGGTGGGAGGGAATAGGGGGAACCGTTTTTCAGTCATCTACCTGGACGGAGATGCGCCTTTTCTCCGAGTCGCATCTTCGCCCCCTCCTCGCGGACTACCAACTGGATTGGCGCGCCCTTTCCTGCCGGTGACCAGCCAGAGCTTCAGCAGCGGGCGCAGTGCTGCATTATCATCACGGAGCGGGGCGATCCCTTGCAGGGGATCGCAGTGTTGGAGCTCCGGAGTATTGGGCCTGCTGACTTTAACACCGTGCAGCTGTGGTTTGTGGAGCTTCTGGCCGCAGGCGTGACGCTGACTTTAACATCGTGGACCTTGGATCTTTTGGCGGGGATCGCCAGTGTTGGAGCTCCGTCCAGTGGGGCCTGTGGACTACGGAAGCCGCGGTCTCCGGTAAGAAGCGGCCGATTCGGAAACTCCAAGCCGCGAGTGTGTTCTGATCCGTTCCGACGTTGTAGTTTCGATCATCCTGGCGAGAGGGCCTGTACTTCGGGCCGTCCGTAGCGGAGACTGCGAAGGGTTCAAAGGCTCCGACCACGGGTGAACATAGAGGAAGATGACTGAACTTTATTGCCTTCCCTCACAGTGGGAAACGTTGATTCCGCTGTGGGGATGTTCATGTTAAACTCTCTCATCTATTGTGTTATTTGTATGGCTATTCAAATTTCACTGCACCAACTGGTGCACGTGACAACAAATGTGAACTTGAACTTGAAAAGTTCAAATTTCTTTCCTTCTATGCTCTCCCATGGTCGGGGGCCTCGAGCCTTCCGTTGACGGGATGATCTTGACTCCCATCGCCGGCGATCGGGCCCTCCACATCGGGACGATCAGCCCCTGCATCAGGGGGATGTCACCTCCCCCGCACTGGCGATCAGACCCCGCATCGGGGCTGGTCGAGCCTCTGCGCCATTGGAGCTCCCGATATAAAGTCCGTAGGAACCAGTTGGAGCGATCCCAGGCAAGAGATCGACTCCGATGTTAAGTCCACACCCCACGGTCGGGCTCAAGGTCAATCCGAGGAGGCCTCCAGCTCAATCGATGGTAGGCCGCAGAGCGACCGGAGATGCGATCCAGAAAATAATCACATCTCCGGCAAGGTAAGAAACTGAAAAAAAGTATCCCCGACCCCCTCCACCCCCCCCCCCCCACCCCCACCCCAGGGAACATTTACACAGACTTTTAACACACACTAAAAAATTAAACAAAGATGAAAACCAGATAGACTGTTGGCGGGGCTGCCAATCGTGCGGCGCACAATCTTGGGGTCCAATTTAGGAAGGATGTCAACAAAATAGAGAGAGTACAGAGGAGATTTACTAGAATGTTGCCTGGGTTTCAGCAACTAAGTTACAGAGAAAGGTTGAACAAGTTAGGTCTTTATTCTTTGGAGGCAGAAAGTTAAGAGGGGACTTGATAGAGGTCTTTAAAATTATGAGCGGGTTAGACAGAGTGGACATGGATAAGCTTTTCCCATTGAGAGTAGGGAAGATTCAAACAAGGGGACATGACTTGAGAATTAAGGGACAGAAGTTTAGGGGGAACATTTGGGGGAACTTCTTTACTCAGAGAGTGGTAGCTGTGTGGAATGAGCTTCCAGTGGAAGTGGTGGAGGCAGGTTCGATGTTATCCATTAAAAATAGATTGGATGGGTATATGGACGGGAAAGCAATGGAGGGTTATGGTCTGAGTGCAGGTAGATGGGACTAGGGGGAAGTAATTAAAAAAAAAAATTGTTTTAATGTTCGGCACGGACTTGAAGGGCCGAGATGGCCTGTTTCCGTGCTGTTATGGTTATATGGTTATATGGTTATATGATTATGTCAGCTGATCTACATCGGTGAGACCAAGCGTAGGCTTAGCGATCGTTTCGCCGACCACCTTCGCTCGGTCCGCATTAACCAACCTGATCTCCCTGTGGCTCTACACTTCAACGCCGCCTCCCATTCCGAATCCGACCTTTCTGTCCTGGGCCTCCTCCATGGCCAGAGTGAGCACCACCAGAAATTGGAGGAGCAGCACCTCATATTCCACTTGGGCAGTTTGCACCCTAGCGGCATAATCATTGACTTCTCCAATTTCCGGTAGCCCTTGCTGTCTCCTCCCCTTCTCAGCTCTCCATCAGCCCTCGGGCTCCTCCTCTTTCTTTCTCCTTTCTTCTCTGCGCCACCCCACCCCCCCCCCCCCCACCCTACATCAGTCTGAAGAAGGGTTTTGTCCCGAAACGTTGCCTATTTCCTTCACTCCATAGATGCTGCTGCACCTTTGAGTTTCTCCAGCACTTTTGTCTACCTGCCTTTAGAGTATTGTGTGCAGTTCTGATTGCTCCATTACAGGAATAATGTGGAGGCTTTGGAGAGTATCCAGAAGAGATTTACCAGACTTCTGCCTGAATCAGAGGATAGAGCTATAAAGAGAATTTGGACAAACTTGGATTGTGTTCTCTGGAGCTTTGGAGGCTGAGGGGAGAAATTATAGAAATGCTTAAAATTATGAGAGGCTTAGTTAGGATAGATGGTCAGAACCTTTTTCCAATGATGGAAATGTCAAATGTTAGGGGGCATTGCTTTAAGGTGAGAGGGGCAAAGTTTAAAACAGATGTTTAAAGCATGTTGTTTACACAGAAATTGGTAAATGCTTGGAATGTGATGCTGAAAGGGAGGGGAGGAAGGTGGGGTGATGCTAGGTACATGGGCTAGATAGTAATGGAGAGATACGGATCGTGTGCAGGCTGAAGGGATTAGTTTAATTTGGCATCATGTTCGGCACTGGCATGGTGGGCCGAAGGGCCTATTCCTATGCTACACTGTTCCATATTTTATGTTCTAAATGCAGAAAGATAAAAAGAAAAACTGATTAGATACATGGTCATCTTTGATTCATACTGCAGAGGAGATTAATCCTTTTTCAAAAACAAAACTATCCTTTTCATTCCCAAGCTCTTGCCCACAGGCATAAATGTTCACCAATAAAATCGAAGATGGATGCAGCAACATTAATTGCATTAGCATTTCAGAAAATGTCTGATAATAGAAGAGTGGTTGTGAATTGGCAAGGCAGCAAAATCAATTACTAAGACGATCCTGAAAATAGTGGCTGATGAGTTGGTGTCATTCAGATCAGATAAATTTATTGTCATATGCACCAGGGTGCAATGAAATCCCTTGTTCTCATGCAATTCATAGAGTACACAGTACACATGAACATGACAGATAAAACACTATATGCAATGACAATTTCAAAAAAGCAGAATGGTGCAATGATTGTAATGCAATCTGAGGTAATGCAAAAAAAAAATAATCTGAAGTGCAATAGCAGAATAACCATGAGGTATAGTTACAAATGAGGTAATGATATAATGGCTTTAGGAAGGGTCAGAATACAAGGAGAAGGTTCATTGTTGAGGTAATACTGGATAATGATATCTGGAGAATGATAATTTATAATTATTAGTTAATAATAGAAAGATTAAACAAGAACTTACCATTTGAAGTTTGATCTTTATTTTATGAGAAGTTGAAGTGAGGGAATACGTGAGGAGCCCGCCAGTCCGCATGCGTGTCAATCTTTAGAGCAGCTGTATGAAACCACAGAATAGTTGCTGACCTAAGCTATAGAAAGATTAACGAGCTTAAACTACCGAATGGTCTTTATGAGAAGTGGGGTTGGGAGTGGAGGGCACGTATTCCCTCACTTCAACTTCTCATAAAATAAAGATCAAACATCAAACGGTAAGTTCTCGTTTAATCTTTCTATTTTATTTCGAAGTCACTTGAGTGACTACGTGAAGACTTCAAAGCTCTGTGGTTTCATGCAGTAACCCAATCTGTATGTGAAACACTTAAACAGATAAACCATTAATGGTAGAAAAAACATGGGTTATTAATACCATGATGCTAACTTGCATACATGGCCATTATTCTTAACCGGACCATAGCCCGAAATAGACTGTTGAGTTAGACAATAACTCATGCAACGCTGTGCAGAATTCTATCTACAAATATCCAGACATATTCAACCAAATTTTATAATTTATTAACACACACTATGTAAGCCTGTTGCTGTAAGATGAAAGGGAAATATCCATTCTATTGGCTGCTAATGAGCCATCAGCAATATCTTGAGATTATTGAATAACAAAAAAGAAACTATCTTTCATCTCATAGGTACTAGCAAACTCAGTGCACTTGTATACCTAATGACACCCCCGATCTCTGCTCTGGTGTGTATGCTGTCAACTTCAAATGTAAGCAATCCTGCCCATTTTGCTTATGAGATCATTCCCATAACAAGCTACCCTAATGTCAATTATGACCTAGAGACCAAGCAAGAGATTGAGTAAAGACTGTGTTCATTGTGCTGAGGTCAGTTGCTGAAAGCATAATCATCTTAAAAATACTGCTCCCATTAGGAATATAGTAGAAGAATATTTGCATAATAATTTACTGATATACATCGCACACTACAATGAGTGTAGGCTATTAGAGTGGTCAAATAAAAGACACCCTGCATAACGTTAGTGAACAGCGAGCGAATAACCAATCATTTACTGTCCCACTTACGATACCATAGAGAATGACAAATCAGCACAAGCAATGTCAATTGTGCTATCACATAAACGCTTCTCTAGGCTCAAACTAAAAGCCACACAAACCTCTGTTACTTCCGTTTAAATGTAACTCACATATGTTGTTCACAACCTTCTCATACAATCGTGCAGAGCTAGCTGCCCGAGAAGACAGGCTGCCCCAGCCATCACTCGTGACTGAGTAATAAGAGTTGCTTCAGCCGCCTTACCATTGCGTGAATGAATAGGCAAAATTGGCACTATTAAATATCATGTTGCCTCATTTTTAATATCGCAAAAGGTATCTACTGATAACCCCTAAGTTTTATCAGCTGCAAATTTTGCATATTACCTAAACTCGATGACACAATGCCCTTTAATCTGAGTAGGGCAGCATTGGCTTCCACCATTGGCTTTGTTATCAAAAAACACCATAATCTGTGCCTCATGTGTGGCCAATATCCTGGCGGGGAGATTTGCGGGGAGAAAGGCTTCTGGGGAGACTTTAAACTAGAACGGTTGGGGGGAGGGACTCAAATAGAGAAAGCTAGTAGACAGTGTGTGAGGCAGGAGGCAGAGAAGGGAAGCACTCAGACCCAACATGTAGGGGGGGAAGAAGAAAAATATAATAAACACAGAATAAGAGGTGGTGGGTTTCTTAAATGTGTGAGCAGAGAGACAGAGGGGTGTAAAATGAGGGTAGAAGCAATAGGTAGCAAGGTGAAAAGTAAAAGTGGTAGGCAGACAAATCCAGGGCAAAAATCAAAAAAGGCCATTTTTCAACATAATTGTGTAAGGGGTAAGTGTTGTAAAAACAAGCCTGAAGGCTTTGTGTCTCAATGCAAGGAGCATTCGTAATAAGGTGGATGAGTTGAATGTGCAGATAGCTATTAATGACTATGATATAGTTGGGATCACGGAGACATGGCTCCAGGGTGACCAAGGCTGGGAGCTGAACATCCAGGGATATTCAATATTTAGGAGGGATAGAAAGGAAAAGGAGGTGGGGTAGCGTTGCTGGTTAGAGAGGAGATTAACGCAATAGAAAGGAAGGACATTAGCTTGGAGGATGTGGAATCGATATGGGTAGAGCTGCGAAACATTAAGGGGCAGAAAACGCTAGTGGGTGACTTCAATCTACATATAGATTGGGTGAATTAAATTGGCAGGGGTGCTGAGGAAGAGGATTTCTTGGAATGTATGCGGGATAGTTTTCTAAATCAACATGTAGAGGAACCAACGAGAGAGCAGGCTATTCTAGACAGGGTATTGAGTAATGAGGAAGTGTTAGTTAGCAGCCTTGTTGTGCGTGGCACCTTGGGCAAGAGTGACCATAATATGGTTGACTTCTTCATTAGGATGGAGAGTGACATAATTAATTCAGAAACAAGGGTTCTGAACTTAAAGAAAGGTAACTTTGAGGGTATGAGACGTGAATTGGCCAAGATAGACTGGCAATTGATTCTTAAAGGGTTGACGGTGGATATGCAATGGAAGGCATTTAAAGGCTGCATGGATGAACTACAACAATTGTTCATCCCAGTTTGGCAAAAGAATAAATCAGGGAAGGTAGTGCATCCGTGGATAACAAGGGAAATCAGGGATAGTATCAAAACAAAAGATGAAGCATACAAATTAGCCAGAGAAAGCAGCCTATCAGAGGACTGGGAGAAATTCAGAGTCCAGCAGAGGAGGACAAAGGGTTTAATTAGGAACGGGAAAATAGATTATGAAAGAAAACTGGCAGGGAACATAAAAACTGACTGCAAAGTTTTTATAGATATGTGATGAGAAAAAGGTAGTTAAAATAAATGTAGGTCCCTTGCAGTCAGAAACAGGTGAATTGATCATGGGGAACAAGGACATGGCAGACCAATTGAATAACTGCTTTGGTTCTGTCTTCACTGAGGAAGACTTAACTAATCTACCGGAAATAGCAGGGGACCGGGGGTCAAATGAGATGGAGGAACTGAGTGAAATCCAGGTGAGCCGGGAAGTGGTGTTAGGTAAATTAAATGGATTAAAGGCCGATAAATCCCCAGGGCCAGATAGGCTGCATCCCAGAGTACTTCAGGAAGTAGCCCCAGAAATAGTGGATGCATTAGTGATAATTTTTCAAAACTCCTTAGATTCTGGAGTAGTTCCTGAGGATTGTAGGGTAGCTAATGTAACCCCACTTTTAAAAAGAGGGAGGGAGAGAGAACGGGGAATTACAGACCAGTTAGTCTAACATCGGTAGTGGGGAAACTGCTAGAGTCAGTTATTAAAGATGGGATAGCAGCACATTTGGAAAATGGTGAAATCATTGGACAAAGTCAGCATAGATTTATGAAAGGTAAATCATGTCTGACGAATATTATAGAATTTTTCGAGGATGTAACTAGTAGAGTGGATAAGGGAGAACCAGTGGATTTGTTATATCTGGACTTTAAGAAAGCTTTCGACAAGGTCCCACATAAAAGATTGATATACAAACTTAAAGCACACGGTATTGGGGGTTCAGTATTGATGTGGATAGAGAACTGGCTGGCAGACAGGAAGCAAAGAGTAGGAGTAAACGGGTCCTTTTCAGAATGACAGGCAGTGACTAGTGGGGTACCGCAAGGCTCAGTGCTGGGACCCCAGCTATTTACAATATATATTAATGATTTGGACGAGGGAATTGAATGCAACATCTCCAAGTTTTCAGATGACACGAAGCTGGGGGGCAGTGTTAGCTGTGAGGAGGGTGCTAGGAGGCTGCAAGATGACTTGGATAGGCTGGGTGAGTGGGTAAATGCATGGCAGATGCAGTATAATGTGGATAAATGTGAGGTTATCCACTTTGGTGGCAAAAACAGGAAAGTAGACTATTACCTGAATGGTGGCTGATGGGTGTCATGGTACACCAGTCATTGAAAGTGGGCATGCAGGTGCAGCAGGCAGTGAAGAAAGCGAATGGTATGTTAGCATTCATAACAAAAGGATTTGAGTATAGGAGCAGAGCGGTTCTACTGCAGTTGTACAGGGTCTTGGTGAGACCACATCTGGAGTATTGCTTACAGTTTGGGTCTCCTAATCTGAGGAAGGACATTCTTGCCATAGAGGGAGTACAGAGAAGGTTCACCAGACTGATTCCTGGGTTGTCAGGACTTTCATATGAGAAAAGACTGGATAGACTTGGCTTGTACTTGCTGGAATTTAGAAGATTGAGTGGGGATCTTATAGAAACTTACAAAATTCTTAAGGGGTTTGACAGGCTAGATGCAGGAAGATTGTTCCCGATGTTGGGGAAGTCGAGAACAAGGGGGTCTCAGTTTAAGGATAAAGGGGAAATCTTTTAGGACTGAAATAAGAAAAACATTTTTTACACAGAGAGTGGTGAATCTCTGGAATTCTCTGCCACAGAGTTTAGTTGAGGCCAGTTCATTGGCTATATTTAAGAGGGAGTTAGATGTGGCCCTTGTGGCTAAAGGGATCAGGGGGTATGGAGAGAAAGCAGGTACAGGATACTAAGTTGGATGATCAGCCATGATCATATTGAATGGCGGTGCAGGCTCGAAGGGCCGAATGGCCTACTCCTGCACCTATTTTCTATGTTTCTATGTTTCTAGTATGCAAATTCAAGATCGATTCTCTGAATCAGTTAAATTGCTGAAAGCCAATCTTCCATCTTAAACTGGGTAACTAAACACATGATCAGATTAGCCAAATGCTAACCTGATTCGGCCTGCACCATGTTTCTGTAATCTTGAGAAATATCAGAAATATACCCTCTAGTCCTTGGCCAGACCACTCATCCTTGGATGAGATGTCACTGATTGCACTTGGAACCCCTGTTCCTCTATTGACCATACGGACGGAAATTTTTGGCTTCTCTTGAAGATGCATTATCTAGTTATTCATACATTTCACTGATAACATATAATCAGAACCTTATGACTAGAGCTGAAACCACAGTCTCCCTTAGATGTGGGAATACGAGTTCCCTGTCAACTCTTGACTAAGAGTCACCACGAATACTCAGCGTTTTCCCCAGAGTGGAAATTGGTATAATGCAAGCCTGAATCAGGAATTGCGTCGCAGTCGTTTGACTGAAACCACTTGTCTGAGTCGCCAGACTGCACAACACAATCTCTTCGACCCGCCACTCAATCAGGAATACTGGTATTGAGAGCCTATGGATTGTTATAAATACATTGTTGATTCACAACATGAACCTGCAGGTCAGATAAAAATTATATTATATGTCATACCAGCTTCCTGCTGGTAACTACATATCCCAGAGAGGATGGCAATGATGATTCCAATGAACCAGCAACTCTACTAACTGAGGAGAAAATAAACCATGTGTTGAGGGAGACTTCAAGTACTTCATTCTACTGAGCAGTCTGATAACCTCAATCACAGATGATGAGGCAGTGCTTCCCTGGTCAATATGACCCATATGGCCAGCCAGTTCCATGATGTTCTACCCTGAACCAGGGTAACCAAACTGTTCCTAATTGGAACTTACAGAGGTTACTATACAAGACACCCTGCCAATGTTTCTACATCAACCTGATATATCCCAGAGACAGTGAAAAACCACTAGACAGCCCATGGTGCCAGTAAACCCAAACCTGGGCTGACAGACTGCTCCATTTCGGAGTTTACGGAGGTTAATAACGAGACCTTACTTGTCAGCGTCTCTGACCCCGGGTCGATTTGCTTGTTGGAGCTTCAGCGAGGTTCCATTTGCAGACCCTGTCTGTCATGCTTGTCATTTCTGTTGGACAGCTGATGCCGCTGGCCAACTCCTCTTGTAGTGGCTTGTCCGTCCCCGAGGGAACAGCAAATTTGGAGGCAAGAGCAGGCAGGTCTTCCTTATGCGACTCTCGCACATCATGCATTAAAGCATGGGATTCAGGCACATAGTCATGTTCGGAGTCATGTTCGGAGTCAGTTCCATACTGATCTCACACTCTCTTAGTGTGGGAGAAATAGTGCACCCTGAACCAGGCGTTGCCACATGCGTATGCCTCGGACTGCCTGTGCATGCTTCCGTAACACAGAGCATATTTTGTGACACCATCTCCGATAGTCTTTCGATTGGGAGGAATATTCCAACCCTGAACCAGGGGTAGCTACAGGCATATGACTTGAACTGCCTGTGCAAGCTTCCATAATACGGAGCATATTATTTGGCACCATCTCCATCACTTCTTTCATCCGCGTTGGAGGAATATTGCAACCCTGAACGAGGAGCTGCCTCAGGCATATGTGCATATACTTTGTCACCATCTCCACCACTCCTTTCATCCGAGTGGGAGGAATATAGCAACCCTGAACCAGGAGCTGCTGCCTGACATGCCTTCGTAACACGGAGCATTTCTTGTGCCACCATCTGATTCATCAGATGTTTTAATTGAGACAAACGCCCAATCACATCTGCCGTAGATGTGGGGACAGAATCCCCTTGACCCAAATCGTCCGACAGGACTTGTCCCACAGACTAGGCTTTGACTTTGCCCCGACTCGGGGTTGTCAAGCTGCTCCCTCTAGGAGCCGAACCGGGACTAGCTGTGCAGATTGTTGCTCTGTCGGTATCATCATTATACTTATCAGACAGGTTGCACCTGCTGGTGACTCCGAGTCCTTGCTCCCTTCTGGAGCCCCAACGGAGTATTCCAGGGAGGGACTGGAGCGCCTCTGGCCCCCATATGACTCGGATGAGCCGGCATTATAATCGGAGTCACCTCTTCCCGATAGTCCGTTAGACAGAGTGGGAGAAATACTGTAACCCTGCACTAGGTATAGCTCCACAGGTATCTGATAGACACAGCTGATAAAAAGGCTTCCCAAGCTAGGAGCTCTTTTCTGAAGCCTCAATGGAGTTCCTCCGAACAGCCACCCACTCCAGTGGAGTCCCATACTGTGTCGAAAAGTCAAGTCAAGTTTTTCCCATCACCATATAATGTATGATAAAAAATGTCCTATCTGCTGCGATGGTCACAAACGTGACCGAACAGCAACTGCTGTTAAATACTGCCAGCTCTATTTTTAACTACCTTAACCAGTACTTCAGATTTTGACTTAAATTAAAGAGCTATGTGTAATATATCCAATGCCCCTATGAATAGAGCACACACTATATGCTTGATACCAGCGTATGCTGTTTCAGCAACATTTCTATGTTTAAAATTTATAGGCATTATGGCAGACTAAAATGCTAATACCAGCGTATGCTGCCTCAGCAGCATTTCTATGTTTAAAACTTTTATTGGCGCTATGGCAAACTATAATGCTGATACCAGCGTATGCTGCCTCAACAGCATTTCTATGTTAAAAATTTATATAGGCGCTATGGCAGCCGTTCGCTGCCTGGCCGCTGTAAACTTAGCAGCAATACGAAACGTAGCCGCGGCTATATTAATACACCATCTGCTGCTATTTTTAGCAGCGAGTTCCCAAGCCGTACCGGCAGCCCCAATTCCTAATGGAGTTCCACGGTGGCTAAAATCCGGCCGGCAATAATGAACCCGAGCTCCTATGGAGCTTCCACGGCGGCCTCCGAAATCGGCCACCTGCTTCCGTACAGAGCTCCAATGGCAGCAGCCGCAAGAGCGGCCACCTCCATGAGCTACTGTGGGACCACTGTCGCAGCGGCCCGCTGAAAGTAAAATTTACTTACCTGCCAGAGCAGTTGCGAACTGCTCCGACCCGCCGCATTGCGTCTCGCGTATTGACGCGCATGCGGACTGGCGGACTCTCCACGTAGTTACTCACGTGACTTCGAAATAAAATAGCAATAGGCACAAAGGGAACAGCCAAAATTTTCCTCCTTCTGAACTTCATAAAGCATAAGATGGGAAAATTTGAAAAATATTCAAATTAGGTGCAAACAGAAGCGATGATAATATAAATTCATATAGCTGTTGGCAACAGATACTATACTGTAGGGGTTCCCATGAATTGGGCGGTGAATGATGCTTTAATAAGTTGAAAGAAAATTTGTAGACAGAGTTTAGAAACTGAGACAAGGAAATTTAACATTGGAGAAGAAAGGAAATGGTAGGGACATTGAACACACCAACTGTTTTTGTTATGTTTTTAATTGGAGATAAAAGAGAATAAGGAACTTAATCATTATCACTGGGGGGAAAAGTACCAAATATTTGTCCACAAAATAGATTTGTAGATGCCTTGGATCTAATGGCGTGCAACTTGGGAGCTCTAACAGAGGGAGCTGCAGAAATAATGTGGTTTGGACTTCCAACATTGTGGGGAAATCGCTTAAAATTGTAAATGGAAAATGTAGCATATTTAAGAGAAATTCAAAAGAGAAAACAAGAAAAATAAACACCATTTTATCATTGTTGCCAGGAAAATACTAGAATCCAGATAAATTAGGGAAGTATTAACAGTTCACTTAGAAAATCGTTACACGATCAGGTAAAGTTGTCATGTTTAACAACTTTCCCAGAGTTATTTGGGATGTAATGTGTAATGTAGATGAGGAACATTCATTATATGTCATTTCTTTGGGTTTCCAAAAAGCCTTCAGGAAGGTGCTACAAAAGCTTATGGTAATATGGGTAATGTACTTGGCATGAATAAACAATTTGCTAACTAACAGAGTTGGGATAAATTGGTCATTTTCCAGTTGTCAAAGTGTGCGACTAGTGGGACACCTCTGGGTTCGTTGCTTAGGTATCGGCTACTTAGAGTTTATATTGGTGATTTTAATGCTTTTACTACGAAAATGAATAATGATTAATGCTAACCAATACATGACATTGGTGAGACTACACCCTGATAACTCCATGGGTTTTGATTCTTATGTAAGGAAATATAGACCCTGTTGAAATAGTGCAGTGAAGTTCTCCAGATTGATTGCAAGGATGAGGAGGTTATCACATGAGGAAAGATTAAGCAGATTGTGCCTGTGCTTTCAGACTATGAATCTTTGTAATTTTATTACCCCAGAAAGCGCTGGATGTTGAGTCTTTGAGGATATTTTCAAGTCTAAGGTAGATAATCTTTGGGTTATTGGGAAAAGCAGGAAAATGAGGTTGGGGCCAAGCTCATGTTAGCCGTAAACCTTATTGCACCTTATCATATGATGAAGCAGGATTGAAAAAGATGGTGATTTCCCTGGTTGGCATTTGGCAAAATTGCAGGAGCATTGCAGGAGCATTAAGAATGTTGTGGCTAAATTTGATGCAGAACCTAAGAAAAAGTTGTTTACGAAGATGATATATTTGGCAGATAGTTGATATAAATATTCACACACATATGTTGCTGATTATTCATTCCACAATTAATATTGGTAAAATATGAGACTTCCCACAACTTACAGCTCATCTTTGTAATAAGATTGATCCCCACCAGGAGATTTACAATTGAAACCTTTGGTATAGTCATTGTAGAAAGGCTTATCTGTAAGCTTACAGTAACACAATTCAGCAGGATGATACATGTTTACTTAGCTGATAAATAGAAGGGATATAGGCTGAGTGAATATGTTACTGGACAGTTTTTACCGCACATCACACGGTGAGACTGCTGCTACCTTTGATTAATAAATTATTACCAAACATGAATACAACCTTGAACTGGAGAAGAACTCAGAGAAAAAACTCTTCTCTGCTCTTAAATAAAAGCTGTAACATATACTTAAGGGTAATTTTACTTGGATAAATTTAACATTGAAAACCTAATTGTAAAGACATATATTTACAGGAATAACATTTTCAGTCAGATATGACCTTCAGGTCTTAATATTTAACATTTTCAAGGAATCACACATTTTTCTCTCCCCACAGATCTGACTGTATTTTCAGTTCCAATTGAGTTTCTCTTTCAACATTAATTAGTGATTGTTTAAAATTGTTGGTACTTTTGACAACTTCAATCTGCAGATAACACCAGGCATTTTTTCTCCCAACCTATTCCCCAGCTCCCTGTAATTTAACTTGCTCTTGTTTTCCTATTATTTCAGTTCTGATGAATTGTCATTGACCTGAAATGCCAACTCCTCCACCTTCCCACTGATGATGTTGGATCTGCTGAGTTCTTCCGGCATTTTCTCTATCTGGTTTTGATTTCTACCATCCACTGGGTTTTTTTTGCTCTTTATTTTTGGATTATCTGTTTGTGACCATAATTTAACCTCAATCTATTAGTTAGTGTTTTAGCAGAGCCTCGATCTCTTCCAGATATTAACATTGGATTACATTTACAATCTGGGTTAATATCGATGTCCCATAATAAGCCTTTGCCACTCTTATTTTCTTGATTATTTCCCTAAAGCTTTGAATATTTGGGAGTAATGTGACTAGTCAGTGGGAAATGAACATAATTCAACTTAAACCGAATGTTTCCAAATTGCAGTATTAAGTCAACATTGCCTGTCCTCCAAGAAAGGCATTGTGGAGTCTTAAATTATTCTGTCTAATTTTTCAAAGAGCAGGCGGGTCCTTGACTAGGGAAATCACCCAAAATCAAGTCATCAAAAGTGTTTTATTGTCATATGTCTCAAAATGGAACAATGCAATTCTTACTTGCAGCAGCACAACAGATATGTAAGTATAGTACTCAGTAAACAAATGTCTCATTATGCAGATGTTGCAGATTAGAGCTGCAAATTATTCTTAAAAATGTTTACACAAAGCACTTAAACATTAAATATTTAAAAAATATTAAAATATTAAGTTATCTAACACTTAACCTTCTGCCTGATGGATGTTCCTCTTCATTGACTCCTGTTCCTCTTCCTCGACTTCATGATCAACCAATCAGTGAGGATAGGGGACAAATCTTCCTCTATGATAATCCAAGAATAGTTTGGTGACTACTGGAGAGACAGTTGACGGCAAGGAATGACGGCACCCGGGAAAGGCTGGGTTAGCACCCCAGTCGGTGTCTTTCGTGAGAAAGACACCCAATAAAGCTACAGAAAGGCCTAATGAACCACCATGGTCTAAAAATCCATCAGGCGAGAATGAAATGCCCGGAGAAGGAGAAAGAGGTGCAGCGCACAGGCCTTGAACCTGGTGAGACACAGGAGGAGCCCGGCCAGGACTCACCCCACAGAGCCCAGTCCCTCCACGCACTAGAATCTCCCAACCCCTGCAGAGTAGTTATTAAGATGGCTGATCCGTGGGCGGTTGCTGCTGGGACGCAAGTCGGGGCCTGATCAACCCCGGCTGGGTCACCTGGGCGAGGGTGTCTGATGTTGTGAGACCCGAAACACCCGATGACCCCAGATCACATCACTGAGGATGCATCCCAGCGCATCTAGAAGATGTATATTTTTCACACTTTAAACAAGGATGTGTCCTCAGCCTCCTTATTTACTTCTTGTAAACCCATGACTGTGCAGCCATGTACAATCGATGTACAGCTCCATCCAAGAGCGCAAGAAATTGCAGAGAACTGTGGACGCAGCCCAGACCATCACACAAACCAACCTCCGTTCTATTGACTCCATTTATATCTCTCGCTTCCTCAACAAGGCCACCAGTATAATCAAGGACGAGTCGCACCCCGGCCACTCCCTCTTCTCCCCTCTCCCAACGGGCAAAAGATATAGGTCTGAAAATGCACACCTCCAGATTCAGGGACAGTTTCTTCCCAGTTGATATCAGGCAACTGAACCATCCTACCAACAACTAGAGAGCAGTCCTCAACTATTATCGACCTTATTGGAGACCCTCGGACTATGTTTGATCAGACGCTACTGCTCTACCTTCCACGAAAGGCAATTCATGTAATTCCCATTATTTTGAATGTGTACACTGTAGATGGCTCGATTGTAATCATGTAGTGCTTTTCAGCTGACTGGTTAGCACTTAACAAAATTTTTTTGCTGTACCTCGGTATGTGACAATATACTAAACTCAATAAACTAAACTCAACTCATTGGAGTAAATAGCCTTGTTGTGCCCCATATAGCACAAGAGTTGGGAAATAGTGAGAAACCAGGAACTGCAGATGCTAGTTTACAAAAGCAAAGTGCAGGGGTAACTCAGCGGGTCACACAACATGTCTGGAGGACATGGAAAATTCATCACCTCCAGAAATACTGCCTGAACCGTTGAGTTACTCAAGCAATTTTCTAGTTGGGAAATGGCAGCAGAATTGAGCTACACCACTGAATTCAGTGAAGAGGGTTGAAGCGCAGATATAAAACCCCTACCAAGAGAGGCTGGCAAATTATAACATACAATCACAGGAGAATGCTGAGGTTGATGACATTCACATGCTGAATGCTTGGTGTAGTGGGAGAAATATACCACGGTGTTGTCGCCTGCATAGAAATAAAATGGAAAAATAGTTCCAATCAGGTGGACGAAAGAGTGAAATTTTGCAGGAAACTTGATAATGATTCAAATAAGAACACGATAGAGCGTTGAACTAGTTTGAATGGGTGATCGATGGTCGGTATGGACTCGGTGGGCTGAAGAGCCTGTTTCCGTGCTGGATCTCTAAACTCAATTCTAAACATTCTGTAATGGATGTTTCTAACCATTTTCCTGTGAGTTCCAACTCACTGAGAATCATTGCATTTGCTTCCAACGCTGGCTTTAAAACTCAGTCTATTGTTTCCTTCTCTTGTGATTGCAAAGTAAGTGGAGCACCGAATCAAACATGTGAGATTGCACAAGATGTACTCTTATAATTTGATTGGTTTATTATTGTCATGTGTACTGAGATACAGTGAAAAAATCCACGTGTTATCTAGGCATATCATTGAGGACATCAGGTAGTGCAAAAGTATAAATAAATAAAGTGCGGAATATAGTGTTACCACTACGGAGAAAGTGCAGATAATAAGAAGTGCATGGGCTGCAACAAAGTAGATTGGAAGATTGGACATTCATCCCTAGCATTGGAGATGTCCATGTAAGAGTCCAATGGCAGCTGTAACAACTATTATGATGATGCTTTTCTCCCCTGTGAGACACATGCAAGTTTGACTGGCAAAATGTTGTAAGCAACTGATTTAACCTGCCCAAACACCACTGTAGCTGTGGAAAGGAATTGGTTAGCAATCTTATATTGAAGGAGCTACAGTTGCTACTTTAAAGAGGGTCAACAAAATGGTATAGCAGTTATTGCTCCATTGACTTGGGTTTGATTCTAACACAAGTTGCCGTTCTGTACAGAATTTGCATGCTCTTTCTGAGACCACATGAGTTTCCCTCATATGCCAAAACCTTGCTGGTAGGGAATTGGATGCTGTAACTTGCCGACATGAAGGTGGGAGGCAGGAGAATGAGCTAATGGGAAAGAATACTTGAAGAGAAATAAGTGGCATATTCTGTTTTGTGTATTCATTTTTGGGCCGGTCTCCAGGAAGGACCGCACCAATCCAAGTTGTTAGGCCGCGGTGGGGGGGGGATAGTGAAAGCGCATCTCTGGTGAGGTAAGTGACTGAAAAAGGTTTTCCCCCTATTTCCACCCCCCCCCCCATAAAACATACCGAGAAACATTAAAACATACATTTTTGACACACTAAAAATATCAAAAAAAGTCAAAATAACACACAGGCTGCTGGCGAGGTTGCCATCATGGCACTACCCGGGGATCAATTATGGAGGGGGATCAATTATGGAGGGAAATCCAGGATTTTGATTCAGTGTTGATTTAGAATTGTTGAGTGGAACCAGGCATTTGATCCATTCCAACCAAGATACCCATCTATTCTAGTCCCACTTGCCTGCATTTGAATCAATTCATTTACAAGTCACCAGAGTGTTTGACTTTGCTGAGATCTGGCAGTGGCAGTAAAATTAGATGGATACCTTCTCTTGGAGGATAGAGGTCCTGGATGTAGAAGGAGCTGTCAAAGCCTCTGAGTTGTTGCTGTTTGGCATTGACAGTGCTATTAAATGTCAAATGTCATAAAATCTTTAGGCCACATTTGGAGTTCTGTTTGTCGCACCAATGAAAGGATATGGAAGCTCTGTAGATGATGTAGAAAAGGATCAGCAGGATGTTTCCTGGATTGTGTTTTTTTTAAAACTGTAAGAAGAGGTTAGATCAACTTGGATTGTATTCTCTGGAGCATCAGAGGCTGAAGGATGATATGATAGAAGTATAGACAATTATGAGAGGCATATTTGGGTATATAGACATAATCTTTTTCTCGTGGTACATACATCAAATACTAGATGGAATGAGTTTAAAATGAGATGGAGAAAGTTTGAAGGAAATTTGTGGGGCAAGTCCTTTGAATACAGAATGTGGTAGGTATGAATGTGGCAAGAATGCCCTTCAGGTGGATATGATACCAATATTTAAAAGGCATTTATCAAACATTAACAGATATAAAATATAGATGAGGCTCTCACCAGGGTCTCCTCTATATCCCGTAGCTCCGCTCTCACTCCCCATCCCCCCCACTCGTAACAAGGACAGAGTCCCCCTTGTCCTCACCTTCCACCCTACTAGCCGTCACATGCAACAGATAATCCTCCGACATTTTCGCCACCTCCAACGGGATCCCACCACTGGCCACATCTTCCCATCTCCTCCCCTCCGTAAATCCTTGGTCAATTCGTCCCTTCCCCCCAAACCACCCCCTCCCCTTGTACTTTCCCTTGCAACTGCTACACTTGTCGCTTTACCTCCCCCCTCGACTCCATCCAAGGACCCAAGTAGTCTTTCCAGGGGAGGCAGAGGTTCACAGATGCAATTGTAAACATCTATTGCATCTGCTGTTCTAGGTGCCAACTGCCCTACATCGGTGAGACCAAGCGCAGGCTTGGCGATTGCTTCGCCCAACACCTCCACTCAGTTCGAATTAACCAACCTGATCTCCCAATGGCTGAGCACTTCAACTCCCCCTCCCATTCCGAATCCAACCTTTCTGTCCTGGGCCTCCTCCATGGCCAGAGTGAGTCCCACCACAAATTGGAGGAGCAGCACCTCATATTTCGTTGGGTAGTTTATACCCTAGCAGTATGAACATTGACCTACAATATCAGATAGTCCTTGCTTTCTCCTTCCTTCCCCTCCCCTTCCCAGCTCTCCCACAGCCTACTGTCTCCGCCTTTTCCTTTCTTCTTCCCGCAACCCCCCCACCCCCACTTCAGTTTGAAGAAGGGCCTCGACCCGAAACGTCACCTATTCCTTCGCTCCATAGATACTGCCTCACCCGCTGAGTTTCTCCAGCATTTTTGTCTACCTTCGATTTTTCCAGCGTCTGCAGTTCTTTCTTCAACGGATATAAAATATTGGGAAGCAAACAATTTTCAGGTTAGATTGTTGGTTAGATTGAAGTCATGGTTGGCGCAGACACGGTGGGCCAAAGAGCCTGTTGTTGTGCTGTGCCTGCTCTAAATTCAGTGGTTATAACACCCAACTTCTCTGTGCTGCTCCTAGATTCCAAGATGCCCAGTCCATGTACCACAAACACTTCAAGAGAACAGTTAAATATTTCATTGTAAAGCCAATACATTTACAGGTCCATATGTGACATACTGTTAACCTTTGGTTATTCCTGCCTCAAGCCTGCAACCAAGTGGCATATTGTAACGAGATTGTAATGTTATTTTATGCATGATGCTAATATCCTATAAGCAATGTCGTGGGACACCTACTAAATGTTCATACAGGTCATACATCATGAATCTAATAGCTGTTTTTCTTAAGTTAAATAACTCTCTGGATTGTTTTATACCACTCCAGAGGTTCAATCAGGTCCTTCTCAAAGATTGCTGCTCTTGCATTGTTTATTAATGATTATAAAATTGTAAACAGTTCATTAAAGCACTGTCTGGTTCAATTCAGTTTTTTTTTTCAAAGTTTCCTTGTTGTTGATTATTTATGACTTGAATATTCCTATACTGTAACTGCCCTGCAGCTGCACAATTTAAAATACTTGCACTTTCATCTGAACCCTCTGCTCAGGAATAATTTGGATGCTGAATGCTAATCCTGCTTCCAGTCACCACCAAAGCATGGTAGAGACCTACACTGTCATTTCAGAACCTGGAAACTGCTGCTGCTGGAGGTTGACTTGGAATCAAGAATATGCTCAGGTTGCAGAGGAAGGAGGCACAGAAGGAAGGGCCCATTACCAAAGATTTTATCAGTCTTCAGGGCCCAGGCACCAATCTTGACCTCTTGAAAGGGCAATGTCTAAGAAGGATCAGGTTTATCGAGGCAGCTGTCACAAAGATTTGTGGCCTTTGCTCTATATTTGCACAGTGCTGAAACCTTTTGCCAGTCAAGGTCAAGGTCACTTAGTGTATATTCAACTTCCTACATTTGGGATAGTTTGCAAGCAGATGCAGCCTATCATTAACATATTTCACTGTTTACTTCAAAGTACAGTGTTACTGTGTTTTATCATTGCTCAGAGAAGAAATAACATATTCTGCCTTTCCTTTTGACCAGATGAACCAGGCCCCACCTGAGAATTTGTTGACATTTGTAGCCTACACAAAGCTCTAGTTATTATACACATCTTCCCTGCAAAACCTAGAATGTAACAGCTGGTTTCTCATGGCAATATGTTTTCTGTGACCACAAGGACATAGTAGATGAATACTGGTCTACTCAAAAAGACGTTTGGCTGTCTGCAAGCACCTTCCCATTAGAGTGACCTACTTTGCCATGGTCGGCTGCATCCTGCCCTACTCAGCAAACAGAATGTTGGTGAGGGAATATGTAGATTCCAGCAGATGCTGGTGTAAACTGAAGATAGACACAAAAAGCTAGAGTAAGTCAGCGGGTCAGACAGGATCCCTGGGAAAAAAGGAATACCAGACTGATTCCTGGGATGTCAGGACTTTCATATGAAGAAAGACTGGATAGACTTGGCTTATACTCGCTAGAATTTAGGAGATTGAGAGGGGATCTTATAGAAACGTACAAAATTCTTATGGGGTTGGACAGGCTAGATGCAGGAAGATTGTTCCCGATGTTGGGGAAGTCCAGGACAAGGGGTCACAGCTTAAGGATAAGGGGGAAATCCTTTAAGACGGAGATGAGGAAAAACGTTTTCACACAGAGAGTGGTGAATCTCTGGAACTCTCTGCCACAGAGGGTAGTTGAGGCCAGTTCATTGGCTATATTTAAGAGGGAGTTAGATGTGGCCCTTGTGGCTAAAGGGATCAGGGGGTATGGAGAGAAGGCAGGTACGGGATACTGAGTTGGATGATCAGCCATGATCATATTGAATGGCGGTGCAGGCTCGAAGGGCCGAATGGCCTACTCCTGCACCTATTTTCTATGTATCTATGTTTCGGATCTGGAGATGGTGGCTGACCAGCTGAGTTACTCCAGCTTTTTGCATCTATTTTCGGTGAGGTAATCCAGAACTTGAGAAGGAGGGGATGACGGAGCAGGAAACGGGATGATTAGGGAAGGTGAGGAGAATGAAGGCGATTACGAGGCAGACTGAGGGAACGTTCAAAGATGTACTCAAAGCTTCCTTAAAGAAGTGCAGAAGAATTATTCAGAATAGTATTGAGAATCATAAGGCCACATACTGGGAATGCAGAGTCTCTGTACAAGTTAGATAGAGCTCTAGGAGCTGGCGGAATCAAGAGATATGGGGAGAAGGCAGGCACGGGTTACTGATTGTGGATGATCAACCATGATCACAATGAATGGCAGTGCAGGCTCAAAGGGCCAAATGGCCCCTCCTGCACATATTTTCTATGTTTCTATATTTCTGAGCACTACACTACCTCACCAGCTATCCACCCACGCACTCCATGAGCCTCTACCTGCCCCATCTGTAAAAGTCTCCATTTTCTACATTGACCTCATTAGCTACTTCAGAGTCTACAAAACCGGAGTGAAATCAAATTTAACTTGATACCGAGGGATTGCCTAAAATTAGGAGGAGTGACCTAGGTGCTTAGCAGGGAGAGATGCAGTGTTGTCAGATGCCTTTGAAGATGCCACATGAGTCACACACCTTGTGGTCCTTTTTCTGTTCTACCTCCTCATTTGATATCTTGGAGCTTTTTGATTTTTGAGTTTGTGGGAGGGGGAGCTGATGCCGGAGTAGTTATAATGCTGCAGCTAAAGGCAGAACATATATATGTAACAAACTTAGTTTGTTTTGACCTCACCTACATGTATGTGATATTATCACAAAATAGTTTAGGAGTCCATTGTATTGGAGTGCCTCTCCTGGATGTGAGTTACACCATCACCTTCTATCAAGAACTGCTTCTGGCATCTCTGGCGAAATATTTTTTTAAATTTGGATTAGTTTGTTTTAGAGATACAGTGCGGAAACAGGCTCTTTGGCACATCGAGCCTGTGCCCACCTGCGATCCCCGCATATCGTACACATTAGGGACAATTCAAAAAATTTACCAAGACAATTAACTTACAAGCCTGTACATCTTTGGAGTGTGGGATGAAACCGGAATGGAGAGAAGGCAGGTACGGGATACTGAGTTGGATGATCAGCCATGATCATATTGAATGGCGGTGCAGGCTCGAAGGGCCGAATGGCCTACTCCTGCACCTATTTTCTATGTATCTATGGAACTCACGGGGGGAAAAACCATGCAGGTCATGGGGATAACGAATAAACTCCATACAGACAGCACCCGTAGTCAACTATATCGCTGTGCCACAATGCAGCCCTAAATTAGTTCCATCAAAATCTCAAAATTACTACCTGTAAATCTAGGAACTATAATTTACATGGCCCTTTAAGAACTTGAGTCCTGATGTCCCGGTTGGGCAGTCAGTTATTGGTAGCTATGCAAAATTACAATAGATGTGGATTTCTGAAAAAAATTGCTTCTGTACTGTTGCATGATTGTGAAAAATGATCACAATCCTTTGATTTATTTTCAAGTCCATGCTGCTACAGTGCACCACAATGTTTCAATGCTCTGACTTTTGAGACGTAATTCACGACCTCTGCCGAGTTTGCCCTTGACTCTTACTCACGGCATGGTCGTCACGAGGTGGTAGCAGGGCGTGATGCTAGTCGTAGGTACTCGTGGCATCGGGGCATTTTTCTAGCCTCATGAAAAATGTCCACGAGTAAAAAAGGTTGTGGATTAGGTCGTGAAAGTGGGACAGGCCCTTTAATTTCTAGGCCTACATTTCCATGTAGCTGGAAAGATTTATTTCTCCTTAAAAACGGTCAGCTGGGAATTTCCAAGTAGCTACAACTACTGTTTGATTTTAGTTGTTTCTATTTAGTTAATTCTATGTACTGGCCAACTGACAGAATTATTGAAAAGGCATAGGCCAAACTGTTCGCTAACAATTTTATAAATTGTTACCATGCTTCAGGGTCAGGCCAAGTTTTGAATACTTCTGTGCAAGATCTGTGAGTCCTTTAAAAATAATTGTCTTATGAAGCACAGAACAATGAAAGCAGCTTAGTACCACTTTAAATAACATTTCCAAATACTTAGGAAAAATCTGCAAACTCAGTTCCCTTTGGTCAATCTCAACAGTGAATGGGAAGATATTTCATTTACTTCCATATTACAAGGAAACCAGTTCTTGTACAAACATCATTTTACAGAGTGCTCTGGCATCAAATATAGTTAGATTTCTTTCTCTTTTCAGCCAGCAAACATCACCTTTCACTTCAGCTCTGAGATTATTAGACTGCAACTATCATTTATTTGGCCAGATTCCTACCTAGAATTTGGAACCTCTTGCCTTCCTCTTTAAAAAGCTTGCACAATCCTGGCACGGTCACTGCGCGCACATTTAGTTTCTGCACCAGCCTTGCATATCAATTGTTATGAATAATTCTGATTATCACTTATTGATCATTGTTCATTCCCTGAGGGAGGTTTGAGTTCATTGAGCATTTTAATTACTCTTGAATAGATATATGGTGAACCTAGTTACACTGAAGAAAGACAGTTAGGACATTAAATACAGATAGATATAATTAGAGACTGTTACCAGTTTCTTGTACATAGAATTTAGAACATGAATACAACTGCAGATGTTGGTGTAAATCGAGGGTAGACACAAAATGCTGGAATAACTCAACAGGACATGTAGCATTTCTGGAGAGAAGGAATGGGTGCCATTTTGGGTCGGGACCCTTCTTCAGACTGAAGTGTCTCGACCCGAAACGTTCCCCATTCCTTCACTCCAGAGATGCTGCCTGTCCCTCAAAGTTACTCCAGCTTTTTGTGTCTACCACATGAATACAATTGTTTGGCCAAAATAAACTGTGCTGATATTGCTAGTCTCTTCTCACTTTAGATCATCTCACACCATCAGCAACACTTTCTTTCCCCCTCATGAACTTATGGACATTCCCCTTTAGGCTTCCATGTCTGAAAAATGTAGCGCACAGCTTTAGCAAAAAAGGGTCTCAACCAGAAACACCACCTATTCCATCTATCCAGAGATGCTGCCTGCGATCCCCGCATATCGACACATTAGGGACAATTCAAAAATTTACCAAGCCAATTAACTTACAATCTTGTACATCTTTGGAGTGTGGGAGGAAACCGGAGCTCAAGGGGAAGATGCTGCCTGTCCCCCTGAGTTACTCCAGCATTTTGTGTCTAGCTTCAGGAACAGTTTGTTCCCAAAAACCGCCAGGCTATTGAACACTACAAAGTCCAACTAAACTCTAAACTACGAACTGCCTTGATTGCACTCGCGATTTGCGGCTTTGTTTTTTGCATATATCATTTGTTTATTTTTAATTATGGGACTTCATTTTGTTGTTTATTATGGTGACTACTTAGTACTATGTTTACATGGGCAGCACACTGGTGCAGTGGTAGAGTTGCTGCCATACAGCATCAGAGATTCAGGTTTGATCCTGAATATGGGTGCTGTCTGTATGGAGTTTGTATGTTCTCCATGTGATTGCGTGAGTTTTCTCCGAGAACTCCGGTTTTCTCCCACGCTCCAAAGACGTGCAGGTTTGTAGGTTATTAAATGGCCTCCGTAAATTGTAAATTGTCCCTAGTGTATAGGATAATGCTAGTGTATGGACGGGGTGATCGCTGGTCGGCCTGGACCCAGTGGGCAGAAGGGCCTGTTTCCATGCTGTATCTATAAAGAATAAAGGATATCTGTTGTGCTGCTGCAACTAAAAACTTCAATGTTCCTTTTTGGGACATATGACAATAAATAAGTCTTGATGTCACTCTCCTCATTTATTGTACAAAAGAGTTTCCATGGGGAGATGAAAGTAAACAAGGGATGATTGCTGATTTGAATTACTCTATCACAACATATAATTGCTGCAATATGAAAGCATTAGCTGATAATCCATTTTTCACCTCCACATATAATATGGATAATATGGTTCACCACCATCAATCCATTTATTTTAAGCGAATTATTGGAATTTGTTTAAAATTTTAACCATGTGATAAAGAAGCATTCAGAAGAATCCTAAAATCGTTGTAAATAATCTCAAGAAAATTTAAACACAGCTTTTCCATTTCATACTAAATATTCATTTCTCCAGACTATTATATGGAATTTGGCAGAAAAGCCATTTTTTGCAGAATGCAAAAAAAGTAAATATTTCTTAATTGAGTCCAGATGAGCGGGATTTCTTACTGCAGTTATCTTCACTGAAAAATCATATTTAAGATTTTGGGTGGTAGAATGGGAAATGAATCTTATTACAGGTAGTCAGCATCTGTGGAGGGAAATGGACATACGATGTCGACAGACTGATAGTAGGGGAAAGAGAGCAGGAAAACTGAGTTAGAGGTGGGACAAATCCTGGCAAATGATAGGTGGATAGAGGTGAGAGTGGAGGGAAGGTGATTGCAGATGGATGGAGTAAGTGATAAAGACTGGAGGTGGAAAGGAGACAAAAGGGTGTAAGATCTTGAAATAAGAGGTAGAGTGAAATGTAGAGCCAGAGGGAGCGATATAGGTGGAAGAAGATGGGGAGGGGAAATATGGGGCATAAAAGGGAAATATAGGATTCGGGATGAATGAGGTTACAAAGGAGGGAAAAGGAGTAGTGCAACTGGGGTAATGGAAGATGGTCGGGAAATATGTGCACAAAAGCACGGGCAGGGAAAGGGAGGGGAGGAGGGGTGTGGGGGCCATACTTGAAATTGGAGAATTCTATGTTCCTTGCTGGGTTGTCAGCTATCCAAGCGGAATAAAACATGCTGATCTTCCATTTGCAAGTGGGTTCACTCCAGCAATTGAGGAGTCCATGGACAGAAAGGTCAGAATTGGAGGAGGAGGCAAAATGTTTAGCAATTGTGAGATCTAGCAGGTGGCCAGAGCACAAGTATGCAACAAAATTGTTGCCTAGTAGATGCTTGGTATTGCTGATGTAAAGGAGGCCACTTGGGGAACAACGAATGAGGTAGACAAGATTGGCAGCAATTGGTGTAAACCTTTGTTGCCCCTGGAAGGGCTGCTGCAGTCCCTGGATGTAAGTGGGAAAGGAGGTGTGGGGACAGGTGTTACATTCCACTATGGTTGCAGGGTAAAGTGCCTGAAATGAGAGTCAGTTGGATGGGAAACAAGGAATTGCAGAGGGAGTGATCTCTATGGAAAGCAGGAATACATGGGAATGGGAACATGTGACTGGTGGTGTGGTCACATTGAAGATGATGGAAATATCACAGAATGGTGTGTTGTATGAAGTTCCTGGTGGGATGAAAGTAAAGACCAGGAGAACTCTATTCGTGTTCCCTCTGGGGAGAGGAGAGCAAAAAAGCAGGACATGAGACATGGGTGCGGGATCGATCTCCATCAGTGGGGTGAAACGACGTTTACCAGAAAAAGAGGACTTCTTGGATGTTCTAGAGTGGAAGGTCTCATCTTTGGAGCAGATGTGGCCGAGACAGAAACATTGAGAGTAAGGATGGTGTATTTGCAAGAAGCAGGGTGGGCAGATGTGTAGTCAAAGAAGCTTGGGGAGTATCTGGATTTGTAGTAGACGCAATCGATAGATTGTCCCCTGTGATGGGAACAGAGAGATCGAGAAAGGGGAGAGAGATGTTAGAGCTGTATAAAATCACAATGGACATTGATTGGGTGAATGCACACAGTCTTTTTCCCAGAGGTTGGAAATCAACAACTGGGTTTAGAGTGAGAGGGGAACAATTTAATTTGAACTTTTCAAAAACATTTGGACAGGTACATGGATAGGAAAGGTTTAGAGTGATATGTCCCATACCAAGGCAAATGGGACGAGCTCAGATGGGCATTTGGTCCATGGATAAGTTGGAACGAAGGGCCATTTTCCGAGCTGTATGACTATTCTTTCAACTGGCTTTCATGTTTCATTCATTTGTTTCTTTATTGCGTGAATTGTAATATTGAGCCTTCTTTTTTTTCTTATGTGACTCCAGCGTCATCTGTGAGGGTTCAGCCATATGTGAGACATTGCTTCATTGCTTACTGATTTGCACATTATTGAGCTACATTCTCATGTCTAGTCTATTGGTGCCAAGCTAGATGGTAGTTTTGACTATTTGATTAGTCTGTAATTACCCTTATTCCCTGAAGATCATCTGTAATGGTGTTCTAGCATTTTTATAATTTGTCAACACATTAAATGGTTTGTGTTGACAAATGCCAATATTGAAGTAAAATGCAAGAAAGGCCAAGAGCAGAATTGCAGGAACACTTTAATCATTTGGTTTCATTTAAAGCGTATCCAAAACAACTTAACAGCTTTTGACTGAATTTGAGTATGATTCAAATTATTGAACAACATAGCACAATTTTTGATTGATTTAAAAAATAATAATTTTGGAAAAAAAAATATTTTATTCCAGATTGACTGCATATTGATATTTTAGGTTTTTGCTCCATGTGTAATGTAGTATGACATTTGTGTGCCTCCATAATTAGCATTTCTGAGCCATAAAAGGTGGAAACATTTGACAGCGGTTTCTTCAGAATGTCGAAAGAAGAGGGGGGAGTATGTGATTGGTGGCGGAATCATGTTATATACATCCTCTGTCGAGGCCAATCAATTATCAGTTGTGTGAAGTGTAGTCAGTCAGGTAGGGAACATGATTGGCAGTTGGAACACAAGGGACTAACTACTGTGCAGGAAAGAACTGCAGATGCTGGTTTGTACCAAAGATAGACACAAAATGCTGGAGTAACTCAGTGGGGCGGGCAGCATCTCTGGAGAAAAGGAGTAGGTGATGTTTCGGGTTGAGACTGAAGTATGTGTCTATCTGCGGGATTAACTAATTAATGTCTGCATGCTAATCTGGTGCTCTTTAAGTAATAAATGTTACGTAGATACTTGGATGAGCCAATGCGCATGGAGACTGCATGGTCAATATAGTCCCGTTAAAATTGTGCTGATATATGCTTCACTAGCCTTGTGCCTGTCTGCATCTGCCGACATGCACCACATTAAGCATGTGCCATCTGAATATGCATTGAATGATGTTGTACAAACCCTGGGTACATCTGTGTGTAAAGACATTATATGGACGGAAGACCAGGAACCGCTTTAGTGTCCTACATGAGCTGCACAGTCATTGCTGAATTACTTTACCAAGCAAACAAATACTTTGCACCATATTTTTAGAAGTTCTAACCTTGGGCCTTAAATTGACAGTTCATTGGTTGAGTGTTTATATCACATTGGCCCTTGATCCCATGGTTTCTGGACTCTGAGGGAATTAGCTATATTTAGTCAAGACCGACATCAGTGGTGTAGAGACACGATGGGCCAAATGGCTGCCTTCCAACATGTAACATTTTTGTCCTGCTGCCGTTCAGTGATTTCTGAGTATTGGAGCAAGGCAGATTAGTAGAATAAAGACAAATCCAGGATATTCACGATTGTAATAACTTTCACAGGATTGAGATCAAGGCTCATAAAAGAGGTTGAAACGCTGCTTCTTTCCATTCATTTCCACTTCTTACCTGTTATCATCACCTCCACTCTCACCACTAGTTGTGCACAGAACTAGAACAGAGCTCACTTAGTCTTTACCTTCCACCCTACCGGCATCCACATTTGATGAGTCATCTGTCGTAATTTTGTGCCAGCTTCAACAAGATCCCACCAAACACACATTCCTCACTCCATTCAAACATTTTGAAGAAACTGTTTTATTTCTGACTCCCTGGTTCAAACTTCCACCTCCAACTACTACTGGAGGTGGAAGCACCTGAATGCTTTGCGCAGCACCTGCACTCAGCATGCAGAAGTGATGCAGAGCTTCCTATTGCCTGCCACTATATGCTCATCCCACTTCCACTCTGATCTTTCTGTCTGTTACCTCCTGCGCTGTTACAACAAAGCCCAATGCAAGCTTGAGGAACAGCACCTTATCTTTAGTCTGGACACTTTACAACCTACAGGAATCGATTCACCAAATTTAGATAGCTCGCTCTTTATATCAAGACTGCCCATTTTTACCTGCCATACAAATGTTTGCATTTGTATTGTCGAGCCTGCTGGGCATGTCCCAGTAGGACAGAAGGTGCAACTTTAGTTATTGAAGATGACATTACAATGTTAGAAATACATTACTCAGACAAAGAAACATCTGCCTCTTAAAAGGATGAATTGACGTGGCTTTCAGAGAAATTTCATTTGTTCCATCCAATACTACCCCCCCCCCCCAATGTTTTCTGCTACCTCGAATTTGACTTGTTTGTCCATTTCTCAGTTCCGATAAAGCATCCTGGAACAAAAACGTACCTACTTCTCTTTCAACAGATGGTGCTGGACTGCTGAGTTTTTCCAACATTTTCTATTTTTTATTTCAGAATTTTCCAGAAACTGCAGTATTTTTTTTTAATTTCTGATTTAATTTCCTTTCTCTAAATATTTGAGTAGTTTACTTAGAGTGAATGATATGGTATACAGGATTCACCTGAGTTTTAACTCACATCGTCCCTACCAAACCTCCTATTTCCACCTCCATTAATGTATTCTATTACTGCCATTGGTGAAGAACTTTGTCATAACTTTGTCTCCAATCCCAGCTCTTTGCCTGCCTCCATTTAAACTCCCATCTCTTGTGACCGGATGATCAGCCATGATCATATTGAATGGCTCGAAGGGCCGAATGGCCTACTCCTGCACCTATTTTCTATGTTGCAAATTCTTATCTGCTGCTCATCTATCATTTACTTATTTGATGCATTTTGCTTGCTTCCATTGTATGCCATATTGATTTTCAATTCCTTGGACTAATATCATAGTTTTACCAGTAATTCCTAGTTTAACGACTGGACAAGAGAAGAAGGCAAATATCCCCTCTGCCTCATTCCCCCTAATTTGCATCGTAGTGAACATCTTTAGTTGTTTCTGACATTGGTGATCTTTGCAATCCTGACCGACAACCATTTATTAATCCTCACTTTACTGTTTCGCTTTAAACTTCTTTGACATTTTCTTTCTAACTCCACCTGAGTTTTTGTTCCTTCATAAGGGGTGATTAAGGTTGTTTTGTGACAATAGAAGTGAGAGTAAATGTGTACATGCGTTCTTAAAAGTAAGGAAACAGTGAAATCCAATATTCATTGGACTTGACTAGATTATTCAGCCAAATGTGATATGTTACAATAATTGTTAATGTAGTGGAGCCTCTTTGTAATTTGATTTGTGTGAAATAAATGATTTTGTATTTATCACTGTTCTTTGCTGCTTATGCAAACTCTTTCATTGACAGACACACTTGGAAGAGAGGCCATTCCAGTGTGAGGAGTGTAAGGCTTTGTTTCGAACTCCCTTCTCCCTGCAAAGACATCTACTGATTCACAACAGTGAGCTATTTCCTTTCACAGTATCTGCTCCTTATTAACATGTTTTAAAGATTAAAAGTGTTAGTTGTCATTTGCCAATGCCTTGAACTGAAATGATCTAAAATCCCTTTGGCCATTTCAGCCCTCTCCTGGTCAAACCCATTGGTATAGTGTTTAAGAAGGAACTGCAGATGCTGGAAAATCGAAGGTACACAAAAATGCTGGAGAAACTCAGCGGGTGCAGCAGCATCTATGGAGCGAAGGAAATAGGCAACGTTTTGGGCCAAAACCCTTCTTCAGTCTCCCCAACCCCTATCAGTCTGAAGAAGGGTTTCGGCCCGAAACGTTGCCTATTTCCTTCGCTCCATAGATGCTGCTGCACCTGCTGAGTTTCTCCAGCATTTTTGTGTACCTTTGGTATAGTGGTTGAGCATCTTTGAAACTAGGCCAAGAACTGGTTACTGGTACCTATTTCTTAGGAGTAAATCCATCCGTCGCAGAAGATTTGTTTTTATTTAAGCAAAAGACCTAGACAGAGTAAATGGGGTATTTCCACACAAGCAAAAACAAAGATGAGATAGTCACCAAGTGATCACCAGAGAAATCAGGAGCAAACATCTTTAACTGGAAATGTGTTAGTCTGCAACCATTAAATGACAGGGTGTGGTACAAGCAAATTGTATAGATGACTTTAGGGAAAAACTGGATAATCATATGAGGTAGGAGGGAATAAATTGTTATTCTGGTAAAATTAGATGAGGATGGATGTGAGGGGGCTCAAGCAGGTTAAGTGTATGAATTGAGCAAATTAATTGCCATCTATATAATCTTTATAAAGTGGAGCCCACATATGGTTCAAAAAGTGAATTCTAACTTCCATTCTCAGCAAAAAGAGCACAATCCTTTCACTTTCGTGAGACCCCTAGGATCAGGAAACGGCAATGTTGGAGAGATGGGCATACATTCATTCTATGTTAGTAAGATACCTGTGCTAAACCACAGCTGTAATTTCATTCCATTTATTAGGCTGAATTTCAAAAGCGGAATTCATTGCATGTGGGTTTTTGTGTTGGCATATGTAGTACATGCAGCTGAGAGAAAATGTCTATCCTTCTGATTGTAGTTTTGGTGTTAAACCAATTTGTCTGTCATTCTGGTGGCCTATATGCCCAATGTCTTAAAGAAGAACACATTCCTGACACAAGAATCAGATGAACTGGTGAGCCATCTCACTTGCCGTTTGTGCAGATTCTCTTTGTACAAATTGATTCATTTTATTTCAAAAGTAATGCTTATCTCATTTTCCCCCAAGTGTTTTTGTTCTTGTTTGTGTTTTGTCTTTTTTTTTGCTGCTTTGTTTTTTTACTTTGTTCTTCCTGCCTTCACTAATGGTTTTATTTATTTGTCCAAGTAGAAAGAAATACGACCTCTTTTTGTTATTGTCCAGGTGAACGAACCTTCAAATGTGATCACTGTGATGCAACTTTCAAGAGGAAGGACACCTTAAATGTTCACATTCAAGTGGTGCATGATGGGCACAAGAAGTACAAGTGTGATCTGTGTGACAAGGCCTTTGTTACCCCCTCTGTGCTGAAGAGTCATAAAAAGGTATGTGGGATTACTCTTCCATGCATCTGTCTTCCACATTCATCATTAATCTTCAGATTGCTGGAAACCTTCAATTTCAGAGAAATTTCAGAGCCAGGATGATGTGGGTCTTTGAAGATATTAGCTACTATCTTGAGGTAGCACAATGTAAATCTCTTCAATGGTGGAGAGGTCAATACCTGTGTGGACTGGGCAATGTCACCACTTTATCCAGCCTCCTTCATTCTTGAGCATTGAAATCATCAAACCAGATTGTAATACAACCAGTCAGTACGCTTGTCACCATACACCTGTAAGGGTTTGGTAGAGTATTCAGTGACATGCCGAATCTCTTGAAACGTCTGAGGAATTGGAGGCATTCGGCAACTTTCTTTTGTGATTGCATCAATGTGCTGGGCCCAGAAGAGATCAGCAGAGATGTATTTGCCCAGTAATCTGAAGCTGTTTCTTTCTCTCTACTGATATCCCACCAATTAAGCCACATGGTTTTTTCTCTTGGTTTTCCCTTCCTGAAGATGACAATCAGCTCCTTGATCTTGTTAACGTTGAGAGCAAGATGTAGTTCAGGCCCCATTCAACCCGATTATGGATTTTCCCCCATAACTGCAAATTGTTATTGATTGATATATGTCCAGCAATGGTGATATCATCGATGAATTTGAACATGGCAATGGAGGCATGACTGACTAAAAAGTAATTGTTCTAGAGAGATTAGACCAGCATGCACGCAGACTAAGCACGCAGCCTTGATGTGCCCCTGTGCTGATGGTCAGTGAGGAAGAGGTTTTGTTTATTTGCAAATTTAAGATCATTATGTTCTGATTAAAAAGGATGGAAAAATATATATTTGTGTCAGCTTGAGGATGTTAATGGAAAGGCCAACCTTGTTGTGAGGATATTCTCACAGTCCAATATAAATCCAATTTTTTCCTCATGATGTTGAAGGAATGCAAAAAAAAGACACCAACCAGTCAGGTTGCTGGTAGGTATGTTGTAGGAAACTTGCACATGGTTTCTTTCCCATGAACCAACTCCCCAAGTCCTTCGAGGAGATACAGGTGAAAAGTCTACATATTGAAAAAAGCATCGCTGTGCAATGATGCTTCAGCAGTGGATAGCGAATGTTTTGAGTGGTGAATGCCAAACAAGCGATGCTTTATATTGGACCACTGGTCAATGATGGTATATAATATTGTGCACCAAGAGGGTTAGTGAGTGCATGGCAGTTGTAGGATACCAAGGTTTTTTGATAGGCATAAATCTTGAGTGTTTGCTGTATACAGGCATAGATATCTTAATTTCTGAAGAGTTGAGAAAGAAAATGAATGCTTTACAGCAAAAAACATTGTTCAGTGTGCTATCATGTAACTCGTATGAGTACAATTAAGTTACACACATGTACAGCATGTACATGTGCAAAGTAAAAGGAAACAGAGTGCAGAATATAGAGTTACAGTTACAAAGAAGAGCATCAACAAGGTAGTTTGGGAGATCAGGACTATGTCTTTAGTTTATGTGAATCTGTTCAATAGACTGGCAGTGGAGAAAAAAGCTATTGGTGAATTTGTTGGTATGTTTTTTCAAACTTTTGTATGTTCCGTCCCATGGGAAAGGGGAGAAGGAGAAATTACTGGGGTATCGGTGTCCTTAACTATGTTGACTATTTTTCTGAGACAGCGTGAAGTGCAGATGGAGTTGACGTGAGGAGGCTGATTTGCTTGATGGACTAATCTATGTCCACGACTATGTCCTTGTGGTCTTGGGGAGAGCAGTTGCCAAATCAGTTTGTGATGCATTCCAATAGAATGCGGTGCATCTGTAGAAATTGATAAGTGTCATTGGAGACATGCCTAAGTTCCATAGTCTTCTGAGGAAGTAGAGGCATTGGTGTGCTTTCTTGGATGTTGCATAAATGTGGTTGGACTAAGACAAATTGTTGTTGATAATTACACCGAGGAACTTGAAGTTCTCAACCATCTCCACTTCAGCACCATTGATGCAGACTGGGGCCTGTACTCGACCTCGAGGGAGAAGAGGGTGTTTTGACACAAATTGGAAGGATGGGCAGTGTGAATGATATAAAGTCATTCCCAAGATCATTTTATATTTGCTGTAATGCACTTAGAGGATTTGATATTATTGTTTCAACTGGTTTTGACCTTTTCCAATTAATCCACTGGTCGAAGCACAAAAGATCTACTACTTTGTATTGGCCACACCCTGTCCCTGTTCCCCGCAGGGCCGTGGGGATTCTCTGTACTTAAATACCTGATCACCTAAGGAACACATGAGATCAAGGAAGTCAGACATTGGTGTTCAAGAAGCATGAAAATGATGTGCCAAGGAGAAGTAGGGGGCATTTCCTCTGAATTTGCAACAATACTCTGCAGGCATGCCATAGCGCACTTGCTAAACTAACAGAAGGCTCCTAGAGAAACCAACTTCTTGCAACCAGTGAGCTATTTTCATCTCTTTCTGCCATAGTTCCTTGGGATTGTGGATAACTTACTTCCACTCTTCTTCTGTGCTTCTGAGGTGGTTGATGAGGCTATTTTTGGACACATACTCTGCCACAGGAGAGGCAGATAGTGCTGGGTGGAGTGGTCAAACACATTCTGGGAGATGGTGTGCTAGTTCTCAATGTCCTCCAGAATGCTCTTCTTTTATTTTGAGTAGTCATAATTCAGGGATTCCAGGAACGCTTCATGGATGTCAGCTGTTCGTTTGGTGATGTTGTGCAGCAGAGCAGGTTGGTAGCAGATCTTCGTGTTGTCTTTGTTAAATGTAAGTTCCATTCTTAAATTATTCATTAAATGAGTCAAGGAAAACTTGGAGCTCAGGCTCCGAAGAAGAGTTGCCTGCATACAAAAGCCCATTGACAGAAGGGGAACTTTTACTTTATTAGTGTGACTAGATAAATATAAATATTTAGATAATTAATGGGCCAAATGGCCTAATTCTACTCCTATAACTTGTGAACTTGTGAACTATGTTGCCACCCCATCCCCTTTACTCAATCTTCCAAATCCCAAACTGAAGGCTCAATGAAGAAGTCAACCCTTAAAAGACCAGTGAGATATCCCCTGATGTCTGCAGTTTACCAGTGGATTTTAATTGGGCTTGGGCCTCAAAATAGTTTCATTAAATCTGAATGGGCTCTTGTTGTATTTAAAGGAAGAAATTTAAATTGCTCAGGCAGAAATGTCCATAATTGATTAATTGGCTGTAAGTATGCAAATGTAAATTTGAACGTGTATAATTGCCAACCACTCTATGACATGCTTTGAACATATTTTGCATTAGAATTGAGAGTTTCTCCTTGTTTGTTGTGGCCTCTCCAATGCAGAGCTTAATCTTTGCCCGGCCCTTGTAAATTTTAAGCACTGAGACCAATCAAGTTCACAATTGAACTTCCAAGTTATTTCAGGCTGAACAATCATCTTAGAAGGATTCGGAAAAGTTGTGAAAAAGTGAACAAAATGTAAAATTGCTTCAGAGTGATTGTAAATGTCACACTGAGAAGCAAAATGAAAAAAATACAAAGGGGAAAAGGAAGAAACTGTGGTGTTTCGAGCACCTTTACATGTGCTTGCTTTGCTTACAGGTTGAGGCAGAACAAAGGGAGAGTTCAGTATCAGAGTATTAACTCAGTATTATTGTCGCAATAATTCTCCAGATTAATTGTTTAATTTTCTTGTCCTGAAAGTTTGCATCTTTAAAGAAAAATGAAAAGTTCTGCCAGAACTACAGCAGTTTTGATTCCTTTTCTATTTTTCTATTCCATCTTATCGTGGAGTCAATAGACAATAGGTGCAGGAGTAGGCCATTTGGGCCTTCGAGCCAGCATTGCCATTCAATGTGATCATGGCTGATTATCATCCACAATCAGTACCCCTTTCCTGCCTTCTCCCCATATCCCCTGACTCCGCTATCTTTAAGAGCCCTATCTAGCTCTCTCTTGAAAGTATCCAGTGAACCGGCCTCCACCGCCCTCTGAGGCAGAGAATTCCACAGACTCACAACTCTCTGTGTGAAAAAGTGTTTCCTCATCTCCGTTCTAAATGACTTACCCCTATTCTAAAACAGTGGCCCCTGGTTCTGGACTCCTCACACATCAGGAACATGTTTCCTGCCTCTAGCGTGTAAAAACCCTTAATAATCTTATGTTTCAATAAGATCCCCTCTCATCCTTCTAAATTCCAGAGTATACAAGCCCAGCCGCTCCATTCTCTCAGCATATGACAGTCCCGCCATCCCGGGAATTAACGTTGTGAACATGTGCTGCACTCCCTCAATAGCAAGAATGTCCTTCCTCAAATTTGGGGACCAAAACTGTGCACAATACTCCAGGTGTGGTCTCATTAGGGCCCTGTACAACTGCAGACGGACCTCTTTGCTCCTATACTCAACTCCTCTTGTTATGAAGGCCCACATGCCATTCGCTTTCTTCACTGCCTGCTGTACCTGCATGCTTACTTTCATTGGTACACAAAAATGCTGGAGAAACTCAGCGGGTGCAACAGCATCTATGGAGCGAAGGAAATAGGCAACGTTTCGGGCCGAAACCCTTCTTCAGACCGAAACGTTGCCTATTTCCTTCGCTCCATAGATGCTGTTGCACCCGCTGAGTTTCTCCAGCATTTTTGTGTACCTTCGATTTTCCAGCATCTGCAGTTCCTTCTTTAACACTTTGCTTACTTTCATTGACTGTTGAACAAGGACGTCCAGATCCCATTGTACTTCCCCTTTTCCCAACTTGACACCATTTAGATAATAATCTACCTTCCTGTTTTTGCTACCAAAGTGGATAACCTCACATTTATCTGCATTAAACTGCATCTGCCCATTCACCCAACCTGTCCAAGTCATAGAGTACAGAACCAGGCCCCTTGGCCCAACAAGATGCCCCACCTAAGCTATTTGCCCGCATTTAGTTCACAACACTCTAAACCTTTCCTTTCCACGTGCCTTTCCAAAAGTATTTTAAATGTTGCTATATTGTGTTTGAAGAAGTGGTTTCAAAAAAAGTTAAATAATTTTGATAAATAACCTGTTCTTGATTAGTACAAGTTTCAGAGGTTATGGAGAGAAGGCAGGAGAATGGGGTTAGGGAGAGATAGATCAGCCATGATTGAATGGCGGAGTAGACTTGATGGGCCAATTGGCCTAATTCTACTCTTATCACTTATGACCTTATAATTTGATTGATAAATAACTACAATTATATAACTGGCTGAAGAAAACTAATGTTGTCGGAATTCTATTTTCCGAGCTGCGTAAACAAATAATAACTAGTGTTTAAAACCTGCAGGCATAAAATTGGATTCTGTAGTTCCCATTGGTGTAATTTGGAGATCAAAATGTGTTGAATAGGCAGACACATGAATAGGCAGAGACTAAGGAATATAAACTATGTGTAGGCAGATGTTATTAATTAGACTGGAATCGTGGTCAATGAGGCTGCGGTGGGCCAAAGGGCCTTTTCCCGTGCTGTACCATTCTATGGGTGCATTTCTGCAAATTAAACTTGTGAAAGTGTTAGCTTGAACAGAGTACGCAGAGCATAACATTTATAAACATGTATTATTACTGCAACCTCGCCCAGGCTCTTCGGCTAAATGGCAGGAGTTGTTCGCTTTCAATGTTATTTGAAGGGATCGTTCATCAACTACAAATTAGTTGCCAATTGATTTCGTCCAGTTATTGACATCATTGTACAAGTGTTGCTTTCAAAATCTCTGTCAAGTTGTAAGTTTAAAGGGAGTTGTGTGGCAGGTACTGACTTTAGACCTTTGCTCAGCTTGACATTAGTAGATGTTCCCTCTGTGGTACACCTTACAAATACACAGAGTCCACAGAGATCAAGACCGTATCTACATCAGGTATTCAGGAAGCAATTCACTTCCCTGAGGAACAGTGTGTGAGATGTGTATGCTTCAACAATGGTAACCTCATGGAAACCCATCATCTGCTGTGGCCACATTGCCATTTCAGAGCAGTCCAAAGATTATATTGCCGGTAAAACATGGCACATATTTACATCTATTCCACACAAATCACATTTTTTATTCTCCCCACAATCCTGACTATGGGTGCTGTCTATATTTAGTTTGTACGTTCTCCCTGTGACCTGTGTGGGTTTTCTCCAATATATCCTACCAACTCCATAGACGTACAGGTTTGTAGGTTAATTGGCTTGGTATCAATGTAAAATTGTCCCTAGTGTGTGTAGGATAGTGTTAATGTGCGGGGATCGCTGGTCGGTGGGCACTCAATGGGCCGAAGGGGCTGTTTCTGTGCTGTATCTCTAAACTAAACTAATCCTTGCAATAATTTCCCCTCTTTACTGTTAGCAATGGTGATTCTCCATTGAAAAGTAATGGTTATTATTTCTCTTTAAAAATATAGGGAAATTCTGCTCCCAACCATGTTTGTGGTAACAACAGGTAGAATCCTTCTAAATTATGAAGGCTGAGGAGCAATGATTTCCAACATGCCTGCGGGGAACAAAATGGTTGATGGTAGTACAGTTGTAGATGCCTATTTCTAATTTCTATGTAAATAATAATAGGTCCACAATTTTCTTATATATATTTTTAGTGAAAAAAATTGCAGAGAAAATTACATTGTGTAACTGGGATTGTTATTACACCTCCTTTAAATATATCCTTAACATTATTATGCATTCCAATTACGCAGAATTTTATCTTATCACTAGAAAATTAAACCTTCCACTTGAGCTATCCACATGGAAAATTAGAGTCATCGTCAATAACTAGAAAGACCACATCCTGTAAATTTTCTAACTGCAGTGAATGAAAGCATAAATTTAAAAAAAATGTATTATTCATAAGTTCCAATATTTCCATGATACAATGATGATTTTAGCTCAGTTACACTTAATTGTGCAGCATTAAATTTACACTCTGTGTCAAGACGATGATTGCTTCAGCAGTTTCAAAGATGTAGCAATATAGGTTTGTCGGGAGGGAAGGCAGATGTCTCTTGCAGGTAATTAATCTTCTGGGAGTTGTCTGCTTGAACAGCTCACAAATTCTGGAATTCAGGTTCAAGGATTGGAGAATTACAAAAGTAAATACTGTCGAGATATATTTTGACACTTAATTCGCGTATGTCAGCCTGATGGAGGGTAGAAATCATTTGATTGACTGGCCATTATAATGGCTCGCCGGCATGTCTGATAGTGTATGAAATGTTAAAATATTTACAAACATTTTCCTTGCTCAGAGTCCAGGCGGCAGCACTCTCGCCTCTGAGTGAAAAGATTGTGGTTTCAAATTTAGTTGCAGAGCCTTGAACATGTAGTGCAGACTAACACACCGTGCAGTACTGAGCTCGAGCTGCACTACCACTTTAATGACTTTTGAATATGTTGTTAAATTGAGGCCACATTCGTCCCCTCAAGTCATGAAGGATCTCAGAGCATCATTACTCAGAAAAGCATCTCGGTCGTGACCGATGTTCATTCTTCTATTAGCATCAACAAAGCATATGATTTTATCATTGTCATGGCACATTGTTGTGTTCAAATTGGTTACCACCTTTTCAGCACAGTATAATCTTTGAAGTACTTCATTAGTTGGAAAGCAAGTTGAGAATTTCTGATGCCATAAAAAATCATTTCTTTACCAATTCATTGTATATCACCATAATGTTTCCTCAAATAATGTAACCACTTTAAGTTGGTAAAAACTAAAGAGTGAATGCCATTAATGATAGCCATTTATGATAATACAATACATGGGGAAGATGGACAATAATGAGATCAACAGTAGACTTTGAACGGAATAAGAAAGAGATGTGGCATTCAAAAATAATGATTAAACATTGTGAATGTCTCTTGCAAGATCATCAAAGTCGATTTTTCCAGTGACTGAGAGACTTTTGTCTCAAGCAAACGTCTGTCAACATTGCATTCCCTGATTTTATTTCTATTTTACATATCACTTCCTCAGCCAGGAGAAATAGAATGGAAGTAACAGATACCATTAACATTTGTCCATAAGATTAATTTTTAATTACTATTCATAGAAAAATAACGCAAGGCCATTGCATGAAGGTGATGGTCTAACATGGACGAAGGTCATGGGTCAGACAGCTTGAAAATTATCCAGCCTGAAACAATGTTGGGATTGAGTCCAGTCGGACATACTCTCGGACCTTACCTCATGCTGAGATCTACATCTAACAATGTTATCTGCAACTCTACTTAAGCTTACTTATTGATGAGCACTCATTTTTGTCTGTCACCTCTAGACTTAATTATTGCCATATAGCTTTTAGCTGGCCACACTAGTTCAACTACCTGTAATATTCAGATCATATACAAAGCAGTCCATGTCATACCTACAGCAGGCAGTGAAGAAAGCTAATGGCATGTTGGCCTTCACAACAAGAGGAGTTGAGTATAGGAGCAGAGAGGTCTTTCTGCAGTTGTGCAAGGCCCTGGTGAGACCACACCTGGAGTATTGTGTGTTATTTTGGTCTCCAAATTTGAGGAAGGACATTCTTGCTATTGAGGGTGTGCAGCGTAGGTTCACGAGGTTAATTCCCAGGATGGAGCGACTGGACTTGTATACACTGGAATTTAGAAGGATGAGTGGGATTCTTATTGAAACATATAAGATTCTTAAGGGATTGGTCACGCTAGAGGCAGGAAACATGTTCCCGATGTTGAGGGAGTCCAGAATCAGGGGCCACAGTTTAAGAATAAGGGGTAAGCCATTTAGAACGGATATGAGGAAAAACCTTTTTGCCCAGAGAGTTGTGAATCTGTGGAATTCTCTGCCTCAGACGGCAGTGGAGGCCAATTCTCTGGAAGCTTTCAAGAGAGAGTTAGAGCTCTTAAAGATAGCGGAATCAAGGGATATGGGGAGAAGGCAGGTATGGGGTATTGATTGTGGATGATCAGCCATGATCACAGTGAATCAGGGCCGAAGGGCCGAATGGCCTACTCCTGCACCTATTGTCTATTGTCTATGCCATTAATCCATTAGTCGTTTACTCTGCTTAGGCTGAGACTTGTGTTTAAAATTACTCTTGGTTAATGCTTAATTATTTCATATTGACTGTTCCATTCAGCTGGCAAGGCCCCGTGGCTTGAGAGTCCAACCAAAAGACCCTTGATTAAATAATTCAATACCTATGATGGTTCAACTACAAACCATATTTGTAATGCTTTAATTATGGTATCAACATAATGATGTTGACACACTGGCTCCCCCAGAGTGATTGCTTGAACACTTTAACCCACAGTTGTGGGTGGATTAAATGTAGAAGATGATATGCTGGAGGCAACATCAAATATATGCTGGCACTTACGGTGTGCCTCAGATATTGTGTGTGCTCCCAAACCAAGATATTCTTACTACTTAAAATTCCCCCAAAGTAGCTCCTTGAATTGATTTGTATCATTGTTATCATGAGAGTTACCTACTTTATCATATATGTAAGTTAGTGAGAAAAGTTAAAGGAATTTAAAGCACAAAAGAACACAAAGATGTGGAGGCTGATATCTCTGAGCATTTTGAGTAGAACAAAGATAAATAATTTAGTTTGATTAAAACTGTTGAACCAAGATGCTCAGTTTCACTGACAGTGGAAGAAAAGGATAAGTTCTGATCTAGATCATTAAGATGAGACATCACTCACTAGCTCTAACATTTCAATTGATCGATGGGCCAGTTTGAGCCAGTGGTGTAGCTGCTATGGGTGAGTAACTTTAATTATGGTAGGCTGTATGGCAGAGCATTGAACAAATCAGTTTGGTTTTTAAGTAACATCGTCGCAGGGTTTTTGAGATGTTATCACATTCCAGGTGATTTATTGACTGCAACATTTTAATAGAATTACACTTGCCCGATAGTTTTGTGAAAAGAAAAGTGATTTCACGGTCATTTTTTTAATGCTTTTATAATTGACTAGGAGGAACAAGGTTGTGGTTTGATCAACCTCATCCAATTAGTCTCACTGACATGCATTAATGGAATACTGTAGCTCTCATTACGAAAGCAACCTGTATTTATAATATCAAAAGATAATTTTATTAAACTGCACTGCTCTCAGTAAGCCTCATTCAAAGGAAGTAGGAATTAGCGATTTGTCCTTTCCTTGCCCATGCGTGATGGCTTTCTGAACTCCTGATGTGTATTTTCAAGAGATAAAGTTTTCTGCCATTAGCATAGGTTCAAAAAAGGACTCTCCAAGTAATATATTAAAAAAAAACGTTTTTTTTAATATCCAATGTTGGTATATGGAAGAAATGCAGAATGCTTTCATTTGACTTGAAGAGGGAATCCCTGTTGTGTGCATGAAATAAAATAGAATGTGGTAAGACAGACCAGGGATTGTTAACTGTCACAATATGAAACAACAAGTCCAATCACATTGTTTGCATGGTGGACTTGGCTGCATTCACAACTTCATGCAATTTCTTGTGGTGTTGGGCTGTGTAATTGCCAGACCAAGCTGTGACGCATTTTGTATATGAGCTTTCCTTAGTGCAGGTGTATAAATTGGTAATAGTCTTTGGAATCATGCCATATTTATTTAGCCTTTTGAAGAAATAAATGCATCGGTGTGCTTTCTAGGCCATACCATCAATGCGGATGGACCAGGATGAATTGTTGGCAATATTTTCCCATGGAAATTGAATCTCACAACCATCTTCACTTCAGCATCATCTATACAGATTGGGATGTGCATTCCACTCCATGTCCTGAAGTCAGTGATCAGCATCTTAGTTTTGCTGACATTGTGGAAAAGGTTGCAGTCTTGACACCACACTACTTAACTTTCTATCTCCTTCCTGTACTTGGTTTTGTCATTGTTTGAAACCCGGCACACTGAGGTGGTGTCATCTGCGAAATTGTAAATGGAGTTAGAACATGATTTTGAATATTAATCTTGATAGAGGATTTTTTTATTTGTATTTAGTTCAAATGGAGATTGTATTAAAATTCACACTACATATTGAGTTTTTTGTGACAATACTATTATATTTTATTCTTTATATATTGTGTTTTCAGTCTAAAGCAGCATTACATTTATAAAATCACATTTGTATTCAGAAAAGGGGTACTGCAAAGTCCACTGAAATCTATAAATTAATAATAGAAGAGTAATTTATAAGTCATAAGTCTATAGATTAAAATGTCTGCAATATTCAATTTCAAAAAATATGATTTGTACGGTTTGCATTGCTCATATAATAATAGAATTCTCTCAGCATCCATAGCTCCAGGGGTCAGTTAAAAATGAATTAGGTGTCAGATTTCATTTGTTATTAAGAATGAATACTATTTCTATTTCCATGGTGATGACAATGAAAATGTCAGGATATATGGTGCTCCTTTCAAATTAGACCGAAATGCACGCAGCACCTTAGTTAAAATTTGGATTCAAAATAGCTCCTGGAATTAAGGTTTAGAAGTTGCCTTTTTAAATAGGCAACCATTTCAAACTCTGAGTAGAATGTAACTGTTCCCAAAATATTCAATGCATGTTTGTGAAGTCATATATTGAATAACAGTTTTGATGAGGCTTCAGAAGCAATACAGAAATAAATAAAAACGACGAGCCTCAGTAGAATCTCAATGTCTTCTAGTCTTATAAAGATGTTTTGTTGGCATTTCCTGCCAAAGTCAAGGGATAGATGATGGTATCACTTTCCTCATGGAACGACCTGTGCATAATAAGGGGAGAGGGCTGGAATGATAGCTTTATCAGTGAAGCTCTTATTGTGCTTTGTTGATATCTTAGAAATAAGAACATATGGGGAAAGTGCTGGCCATAAGGATCTGGATTTTGTGACAAGGCATTTGGTTAGATTCAACAAACATGACTCAAACAGGAGAGAGGAGTGATAGTAAAGGTAAATATATATTTTAAATGAAGCATCATGAAACCACACAATCAATGTGATTTATGATTAATTATTTATTGACATCTTGTAAGAGTGTCCTGTTTAGTTAATGTTGCATTTTAGGTCCAAAGTTGTATGAAATTAGCATATCTCACTCCTCATCTCAAAACAAGTGAAATTGGAACATGGAAAGTTACAGTGTGTGGAAGTAAATGCATTTTGTGAAAAATACACTCCTGGAGACATCGTTGTTGCAAAAATTATAAATTGTCATAGAAAGAGGATACAATTCTACCTTGAATTTTTTTTGTGACTAATATTTATGAGCAAAAAAGAAAATGCCATAATATTTTATTGTCTTTTAATCTTATAGATTTTTTTTTCTGTTCTGATAGATTCTGAATAAAGTTTACCTCGTGGATACTTTATTCAAAGGCCTCATCACTTTGTGTGTTGCAGCATTTGTTCATATTAAGTTGTATTTCATGTACAGATTACAGACTGCAACAAAAACAATCCTTAATTATGGAGTTGATGTAATAACATGTAATTAAATATCTTCAGGACTGTGTTGAAGCAACAGATGCAACAACATGTTTGTGAAATGCCATTTGAATTTTCCGTTTTGTCTTTCAGACACATACCGGAGAGAAGGAAAAGATTTGTCCATACTGTGGACAGAAATTTGCTAGTAATGGAACCTTGCGTGTACACATTCGAAGCCATACAGGTACACACTCAAGAGTGTTATATTTGTTCCGTGAAAAATAGGAAGTATACTTATGAGAGTTTGCGCCACATCTATTAGTATATGTCAGTGGTTCTGTGGTAAACTGCTAGCCTTTGCCCCTGTAAATATACGTAACTTCAGGACTTGGGTTCACCCCAGTATCAAACATGGAAGTCCTGAAGGTGTGGACAGATTCTTTCAGCATATTTGACAGTATACTTTGCATAATATCCTATGGCAGAGCATGACATCTTCACCACTTTAAATCTGCTACAAGATCCAGAGCCCATGCAGTTCATTGGATATTGAGCAGGTCCAGAAAATGAAAGAAACGTGAGTGAGGGCTTGATCAACCACAATAGAGGGGAAGCCACATTTCCCAAGAAAGAAGGCATTTCAGATGTCCTGAAAGCCTCAACTGGAGCACAGATGTGGTGTAGACAGAGAAGGTGAGAGAAAGGGATATCATCCCTATTAAAGGCTGCGTGGGAGGAGGCATGATCAAGTTTGCTCTGGAAGTCAGTTGGTTCATTGTAAATGGTTTGTCTCCTAAAGTGGAGACTCAGAGATTCAGTAAAGAGAGAGAGGTGTGTTGGAAGGAATGAGAGGGAGAGAGGGAGAGAGGGATCAGAAAAGGCTCAAGTGGATTTTAGGGAGGAGTTGAACTTCATAGCAAAGGTGAAAAAAGGCACCAATGCAGACAGTGATATAGCAGAGAAAGAGTTGGTGAGAGGTTCCTTTTATTTGTAGAAAGTTAGATCAATTTGTTGTTTGGGGTAAGGACAGGTTCTGCCAGCCAGTGGGGGTGTTGGTGAAGGGGAGCTGGTTCAATCTTTGTTCAAGAAAGAAACAGAGGTTCCCAATAAATAATACTGTATGTTGAAGATGAAAGGTTGGTGGCCGAGGAATCGGAAGTTGCCGAAGTTCTAGAGGACATGCAAGGTGTCCCTGATGTAGGAGGATGTAAACTGGGCAATGGCAGACAGGATAAAGTTGAGGTATGAGGAAATAAGTTTAGTGGGGCAAGAGCACGCAGAAACTATCGGTGGATAGATCAAGGTTTTCCATATTAAATAGAATTGGATAGTGCAGTGCAGGGGTGCCGCCAGGCCGGAAACAGTTTTGGGGAGATTTCCTGAAGTGTTGAGAGCTGTGATGGTCTGGGAGATGGTGGCATGGTATTTGTTTGTGAGGTTACAGTCCAGCCAAAGGGATAAGAATGTTTCCAAAGGCTCCGTGTAGTCTCTGTAAGGTTGAGTTTAGTTCACCAGGCCATTTCAGCACCACCCTTGTCTGCGGGATAAAATAATCATTTCCACCCTACTCGACAAAATCTTGATCGTATTCAATTGGAAGAAATTATTGAACGAAACTCCGCAAGTTTCCAAACTTGGATTTCCATTATTTTTATCCTGCATGAATGATGAATATAAATATTACATTTGCATATATTATACAAATAAGAATATCGATGTGGATGTTGCATCCAGACGAGAGTTTGCAAGGCCACTTTGTTACATAGAAACATAGAAAATAGGTGCAGGAGTAGGTCATTCGTCCCTTCGAGCCTGCACCGCCATTCAATATGATCATGGCTGACCATCCAACTCAGTATCCTGTACCTGCCTTCTCTCCATACCCCCTGATCCCTTTAGCCACAAGGGCCACATCTAACTCCCTCTTAAATATAGCCAATGAACTGGCCTCAACTACCTTCTGTGGCAGAGAATTCCACAGATTCACCACTCTCTGTGTAAAAAATGATTTTCTCATCTCGGTCCTAAAAGACTTCCCCCTTATCCTTAAACTGTGACCCCTTGTTCTGGACTTCCCCAACATCGGGTATAATCTTCCTGCATCTAGCCTGTCCAACCCCTTAAGAATTTTGTAAGTTTCTATAAGATCCCCCCTCAATCTTCTAAATTCCAGCGAGTACAAGCCGAATCTATCCAGTCTTTCTTCATATGAATGTCCTGCCATCCCAGGAATCAGTCTGGTGAACCTTCTCTGTACTCCCTCTATGGCAAGAATGTCTTTCCTCAGATTAGGAGACCAAAACTGTACGCAATACTCCAATTGTGGTCTCACCAAGACCCTGTACAAATGCAGTAGAACCTCCCTGCTCTTATACTCAAATCCTTTGTTGGGCCATGATATTTGGCTGATTCGCAATTAATAAAACTTAAATCTGAAAAATGTAATTCATTGCAAATGGAGCAAAAAGTACAATAATTTTTTGTATTAAAAAATGTAAGTAATATATGATAAACAAAACAATTCTCATTGCATTCTGCATAAATAATCATATTGCTCGTGTATAGAGAAAAAGCAGGCAACAAGAACCATATGACAATTAGAAAATAGCACAGTGCAGCACAGCAACTGGCTCTTTGGCCCACAAAGCCTGTACTAAACATGATACCAAATTAAACTAATCTCTCTGTATGCACATGATCTATATCTGTCTATTTCCTGCATATTCAAGTGCCTATATAAAAGTCTCTTAAAAACAGTCGTATCTGTTTTATGATCCTTGCTGACCCATTTTTGTACTTTAAAATTCACCCTGGGTGGTCCCATACACTATTAATATAATGATAGGAAAATCTACTCTAGTAATGCAGAGTAAGGTAAGAGTGGTCAGTAGATTACCCCATTGTATACCTGCATGCGAGGATTAAATTGCAGGCATTTGGTTATATGCACCAAACATTAGTAAAAGTTTACTCAAGTACTGTTCTTGGCACAGAGTATCAAGACTCATGAGCTCTTATTAGAAATTTAGCAGACCCCAAGATAAATGGTTTATCAATTCCAAGATCCCGAAAGGCACTTTCATGATGTAAGTTGTATGTGGGAGAGTGAATATCTATCTACTGCAAATCCACAGGAGTTACAGTTCAGGCTTTGCCAAGTGCTGCAGACTGCAATGGAAAAAAATGAACATAATCAGAAAAGTTAAAAAAAACAACAAGATATTGATTGCAATTAATGAACTGGTCCATGAAAGGATCAAAGCTTACATATTACAACATAAAACAAAGGTAATTAAAGTAATAAAATATTAATGCCAAGAAATTTAACCTAGCAATAAACACATTTATATGGCAAATATTGCATAAAACATTCAACTTCCAAAATTTTATTTCTGTGGAACCAAGTTTGGGAACTGGAGTGCAACATACTAATTCTACTCTCTAGGCACCCTCGGAGGATGTTTCAGAATTAAGTATATGGAGAAATATATTTCTAACTATAATTAGTCGATGTATGAGCCGATCACAGAAATTAGTGTAAAGTGAATTTTAAGCAAAAATCGAGGAAAATAGATCTCTGTTTAGGTTGAATATGGCACCTGCTCTGAAAGAACAATCAGGTGCTCTCTTCACTTTGGAAAAGTCATATGATGAATGAAAATCGTCTATAGATATTTGATAATTACTTTGGCTTCCAGTGCAAATGTAATGAAAGCTCCATGGTAGTTAATGTAGCCATTTATTTCAAAGTGAACATGAATTTCCAATCTGCTGTTGGGTGCGCTTTTAAGAACAGTATTAAATATTTAGTGAATATTTTCATTAATACGAAAAGTACAACTTTTATTCAGCAAGATATGCTTCACAGGTTTTTATGTAATCATTTTTTTCAATGTAATAGCACACATTTTGAAGTCATTTTTACTGTTTAAGTGTGTTGGATCTTATTCACATTTATTAGGACTGATTGATGTTGTCCAGTGTTTACAAACTCGCTGTATTTAACATGTGTATTTAATCTAATTTACCTAAGCTGTATCATGGCCGTCAGCCACCAGCAGCTGCTAAGATGAAAGCTGTTTACGTGTCCAGTAAAGTGTTTCTAAACAGAGTGACATAAGGCACTGAAAATATTAGTGACTTCAGCAATTCCATGTCAAGTTGTGTTGCAGGAAATATGTTAACAGTCTTGAACTCCATATGGGGCCAGATGCATCAAATTTGCTTTGTTCTGTTCAATTTTTTATTTCTCTTGTATTGAATGCAGATCTGAAATAGTCTTCCTGCAAGGTTTAGACAAAGGATAAAATATTCAACAAAGGATAACGTATATAAATAAAAAACAGATATTGGCATATTTCACTTTTTCATCCGTTCGGTATCTTTATGCAGAACCAGTATGTCTATATCAGATATATTTTACTTAAGTAAATGAAGTAGATACTGGAGATCAGTGGAGACACTTAGTGATCCAACACTGTTAAACTGCAGCATAATGCACAAACAACTTTGAAAAGAATATGGCCAGTTAATATTTTAAATCCTATTTCAGGGTTATTAAAATGATAAAACTGCAAGTTCCACTTCAATTATGTGCTATCTTGACATTGCTGTCCCTTTCAGCTGTTGGATCTAAATGCTGTAACTCCCTCTCTAACTGTATTGGATGTGTCTTCATGAGAAGGATAGCAGTTGTTCAAGAAGGTGTGTTATCACCAACTTTCTTGAATGCAGTTGGCAATTGGCAATAAATTATGGGCTTTGTGAAATATGTCCACCTCTTGTACAAGTAAAACAAAATAGTTGCACAAATTAAGTTCTTAGGCTTGGGCTGCTGGCAGCAAATTGGTGTCCGCTGACACAGATTTTAGACCAATGCATTGAATATTACTACTTTCCTGAGACTTGCTTGCCTTCAGAACTACAGCTGTGACAGGTCCTCATACATGTAAGTTTGAAGATTGCATGCATCCCCTGAAATGATGCATGAATATTGCGCACAGCCAAATAAATGGCACGGACTGTTATTTGAACACACATTTCCTTGAGCCATCCATTTGCTCACGCAGGATCAGTGCTTGTGGCTGCCAGTGATTGAGTACCTTCATCATTGCGTTTTTTTGTTGTGCACTCTGCCTCTCATCTGGTGGATGGATTGTGGTGAGAGAGTTAGAAGTTGGAACTGCATGTTTCCAACAGAAAGTGAATTGGAAGGTATAGTGGGAGAAGGAGAATGTGCATTATGTTTCGGATGATTACATAAGCATGCAATCATCTTCAATTGTCCTAATATCAGCTGCTCTAGCCGGTATTTTGTTGGCTAACCTCAGCGGGTGAAGGGGTTGAAGCCAGATTTGTCCTGTGGTCATGTGCTGCTACACGTGTTGGTAATATATTGTCTTATATTGTCTTATCATGGCCACCAGGGGCGCCGTATGATGGCAGCCTCTGCGTACAGTCTGTCTGTTTTTTCATCTTTTTGTTATATTAAAAAAGTTTTTAAAGTATGTTTTGGAGGTTTCTTAGTCTTTTTATGTGGGGGAAGTGGGGAGGGTAAGGGGGAAACCATTTCTCAGTCACTTCCTGGCGAGGATGCGACTATTCTCTGAGTCGCGTTGGGACTGCTGTTTAACATCGTTGAGCTGTGGTTGTGGAGCTTCTAGCCGCGGGCGGCGCTGATTTTAACATCGCGGAGTCCTGGTGATCCCTTTGCCGAGGGCCGCCAGTGTTGAATCTCCGCCCAGCTTTCCCTGTGGACTTCAGGAGCCGCGGTCTCCGGTAAGAAGCGGCCGATTCGAAACTCCAAGCCGCTGAGAATGTTCTTCCGTTCCGACGTCGGAGTTCCGATCATGCCGGCGAGAGGGCCTGAACATCGGGCCGCCATAACGCCGACTGCGGAGGGCTCGGGAGGCCCTGACCACGGGTGAACAAAGAGGAAGATGACTGAACTTTATTGCCTTCCCTCACAGTGGAAAACGCTGATTCTGCTGTGTGGGGATGTTTATGTTAAATTCTATCGTGTGTTGTCCTCTTTTTTATTCGTATGGCTGTATGGTAACCCAAATTTCACAGTAGCATTTGGTGCATGTGACAATACATGTAAACTTGAAACTTGAAACTTGTCTTTAAGAGAGAAGGAAGTTTGCTTGTGAGCATAAGGCTGTGAATCTGGATGATGTTTGTTTACTGTTGGGAATCAATAATACCGGTGCCCAAGAAGAGCAAGGTGACATACCTCAATGACTATCGACTAGTGGCACTAACGTCTGTGGTGATGAAGTGCTTTGAGAGGCTAATCATGGCGCAAATTAACTCATACCTCGACAAAAACCTGGACCCACTGCAGTTCGCTTACCGCCACAACAGATCAACGGTGGATGCGATCTGACTGGCTCTCCACTCCGCTCTGGACCACTTGGACAACAAATGAGTTTTTGTTGTGGCGGTAAGCGAACTGCAGTGGGTCCAGGTTTTAGTCGAGGTATAAGTCAGGCTATTATTCATTGATTACAGCTCGGCATTTAATACCATCATCCCCTCCAAGCTGGTTACCAAGCTCTCAGATCTGGGTCTCTGCACATCCCTCTGCAATTGGATCCTCGACTTCCTCATTCACAGACCACAGTCTCTCCATATTGGTGGAAATGTGTCATCCTCGATAACACTCAGCATAGGAGCACCTCAAGGCTGTGTGCTCAGCCCCCTACTGTACTCATTCTATACTCATGACTGCATAGCCGGACATAGTGCAAACCCCATCATCAAGTTTGCCGACGACACCACTGTCATGGGACGTATCACTGATGGGGACGAGTCAGAGTATAGAAGTGAGATTGACCGGTTGACCAAATGGTGCCAGCACAATAAACTGGCTCTCAACACCAGCAAAACCAAGGAACTGATTGTGGACTTCGGAAGGGGTAGGATGGGGACCCACATTCCCGTTTATATCGATGGTGGAAAGGGTCAAGAACTTCAAATTCCTGGGCGTGCATATTTCTGAAGATCTCTCCTGGTCCCAGAACACTGATCCAATCATAAAGTAAGCACATCAGCACCTCTATTTCCTGAGAAGATTACGGAGAGTCGGTATGCCAAGGAGGACTCTCTCGAACTTCTATAGGTGCACAGTAGAGAGCATCCTGACTGGTTGCATCGTGGCTTGGTACGGCAACTTGAACGTCCAGGAGCAGAAAAGGCTGCAAAATGTTGTAAACACTGCCCAGTCCATCATCGGCTCTGACCTCCCTACCATCGAGGGGATCTATCACAGTCGTTGCCTCAAAAAGGCTGCCAGCATCATCAAGGACCCACACCATCCTGGCCACACACTCATCTCTCCACTGCCATCAGGTAGAAGGTACAGGAACCTGAAATCTGCAACATCCAGGCTCAGGAACAGCTACTTCCCCACAGTCATCAGACTATTAAACACAACTTCAAACAAACTCTGAACTATAACAGCCTATTACACTTTATCTGTTTATTGATGTATGTATATATATATGGTCACACTGATCTGAATCTGTATTTATGTTGTGCTGCAGCAATGCAAGGATTTCATTGTCCTATCTGGGACACATGACAATAAACTCTCTTGAATCTTGAATCTTGAATGAGCGGAATCTATCAGTTTGGATATGAAGGTTAAGGGCCTGTCCCACGGGCATGCGACTCCATGCGGCAAGCGCGACCTAACCGGAAGCGGGGGCCGTGCGGGGGCTGCGCGGAGGTCGCGGGGCCGGTCCCACTTCGATCGCCGGAGCCGTATGGAGTTGTGCAGAGCTGGTCCCGACATCGCGCGGGGCTCCGAAAAACTGACACTGTTCAAAAATTCCGTGCGGCAACGGCCTGCCGCCCCGCAGCCGCATCGACGGCTGTGCGCACCGCCTCGACGCTGTACGCAGCCGCATCGACGGCCGTGCGCACCGCCTCGACGCTGTACGCAGCCGCATCGAGGCCGTGCGCACCACCTCAATGGCCGTGCGCACCGCCTCGACACCGTACGCACCGTCTTGACGTCACTCGACCTCCGCGCGGCCCCCGCTTCCGGTTTTGTAGCGCTTGCCGCATGCAGCCGCATGCTGGTGGGACCGGCCCTGTACGGGGATCACTCGACCTCCGCGCGGCCCCCGCTTCCGGTTAGGTCGCGCTTGCCGCATGGAGTCGCATGCCCGTGGAACAGGTCCTTTAGAGTGTCAGCGTGGGAAGGTGTAATAGACGAATGAATGTCAGTTAAGACACCGCAGTGACGTAGCTGGTAGAGCTGCAGCCTCACAGCTCCCGAGACCCAGGTTCGACTCTGACCTCAGGTGCTATCTGTCAAAAGTCAAGATTATTTAGTTTACTTTGGACTTTAGACTTTAGAGATACAGTGCCCTTTGGCCCACCAAGTTCGTGCAAACCAACATTCACCCCATACAGTGGCACAAACCTACACACTAGGGACAATTTACAATCATTATGAAGCCAAATAATCTACTAACCTATATGTCTTTGGGCTGTGGGAGGTGATCGGAGCACCCAGAGGAAACTCGCGCGATCACGGGAGAAAGGACAAACTCCATACAATTGTAGATAGGATCAAACTCGGGTCCCTGCTGCGGTTAGACGGCAACGCCACTGCAGCACCACTGTGCCGTCCTAGTAGACAAATGTAATGAACAATGAAACTCTTACTTACAGCATCGGAACAAGCCTATAAACACAATAAACATAGATAATGAATAATAAACAAAAAATCAAGACATTTTTCTTCAATAAATCAGTGTGGAGTTTGCATGTTCTCTGGTTTCCTCTGGTTGTTCCGGTTTCCTCCCAAATCCTCCCAAATCCAAAAGACGTGCAGGTTTGTAAGTGAATTGGACTCTAAGTTCCCCCTAATGTGTAGAAAGTGGATGAGAAAGCGGGATAACATAGAACTAGTGTGAACGGGTGATCGATTGTCAGCATGGACTAGGTGGGCTGAAGGGTCCGCTTCCATGCCATATCTCTAAACAAAATTAAACTAAAAAACTCCTGATATATTGAGATGGAAGGCAGGTGAGGGATGAAGCAATGCTGGACAAATATTGCAAAAGGTGATAGATGAGATTGCTTTTGGGACATAAAGCTTGTCAACTTTATGGCTGGCTCGAAGGGCCAAATGGCCTACTCCTGCACCTATTATTCTATTGTCTAACTAGGTTTGCAGATCTACATCAGAAATTTCAGGTTTCCAGCCACCAATCACCTCCCTTTTGGAGTTGCTGGAATTGTTTCAGTCAGCAATGACTAGCTTCATGTGGCATTCGCCACTCAAAATCCTGGCCCAGGAATGCATAATATGAAATTAAGAAATAGAAGCAAGAATAGGCCTTTTAGTCTCTTGAGTCCACTCCATTGTTCAACAAGACCACGGCTAAACTTCTACTCAGACACCAATTTCCTGCCTTACTCCCATACCACTTGATTCTTATAACATCCAGAACATTATCAATCTCTGTTCTGTATACGATCAATCAGTTTTTGTTCGTATATTGGGCATGTACATTTGCTGGCTGTGTAGTTTCTCGTAGCACATGAGCCTCATAGTATCAGACCTTTTAGTAAAGGCTCTGTCTTACCTGTTTGCGGTCATCGGCGGTGAAGCGCGGCGTCGCCGGTAGCGAGGACCGCGCGGCAACGGCGAGAGCGTCGAGCCTATCCACCGGAGCGCCGCACGGATGTTGCGCGGGGGCCGAGTTAATTCAAACACGGCGGGTCCCACGTGCTTGCGGTAAGTAAAAAAAGGGCGGGCCGACTGCGATGACGTCGGCCCGCCGCACGTGACTCACCAGCGGCGGCTGTGGCGGCGGCCATCCTGATCGCGGCGCTGTAGCGGTGGCTGTGACTGCGGCCTCGCAGCACACGTGCCTCACTGGCGGAGGCTGTGGCAGAGGAGGTTTGACGCATGGCGCTCGAGCCATACTGGCGGCGGCCCGTGCGAGCGGCCGTGCCTCACTTGTGCATGACTGGTGGAGGTTGTGCGGTGAGTATTTAGTTTTGGACATTGTCGATTTTATTTTAGCACCGCGCGGTGTTGGGAACACCGCCGCACGGCCCGGGAATTGTACTTTCTCACGAGTGCGCGGTCTATGGCGGCAGATTCCTCCCGTTTCGCCGCCATAGACCGCAGACTCGTGAGACAGGCCTTTGAGTGAATAATGGAATGCATGGCCTAACAGTGAACAATGGAGGATCCAGTGTGGGGGGACCGCCAGGAGTGGGGGGGTGGGAGGGGGGGGGAGAACAAAGGAGAAGCCGGCAGGGTTACTTTGTAACTTTGTCAGTGCCGTTTATGTGGTGACTATTTGCATCCTTGCATATGCAAATAAAGAATTTAACTGTGCCTTGTCACATGTGACAATAAAGTATTCCATTCCATGGCTGCCACCGTCCATTTGGTCCTTTGTTGTCTGGGGAATAGATGTGATTTTAACATAGTGAAATTATAACAGCTTATATTCATCTGGTTCAATTCGTGAATGCTCACTTATAATCTAAGTTTTAATAGAAGATTTGATAAATTCATATCATTTAAAAGGAAATCCAGAATTAATTCTGATGTAACCAATAATCATAGGTTTGAACACTGAACACACTTGGGAACATAGAAAGATTACTTGTTTCGTTTATCTTATAATTTTACTTTTATGTTTAGAACATGCTATGAGTGTGTTTTATCTCGATCCTACAATGTTGTTTGTCTCGCTAAGCTGTATTTGGCAAGGAATGTAGAATGCAGAGGGTGTGGAAAATGCTGCTTACCTGATAACAGACAGAAGAACTAAAGAGAAGAATGTGAAGCTAGCCAATCTCAATCCTTCAATCAGCCATGGATGGACTATCCTTATCATAGACTCTATCTCATATTTAATCTTCTGTGGAAAAGTCTGTGTTAATGTTATATCTCTCATCTTCATTGGTGGCACCCTGCCCTCTTGTCTGGCATATAAGAAACAACATGTTCTGCACTGTATCTGATCCTCGCCATAAATGTAAAATCCTATTCACAACTGGATCCTTTAGATGAGTTTCATTTTCTGAGACACTGTGCCACCAATCTGCTAATCATTTGGTGGTGTAAAGGTTTTGATTATCTTCTCACGTGAGAAGAGAAACATGCTCCTTTTGATACAATTCAGAGCAGAGTGCTCTGGCATATTTTGGGAATTGAAACTGCCCAAAAAAGAGGCCATGTTCGTGTTTTAAAATGACTAAAAGGACACATTAACAAATAAGAGTCAAGGGTGTTTATTTACCATGTGCGCTGGGAATGTATCCATGAAGTTCTTATTTGCTGCAGATTACAGGCACAGTGGTAAAATAACATAACAAATAAATATACCTTAAACAATAATGCAGTAAATGATCAGTTATACTAGGTAACCTGTGCAATCTCTAAAAAGTTTGTAGTCGTTTGTTGCTGAGATAAGGAAGTGGTTAGAGCTGTGCAGTGTGGTTCTTTTTCTTTTTTTTTTTTTCTCTTTCTCTTTTCTTTTCTTAGGGCCTATTTCTTAACTCTTTTTCTTTTTGTTTTTAATTTCGCTCTTATAGGGTCTTCGTCCTTTTTTGTTGTTACATTTTCTACACTTTTCTACACTTGCACTTTTTCCTTCACTTTCTTCTCTCTTTCAATCTTTTCTTTCTCTAGTGTAAAAAAATAAATAAAGGGAGTACATTAATTGTAAGAAGATATAAATGACGAGTATTAATGTATGTGGTTGTAATGTAATGTACTTCTAATAAATAAAAATTTAAAAAAAAAAAAAAAAAAAAAAAAACAATAATGCAGTAAATGATCAGTTATACTAGGTAACCTGTGCAATCTCTAAAAAGTTTGTAGTCGTTTGTTGCTGAGATAAGGAAGTGGTTAGAGCTGTGCAGTGTGGTTCAATGGCAAGAAGCTGTGTGGTTGATGGCAAGAAGCTGTTCTTGAACCATGATGTATCAGTTCTCAGGCTCTTGTACACTTTTCCCAATGGTAGCATTGAGGTTTGGATGCTTCGGAACATGTTAGGTAGGCTGGTGGGCAGAATGTTGAAGATTATACCCTGACGTCAAGGTTCTCTACACATGGTGTGTGACTTTAATGTCACATTGTGTGTTCTTTTGATTTCCTCCCCTGAACCCAGGAATAACTTTCTTTAAGATGGGTAGGAGCCCAGGCAAGCTTTGATAATTGCAGAGCGTCATAGTCATACAGCGTGGAAACAGGCTCTTCCGCCCAACTTGCCGACACCGACCAACATGTCCAATCTATACTAGTTCCACCTGCCTGCGTTTGGTCCATATTCCTCTAAACCTATCCTATCCATGTCCTGTCTAAATGTTTCTTAAACATTGTGATAGTACCTGCATTGGATAGTCCCATCATTGTGCGTAGCGTGTTGAAGAAAGATTTAAATCCAAGAAATATGGGGGAGTGAGGTATAATTCGAAACAATTAATGGGACTTAATTCAGGTCGAGGGAGTGTCCCAGTCCACAACTCTAAGAGAATGGACTTTAGAGATATAGTGTGAAAACAGGCCCTCTGGCCCACCAAGTCTGCGTTGACCAGCGATCACCCCCATAGACTAGCACTACCCTATATGCTAGGGACAATTTACAATTTTTACCAAAGTGAATTAACCCACATACCTGTACGTCTTTGGAGTGTGGGAGGAGACCAGAGAAAACCCATGTGGTCACAGTGAGAATGTATAAACTTTGTGCAGACAGCACCCGTAGTCGGGATCAAACCTGGGTCTCTGACGCTGTAAGGCAGCAGCTCTAGCGCTGCACCACTGTGCCGCCCCTGAGAGTATAAAGTGAAGGTGCAGGTTTTTTATAGTAAGGGTTTGGGGGTATTTTGGGGCGGAGGAAGTACTTTATCTCCTGGGCCAGAAAGGGGGCTGCTAGACCTATCGTTTGCATCATTGGGAAATCTGGCACAGATGAAACAACATGTTACAGAATTGAATACAGTTGAAGATAATTACAGGATTTAATGAATTGTTATGGGATGGGATCTCTAATTATGGACAGCATTAAGTGCTGGTGAGAAACTAGGAAGTAAGGGAGAGCAATAGGCAGTAAAAGTAGAACAAAGCCTAACATGAAAGAAGTAATTCAAGAAATGAATTTGATTAAATTATCACTGCATTGACAACATACTGTAGTAATTTGGCTTGTCTTACTATCCAGAGATCTTAATTTCTCATTGTTTATAAATCACACAGATTTTTTCATATGATTGGTCCAAAATGTAATTATACGTATTGTAAGCATGATCAGTGTTGGACTTAAAAGTCATGGAAAGACTATTTACAGTTGCATATGGAAAGTGAAGAAGACCCGTTTTGAATTTTCATGTCATATTTTTGTGTTAAATATAATGGTCCTGTGTTTTTCCCTGAATTCTGAACCATTGATTTGACCATAAGTCTACAATGGCTCAGCTATTGCCATATTGAAGGGGCTGGCTGAATTGCTTTGTTCCTTCATTGAGTGGAGCTAACATGGCAAAGTTTGGAAATATTGAATCATAACAGATTTAAAATTTGCAAGTTCCTTTGTATGATGGTGGGTACATGGTATGAACTGCCAGAGGAGTTAGTTGAGGTAGGCACAATAACAACATTTAAAAGATACTTTGACAGGAACACGGATAAGAAAGGTTGAGAGGGTTATGGGCCAAATGCGGGAAAATGGGACTTAGATGTGGAATCTTGGTGACATGGACAAGACAGGTTGAAGGGCCTGTTTCCATGCTGTATGACTCCATAAAAATATTTACTGGTGGCATAGCTAGATTTAACACCATTTCCAACACAGGGCAGTAGAATTTCCATATGACGACTTATACCAATGCCATGGCTATAATGGAGTCACTGTGAACCATATTCACAGAATCACAGAGAGGTAACAACATGGAAGGAAATCACTCACTCTTTCAGTTCATGCCTGCAAGAATCCCATTAAACCCCTCTCTTGCCCTTACCTCATTTCCCTGTAATGTATTTTCCATTCAGATAGATATAGTGTTCCATTTTGAACAGCCCGGTTGAATCTGTCTCCTGAACTCCCCTTCGGAATGCATTCTATACACTCACTGTACTTGAATTTACACAATTATGAAAAGTTTCTATCTGCTCTGCCTTAATAATTTTAAATATTCTATCATGGCACGGTGGCACAGCGGTAGAGTTGCTGACTTACAGTGCCAGAGACCCGGGTTTGATCCTGATTACGGGTGCTGTCTGCGTGGAGTTTGTACATTCGCCTCGTGACCTGCGTGGGTTTTTCTCCCAGATCTTCGGTTTCCTCCCACACTGTAAATTGTCCCTAGTGCATGTAAGATAGTGTTAGTGTGCAGGGATCGCTAGTTGGTGTGGACTCGGTGGGCGAAAGGACCTGTTTCCGTACTGTATCTCTAAACTAAACTAAAAAAACTAAACAACCCCAACTTGTTCAATTTTCCCAGATAATTCAATTCCCTCATTCCGGGAATCATTTTAGAAGATCACTGTAAGAATTTGCATCTTTTCTGATGTATTCTCCGAGAGAACGGCAAGTAAGCATTTGTTTGCTAGATTAGGTTTCCTAAATCACTGAAGTGGATTATGGTAGAGGGCTTAGACAAACCCTTCTACTTTCATGCACCAGATAAACGTCTTAGAAAATGGGATGGATTAAAGTGCTGTAATTACATCCTTTTTCTAAAACTTACTTTAGGAGACAGTTCAATGAGATAACTGGGATATTCTGTTGCCAATACTCTTTCCCACTGGTTCATCGTTATAAGTTTCCACAAATACTATAGATGACTATTAGTTACCATGGGGGAAGCAGATTCTCTTAATTATATCAGAGAATGTACATCCTTCACTGTTCGAACATACAAAAAATGCACTGTATTGAATGTTGAGGATACGAACATACTGTTTGACCAACAGGTCAATGTTTACTCTACACATTAGCTTCTTTCCCTCTCAGTATAAATTATACCTGTACCTTGTGATGAATTGATTTTATCAAAATGATTCACATGTCCAGTGGTTTTAAAGCCTCACTCATGACTCTACAAACACTTTTGTGCAAATCAAAAAAGTTCCATAATTTCCTCATCTATTCTGCGAACTAAGTGTTGACAATGGAGTGAAATAATTGGTTCTGATTACACAAGAACAGGACTTCATTTTTGTAATTAATAACAGAGAATGCTGAAAATTTAGAAAATCAGGCAGTATCTGCGGAGAAAAAAGTAGGGAAATTTTTCAGTTTGATGACTTTCCAGCAGGATTATGAAATCTTAACTTTGTTTCTTGCTCCACAGTTACCGCCTGCCCTGCTCAGTACTTCCATCTTTTTTTGTCTTTGGATTAGAATTCCACCATTTTCTACACGTCCAGTTTGCAGCATCTGTCATTACTTAACAAGGCTGTGGGTGTGAATCAAACAGAGCATGCTCCTTTTGGTGGAAAGACCGCCTGGTCTTTGAAGTACGCTTGTCTACCCTGGGTTTATCAGTAGGTGAATTAAAAAAGAGAGAAATGAAAACAATGTGAGATTTCTGTCAGGAGTAGGTCTCCTTTGTCTCCCCTGTGATCCCAACTGCCAACAAGCTGCTTGACATTATCTATATCTGCAAGAGATTAGCCTTCTCTGACCTGGTTTGTTGGGTATTCACAGCTGCCAGCCTCTGGGGAGTGGCTCGATCAAGCCCTGCTGTTTTGAAAGATGGAGTTTGAAAAAAATGATGCTCTTTAATCTTTTATGTGCAGATTTTGCGTAATTGTTTAATAACTGACATATGTCTTCTAAACCCCTTCATCTGTAATAAAATGACCCTATGGAAGAAAAACAATTTTTTCTTCTCTCTTGTGTGGAAAATGGCAAAAGCATTACCCGAAAATCCGAGTTCTGCTGGTGTAAGTGACTGAGCGTGTGCTCCGCATCTTTGTAATCCAGCAATCAATTTCAGACTTTTCAAATCAACATCTAGTGTCTGTAGGTTGAGTAGAACACAATAAGACAACACTTTCCTATAGATAGACATAAGATGCTGGAGTAACTCAGCGGGACGGGCAGCATCTCTGAAGAGAAGGAATGGGTGACGTTTCGGGTCGAGTCCCTTCTTCCTCAACACTTTTCAAGCAGTTATTCATGGCCATATCAGGTTTATGAATGATTAACAGGTTATAAGAAAGTATTGTCCTCACCTTGTTTAATATCTTCCAAACTAGTCAAATAACTTCAACAGAAACATCATGTTAATCCACTATGCTCTAGTGTAGGTTGCACCTGAAAAATGCTTACATCTATGGCATAAATGCAACAAAGCCAGTGCCAACCATTCTGCTTATCACATTAGAGCATACTCACGGTGCTATTTTGTGATTTAATAGCACTGATTGAATCCATGATCATACCTTTTGAAGATGCATGGTGGTGGAGTTTGTTCAACAGAGCATGGGTGAGAATAGGCACCCTGATTTTTTACGAAGCGTTGGAAGTAGGTGAGATATAGCAGCAACCTTCTACAATTACCATCCCATGCTGACAGATCTAACATGAAATACAATTACACATCTAGAATCTAAATGCCTGGGACCAAGAAAATACTTATTATGGTTCATCCTTTCTTTACAATGCTCATTTTAAAGGGTAATTTTTATAAATGGACCAAATCTCTTTTGACCTGTTCTTTGACTAGATGGCACGCAAACAAAAGTTTCTCACTGTACCTCGGTATGCGTGACAATAATAAACTAAACCTAAAGCTAAATCTTATGTATGATTTGTATGATTTGATACATCTAAGATCATATAAAATATCATTTATGTTTAGCTCATTCTGAAAGATTACATGCACGAACTACTTCTATATGGCTGACACAGTAATGCGGCTAGTAGAGATGCTACCTCAATCTCCAGTGACCTGGGCTCAATTCTGACCTCCAGTGCTCTGGCAGAGTTGCACAATCATCCTGTGACTGTGTGCATATCTATTGGGTGCTCCAGTTTCCTCCACATCTGGAAGACATGTGGATTGGTGTGTAATTGGTCACCATAGTGTGAGGTGAGGGATGAAATGTGGTGAGAATGAAAAAAATTATTGGGTGTAAGATTAGATAGATTAGATAATAACAGAGAATGCTGAAAATTTAGAAAATCAGGCAGTATCTGTGGAGGGAAATGGGTGCTTGAGGGTTGGGGCAAACTCAATGGGCAGAAGGACATGTTTCTGTTGTGTGTGAAACCCTGAAATCTCTTGATTTCTTCTGCACCCAAGAGAATATACAGTGGACAAACACCATGATAATGACTGTTTTGCTTATTACCCATCAACACTCCAAACTTGGTATGCAGCTTCAAAGCCCTGTGATGGATGACTGAAGCTGGGGGGATGTTGTATTGGGGGATAAGGTGGCTCACCATGGGTGGGACTAAAGAGTCAGTGTAGGTGGAGTGGATTCTCAGAGCTCTGACGTTTCTTGGACACATCATAACCTGGGTTTTGATGGTTGTGCTGAAGAGGTAGTGAAACTCTGCAGTGAAGGGTGCTGAACCGGAGCAATACCCTCACAGGATTGAGAGGATGGATAGGATGGATAGGATGGTGGTGCTTAGGGTTAGGGGAGCATTGAGGTTCCTGGAATGTGGTGGATTAATTATATGTTAAGGACAGCAATTATTTTCCAACTCACCTCCACCACAGGTAGACAATAGACAATAAACAATAGGTGCAGGAGTAGGCCATTTGGCCCTTCGAGCCAGCTCCGCCATTCAATGTGATCATGGCTGATCATCCCCAATCAGTACCCCGTTCCTGCCTTCTCCCCATATCCCCTGAATCTGCTATTTTATAAGAGCCCCATCTAGCTCTCTCTTGAAAGCATCCAGAGAACCTGCCTCCACCACCCTTTGAGGCAGATAATTCCACAGACTCACCACTCTCTGTGAGAAAAAGTGTTTCCTCGTCTCCGTTCTAAATGGCTTACTCCTTATTCTTATACTGTGGCCCCTGGTTCTGGACTCCCCCAACATCGGGAACATGTTTCCTGCCTCTAGCGTGTCCAAGCCCTTAACAGTCTTAAATGTTTCAATGAGATATCCTCTCATCCTTCTGAACTCCAGAGTGTACAAGCCCAGCTGATCCATTCTCTCAGCATATGACAGTCCCGCCATCCCGGGTATTAACCTTGTAAACCTACGCTGCATTCCCTCAATAGCAAGAATGTCCTTCCTCAAATTAGGGGACCAAAACTACACACAATACTCCAGGTGTGGTCTCACTAGGGCTCTGTACAACTGCAGAAGGACCTCTTTGCTCCTATATTCGATTCCTCTTTTTATATAGGCCAACATGCCATTTGCTTTCTTCACTGCCTGCTGTACCTGCATGCTTACTTTCATAGACTGATGTACACGGACCCCCAGATCCTGTTGTACTTCCCCTTTTCCCAACTTGACACCATTTAGATAGTAATCTGCCTTCCTGTTTTTGCTACCAAAGTGTATAACCTCACATTTATCCGCATTAAACTTCATCTGCCATGCATCTTCCCACTCCCCAACCTGTCCAAGTCACCCTGCATTCTCATAGCATCCTCCTCACAGCTCACACTGCCACCCAGCTTTGTGTCATCTGCAAATTTGCTAATGTTACTTTGAATCCCTTCATCCAAATCATTGATGTATATTATAAATAGCTGTGGTCCCAGCACCGAGCCTTGCGGTACCCCACTAATCACTGCCTGCCAATCTGAAAGGGACCCCTTAATCCCTACTCTTTGTTTCCTGTCAGATACTTGAACATTGCCTCCATTTTCGGTGCCCACCTAAAAGGATCTAAGTGTGTGTGCCTACAAGTCAGTTTACATGAATTAATAGTAAGATTAAATGAGCTTACCAGTTTGAAGTTTGATCTTTACTTTATGAGGAGCTACGATGAGCGATTATGTGAAGAACCCCGCCAGTCGACATGCGCGTCAATCTTCAAAGCAGCGGTGTGAAATCACAGATAATAGTAACTGAAGTAACATAGTAAGAATATAAAACAGACCTTCCAGTTGACCTTTATGTTATTGAGGGCCGGGAGCGGTGGGCACAACGAAGAAGACCCATCAAGTGCCTGTGCGTCAATCTTCAAACCAGCGGTGTGAAATCACAAACAACAAGAACGAAGTAATATAGTAACATAGTAAAAACGAGTAAATTTAGAACTTCCATCTGACCTTTATGAAGAGGGTTGGGCGTAGTATGCACGTAATCACCAACGTAACTCCTCATAAAATAATGATCAAACTTCAAACTGGTAAGTTCTCGTTTAATCTTACAATTTTACTTCGGAGTCACATGAGTGATTCCGTGAAGATTTCAAATCTCTGTGATTTCATGCCGTAGGTACGAATCCAGGCGTCTCACACTGCATCAGATGACTCAGGAGGAGTGAATAATGAGCAATACAGTGAAACATGGTACAGATTAACATGTTGATGCTTTAATTCACAAACAAAATAAAGAAAATACAATAGCGACCCCTCTCTCGCAGGGGGAAGCTAGGAAACAGAACTTAAAATGACCCCACTGACGAGCACCAGGCCACCATCTCCAGCACCATCACCAACTTCATCCACTCCCACGCCCTGCCCGAACGAGCCTCCAACCTCATCGTTCCCCAGCCCCGCACAGCCCGCTTTTACCTTCTCCCCAAAATCCACAAACCTGACTGTCCCGGTAGACCCATTGTCTCTGCCTGTTCTTGCCCCACCGAACTCATCTCCACCTACCTCGACTCCATACTATCCCCCTTGGTTAAATCCCTCCCCACCTATGTTCAAGACACCTCAGACACTCTCCGTCATCTCCGCGCATTCCACTCTCTAGGCCCTCACCCCCTCATCTTCACCATGGACGTCCAGTCACTGTACACCTCCATCCCCCACCAGGATGGTCTCAAAGCCCTCCGTTTTTTCCTCGACCGGAGAAGCAATCTATACCCGGCCACTGACACCCTCCTCCGCCTAGCGGAGCTGGTACTTACACTTAATAACTTTTCATTCGACTCCTCCCATTTCCTCCAAATACAAGGCGTAGCTATGGGCACACGCATGGGCCCCAGCTACGCCTGCCTCTTTGTCGGGTACGTAGAACAATCCCTGTTCAATGCGTACCAGGGCCCCATCCCCGACCTCTACCTCCGCTACATCGATGATTGTTTTGGTGCCACATCCTGCACCCACACACAACTGACTGACTTCATCCGCTTCACCACCAACTTCCATCCGGCACTTAAATACACCTGGACCATTTCCGACACTTCCCTACCATTCCTTGACCTCACTATCTCCATCGCAGGTGATAGACTCCTTACCGACATCCACTACAAACCTACCGACTCCCATGGCTATCTGGACTACACTTCTTCCCACCCTGCTTCCTGTAAGGACTCCATCCCCCACTCCCAATTCCTCCGTCTACGCCGCATCTGCTCCCAGGATGAGGCGTTCCACACCAGGGCATCTGAAATGTCCTCATTCTTCAGGGAACGGGGGTTCCCCTCCTCCACCATAGATGAGGCTCGCACCAGGGTCTCTGCCATACCCCGCAACACTGCTCTCTCTCCCCATCCCCCCACTCACAACAAAGGCAGAGTCCCCCTAGTCCTCACCTTTCACCCCACCAGCCGTCACATACAACAAGTGATCCTCCGTCAGTTTCGCCACCTCCAACGTGACCCCACCACTCGCCACATCTTCCCATCTCCCCCTATGTCTGCCTTCCGCAAAGACCGCTCCCTCCGTAACTCCCTTGTCAATTCTTCCCTTCCCTCCCATACCACCCCCTCCCCTGGTACTTTCCCTTGCAACCGCAAGAGATGCAACACTTGTCCCTTCACCTCCCCCCTCCACTCCATTCAAGGACCCAAGCAGTCGTTCCAGGTGCGACAGAGGTTCACCTGCATCTCCTCCAACCTCATCTATTGCATTCGCTGCTCTAGATGCCAGCTGATCTACATCGGTGAGACCAAGCGGAGGCTTGGCGATCGTTTCGCCGAACACCTCCGGTCGGTCCGCAATAACCAACCTGAACTCCCGGTGGCTCAGCACTTCAACTCCCCCTCCCATTCCGTATCTGACCTCTCTGTCCTGGGTCTCCTCCATGGCCACAGCGAGCAACACCGTAAATTGGAGGAAATGCACCTCATATTCCGCTTGGGCAGTCTACACCCTGGTGGCCTGAACGTTGAATTCTCCCAATTCTGCTAGCCCTGGCTGTCCCCTCCCCTTCATCAGCCATCTGGTTGTCTCCTCCCCTCCCCCCACCCTCGGGCTCCTCCTCCTCCTTTTCCTTTTTTCCTTTCTTCTCCCCACCCCCTATCAGTCTGAAGAAGGGTTTCGGCCCGAAACGTTACCTATTTCCTTCGCTCCATAGATGCTGCTGCACCCGCTGAGTTTCTCCAGCATTTTTGTGTACCTTCGATTTTCCAGCATCTGCAGTTCCTTCTTTAACTCTTTAGAACTTAAAATGGAATGGGCGAACACCCCGGTTTCGATAAGTGGTTTATTATAAAACCGGTGAAATGTCAGTTCATTTGACCATCCTGTGGCCGCGAGGATATGGTCTAAAGGGACGTCCATTGCCCTCGCTGCTGACATTGATGCCGCCCTGGTGGAATGAGATTTAAAATTGTCAGTATTAACTCCTGCACAAACCAACACTTGTTTCAGCCATCTTGAAATGGTCTGAACCGACACTTTCCTATGTGGCTTTTTGTGGCTAATAAACAATGATACTTCCGATCCTCTGAGGCCCTTGGTGACCTCGATATAACATCGCAAGTGCACCACTACACACAGTCGTAAATCCGTGGGAAATGCTGACAGTACAAGTTTGAATCCTGACACCCCTGGTCTGCTCTGTTTTATGAGATCATAGATGTAAAACATAACGCCATTCCCAGATGACCCCAACCTATCCAGTCGCAACTTCTGCCGAGTCTGAACCCTTTGCGCTGACACCAGCGCCATGAGATTGACCAACTTCAGGGTAATCTTTACCAAAGACAAGGATGTGGCTGGACCCCACTGACGAAGCAGCGTGAGTACCACACTCACATCCCAGATTTCTGAATATCTAGGCCTGGGGGGATTGGAATTAAAAACACCCTTCATAAATCGGGATATTAACGGATGAGATCCTACAGACTGTATTTCTGACCCCAAGCATAAATATGATGACAGAGCACTCCTGGCACTATTGATGGCACTATAGCTCAACCCATCATCAAAATACAATTTGGACAGAAACTCTAACACATCTGGGATGGAAGCTGTGTGGTAACTAATGTTCCCTTGTAAGCAAAACTCCTCCCATTTCCTGACATGAGAGATGTACTGCTTTTTTGTACTATCCCTCCAGGCGATGTGATGATATCCACATTACGATTGGATAGTCCCAGACCCAGGTATGGCCTCCTTAAAACCTGCAAATTAACAAATTAATACAATCATACAATGGGTGTTGATCCCCAGTCACAGGGTTCACTAATAGGTTATTACGTTTTGGAACCAGCATAATAGGTTGAGTTATATTGTCCGAAATGAGAGGGAACCATGGTTGTGTAGGCCAGTCGGGCACCACCAAAACTCCTGAAGCGGATTCCTGCTTGATCTTGGTCAAGCACCGACTGATGAGGCAGAATGGAGGAAATGCATATATAAACACTCCGCCCCAATGTAGCGCGAAAGCGTCTACCGCTACTGCCCCTGGGTCTGGTTCCCATGAAACTTACTTCGGTACCTGGTGATTGAGTCTGGATGCAAACAAATCGATATCTGGCATCCCATACCGAACAACAATATCATTAAATACATCATGATTCAACATCCATTCTGTGTTGTCATTGAATTTGCGTGACCTGGTGTCTGCCACCATGTTGAACCTGCCTGGCAAGTAGACAGCTGAAACCCAAATGTTTCTTTTAATGCACAAATGCCAAATAAGGTTAGCCAATCTGTCACAAGATTCCGACCTGATTCCACCCATATGATTCACATATGCCACTGCCGTGGTGTTGTTAATCTGAAGGTGAACATGTAAGTGATCCTTGGTGGTACAATAAGCCTTAAGCCCATAAAATGCTCCCAGTAACTCTAAATAATTAATTCCATGTGATTGGAGAATAAATGTCTCATGCACATTCCATCTGCCTCCACAGCTAGAGAAGGTATCAGTGTCCAACATCAGTCTGTAAAACAACTGAAGGTGCTTCAATCAAAATTTTGCTGGAACAACTCCAAATGTTTCTTAACCACCACTGAACTTCAGCAATGGCTTCAGCTGGTAATTGCATGGGTCTGTTGAAATGACCTGCATGTTTCCTGAGTGCCTGTACCTTTGCCCTCTGTAAATGTTGGTAATGCAAAGGCCCATACTGTGCAGCTTGAAAGGCAGCTACCAATTTGCCAATCAAGCTAGCCACATGCCTAATTGAAGTCAATTGCTCTCCCATGAGCTTGATACAGCCTTCAATTAAATCTAATCTCTCGCCCTTGGGCAGAGTTACAGACATGTGAGTTGAATTAACTGTGAATCCCAGATAATCAATAACTTTAACTGGTATCAATTTTGAATTAGTTGGATGAATTAGAAACCCCAATCTCTCAAACATGAGTTTAACAGCTGAAACAGATAACTCAGCTGCCTCCCGAGTTTTTCCAATGATTAAGATATCATCTAAATAAGCCATTACAATGTGACCCTGAACCCTGAGTAGCCCCAATGCTGGTTTTAGCAGCTTTGTAAATAATCTAGGGGCTGAGGTTAACCCATTAGGCAGCACTTTAAATTGCCACAATTGCCTCATCCAGCTAAATTTTAAATATCTCCGATGATCTTTATGAACAGGCACTGAGCATCCTTTAGATCTATACATGCCATATAACACCCTCTGGAAACCAATTGCTTGGCAGTCGCAAATGTTTCCATTTTGAAATACTTATACAGCACAAACGGATTAACATAGAAACATAGAAACATAGAAAATAGGAGCAGGAGTAAGCCCATAGTGCTGCCTCCGAAGGGTTCTGCTCGTCATTGGCACCTTAATGAGCCCGACGGTTTTTGCCTCATCGTCCAGCTCCTTCACCCGTTTAGCGAGGTCTTCCCCAAACAATAGATTTGGTGGCTGGACGTTGCTCGGCTTACACAGGGCAGCGAATTTTGGGTTGATTGTAGGGCGGATGGCGCTCTTTCTTTTTTTTTTCTTTAATTTTTATTTTATTAGAAGTAAGTACAATTGTATACAATCATATTTTCATAATACCTTTTATGTACAGCTTCTTATTTTAAAAAAATTTTGAAATAAAGAAGAAAAAGAAAAAAGTTAGATAATGAAAAATAGAAAAATGTGAGATATATAGTGTGTGAAAAAGTAAAATAAAGAATGAAAAAAGAAAGTTGAGACATAGAAAATAGAAGAAAGAGAATAAAAGAAAAGAAGAGAAGAAAAGAAAATAGAAGGAGATCATTAATAATCTTGACCATCCGCAGTCACGGATTAGCTTTTACACCTGTTTTGCACCATACGTTTCCAAAAAGACGACAAATGGAGACCAACTCGTTATGAATTAGTCAAATTTATCTATTAGGAGGAATCGCATTTCCTCAAGATGTGCGGTATCCAACATACTTGCAATCCACATTTTGAGCGTTGGTATTGGTGTATTTTTCCAAAATTTCAATATTAATTTTTTTGCTATTATTAAACCATAATTTAAAATTGACTTTTGAGATGAGCTCAATTTGTTCCCGATGGTGCTCTTTCTAAGGCAGTTTATCTCAAAGTGCACATTGCACATGAGAGCCAGGGCATCCTGCTGAACCTCAGTCAGGTGCCCACCATCCACCGACCTCACGAATGCCGGAAGCCAGTAGCTTCAGTACCCTTTGCAGCTTCATCTCCTGCGCCCATATTGCCCCAGATGGCATGGTTTACTGCCGGCCCTTTAAGCAGGATACAATTAGCCGATGTGTCATATTTCCTAGCTGTTGCATCTATGGTCAGCTCCTGAAGCTGGTGTGAGGCCAAGTAATTTATGGGAAAGGGACCTCCGGCTCGTGCCCTTTGTCCCTTGGGGCAGCCTCCAATGCTAAGCCCACAGACTCGGCATCAGACTCATACTGACCCGTTATGCTCTCCTCCTCCAAGAGGGAGACATTAGGCAGCCCTGTAGTAGGTGCCGCTGGCACGGGCTCTTGGAGAGGCCGGTGCTCTTGATGGATCATCCCCTCCATTAGGAGCTCCATCCTGGATAACCGTCCAAACACGGTATCCATTCTTGGAGGGGAACCCTCCCGACCGGACTCGTCGTAGGCTATCGGCCATACAGACTTCCTGGTAGCTTTATGCCCCACCGGCGCAGCCACGGTGCCCTCAGACACCAAGTCTGCAGTCGCTGGTTTCACTATTAGCGACTTTGTAGATAAACTAGGCGTCCGCCCGCTACCCGCACTCCCGCGGTCCATAGTTACTTTCGCAACGGCTCGCCTTGCTCTCAATGATTTCTCCATGCTTGGACTTGCCCTCCTGAAACAAGATTTAACAAGTGCAGAAACGACCACCGACTAAGTTTGACACATACCTGAGGCTTTTTAAACTTACCGCTGGAGGAGTGCTGCACCTCCGAGATGGTCGCTGCGCCATGCGTCAGACGTAATGACTCCGAAGTAAAATGCTGGTATAAACTGAAGGCAGACACTAAAGGCGGGAGTAATTCAGCGGGTCAGGAAGCATCTGTGGAGAAAAGGAATAGGTGATGTTTTGGGTCGAGACCCTTCTTTGGACTGACAGTCAGGGGAAAGGGGAACGGGAGATGAAAATGACTGTTTTTTGTGCACCTTGTGAACTAAAGACCCAATGGGAAAACAAGGTTGCCCCAAGTTGCCCACAAGAGTTTGCTCCCCACTCAAAGAGCAGCTTTGTGCAGAGAATGACTACAGGTGTACAATGAACAAAGTGTCCAGTGGCCTGATGCAAAGTGAACAATATGTCAGTAATTCAATGCAGTAAGATTTATAAATCTTCAACTTTATATGGCTTTTCACTCTGGGGGGAAACATTCAATCACTTATCACGAAAAAATCTTGTGCATTGTAATTTCTCATGGGTCAAGAATAAGAATGTTTTATTGTAATTTGTCCCTGATAGAACAATGAAATTCCTACTTGCAGCAGCACAACAGAATATGTAATTTCTAAGCATTTACTTGCTGTACTATAAAATGAAAATATCTACTTTCTGATCTTATGTCTGTTGAAGGAAAGTGCACATGAATGTAACTCGGAAATTGGTTGGTTGTTGCATGAAAACCATTATTTTACAAAATGTCGTTTAACATTATCATTAACAAATGAATGGCAAAATCAGCAAGTTTGAGGTGGGGGGGGTGGATCTCAAACTTCTTTCAAAAATGTATTTTCAAAATATACAACTTGTGGATCTGATGGGTGTAAATGTGTCAACAAGGGATAGTGTGCAGTTTTGGAGTATCTTACTGTAAATTAAGTAAAGGCCATGAGATTCTAATGTGAAGTAGAAGATTTATAAATCCTACTGCATTGCATTACTGACCAGTCTGTTGAGGATAAATGTATGCAGGGTTAAAATGGTTATAACTGAAAATATGTTAAATATTCTGAATTCTCACAGTGGGTCAATTAAAATCTCTGGGGATACTTAAAAACAATATCTGGCAGCTGGTTGTCCTTGTTCTTATGATTTACTGACTGATACAAATGTTAAATCCTGTTGAAAAAAGGTAAGAGGAATTCCTTGAGATAGAATTCCTTACACTTGTCTCATTAATCTGATCAATCAAGCTGTTGTGCCAAGAGCATGTCATGGTGCCAGCCAGTAACCATGTTTTATAATGCCAAAACTTTTTTAATCTTTGTAGCTAAAATAGTTTACAAATTTACCAACAAGAAAGTCATCTTCCAAACATTTTAGCTGCTATATGCTACCATAAAATCAAAAATAACATGTTTAATATTTTAATGCACATATGAATGAAAGTGGACCTTGGGTTGCAAAACTGTAAAATGTCAAGTATTAATTTATTGATAAGTGAAGAGTTATGTTCATTGAAATAAGAACAGCTGAAATTGTATCTTGTGTTGAACTTAGAAAAACGCGAAAAACCAGAGTTGAGTAAAAATACATTAGGACCCAGTTATTTTTATGCATGATATTATTCAGATTTCTAAAAGGCACGTGCCTTAAAGTAATACATTACATGAGTAACAGGTGCTTCCTTGACAGGATATTACCATTGGTCATGAATGCTAGAAAATGCTGAATGTAAATATATTTTAGATTATATGAAAAGTGTATTAGAGGTACTGGCAGAATTAATTACCAGTTTTAATTTTCACTGTATCGGTCAATCAAGGGTAATTTTGTATATTTACTGCTGTTGATTTTGCATGAGCAGGGAAATAAATCATGAATCCAGGCACAAATTGCCACCCACAATTGTATATCCATAACGGATACGTTCATGGGGAATGCTGCACAGCTTTCTAATAATGGCTACAAACATATAAGCATTTTTAAATATTTGAATGCCTTCCAACAGCGATTATGTTTTCCAGATCAGCTTTCTCAATCCATTTCGTTATAATGAAAAATCCATTTTGATCATCTGGATTCCTTTTCTTTGCAAAGAAAATGAACGGGTAATTTAACACATTACTTGTGTTTAATAGCAGGAATTGCCCTTGTTGTCTCTTCTGTACTCTTCCAAATGTAATAATTTATTTCCTCCAGCTTTGTAATAAAAAAATAATGACTCCTGCTGGCTTACCCTACAAATAATCATCAGATCCTGAGTTGCGAGTAGGGGGTGCAGTGGATGAACCATAAATAATCAGAACTAATCTATCGACACTAAACATTTTTACAGCTGTAAATAAATTAAATAAATAGATTAAATAAAATAAGAAATCATCATTTGAGCAAAGGCAAAAAAAAAGTGTTAATCAGGCACAGGCAGCACTGGGCACGACCTGCATGCAAATAAACATGGTTCATCATCAGAGCTGGGGAGCTTTTTTGAAAGAAACACTTTAGTTTAAGAGGATATGTGTATTTTGGGTTTTATTCCCTTTAAATCAAGCTTGATCTGTTGTTTTATGATTGTTGCTGCTAAATATGAAGTAATGTGTATATATATTTTTACTTCGGAGTCACGTGAGTGACTACGTGAAGAAGACCCGTCAGGGCACCTGTGCCAAAGGGCTGTTTGAGAGCACCCTCATTGATGAGGCGCGTGCACAGGGTCAGCAGAGTTTTCCAATACAAGCGAAGACGGCAGCTGCCAGATGTTCTATTTCTGGCAGTACGATTCGCTGCTCTGTGAGAGTTCTGACCCTGAGTCTGACGGTGAGGCCGATACAAGCGATGACGGCAGCTGCCAGATGTTTTACTCCTGGCAGTACGATTTGCTGCCCCGTCAGAGTCAGGAGAGCCACTGGGAGAGGCCGTGGCCTCTACGATCAACTATTGTGTCTTCCATCAGCTCCAGTAGCTTACGATGGATGAAAATGCCAAAAAAGCACGAGACCCCAAGGAAATGCGTATTGCTGAAAGTACTAGCAGTGAACCAAGATATAAGGGGTCAGATGGGCGAGGGCATGTGAGCCTAAGAAAAGTAAACTGCAGAGAATATTGAAGCTGCTGGGTTGAGGAACAACTGCAATTTTGCAAGAACAATGGATGGAGGCCAGGGATGGAGATGCATCAAGTGGCACTAGGGTTGCTATGTAGCACCCAATTGTTTCAGGAAGTATGCCATTCGGCCCACCATCAACCCCAAGTTGCAGCAACTCTGTAAAGCCCAGCAATGTGCAGTCATTCAACTTACTCTTCAGAGGAAAAACCTCACGAAACGTGGGAAAGAGTTGGATGATGAGGCAAAAACAGCAAGGTTGATCAAAACATCAATGGTCGGCAAGTCTGTGAAGAGGAGGTATCCTTTCAGACATGATACAAAATCCTGGGCCTACACCAGGAACAAGTCGACCATTGAAGCAGGGGCGCAGTTGGTGTCCTGCAGCTGGAACACGAAAACGCATGGTTTATCCTGCCAGGAGCCAGGGACCACAGGTCACTCAGGTGACAAAGGAGGTAGGTGGACCTGGTTCTCATGGGAACATAAGAATATAAGTTGTGACTCTGTAAATGCTGCTTTCCCATTATGTAAAGAATGGGAAAATTGTCTGTGTACAAAAGAATATTAAATGTTGTACGGCACATGTCTCAAATGTCTTAGGTTTTCTCAACACTCTATTATGAGGGGTTGAGTTATAGTGCGATTTATTCAGCCAGAAGTACATTGTCCTCGTTTTTTATTGATTGGGTCGAAAAGACATCCTGTTGAGTCTCGTTCTTTTGTTTCCAGATTAATGAAAGGAATTTTAATTCCAGACCTTCTAAACCTAGGTATGGCAATCTGGAATATAGAGTGGTTTTAAGCTACTTCATCAATTGATTTTGGCCAAATTCAGCATGAAGGTAGTCATGCTTATGGCACTTGTAACAAGCACAGAGAGTGCAGACATTACAAAAGTTACAGATACACAGGATGGAAGTACCTCAGAATAATGTTATGTTTTACATTTTATGACCTACTCAAATGAAGTAGGGTCAGGTGTGACAGGATTCAAGAGTGTTTTATTAGCATATTCCATGGATCCATGTCTATGTGTTAAGACATATTTGTTGCAATACATTGAGGCTACAAAGGTCTTATGAAATATAAAAACAAGATTGTTTATCATTCACGAAAAACCATACAAGATAGTGTCAGTTCAGACTATTTCAAGATGGTTAAAACAAGTCTTGGTTGCTGCAGGTGTGAACATTGATATTTTTACGTCCCATTCAGTTTAGCAGCAACATCGGCGGCCAGGGCGAAGGACGTCCCGTCGACCATATTCTTGCAGCCGCCGGGTGATCTAATAAGTTGGTGTTTCAACACTTTTACCATCGGCCTATTGCCAATACGGGGCTGTTTGCAGATACTATATTAAGTTCTGCTTAAATTCCCCTGGGTTAAAGGGGATACTGTTGACTCTATTATTCAAATAAATGTATTACTGCATTTGTCATGCAAATGTAATTATTAATGCATTATTGATTAATTCTGGTTCCGAGTCAATCAATGCAGTGAGAAGCCGGGATTTGTATCTGCGGCATGAACTCACAAAGCTTTAAAATCTTCACGTAGTCACTCACGTGACTCCGAAGTAAAATAGTAAGATTAAACGAGAACTTACCAGTTTGAAGTTTGATCTTTATTTTATGAGGAGTTACGTTGGTGATTACGTGCATACTACGCCCAACCCTCTTCATAAAGGTCAGATGGAAGTTCTAAATTTACTCGTTTTTACTATGTTACTATATTACTTCGTTCTTGTTGTTTGTGATTTCACACCGCTGGTTTGAAGATTGACGCACAGGCACTTGATGGGTCTTCTTCACGTAATCACCAATGTAACTCCTCATAAAATAAAGATCAAACTTCAAACTGGTAAGTTCTCATTTAACCATATAACCATATAACCATAACAGCACGGAAACAGGCCATCTCGGCACTTCAAGTCCGTGCCGAACACTTTTTTTAAATTTATTTTTTAAACTCCCCCCCTAGTCCCATCTACCTGCACTCAGACCATAACCCTCCATTCCTTTCCCGTCCATATACCCATCCAATCTATTTTTAAAGGGTAAAATCGAACCTGCCTCCACCACTTCCATTGGAAGCTCATTCCACACAGCTACCACTCTCTGAGTAAAGAAGTTCCCCCTAATGTTACCCCTAAACTTCTGTCCCTTAATTCTCAAGTCATGTCCCCTTGTTTGAATCTTCCCTACTCTCAATGGGAAAAGCTTATCCACGTCCACTCTGTCTAACCCGCTCATAATTTTAAAGACCTCTATCAAGTCCCCTCTTAACCTTCTGCGCTCCAAAGAATAAAGACCTAACTTGTTCAACGTTTCTCTGTAACTTAGTTGCTGAAACCCAGGCAACATTCTTGTAAATCTCCTCTGTACTCTCTCTATTTTGTTGACATCCTTCCTATAATTAGGCGACCAAAATTGTACTCCATACTCCAGAATTGGCCTCACCAATGCCTTGTACAATTTTAAAATTACATCCCAACTTCTATATTCAATGCTCTGATTTATAAAGGCCAGCACACCAAAAGCTTTCTTTACCACCCTATCTACATGAGATTCCACCTTCCTAGGATCAGTTATTCCTAGATCCCTCTGTTCAACTGCATTCCTCAATTCACTACCATTTACCATGTACGTCATATATTGATTTGTCCTGCCGAGATGTAGCACCTCACATTTAGCAGCATTAAACTCCATCTGCTATCTTTCAGCCCACTCTTCCAAATGGCCTAAATCTCTCTGTAGACTTTGAAAATCGACTTCATTATCCACAACACCACCTATCTTAGTATCATCTGCATACTTACTAATCCAATTTTCCACACCATCATCCAGATCATTGGTGTACATGACAAACAACAGTGGACCCAACACAGACCCCTGAGGCACCCCACTAGTCACCGGCCTCCAACCTGACAAACAGCCATCCACCATTACTCTCTGGCATCTCCCATTCAGCCACTGTTGAATCCATCTTGCTACTCCACCGTTAATACCCAACAATTGAATCTTCTTAACCAACCTTCCATGAGGAACCTTGTCAAAGGCCTTACTGAAGTCCATATAGACAACATCCACTGCTTTACCCTCATCAATTTCCCTAGTAACGTCTTCGAAAAATTCAAGAAGATTAGTCAAACATGACCTTCCAGGCACAAATCCACGTTAACTGTTCCTAATCAGACCCTGCTTATCCAGATGCTTATAGAATATTATCTTTAAGTATCCTTTCCATTAATTTGCCCACTACTGGCGTCAAACTAACAGGTCTATAATTGCTAGGTTTACTCTTAGAACCCTTTTTAAACAATGGAACAACATGCACAGTACGCCAATCCTCCGGCACTATTCCCGTTTCTAATGACATTTGAAATATTTCTGTCATAGCCCCTGCTATTTCTACACTAACTTCCCTCAATGTCCTAGGGAATATCCTGTCAGGACCTGGAGACTTATCCGTTTTCACATTTTTCAAAAGTGTCTGCACCTCCTCTTCTTTAACCATATAACCATATAACAATATAACCATAACAGCACGGAAACAGGCCATCTCGGCCCTTCAAGTCCGTGCCGAACATTAAAAAAAAAATTTTTTTTAATTAAAAATAAATACTTCCCCCTAGTCCCATCTACCTGCACTCAGACCATAACCCTCCATTCCTTTCCCATCCATATACCCATCCAATCTATTTTTAAAGGATAACATCGAACCTGCCTCCACCACTTCCACTGGAAGCTCATTCTTTGAATCTCATAGTTTCCATTGCTACTCTGCTTGTTGCCCTTACCTCACATAATTCCATATCCTTCTCCTTGGTGAATACCGAAGAAAAGAAATTGTTCAATATCTCCCCCATCTCTTTTGGCTCTGCAGATAGCTGTCCACTCTGACTCTCTAATGGACCAATTTTATTCCTTGTTATCCTTTTGCTATTAATATAGCTGTAGAAACCCTTTGGATTTACTTTCAACTTACTTGCCAAAGCAACCTCATATCTTCTTTTAGCTTTTCTAATTACTTTCTTAATATTCTTTATACTCCTCAAGCACCTCATTTACTCCATGCTCCCTATAATTATTGTAGATCTCTCTCTTTTTCCGAACCGAGTCCAATTTCCCTTGAAAACCATGACTCTTTCCAATTTTTACTATTTCCTTTCAACCGAACAGGGACATAAAGATTCTGTACTCTTAAAATTTCACTCTTAAATGTCCTCCATTTCTCTTCTGCATCCTTCCCATAAAACAACATGTCCCAATTCACTCCTTTTAAATCCTTTTGCATCTCCTCAAAGTTAGCCTTTCTCCAATCAAAAATCTCAACCCTAGGTCCAGTTCTGACCCTCTCTATAATTATATTGAAACTAATGGTATTGTGATCACTGGACCCAAAGTGCTCCCCGACGCATACCTCCGCCACCTGCCCTGTCTCATAGATAGATACATAGAAAATAGGTGCAGGAGTAGGCCATTCGGCCCTTCGTGCCTGCACTGCTATTCAATATGATCATGGCTGATCATCCAACTGAGTATCCCGTACCTGCCTTCTCTCCATACCCCCTGATCCCTTTAGCCACAAGGTCCACATCTAACTCCCTCTTAAATATAGCCAATGAACTGGCCTCAACTACCCTCTGTGGCAGAGAGTTCCAGAGATTCACCACTCTCTGTGTGAAAAAGTTTTTTCTCATCTCGGTCTTAAAGGATTTCCCCCTTATCCTTAAGCTGTGACCCCTTGTCCTGGACTTCCCCAACATCGGGAACAATCTTCCTGCATCTAGCCTGTCGAACCCCATAAGAATTTTGTACGTTTCTATAAGATCCCCTCTCAATCTCCTAAATTCTAGCGAGTATAAGCCAAATCTATCAAGTCTTTCTTCATATGAAAGTCCTGACATCCCAGGAATCAGTCTGGTGAACCTTCTCTGCACTCCCTCTATGGCTATAATGTCCTTCCTCAGATTTGGAGACCAAAACTGTATGCAATACTCCAGGTGCGGTCTCACCAAGACCCTGTACAACTGCAGTAGAACCTCCCTGCTCCTATACTCAAATCCTTTTGCTATGAAAGCTAACATACCATTCGCTTTCTTCACTGCCTGCTGCACCTGCATGCCTACTTTCAATGACTGGTGTACCATGACACCCAGGTCTCGCTGCATCTCCCCTTTTCCTAATCGGCCACCATTTAGATAATAGTCTGCTTTCCTGTTTTTGCCACCAAAGTGGATAACCTCACATTTATCCACATTATACTGCATCTGCCAAACATTTGCCCACTCACCCAGCCTATCCAAGTCACCTTGCAGTCTCCTAGCATCCTCCTCACAGCTAACACTGCCCCCCAGCTTAGTGTCATCCGCAAACTTGGAGATGTTGCCTTCAATTCCCTCATCCAGGTCATTAATATAAATTGTAAATAGCTGGGGTCCCAGCACTGAGTCTTGCGGTACCCCACTGACTGCCATTGTGAAAAGGACCCGTTTACTCCTACTCTTTGCTTCCTGTTTGCCAGCCAGTTCTCTATCCACATCAATACTGAACCCCCAATACCGTGTGCTTTAAGTTTGTATACTAATCTCTAATGAGGGACCTTGTCGAAAGCCTTCTGAAAGTCCAGATACAACACATCCACTGGTTCTCCCCTATCCACTCTACTAGTTACATCCTCGAAAAATTCTATAAAATTCGTCAGACATGATTTACCTTTCATAAATCCATGTTGACTTTGTCCAATGATTTCACCACTTTCCAAATGTGCTGCTATCCCATCTTTAATAACTGACTCTAGCAGTTTCCCCACTACCGATGTTAGACTAACTGGTCTGTAATTCCCCGTTTTCTCTCTCCCTCCCTTCTTAAAAAGTGGGGTTACGTTTTCTACCCTCCAATCCTCAGGATCTACTCCAGAATCTAAAGAGTTTTGAAAAATTATCACTAATGCATCCACTATTTCTGGAGCTACTTCCTTAAGTACTCTGGCATGCAGCCTATCTGGCCCTGGTGATTTATCGGCCTTTAATCCATTCAATTTACCCAACACCACTTCCCGACTAACCTGGATTTCACTCAGTTCCTCCTTCTCCTTTGACCCGCTGTCCCCTGCTATTTCCAGCAGATTATTTATGTCTTCCTTAGTGAAGACGGAACCAAAGTAGTTTTTCAATTGGTCCGCCATATCCTTGTTCCCCATGATCAATTCACCTGTTTCTGACTGCAAGGGACCTACATTTGTTTTAACTAATCTCTTTCTCTTCACATATCTATAAAAACTTTTGCAGTCAGTTTTTATATTTCCCTGCCAGTTTTCTTTCATAATCTATTTTCCCTTTCCTAATTAAGCCCTTTGTCCTCCTCTGCTGGTCTCTGAATTTCTCCCAGTCCTCTGGTATGCCGCTTTTTCTGGCTAATTTGTACACATCATCTTTTGCTTTGATTTGTACACATCATCTTTTGCCCTGATTTCCCTTGTTATCCACGGATGCACTACCTTCCCTGATTTATTCTTTTGCCAAACTGGGATGAACAATTTTTGTAGTTCATCCATGCAGTCTTTAAATGCCTTCCATTGCATATCCACCGTCAACCCTTTTAGAACTAATTGCCAGTCAATCTAGGTCAATTCACGTCTCATACCCTCAAAGTTACCTTTCTTTAAGTTCAGAACCGTTGTTTCTGAATTAACAATGTCACTCTCCATCCTAATGAAGAACTCAACCATATTATGGTCACTCTTGCCCAAAGGGGCACGCACAACAAGACTGCTAACTAACCCTTCCTCATTACTCAATACCCAGTCTAGAATAGCCTGCTCTCTCGTTGGTTCCTCTACATGTTGGTTTAGATAACTATCCCGCATACATTCCAAGAAATCCTCTTCCTCAGCACCCCTGCCAATTTGATTCACCCAATCTATATGTAGATTGAAGTCACCCATTATAACTGTTTTGCCTTTGTTGCACGCATTTCTAATTTCCTGTTTGATGCCATCCCCAACTTCACTACTACTGCTAGGTGGCCTGTACACAACACCCACCAGCGTTTTCTGCCCCTTAGTGTTTCACAGCTCTACCCATACCGATTCCACATCCTCCAAGCTAATGTCCTTCCTTTCCATTGCGTTAATCTCCTCTCTAACCAGCAACGCTACGCCACCTCCTTTTCCTTTCTCTCTAACCCTCCTGAATATTGAATATCCCTGGATGTTCAGCTCCCAGCCTTGGTCACCCTGGAGCCATGTCTCCGTTATCCCAACTATATCATAATCATTAATAGCTATCTGCACATTCAACTCATCCACCTTATTACGAATGCTCCTTGCATTGAGACACAAAGCCTTCAGGCTTGTTTTTACAACGCTCTTACCCCTGATACAATTATGTTGAAAAGTGGCCCTTTTTGATTTTTGCCCTAGATTTGTCTGCCTGCCACTTTTACTTTTCACCTTGCTACCTATTGCTTCCGCCCGCATTTTACACCCCTCTGTTTCTCTGCTCACCCATTTAACAACCCCACCACCTCTTATTCTCTGTTTATTATTGTATTCTTCTTTCCCCCCTACATGTTGGGTCTGAGTGCTTTCCTTCTCTGCCTCCTGCCTCACACACTGTCTATTAGCTTCCTCTATTTGAGTCCCTCCCCCCAACCATTCTAGTTTAAAGTCTCCCCAGTAGCCTTTGCAGATCTCCCCGCCAGGATATCGGTCCCCCTCAGGTTCAAGTGCAACCCATCCTTTTTGTACAGGTCGCACCTTCCACAAAAGAGGCCCCAATGATCCAGAAATTTGAATCCCTGCCCTCTGCACCAGTCCTTCAGCCATGCATTTATCCTCCACCTCGCTCCATTCCTACTCTCACTGTCGCGTGGCACAGGCAGTAATCCCGAGATTGTTACCTTTGCTGTCCTTCTCTTTATCTCCCCTCCTAACTCCCTAAATTCTCCTTTCAGGACCTCTTCTCTTTTTTTACTTATGTCATTGGTACCTATATGTACCACGACCTCGGGCTCCTCTCCCTCCCCTTTCAGGATATCTTGGACACGTTGAGACACATCACAGACCCTGGCAGCAGGGAGGCAAACTACCATCCGGGTCTCCCGACTGCGTCCACAGAATCGCCTGTCTGACCCCCTAACTATAGAGTCCCCTATTAGTATTGCCCTCCTCTTCTTTTCCTTACCCTTCTGAGCAACAGGACCGGTCTCTGTACCGGAGGCCCAGCCGCTGTCGCTACCCCCAGGTAGGCTGTCCCCCCCAACAGTGCTCAAACAGGAGTACTTATTGTCGAGGTGTACAGCCACCGGGGTACTCTCTAGTCCCTGCCTGTGCCCCTTGCCTCTCCCAACCGTGATCCACTTGCCTGCCTCCTGTGGTCTTGGAGTGACCACCTCCCTGTAACTCCTCTCAATGACTTCCTCACTCTCCCTGACCAGACGGAGGTCATCGAGCTGCTGCTCCAGGTTCCTAATACGGTCCCTTAGGAGCCCCATCTCGATACACCTGGTGCAGATGTGGACGTCTGGAGGGCTATCAGACTCCATGACAGCCCTCCTGTCTCATTTCCTAACAGGAGGTCCTGTTTTAATCTTACTAATATGTGTGTGTGTGTGTGTGTATATATATATATGTGTGTGTGTGTGTATATATATATATATATATATATATAGATATAGACACACACACACATATAACATCTGTACATCATTCCACAAACTTAAATCAGATTCAGAATGAAACAGTAATCAGGAGACTGAAATTTTACCAAAATTAATGCCACCCATTTATAAAGAGTAAAAGATTAAAATATATTTTAGGTGGTGCTGTGACAAACAAGGCTTAAGTGATGCATTTATTCCATTCAGGAGAAATTGCTTGCAGACATATTTAGAGTGTATCAGAACTGCATTCAGTGAAATTTTAATGCAGCAGAATGTAGAATATGCAATGATTACTGCACATGGCAATGATTTTACGGTCAGAGTTGTGCATATGGAAAACGATAGTTGCATTCAACGTTGATATTCATTAAGCTATCATCTTAGTGCATCCTAAATTATGCTGTTTAAAAAAAAAAATTATTAGAAAAAATAAAATCAAGTAACATGTTTCATTCTTTGTGGAAAGACTAAATTTGTCTTAAACTTTTCATAATTGTGTACCTTGGCATGTTTCAACATCAGCATGGGCAGATTCTGATTCATGCCTCTCACTCAAGTAAAGCAGAGATTTGCAGCTCAGAAGTATTAGTAAAACCATTATATTGATAACTGTCATTTTAATACATATATTTAGTATACTAAAATATCATTTGTTGTGACTGATGAGAGACTTTTCTCTATTTTACCAGTCGGGAGAAGGTACAGCAGCTTGAAAGCCCAGGTGTACAGACTTAAGAACAGTTTCTTCTCCACTGTTATCATAATCTTGAACCAATCACTTCTTTTACACCTCTTTTCTGGAGTTGCTGGCATGTACTCTTACTCTTAACTCTATTTGATTATTCTTGTACTCTAATATGTTCTTGCACTACTTCAGATAGCATTAAAATCTTGCATCATTCTGCAGTTTTTCACTGGTCATTGTATTTAGGTTATATTTATCATATAACCATATATACTGTTTGATCTGTGAGCTTCAGGGAACAAGGAATTTCATTGCACCCTGGTTTATATGGCAATACACTGTATCTAAAATGAACATATGAAACAAAAATAGGTCCATCCCATCATTCAGGTGACGTTGTTTTCTCTGGAACTGATTGTGCAATTGTCAAAAAGAAATGTTCAACAAACATTAGGGTAATTTCTCTTCTCTCAGATGATTAATCCGCCCACCGCAGTGCAATCCCCACTGTCTTTTTTTTTCTACGGTGGCACAGCGGTAGTGATGCTGCCTTACAGCGCTTGCAGCGTCGGAGACCCGGGTTCGATCCTGACTGCGGCTGCTGTCTGTACGGAGTTTGTACGTTCTCCCAGTGACCTGCGTAGGTTTTCTCCGAGATCTTCGATTTCCTCCCACACTCCAAAGATGTACAGGTATGTAGGTAAATTGGCTTGGTAAAAATTTGAAAATTGTCCTTCGTATGTGTAGGATAGTGCTAATATGCGGGAATCACTGGTTGGCGCAGACCCAGTGGGTCGAAGGGCCTGTTTCTGCGCTGTATCTCTAAAAAGAACAGTGCAATCCCCACTGCTGATCAACCTCTTTATTCTAGAGTGGTTCTGGGGCCCCGTTTTCCACAGAGGACCTGGACCCAGTGCATTAGTAGAGGGCAGGACAGAGCAGTGCAGCAGAAGTGGTCAGCTGTGCCGACAAGAAGACCTTGGCAACCACTGAGGCCCCACTTACAGTCTGAACAACAACCGAAGCTGTCACTGATAATGTCTCTCAATTATTTATAGACCACTCAGGATCTGTTAAACAAATTTAAAGCAAATTAAAATCACTAATCTAAGTGAGGGTGGTAACAATCCTGATGCTGCATCTTTACACAAATCACCAGCTTATTCCCTTGCCTTGACAGATGCTGCTTCACCTGATGAATTTCCCCAACAGGTTGTGTTTTGCTCCAGATTACAGCATCTGCCATCTCTTGTGTTCCTAAAATTATTAAATAGTTCCGTCAAAGTTACAAGACTAGGACAATCTTACACAAAAAAAAACAATTTGAAGTGAAATTCAGTAAAAGGCTCTGCATACCACATTCCTGGCAGCTGATTTCTCCCACTCATTTCGATGACCCTGTTGAACTTGCACAGCTCAGCAGGCTGACATCCAACCTGAGTACTGGAGGATCTACCTCAGTTGGCACTGTAAAGAGGCGTCATAACACACTGTGTCTTTACTACTGTTTATTCATGATACACATACTTTACTGCCCTAGCTGTTCGTGGTCTGTCACCGGAACCAGAGAGAGCGAGCACTGGGTGGGAAGGTTGTAATTATACTAGTGATGTGGGGAGTGGTTAGTAGTGGTGAGGTCACTATGTTAAAGGTACATGCACATGTCATCTACATCCTTCCCCTTGGAAATAAAAAGCAATACAGTAGTGACAAGGCGACCACGTCTCATATGCTACGAGCAGATGAGCAAACAGTTAAGCAAAACCACCATAACGGACAGGCGGCCTGACCACCCGCCCGGACTGGGTACGCAGCTCGCCATCTCTCCCCTCTGCAGGAGGAACTTGAGTAGGAGCAGGCGCGGGTGAGAGAACCGGGGAACCGGGAGGAGAAAGAGAAAACGAAGACGGAGCAGGGGAAGCAGGAGCAGTAGCGGGAAGACGGGCAGGTGAGGGAGGACTGGCTGGTGGAGAGCGGGGCATACGTGGAGGGGCAGGCAACATGGCAGACAGTGGGGGGGAAAAGGGGTCTGCAGGCGGCGGCGGGGGCTCGTTAACAAGCCGCAAAAAACAAACAAAACCCCTCCACTTCTGACACCATGTAAAGAGGCGTCATAACACACTGTGTCTTTACTACTGTTTATTCATGATACACATACTTTACTGCCCTAGCTGTTCGTGGTCTGTCACCGGAACCAGAGAGAGCGAGCACTGGGTGGGAAGGTTGTAATTATACTAGTGATGTGGGGAGTGGTTAGTAGTGGTGAGGTCACTATGTTAAAGGTACATGCACATGTCATCTACAGCACTGAGTATGGAGTCCACCAGATAAGCAAAGATGTTCTGAGGCCAGCGCTAGCGATCTGGGTTTGATCCTGACCACAGGTGGTGTCTGTATGGAGTTTGTGCATTCTCCCTGTGACCGCGTGGGTTTTCACCGGGTGCTACAGTTTACTCTCACACTTCAAAGACATACATGTTTGTAGGTTAATTGGTTTTGGTAAAGTTTAAATTGTCCCTAGTGTGTGTAGGATAGTGTACAGGGAGATCGCTGGTCACCGCGGGCTCAGTGGGCGGAAGGGCCTGTTTCCGTGCTGTATCTCTAAAGTCTAAAGCATGAAAGGAAGTACCAGGCAAAGTCAATGGAGTCTCCAATAGCCTAATGAACTAGAAGATGCTCAAACTATTTTCTGGCACCCTCAGACGGAATCCAGCTCGGTGTGGAATACTTGCAAACTGAAAATAAAATCTGTGAATAAAGGCAGATCTGGGCATATATCCAGGAAATAGGTCCAACAGTTAAGTCTTATGTATCTTCTATCATGGAATTCAATTCTGAAAATAGCATCAGTGTTCCCAAAATAAATAGGCAATTTATTCACCTTAACTTACTACTCGTGATAATATATTACGTGATAAAAACAAAGCATCCTTTAATTTGCAAGGAGGTAATGCTGCAGAATCCCTGTGATTAAGGATAAATGCAGTACTTTTAATGAAAAAACCCCAAAGACACTCATAATTTCTGTTGGAAGATATTCTGTTATATGCATAATGAAGGCTCCACAAAACTTCAGAGTCTGCTTCTCATCAGACTATTTCAGATGCTGATTTGTTTTCTATATATGGTATAAATATTGTCAACTGAGTTCTTTTATGTCGACCCAAAATCATATGAATGTACTGGAAAATACCACTTCCTTGAATAAGACATGCAACACATTTCGTGTTTACTCCTTGCAAGTGTACAAATATTGGGGCAGATGACATGACTTTAAATATGAATTTTAGCACTGTGTGGAATTTGTTTATTGTATAAAGGTAATGGTTTATATTATTTATATATTGAAGGGCATGTTCAAAATCTCTACCAATGAATAATCTGCAGTAAAACTATGAGCAAGTTCGACAGATGTAGTGTTTCATGAAGCTCGTGTCTCGACTCAAGGAATTCAGCAGAATAAGTCTTGCTTTATTTTATCAGTTGCTGATGTAGGGCAATAGGGGTTTTATAAGATATTTAATGTAGTCTGCACGGTGTTAGCCACTGCACATAGCAAAAAAAATTGCAGACGTGTGACATGCTCCATGGAGCATGGAGTATTGGAGCTGTGATTTGGCTGAATTGAGTTAACGCCACACTGTTTGCTAAGGTGCGGTAATACAGCTAATAGGGAGAAATGTAGACTTACAACTAATACTAAAGTTAATGATCAGCGGTGTTAACATATTGCAATCTAAATCATCACACAAATTAATGTATATAATAGATTTATTTGATTACCCTTCAAAATGTTTCCCAAATTTTGCTTGTTTGTGATCTCTGTGGAAATACCATCCCGTTTGCTGAATAGCATGTGATCTTAAGGTCCTTTCATTAAGAGACGTATGTGGGGTATCCTTTATCAATGAAATTGCAATGTCCGATGACAGTTTTATTAGTTTTTAAATGACTAATATTCAGAAACATTAATATGAAGTATTGTTTTTTTAATTAATATTTAAAACATTTAAAATAATATCTAAATGGACACGTAATTAGTAATATTAAACTAAACTGAAATAATAGCAAGACCTTTGTCACCAATCGGTAATTATAAGGGTGTTGAAATGTGCATCACATTTAGCCAAGCACATGATCTGTGAAAGATCTGTGAGGTGATTTCCTCAGCGAGATGGAGTACTGCCGATGGACTCATTGTGGAGTTTAGCAACAGAGTGCATTGACAGATGGAGTGCCATCTGTCATTCAATAAATTCAAGTCTACTGCATTGACAGTGCATGCATGGAAGCCTGAGGCATGTGGCCATTTAAGCTGCTAAATGCTGGCATTCAGATTGGAAACTTTGGCAGATGTCCAAGAGTTCTAGCCCAATAGTACTTGAACCATAAGTATAACTTTGCCTGTTTCAGTTGTTGATGTGTTACGCATATTTGAACGTCCTTGTGGTTCGGGTTAATGTCGTTAGAACACATTTAATTGATTGGATGAAAAATACAGCATAGAATCAGGAATTTGACCCACCAAGTCCAAGTTTTATGCTATCCCACTTTCTCATCCACTCCCTACGCACTAGTGGCAATTTACGGAGGCCAATTAACCTGCAAAACCTCATCTCTTTGAGATGCGGAAGGAAACTGGAGTACCTGGAGGAAACCAAAGCAATCACAGGCAGCACGTGCAAACTCCACACAGACATCATCTGAGGTCAGGATTAAACTCAGGCCTCTGGTGCTGTGTGGAAACAGTTCTACAAGCTGTGCCACCCCACATTTATAGAACTTTTAAATATAAATTGAAATCTGTAAAACTATTTTTTAAATGAGTATAGGTGGTATTGTGGCGGTCCCTGGGGGGTAAGCCACTCCTTGGATCATCCCCCTCGCCGAGTGAAGGACAGGGGACTGGTCTGCCACGGGGTTTCCAGTCGACCCTGGATTTAGTGCTCTCGAGGTGTGTGTGTGGTGTGCTCTCGTTGTAAGCATTAAAGTCTGCTAATTGAACCCATCTGGCGTCTGGCCTTTTACTGACCTCGTTCAGGCCGCTACACTGGTGACCCACGCGGTCCATCACGCGTCGTGATGGAGAATAACGCCGTTGCGTTGAAGCTCCCTACTATGTGGACCGAAGAAGCTGACACTTGGTTCCAGCAGGCAGAGGCACAGTTTGCTTTGAGAGGAATTACAGTAGATGAGACTAAATATTATTATGTGATTGGGGCGCTGGACCAAGCGACCGCAAGGAGAATTAAGCCGTTCCTCAAGACCCCCCCGGTAACAAACAAATATAGCGGCTTGAAGGCATACCTTATCAGGAGGTTCGGCCTAGGTGACTCCGAGCGGGCAGCTCGGATTTTCAGAATGGAGGGGCTGGGCGACCGCCGGCCGTCCGACCACAGTTTGGCCATCAACGCGTCCAAATGCCGTTTCGGGGTGACGTCTATCGACTTCCTCGGCCACCGCGTGACTCCACAAGGGGTGGTGCCTCTGCCGGTCAAGGTGGACGCTATCCGCAGGTTCCCCCGTCCGACCACAGTTAGGGGCCTACAAGAATTCGTGGGGATGGTCACTTTCTATCACCGCTTCCTGCCGGCAGCGGCCGCAGTCATGCGTCCGCTGTTCCAGCTGATTGCTGGTCATCGCAGGGAGGTTGAGTGGTCCGCAGAAGCATCAGCGGCTTTTGAAAGGGCTAAGCAGGCACTGGCTGAAGCCACCATGCTCGTCCACCCACGGGAGAACACCCCGACCGCCTTGACGGTAGACGCTTCTGAGATTGCGGTTGGGGCAGTGTTGGAGCAGCTCGTCGATGGATACTGGCGGCCACTCGCCTTCTTCAGCAGGCACCTCAGTGGTGCTCAACGCCGTTACAGTGCTTTTGACCGCGAGCTCCTTGCCCTATATCTCGCTGTACGCCATTTCCGCTATTTCCTGGAGGGGAGGCTGTTTACTGTGCTTACGGACCACAAGCCGTTAACCTTCGCGTTCGCCAAGGTTTCAGACCCGTGGTCTGCCCGGCAGCAGAGGCAGTTGGCGTATGTGTCCGAATACACAACCTCCATCCGGTTCGTTGAGGGCAAATTCAACAGAGTGGCCGATGCCTTATCTAGACCTGCAGTCAACGCGGTTCTCCAAGTCGCCGAGGGGATCAATTATTCCGCCCTAGCAGCCGCTCAGTTGGTCGACGAGGAGATGTCCGCTTATCGTACGGCAGTTTCGGGCCTGCAGTTGCAGGACGTTGTCTGTGGTCCTGGGGGTGCAACGCTGCTGTGCGATGTCTCCTCTGGGGTTCCGCGACCCATTGTCTCCATCGCCTGGCGGCGCAGGGTGTTTGAGGTGCTCCATGGGCTTGCGCATCCCTCCATCCGGGCGACAACTGCCCTGGTGGCCTCCCGTTTCATGTGGCATGGACTGCGGTAGGAGGTTGGACACTGGGCGCGCACCTGCATCTTGTGCCAGACCGCCAAGGTGCAACGACACGTGCGCGCGCCGTTGCAGGAGTTCCCCATTCCAAGGCAGCGTTTCGACCACATTCACGTGGACATCGTGGGGCCGCTGCTGTCGTCCCAGGGCATGACATACCTATTCACCGTTGTGGACCGCTTCACGCGGTGGCCTGAAGCCATCCCGCTACCGAATTCTGCAACGACTACTTGCGCTCGAGCCTTGGTGGTGCATTGGATCGCCAGGTTCGGAGTGCCACTGGACATAACTTCCGACCGGGGTCCTCAGTTCACGTCGGAACTGTGGGCGGCCATGGCACGTCTCCTGGGTGTTCGTCTGCACCACACGACGGCATACCACCCGCAGGCGAACGGCTTGGTGGAGCGGTTTCACCGTCAACTTAAGGACGCCCTGAAGGCACGGCTCAAGGATCTGGACTGGGTGGACGCTCTGCCGTGGGTTTTGCTGGGGATCCGCACCGCACCCAAAGAGGACTTGGCCTCATCCTCCGCCGAGTTGGTATATGGGTCTCCGTTGACGGTGCCCGGGAAATTCATCCGGTCCGCACGTGGTCAGGCGGAGCAGCCTTCGGACGCTCTGCAACGTCTTCGGCACACAGTGGGCAAGTTGGCGCCGGTGCCAACGTCTCGTCATGGGTCTTTCCGTCCCCATGTTCCGCCTGCCCTGGTGGACTGCCAGTTCGTTTTTCTGCGCAGGGATGCGCATCGGACACCTCTCCAGCGGCCGTACAAGGGTCCCTTTCGGGTACTGAAACATGGCTCATCCTCTTTCGTCCTGGACATGGGGGGTCGGCATGAGACTGTTTCAGTTGCGCGGTTGAAGCCAGCACATATTGATATCGATCAGCCGGTGTTGGTAGCGCGGCCTCGTAAGCGAGGGCGGCCTCTGTCTAGGGTACCTCCTCTGGTAACTCGGTCCCATGCACCTGTTGGTCAGTTGCCTGTTCCGGGGCAGGGCATGGTGTGTACCCGCGCTGGCCGCCGTGTACGGCCTCCTGTCCGTTTCGTGTCTCGGGTACTTGGGGGGGGGGGGGGGTCATGTGGCGGTCCCTGGGGGGTAAGCCACTCCTTGGATCATCCCCCTCGCCGAGTGAAGGACAGGGGACTGGTCTGCCACGGGGTTTCCAGTCGACCCTGGATTTAGTGCTCTCGAGGTGTGTGTGTGGTGTGCTCTTGTTGTAAGCATTAAAGTCTGCTAATTGAACCTGTCTGGCGTCTGGCCTTTTACTGACCTCGTTCAGGCCGCTACAGTATCATTTATATTGTTCCAAATACAGTTATACAATCCTACATATATAAAAATGCATTCAACTACACCACAAATATATTAATTAGATGATTAGGATTAATTGTACAGATAATTATTAATTCTGATCATCCATTCCTGTATGTATTAGAGAACATGATCTTCATGATAGAAGTTTCTTTATCATGCAGTATTTATTTTACCTAAGACAAATAAGTGACCTACATTTGCTTGCAGCACTTCAGAACTTACTTTTTATAGCTTTTATAAGGTACATTAAAGGAGCAGTTTGGTGGGAGGGTTCGATTAATTTTCAATGCTAAAAAGGAAATTGGTGCTTTATAAGGTTTAAAAGATCATTTTTTTCAAATCTATTTCCATTATGGCCTGTTACAAACTTTCAATAGAAGGTAAAAAGGTAATATAACTAAATACTGTTTGTAGATTTAACTCATGATCTATCTGTGACCTTGAATTCCTCTGATAGCTGGGCATCAAAGCCTGGGCTGTTTTTTGAAGGCAGACAGGGATGCGTTACCTTGACCATTTGGACTTTCGATTCAAGGCTTTCCTAATAATTCCCAGAGATTTATGGACGCAATTTTCCTTTCTGTTGGAACAAAATCAAAGTTGCTTTTTGTAGAGGAGTTGGGAAGATGGATGTTTACAGGAAACTTGTACATTTTTGAATCTTTCCCAATGCTCACATTTCACACATGTTTTCAAGAGTGCTTAAGTGGAGACCAAAAAGTACAATTATTTCCTCACATCTGTTCATTGCAGTAAAAAGATAATGTGAGAAGCCAATATGTGCAGTTGTGAAAGATGGATCTACAGGTTCATTGAGTTTTAATCCATTAGTTTGTTTGATATTTCCTATCCAAATATGATACATTAAAACAGTGAATATACAAGTGGGTGGGTTTGTCAAATGCAAAGATGAATAAAACATTAATTTCAAATAGTTTTTATAAGGTTAAAGCAACTATGTTTTCAATTTTATCTAAGAGAAGCATGCCACTTTTGAAAGGCCAATGTAGTTCATGGAAAAAAAGACCCCAAATTCTTGAGTCATCGTGGTAACATATTTAACCCCTTGAGATCCTATTTGCTTTGCAGATTTTAATTCAGTAACAAGACTATTTAAATTACTCGTGAAGTATTGAAATGTGAGAAACTATAGAGCTATCCATCATTTTCAATCTTCTGTGAGTATGTTGTAAAACTGCAATCTTGTTAATTACTGTAGATGGAATTAGGTCTTGGGATGTTACAGGAGTTTCAAGGAATTTGGTGCATTTCTCAATATGGATTACAGGTGGAATATGTCTTGACACAAGTCTTTTAGTCAGGAATGTTGCCAGCTTTATTGGAAAATGGGATCCATCAAAAAGGATCAAACAAAGAAGTTTGAGTCTGAAGAAGGATCTCAACCCAAAACGTCACCCATTCCAACTCTCCATGAGGTGCTGCCTGTCCAGCTGAGTTACTCCAGCATTTTGTGTTTATCTTCGGTTTAACCCAGCATCTGCAGTTCCTTCCAACATAAAGAAGTTTTTTTCCGTGTTGCACCCTCTTGAAATAGTCAGTGAACCATTGGCTGGAAGGATGCCCCACTGAGGGTCGTTCAAGCAATGAGAGACACCAGCACTTTATCAAATAAAAGTCACTATGATACAAACACTTCTTCCTCTGTCATTTAAAGTAGGAAGATCATAGCTAAGCCAAAATCCCATTCCACCCATTCAAAGCAAACTAATTATCAAATGCATTAATAATAATGAGAACTTTGCTTTATTTGGCAGTCAGTATCGTAAGCAGGCTGTACACTTCACTAACAGCAGAAAGTATTATAAATTGCTCTATTGTTAGAGATGACTGTTGCCTGTTTTTAGCAAGAAGCTGAACTTTGATCCAAAAGCAAAGTTATTATCCTTATTTGTGGCAGGGAATTGCAACAAATTACATCAAAGGAGTGATTTTTTTCCCCATCAATGCTTCTAATACCCTGAATCTCAGTTAATACAACTGTCAACCTCAGTAAAGTGGATAAAGAACAGCATACTGGAATGATCTCTGTCGGATTGCAGTCAAAGGGCTATCTTGATGCAGTATATTAGTCGAAGCTTGTCATCTGTAAGAATCTAATTTGTGGACAGGCTGTTTGGCAAACAAATAACACCACAGCTGTTTCGCATATACTGGCATAATTTTCTTTTAACCATCACAACAGAGCAAAGTCATAATTAGAGTATCATCTTTATTTACCAGATACAATTGCAAATATTTCCAACAGATTGATGACTTTCAGGAAGAGAATATTTGATGATATCAGAGAACACCTGATTTCAAGAAATTCTAGAAATAATCTTCCATAGAACAGAGCAATATACCAGACGACATAGGTTCAAGGTGAAGGGGAAAAGATTTAATAGGAATCTGAGAGGTAACTTCACACAAACAGGGAATTATAGACCAGTTAGGCTGACAGCGGTGGTCGGGAAGATGCTGGAGTCAATTATAAAAGATGAAATAGCGGCACATTTGGATAGCAGTAGCAGGATCGGTCCAAGTCAGCATGGATTTACGAAGGGGAAAACATGCTTGACTAATCCGCGGTATTTTTTGAGGATGTAACTAGGAAAATGGACAAGGGAGAGCCAGTAGATGTAGTGTACCTGGACTTTCAGAAAGCATTTGATAAGGTAGGAGATTAGTGGGCAAAATCAAAGCACATGGTATTGGGGGTAGGGTACTGACATAGATAGAAAATTGGTTGGCAGACAGGAAACAAAGAGTAGGGATTAACGGGTCCCTTTCAGAATGGCAGGCAGTGACTAGTGGAGTACCGCAAGGTTCAGTGCTGGGACTGCAGCTATTTACAATATACATTAATGATTTAGATGAAGGTATTAAAAGAAACATTAGCAAATTTTCAGATGACACAAAGCTGGGTGGCAGTGTGAACTGTGATGAGGATGCTATGAGGATGCAGAGTGACTTGGACAGGTTGGGTGAGTGGGCAGATACATGGCAGATGCAGTTTAATGTGGATATGTGTGAGGTTATCCAATTTGGTGACAAAACAGGAAGGCAGATTATTATCTAAATGGAGTCAAGTTGGGAAAAGGGGGAAGTAGAAAGGGATCTGGGGGTCCTTGTTCATCAGTCAATGAAAGTAAGCAGACAGGTACAGCAGGCAGTGAAGAAAGCAAATGGCATGTTGGCATGTTAACACGAGGAGTTGAGTATAGGAGAAAAGAGGTCCTTCTGCAGTTGCACAGGGCCCTAATGAGACCACACCTGGAGTATTGTGTGCAGTTTTGCTCTCCCAATTTGAGGAGGGACATTCTTGATATTGAGGGAGTGCAGCGTAGGTTTACCAGGTTAATTCCCAGGATGGCGGGACTGTCATATATTGATAAAATGGAGCGGCTGGGCTTGTATGCTCTGGAATTTAGTAGGATGAGAGGGGATCTTATTGAAACATATAAGATTATTAAGTGTTTGGACACACTAGAGGCAGGAAACATGTTCCCGATGTTGGGGGAGTCCAGAACCAGGGGCCATAGTTTAAGAATAAGGGGTAAGCCATTTAGAATGGAGATGAGGAAAATCTTTTACACACAGAGAGTTGTGAGTCTGGGGAATTCTCTGCCTCAGTGGGCAGTGGATGCTGGTTCTCTGGATGCTTTCAAAGGAGAGCTAGACAGAGCTCTTTAAGATAGCAGTCAAGGGATATGGGGAGAAGGCAGGAACGGGGTACTGATTGTGGATGATCCGCCATGATCACATTGAATGGCGGTGCTAGCTTGAAGGGCCGAATGGCCTACTCCTGCACCTATTGTCTATTTTGTGTTGCCTATAAAGGGTGGTGGGTGTATGGAACGAGCTGCCAGAAGAGGTAGTTGAGGCAGGGACTATCACAATGTTTAAGAAACAGTTAGACAGGTACATGGATAGGATAAGTATGGAGGGACATGGGCCAAATACAGGGAGGTAGGACTAGTGTAGCTGGGACATGTTGGCCAGTTTGGGTGTTGGGCCGAAGGGCCTGTTTCCTTACTGTATGACTCCATGACAGGACAGGAGGAGGCCCTTCAACCCAGCATATCTATGCCAAACATGATGCCAATTTAAACTGCACATCTGCATCCATTCCCTGCCTGTACATGCCTTTGAGGCATTGCTATCTAACCTGCTTCCACCACTTCATCTGACGGCTTGTTCCAGATGCCTACCACTCTTTCTGTTAAAAAATATATATAATTTCCTTATAAATCCCCTTCTCACCTTAAGCTATATCCTCTAGTGTTTGACATTTCCAACCTGAGAAAAAGACTCTTGACATCTTCTCCGAAATCTGCTTCCCACCATTTATTTATTGGTGGGTTTGCCTAATTGGACAAAAGACGGGCTACAATTGTGACCTGTTGATGTCTAATTCTTAATTTGATCAAAATTTGACTTTATTGATTCTATTAATTTAATTTCCTGCAGCTGAGGACTGAAAATTACTTTTATAAATCAACCATGTGCTAGTGATAAAACAATGGGCCAGTTTTCTTTGCTAAGACTTGCCACAAATTTCCATCTCCCTTTTTCAGCAATCCTTTTCAGGAACTTCTTGGATGAAGCTGTCTCCAATCTCTCTGCTGAGGCCTATTCCACAACAACTCCTTCCAGATATGCATTCTGTTGCTTCGGTGGGGACTGTACAAGCTCCACCCACAAAACTGCAGAAAACACTTAGACGGCTGATTCCTTTTGGGGAAGGCATCAAATGTAGCCTTAGTTCATAACTTTTCAAAGGATGACACCACCAAAGGCATTGTACTCTTTCAACACTAAATTGCATGCTCATGTCGGGGGATCGGGACTTGAACCTATGACCTCATGGCTCTGAAGTGCAAGTGCTACTATTTAGCCACAGCTGGTGCCTTATTGGTAAAGGCTCATCAGTGTAAACGGAGTACTGGCACTACATTAGTGCTGGGATAATGCTGGTAGATTTGCATCATCTGTGCATTTGCACCAATCAGTTCCAAATGCATGACTCAATGCTTTCATGTAATGTCCAATGTGCTGTATATTAACAGTCATTTATTAGCAATCAGCATATAAGATTATGCTATAACTATTCCTTAAATATTAACCATATAACCATATAACCATTACAGCATGGAAACAGGCCATCTCGGAGGAGGATGATGAATAACCCCGCACCAAAGCGGGCTGACTTCATTAATTTTTGGGGCAGCAGGTGGACAATTGGCTCTACAAAGGAGGTTGAAAATAGCAGGCTCACATTTCAGCATCCACCTCTTTCAGCTTGTGTTCAATATTGGCATCGAGATATTTATCAGAAAGCTTTAAAGCTGTAATTAATTACTAATAGGCAGTTCTAATTGTTTTCAGCCAACCACTGCTGAAATCATAACTGTGGAGACAAGAATGTGGCAGTTTTCAGCTGTCGTCACTTATTCAGTGGCCCAAAACTCAGCATTAGAAAAAAAAACTGAACTTAAAAGTACACATGGACCCATTAGCAGCTTCAGCACCAGCAGGTTCCCTGGTGTCTGCATGGTGACTGCTGTGATTAGGGACTGCATAGGTCACAGGAGAGGCAGTGTTAAGTTTCAGCAGATGTGAGGTTTGTTCATTTAGTGCATATTAACACTGCCAGTCCTGGAATCTTGCACACCATTTGTGTCCATTGGTAGCAACAGGTTTCTGAGTGCAATTAATAGTGATTTGTGATAAGTTAAAAATGGAAAATCCCCGTGTGATTGAGACAATACAGTCTCGTTGGTTGGCCTGCAGATCTGCACAGGTTGGAATTTTGCAATGATCAAATACAATGAATGCATGGCATGTAGAGGGAACAAAACAGCTCCTCTAGCCAAGCTTTGATGGAGAATCAAGAACTGTTCTATTGTTGTCACATTGAATGCACTAATTATATTCAGGAAAAGTTCTCAACTTTGACGTTCTGGAACCATTATCTGATGCCAAAAGGATGATAAAACAAGATTTGCATCTAATCTGTCTGCCCAGCTCCTGATGAACTTGTGTCTGAACTTGGTAGAATATTACCAATTTGGGTCAATAATGCACCGAGTCTGCTGCGAAAGAGAATTTTAAAAGCAGCATCAGGGAGGCACTGGCAAGGTGTTCCAGCCAAAGTCCCTCAATTAAAAGAGAAGTTTATAGGTGTTCCCTATATTCCTACGGGGCTACATGCATGATCCATTTTCTTGCTGTTCCACTATATAGGAGAATATAATACCACCCACATTATAAATTGTACACTTTTTAATTGGTGTTTTTCAGCTTGTTATTGTCCTCATTCTTTTTCACGTTCAAACCCCTTTCTTAAAAAATATCATGATCGGATATTTTGACACAAGACCCTGAACCTCTTCCACATAGATTAATGTTGGTTAGACATGAACATATTTGTCAGTGTTCCACTGAAGGATTGCAACACCACTTCATTTTGCCAAGCAAGAGAAGATTGCATATTTCTTGAAGAAATTAAAGTAGTAGAACATGAGCATAAATATCGTAATGTCTGGCATTTGGAGGGGGTGGTATTTAAAGGGGTTCAGGCTAGGATTCTTATTTTTTCTAGTTTACATAAATAACTTGTATGTAATGTATATATTTAACATGTAGCAATATCACGAACAAAGAAAATGCAATGACAAATATATTGCAGTATAATGCATTCAGACAAATGACAATTAAGTAACACCAGGAAATAATGCTGAAAATGATGAAAAACCATCTGCATTTTAAAATATTTAATAAGTGGGATTTATTTCACTCAGAGACTTGGAAAGTGGTGACAATTTGTAGAAAAGTCTAGAAGCTGAGAAGCAATGCTAAAATAGTAGTTTCCAGTAATTTTGCTTTTACCACATGTTACAAATAGAGGCTCACGAGAAGAAGATAAGGACACCAATTCCCTTCGATAATCATCTAAACAATCTTGAGGCTATTGGCCTAACTGTATATTTTCACTATGTAACATAAAGGACGTGCACAGATGCCACCCCAAAAGGCAGCAAAAGTAAACTCCTGTATGCATCTGGCCAGATAGGGTTAAGCTTTGTAGTTTAAACTGCATCAGAAAAAAATGTGAGAATGTTCCTGGATGTACAAGAAAAATCCAAACAAATGGGACTAGCTTGGAGGGGGCATCGTGGTTGAATTGGACAGAAGGACCTGTTTTCATACTGCATGATTCTATGTGGAGCAGACTGGATTTCTTGAACAAAGAAAGAGTATATTGGGAAAATCTATGGGTTAGAATACATTAATATATTGGGGAGAGGGGGAGGGTAGGGAGAAACAGGATTATGTGATGTACAGGTCTACATCCACAAGGGTGAATGATCTAATTGTCTTCGTCCAGAGATGAATGTGAGATCATTTGGCACACTTCAAGCAACCTTTCACAGGGTGCAGAGTAGCTGGTACTTTCGATGACTCAAAATTCCACAAGACCAAATATTGATTGTGAATGAATTTCATATTTACTGCTCATCTATACCAACCCTGAACACATGAACCTCTTAAATACTCAAACTTCAAAAATAAGTCTGAAAGCAACGCTCAAAATGTTACTATGATAAATAAAGCTAAAATAAATATCAGGAACAAATAACTTACTTACAGTAAATAGTTTATTTAAACTATTTATTAACACACAAACATTTCTAGAAAGCTTGAGAGAGGCAAAAACATTAAGGATAATTAAAATGTAAATAAGTATTAAGATGGAAGAAGTTGACAACCTGTAGGATGAATGTTGGTGGCTTAGATTTCTTGCGTTGTTAATTGCAATCATTTATAACTTTTGCACATCCTCTATGGATGAAAGAAGAAATAAAATAGATGCAGTAATTTTAAAGGAAAGTGTGGGTGCAAAGCACTTTGCATCTCATTCCAGGTGCTCACCAAGGAATAAAGCACAATTGTTACACACATCTCATGCTGAAGACTTTGGATTAGAAGTACACTGAGAATTTTCACAGTTGTGGAAAAGCCAAGTTACAAATGTGGCAGTGAATTAACCATTGACATTTGGCATTTTTAATACAAATTGGGCATGCTAGATTTGCATCTTTGATCATTATGTAGACAATTGTCACTTTTGTATTTTACCTTCTTTCAATCCAATACACCAATATTCAAATATTATTCTTGTTGATTTCCCATGAAGTAAATTATTTCTTATAAAGAATACATTGAGGCATTTGGTTGTAGCTGTAAAATATTTTTTTTATTTTATGAAATGTTTTATGGACCCTATCAATATCAAATTTCTTTTGTTCTAAAATTCTGGAATAATTCATTGGAAAGTATTGCTAATAAATTAGATAGTATCTATAATGCGACATTTCTTCTACCCAACACCAGAATAATGCCAGTGTTTAACCATGCACTAAATATCTAGAATGAACAATGTTTCAATTGATGGTGGAGTCTTTTGCATTGCCCTCGGTTGCTCCAGTGGGCTTCTTAGAGTCATAGACATTAAGTACAGAAACTGCCCAGTCAGAGTTGAGCATTAAGCACCCATTTTATTTCAAGAGAGTTTTGTATACAAAAACAGGGATGTAATGCCGAGGCACTGTAAGGCAATGGTAACTCCACATTTGGAACATTGTGAGCAGTTTTTGGCACCATATCTGAGGAAGGATGTGCTGGCTCTGGAGGGGGTCCAGTGGGGGATTACAAGAATGATCCCAGGAATGAGTAGATTAACCTAGGATGAGCGTTTGTCAGCACGGGGCCTGTACTCGCTGCAGTTTAGAAGAATGAGGGGGGTCCTCATTGAAACACACAGAATAGTGAAAGGCTTGGATAAAGTGGATGTGGAGAGAATGTTTCCACTAGTGGGAGAGTCTAGGACTAGAGGTTATAGCCTCAGAATTAAAGGACGTTCTTTTAGGAAGGAGATGAGGAGACATTTCTTTAGTCAGAGGATGGTGAATCTGTGGAATTCTTTGCCACAGAAAGCAGTGGGGGCCAAGTCAGTGGATATTTTTAAGGCAGAGATAGATAGATTCTTGCTTAGTACAGGTGTTGGATGTTATGGGGAGAAGGTAGGAGAATGGGGTTAAGAGGGAGGGATATGATTGAACGGCAGAGTAGACTTGATGGGCCGAATGACCTAATTTTACTCCTATCACTTATGACATTACGACCTTATTTGTACACCAATCCTATCCTAACCCAATGTGTTATCCCCCACATGTGGATTAAATAGCAGAGTCCACAATGGATTAAATAGCAAAAGTGGTCATCAATTATAGGACAATGAAAGAGCTGCCACAACAAAATATATGTTCAATGTTTCTTGATGACCATCTCCCTTAAATTGCAAAGCAGATTAGTTGACCTTTGGCCTTGAGCAGATTCTGTCGATGCTGTAAGTACAACTGTTCTATGCTTCACTATGTGATGGGCGACTGTCCAACTTTGCTCTGGTTCTGTTATCCTTCGTAGGGGCAGAGTGGATGTTTCATATATTTTTAAATGGTCGTTGTGATGCACAATGAGTAGTCAAGTTTCCACAATGTGCTGCCAGTGGTCAGGAAAGAACTGAATTAAAGTCAAACCTACCTATAACTTTAGTTGAAGACTTCAAAGCATGTGAGGAGACTTTTGTGTTGGTTCAGACTAGATTGTTCAATTTAGTAATGGCACTAATAACTTGAAATTGGATCACGTGGTGTTGGTTTCTCAGTGCTACACAATCCAAATTCAAATTTCTCTGGAGTAAATTGCACCAGTGAACAATTCTGGGTAAAGTTGTGCCAGTTGCCAAATTATTGTATTTATGACTAACATTCCATAAATTGCAGCAGTGTTCTGATGTTGACTCAGCAATGGCTGAATGTCATTTATTATGCACAGCTACTTTCAATATTTGTGCCATAAACTGGAACACAAAACTCCATATGATGACCATGGAAAAACATTCTGAGCAAAACCTAGAGCACAGTGCATGACACACACACATTCTGTTTTGTTGCCGCAGTTAGCTCTAAACTAACTTTTAAATGAGTTTTTCAGTGCACCACAGGCAGCATTTAGTTATACAACTCTTCATGAGATACATAGATACATAGATACATAGAAAATAGGTGCAGGAGTAGGCCATTTGGCCCTTCGAGCCTGTACCGCCATTCAATATGATCATGGCTGATCATCCAACTCAGTATCCCGTACCTGCCTTATCTCCATACCCCCTGATCCCCTTAGCCACAAGGGCCACATCTAACTCCCTCCTAAATATAGCCAATGAACTGGCCTCAACTACCCTCTGTGGCAGAGAGTTCCAGAGATACACCACTCTCTGTGTGAAAAAGTTTTTCCTCATCTCGGTCTTAAAGGATTTCCCCCTTATCCTTAAGCTGTGACCCCTTGTCCTGGACTTCCCCAACATCGGGAACAATCTTCCTGCATCTAGCCTGTCCAACCCCATAAGAATTTTGTACATTTCTATAAGATCCCCTCTCAATCTCCTAAATTCTAGCGAGTATAAGCCAAGTCTATCCAGTCTTTCTTCATATGAAAGTCCTGACATCCCAGGAATCAGTCTGGTGAACCTTCTCTGCACTCCCTCTATGGCTATAATGTCCTTCCTCAGATTTGGAGACCAAAACTGTACGCAATACTCCAGGTGTGGTCTCACCAAGACCCTGTACAACTGCAGTAGAACCTCCCTGCTCCTATACTCAAATCCTTTTGCTATGAAAGCTAACATACCATTCGCTTTCTTCACTGCCTGCTGCACCTGCATGCCAACTTTCAATGACTGGTGTACCATGACACCCAGGTCTCGCTGCATCTCCCCATTTCCTAATCGGCCATCATTTAGATAATAGTCTGCTTTCCTGTTTTTACCACCAAAGTGGATAACCTCACATTTATCCACATTATACTGCATCTGCCAAACATTTGCCCACTCACCCAGCCTATCCAAGTCACCTTGCAGTCTCCTAGCATCTTCCTCACAGCTAACACTGCCCCCCAGCTTAGTGTCATCCGCAAACTTGGAGATGTTGCCTTCAATTCCCTCATCCAGTTCATTAATATAAATTGTAAATAGCTGGGGTCCCAGCACTGAGCCTTGCGGTACCCCACTGCCTGCCATTGTGAAAAGGACCCGTTTACTCCTACTCTTTGCTTCCTGTTTGCCAGCCAGTTGTCTATCCACATCAATACTGAACCCCCAATACATTGTGCTTTAAGTTTGTATACTAATCTCTTATGTGGTACCTTGTCGAAAGCCTTCTAAAAGTCCAGATACAACACATCCACTGGTTCTCCCCTATCCACTCTACTAGTTACATCCTCGAAAAATTCTATAAGATTCGTCAGACATGATTTACCTTTCGTAAATCCATGCTGACTTTGTCCAATGATTTCACCACTTTCCAAATGTGCTGCTATCCCATCTTTAATAAGTGACTCTAGCAGTTGCCCCACTACCGATGTTAGACTAACTGGTCTGTAATTCCCCGTTTTCCCTCTCCCTCCCTTCTTAAAAAGTGGGGTTACGTTTGCTACCCTCCAATCCAGAATCTAAAGAGTTTTGAAAAATTATCACTAATGCATCCACTATTTCTGGAGCTACTTCCTTAATGCAGCCTATCTGGCCCTGGTGATTTATCGGCCTTTAATCCATTCAATTTACCCAACACCACTTCCCGACTAACCTGGATTTCACTCAGTTCCTCCATCTCCTTTGACCCGCAGCCCCCTGCTATTTCCGCCAGATTATTTATGTCTTCCTTAGTGAAGACGGAACCAAAGTAGTTATTCAATTGGTCCGCCATATCCTTGTTCCCCATGATCAATTCACCTGTTTCTGACTGCAAGGGACCTACATTTGTTTTAACTAATCTCTTTCTCTTCACATATCTATAAAAACTTTTGCAGTCAGTTTTTATGTTCCCTGCCAGTTTCCTTTCATAATCTATTTTCCCTTTCCTAATTAAGCCCTTTGTCCTCCTCTGCCAGTCTCTGAATCTCTCCCAGTCCTCTGGTATGCTGCTTTTTCTGGCTAATTTGTACGCATCATCTTTTGCTTTGATACTATCCCTGATTTCCCTTGTTATTCACGGATGCACTACCTTCCCTGATTTATTCTTTTGCCAAACTGGGATGAACATTTTTTGTAGTTCATCCATGCAGTCTTTAAATGCCTTCCATTGCATATCCACCGTCAACCCTTTTAGAACTAATTGCCAGTCAATCTTGGCCAATTCACGTCTCATACCCTCAAAGTTACCTTTCTTTAAGTTCAGAACCGTTGTTTCTGAATTAACAATGTCACTCTCCATCCTAATGAAGAACTCAACCATATTATGGTCACTCTTGCCCAAGGGGGCACGCACAACAAGACTGCTAACTAACCCTTCCTCATTACTCAATACCCAGTCTAGAATAGCCTGCTCTCTCGTTGGTTCCTCTACATGTTGGTTTAGATAACTATCCCGCATACATTGCAAGAAATCCTCTTCCTCAGCACCCCTGCCAATTTGATTCACCCAATCTATATGTAGATTGAAGTCACCCATTATAACTGTTTTGCCTTTGTTGCACGGGTTTCTAATTTCCTGTTTGATGCCATCCCCAACTTCACTACTACTGCTAGGTGGCCTGTACACAACACCCACCAGCGTTTTCTGCCCCTTAGTGTTTCGCAGCTCTACCCATACCGATTCCACATCCTCCAAGCTAATGTCCTTCCTTTCCACTGCGTTAATCTCCTCTCTAACCAGCAACGCTACCCCACCTCCTTTTCCTTTCTCTCTATCCCTCCTGAATATTGAATATCGAATATCCCTGGATGTTCAGCTCCCAGCCTTGGTCACCCAGGAGCCATGTCTCCGTGATCCCAACTATATCATAATCATTAATTGCTATCTGCACGTTGAACTCATCCACCTTATTACGAATGCTCCTTGCATTGAGACACAAAGCCTTCAGGCTTGTTTTTAAAACACTCTTACCCCTTATACAATTATGTTGAAAAGTGGCCCTTTTTGATTTTTGCCCTGGATTTGTCTGCCTGCCACTTTTACTTTTCACCTTGCTAACTATTGCTTCCGCCCGCATTTTACACCCCTCTGTTTCTCTGCTCACCCATTTAAGAACCCTACCACCTCTTATTCTCTGTTTATTATTGTTTTCTTCTTTCCCCCCTACATGTTGGGTCTGAGTGCTTTCCTTCTCTGCCTCCTGCCTCACACACTGTCTAATAGCATTCTCTATTTGAGTCCCTCCCCCCAACCATTCTAGTTTAAAGTCTCCCCAGTAGCCTTTGCAGATCTCCCCGCCAGGATATCGGTCCCCCTCAGGTTCAAGTGCAACCCATCCTTTTTATACAGGTCGAACCTTCCACAAAAGAGGTCCCAATGATCCAGAAATTTGAATCCCTGCCTTCTGCACCAGTCCTTCAGCCACGCATTTATCCTCCACCTCGCTCCATTCCTACTCTCACTGTCGCGTGGCACAGGCAGTAATCCCGAGATTGTTACCTTTGCTGTCCTTCTCTTTAACTCCCCTCCTAACTCCCTAAATTCTCCTTTCAGGACCTCTTCTCTTTTTTTACCTAAGTCATTGGTACCTATATGTACCACGACCTCGGGCTCCTCTCCCTGCCCTTTCAGGATATCTTGGACACGTTGAGATACATCACAGACCCTGGCACCAGGGAGGCAAACTACCATCCGGGTCTCCCGACTGCGTCCACAGAATCGCCTGTCTGACCCCCTAACTATAGAGTCCCCTATTAGTATTGCCCTCCTCTTCTTTTCCTTACCCTTCTGAGCAACAGGGCCGGTCCCTATACCGGAGGCCCGGCCGCTGTCGCTACCCCCAGGTAGGCTGTCCCCCCTAACAGTGCTCAAACAGGAGTACTGCAGGGAACTCAAGGGAGGTTCAGTTACCTCTGTGAGTTGTTTCGTAGTAGCACGGCTAAGTAGAGCTGTGCCTGATAGTACCAGCGACTCTGATTTGATCCTGGCCTCCAGTGTTGTTTGAGTTGAATTTGCCTCTTCTCTCTGTGACCCTGTGGCTTTCCTTTGGTGCTACAGGTTCCTCCCACACCCCAAAGTTGTGGTGGGAAGGTTACTTGCGGTAAAATAGTAAGATTAAACGAGAACTTACCAGTTTGAAGTTTGATCTGTATTTTATGAGGAGGTACGATGAGGGATTACGTGAAGAACCCGTCCAGCACGCATGCGCGACATTCTTCAAAGCAGCGGTGTGGAATCACAGGAAACACAATAATTGAAATAAACATAGTAAAGAAAAGGAGAACTAAGATACCAGTTGATCTATAATTGAGAGTGGGAGCGGAGGGCACGTAATCCCTCATCGTAACTCCTCATAAAATACAGATCAAACTTCAAACTGGTAAGTTCTCGTTTAATCTTACTATTTTACTTCGGAGTCACGTGAGTGACTACGTGAAGATTTTAAAGCTCTGTGATTTCAAACCGTGTAACAGTTCATACTTCACTCGCTGCCGAATTCATTCAAGGGAGGAAGTATGTTATCGTAATCAACCATGAATCTGTTTGTAAACAATAATGGTATTTATTAAACAATAACAAAAGAAAAATGCTCCCCTGGGCTTAAATTATATATTTGCAGATTCTAAAACTCTTTCTGCAAATAACACAGGTTCTGCTAGCGGTTTGTTGTAGAACGTTTGGAACGTTTTCTCCATGGACCACCCCGCTGTAGCCAGGATGTGGTCCAGTGGCACGTCCATCCTTTTAACCGCCGATATGGATGCTACCCTGGTGGAGTGAGATGTATATACGTCAGTATCTACTCCAGCAGCTCCCAGTACCTGCTTGAGCCATCTTGAGATGGTTTGGCTCTACACCCGACCATGAGGTTTCTTGTGGCTGACCCATGAGGCTTTTTCTCTCCCTCGGGAATCTCTTGTTGTGTTGATGTAAGTGAGTAAGTGAGTCAAGACACACAACCGTGGGTCAGGTGGGTATGCCCGGAAATCCATAACTAGGCCTGAAGTTATTGGCCTGCTCTGCTTTACAAGCTCCTGAATGGTGAATGAGACCCGGTCTGGTGTTATAACCATGTTGTCCAGTCGCAGAAAGTGGAGGGACTGGACTCTTTGTGCTGAAACTAGTGCCATCAGCATGACCGTTTTCAGGGTTAGCTGTTCCAGGGTGAGAGACCTGGCTGGTGACCATCCCCTTAGGTATGTCAGGACCACACTGACATCCCAGATTTGGGTGTACCTAGGTCCAGGGGGGTTGGAGTTGAATATACCCCTCATGAGTTTGATCACCAGCGGGTGAGACCCTATGGCCTGTTGACCTGGTGCTTGTTTTAAATAGGCTGACAGAGCACTTCTGGCAGTATTGATGGCGCTGTAGCTCAGTCCTTCATTATGGTGAAGGCTAGCCAGGAACTCCAGTACATTGGTTATGGTTGTAGATGAGTATGTTGTCCCAGTATTCGAGCAGTATCTTTCCCACTTCCTGATGCTCGATAGGTATTATTTCCTGGTGGACATACGGTGGGACGCTGTCATCGTGTTGATGGTCCTGTCAGACAATCCCAGGCCCAGCAGTGGTCTTTTCATAATCGGCAACCCAGTAGGTTAATTTTGTCATGGCATGGATGAGTCAATAGCTCTGGGTTATTGGGAAAGGTCATAGGAGTTTCGATGCCCATGTCGAGGACCACTGGGAACCATGGCTGTGTAGGCCAGTCGGGTACTATCAAAATACCTGAAGCAGAGTCCATCTGTATTTTGCGTAGTACCCTACTGATGAGGCAGAAGGGGGGAAAAGCATAAAATAAATAGTTTCCCCAGTTCAGCGCGAATGCATCTATCACTGCTGCCTCAGGGTTTGGTTCCCAAGCGACATACATTGGTACCTGGTGATTTAGTCTGGATGCAAAGAGATCGATATCTGGTGTGCCATATTGCTTTGTAATTTTAGGAAAAGCTTTAGGATTTAACATCCATTCGGTGTTATCATTGAATTTGCGTGACCTGGTGTCTGCCACTGTATTTAGCTTACCTGGTAGGTAAGTTGCAGATAGCCAAATATGTCTATCGACACACCATTGCCAGATTTTGTTGACCAAATTGTCACATGATATCAATTTTATTCCGCCCATATGGTTAATATAGGCCACCACCGTAGTATTATCAATCTGTAAACAAACATGCAAATGGTGCATATTCGTAGAATATGCTTTTAAACCATAAAACGCACCCAACATTTCCAAATAAATTATGCCCAGTGTTTGTAGTAAAGATGATTCTAGGTTAGTCCATCTACCACCTGTGCTGGATATGGTATTAGTTGCTCCCCAGCCTTGAGCACTGCCATCTGTTTGTATAGTTAACGTTGGGTTATTGATGATGATAGGGCTGGAACTATGCCAAATGTGCTCTATCCACCACTGTAACTCTGATATTGCTTCAATGGGTAATTTCATGGTTCGGTCAAAGTGACCTGCATGTCATTTTAACGCCTGTACTTTTGCTCTTTGTAGGTTTTGATAGTGCAGAGGTCCAAATTGTGTAGCTGGAAATGCTGCTACCATTTTGCCAATTACTCTTGTCACTTGTCGGATGGTTGGTCGATCGCTAACCATTAAATTGTTACATGTCTGTGCCAATTCTGCTGCTTTATCTTTTGGCAACGTTACAGACATGTGGACTGAGTTAATTGTGAATCCCAGATAGTCCATAGTTGTGGATGGCGTCAACTTAGATTTATCTGGATGTAAGACAAATCCCAGGGTTTCAAACAATTGTTTGGTAGCTAATACAGCTGATTTAGCCAACTCCATGGTTTTGCCTACTATTAGAATATCATCAAGATATGCCATGACAATATGTCTCTGTTTTTTTAATGTTGCCAAGGCTGGTTTTAATATCTTGGTAAATAGTCTTGGGGCTGATGTTAACCCATTAGGCAATGCTTTAAACTGCCATAGTTGCCCCCATCCAGGTAAATTTCAGGTATCTGCGATGACCCTTTTGAATGGGTACTGTATAGTAGGCATCTTTTAAATCAATGCTTGCCATAAAGTATCCTTTAGAAATCAGTTGTTTGGCAGTTACAAATGTTTCCATTTTGAAATGTATATACTTAACAAAGGTATTTAGTGAGGTTAAGTCAATGATGATGCGACATCCACCATCTTTTTTGTTTTTGGTAAATATATTTGAGACAAATTCCAAAGGTTCATGTTTGGATTTCTCAATGACACCCTTTGTAAGTAACCTCACCAGTTCTGCTTGACCCTCTAGTTTTTCTTTGACTGAGAGGGTAAAGACCCTTTGGGGTACTTGCTGAACTGGTGGCATATTTTCTTGAATGAACTCTATTTTGTATCCACGAATACTGTTAAGTATATAACTATCATTCGTGATAGACCTGCATGCTTCAATGAACAGGTGTAATCTCCCCCCTGTTAGTACAGTTCCCCCACTTTTTATATGCTGGTAGGAACCAGACCCACCTACCTCCATAGTTATGGGAGTGTTCCTTTCTTCGGTTTCTTCATCCGTCGTTGTATTGCTGGATGTACTGCTGGTTGGGGGTGGCGCATTTTCCATGGGGTCTGCTCTGGGCCCTGGCCTAAAAAAGGCTTTCGGGGATGGTATGCGGACCCCGAGCTTTCACCAGTCCCATAAGTTTGACGTCGACTGGTGGACGCGGTGGGGTACTGCCGTCTGGGTTGTGTGGGTCTGCTCGTTCCGGGGCCTGCCCTCATGAGGCCGAATGCTTTGGACTCTTCCTCCAGGTCTTTCACTTGTTTTGACAAGTCCTTTCCAAATAACAGGATCTGTCGCGCATGCGTGCTGGACGGGTTCTTCACGTAGTCACTCACGTGACTCCGAAGTAAAATTGATCTAGTGCATAGGTGAGATTATGTTATAGGTGGAGGAGGGGGGGACTTTAGTTTAGCTTAGAGATATAGCGTGGAAACAGGCCCTACGATTCCGCACCGACTAGCGATCCCCGCACATTAACACTATCCTACACCCACTAAGGACAATTTACATTTATTTCAAGCCAAATTACATACAAATTTTCTTTGGAGTGTGGGAGGAAACCGAAGATCTCGGAGAACGTACAATCTCCGTACAGACAGCACCCATAGTCGGGATCAAACCCAGTCCTTCGGCGCTGTAAATCAGTAACTCTACCGCTGTGCCACCGTGCCACCCTTGATCAAAATGTCATTAGTGTGGAATAGATGTAAATATGTGCCATGTTTTCTCAGGCTGTATTGACAGTTATGTAATATTCTGAAGGACACCCTTTGGCCACAATCTTGTGCTTGCATTGAACTCTATCTGGAGGTGAAGGTCATTATTGCTCTCAGCCTTCTGGCCACTGCTTCATTCCAGGAGACTGCCACAGATTGCTTAATTTGATCACTGATATTTTTTCACTGATATTTCTTAAATTGCTTCTTATTGCAGCATCTGAGGGGTCAGCAAAGTTCTTTACGTTCAGGGGAAAGTTCCATTTTATTTCAGTAAGGAGAAAATGGCACTGAGGCCAGGAGGATTGTACCCGATGTTTACTTTCCATGCACCCAAAGTTTGACTGCAAATAGGTTACCACGAATAACTCACATTTACTTATTAACTTCCTCCAGATCTTTAAAGATCACATGAAAAGTTCATGCCATGTTTCAGTCAACTTCCATGGCTCCATTATTCTTATGTGTACATTTGCCTTGGTATATGGATTCTGGGGATAAAGGCTTTTGCTTGATTCCATGACTACTCGCATCTGTTCTCTCTCCATCTTCACAAACTTGGTGTAATGCAAGAAGAGGACATGGCAATAGTGGTCGAGAATGTCTTTCATCCGATGATTTATTCAATGCGTTTATGAGTCCAAGGATGTATAGTAGTTTCTGCCCAGATGGTACCCAGTCTGAGTAAAGCCTGGGTTGATCTAAAAAAAAAAGAAAGGGCTTGTCTCTGGTGTCCTTCCTTCTCAATGTTGACTCTCTCCAGTTATCAATGTGGAAGTTGTGATTGGATGTTGAACATACCTCTGATAGACAGAAAATGCTGGAGTATTTTGGGTCGAGACCCTTCTTCAGACCAACTCCTCCCCTGAAACGTCACCCATTCCTTCTTTTCAGAGATGCTGCCTGTCCCGCTAAGTTACTCCAGCATGTTGTGTCTATCTTTGGTGTAAACCAGCATCTGCAATTCCTTCCTACGCACCTTGAACATACCTCTACTGTGTACGAGAGAGGTGAATTCATGCATACCATATGTCTGCTCATGCAGGAGAGCAATTTGTTCAAGTGTGGCATCTTTCTGCTCATGTGGGGAGCAATATGTTGGTGTGCAGGATCCCTCTGCTCATTGAGAACAATTAGTGTTATCCCTTTGCTCCTGGAGGACCAAAAGCTGCTCATGGGTCGCACCTCTGTGTCCATTGGGAGCTGCAATCTGCTCACAGATACATCTCACTGCTCAGTGAGATCAGCAATTGCTCACCTGTGATATCTCTCTGCTCAGTGCACACATCAAGCTGTCACCTGGTACTATAATGCAGATCCTGTGGAGCTGCAGGCTGCTCCCGTGCAGTAGAGACTGGACCTCTAGCTGGATCAGGCGAGACTGTATGGAAGCAGAAAGACCTTGCATCACCTGAGCACTGATTGAGGGGTTAGTCGGTGAGCCCTTGCAGAGAATTGCACATGTGGAGGCTGACACCGCACTCTCCTTATCATCTTTCACATTTGGCCAGGCAAAGCCTGACAAACAGATAACCATCCTGCTGTGCATCTGCATTGGCTTTGTCACAAAAGCAGCCCAGCTGAATTATCTGATCCTACTTCTCTTTTCTCCCCCTCTTGTTTTTTCTCTTCAGTTCTTCCCCCTTGATGCTCAAACTGTTGTATCCCCTCACGTTCTTCCTGCCCTGGGTCCTGCTGCTCTAGTAATGGGGAAATAAAACCCCTCTCCTCCCACCTTGCAAGGAGTTTCTCGAATGAGCAGCATGCAAAACACCTTTAGAGTGATGCAGCAATTAATGATGATTTGAATTGATCACTTCAAATGAGTTGCTGTAATTACAGTGAAATATTGTTAATGTGTGTACCAGGTCAGTTTCATATATTGCTAAATATTTTAACTCCCCCTCCCATTCCCACACTAATCTTTCTGTCCTGGGCCTCCTCCACTGTCAGAGTGAGGCCCAATGCAAATTGGAGCTTGGGCAGCTTACAATCCAACGTTATGAATATTGGTTTCACTAACTTCAAGTAACTCTTGCTTTCCCTCTCTACCTGACCCTCCCCCACCCTAGTTCTCCGACTAATTTCATTGTCCTTCTGATTAAATATGGCTGAATGTATGCCTCGATGTCACCTTCCCCTCAGCTAACAATGTACCATTCTGCATTGTCTTGAACATCTGTGTTTTCACAACTTAGCCTTAAATATCTTTATGTCTCCCTCTCCCCTGACTCTCAGTCTGAAGAAGGTTCTTGACCCAAAACGTCACCTATTCGCCTGTCCGTTTGTCTTTTTTTTAATTTTTGTCTCAATAAATGTATGTTTTGATTCTAGTTTTAATTATTTTTTTAGCTGTGTATATCTGGGGGAGGGTGGGGGAAACCGTTAATCTCTTCCCTGTATGTGGACCCGACTTTTTCCCTGTCGGGTCTCCGATGTCGTTGGGCCTAACATCGTGGAGCCGGCGGCGGCCTCCAGCCGGAACCAACCTGAGGGCTCCAGTCGCGGAGCCTGCGGACCTGCCATCGCGGGGCTGGCCGATTTCGGAGTGGGAGGAGCTGTGGTGGCGCGCGGCTGTGACCCGACTTCGGAGCTTCAGAGGCTCCGGCCGCAGGCCCGGTGGACAGGAACATCGGGAGCTCGCAGGTCCCTGGTGGGAGACCGCTTTTCAGAGCTTCAGAGGCTCCGGCCGCACGCCTGGTGAACAGGAACATCGGGAGCTCGCAGGTCCCTGGTGGGAGACCGCTTTTCGGAGCTACCGCAATGGCATCTTCTCCCGCCGGAATCGCGGGGTTAAATGACTTGTAGCGGTTTAACGGCCGCGGGACTTACCATCGCCCGCCAGGGGCTTTAACATCGGGAGCCCCAGTCGCCTCGACGTTACAGTTGGACTGCTGGACCGCGGGAGAAGAACAAAGGGAAGAGATAAGACTTTTGCCTCCCATCACAGTGAGGAGGTGTTGGAGATTCACTGTGATGGATGTTTGTATAAATTGTGTTAAGTGTGGGTCTTGGGTTTATTTGTAAGGTTAAGACTGTAGAAAATGCAATTTGGTTCAAACCAAGCTGTTGGAATGACAATAAAAGGCATTCTATTCATTCTATTCTATTCTATTCTCTCCAGAAATGCCGCCTGTCCCACAGAGTTACTCCAGCATTTTGTGTCTATCTTCAGTTTCATATATTGTCTGTGTTCAGCAGGAGTTTGTGCTGTGATGACCCCTCTGCCTGTGAGAAGGAGGATCTCCTGCACTCCATTTTGTACACCCGATAGACCGTCTCCCTCTTCCATCCCATTAGCCCCTGTCCTGTTCAGCTGAGTTTGGGCATCAATACAGGAAATATACAACGTAAGGGTATGTTTTCATTTGGAGGCTTGTACACTGTGTGGAGGTCAGAGCAGAAAGAATGTCAGTGGTGATATTTTGATGGGGAGTGCTGCAGGAGACAGTGGGCTCTGTGCATTGATGAACAGAGTAGGTGTCACTGCATGAGGAATCAATTTTTTAATGGTGTTTCCCTCTGACACCTTCATGTGAGTTCCTGAATGTTGTTTGTGACATTTCTCCATAGAGTGGGAATTCATGCTCTTGGAAGGAATACTTTGAACCATCTCTCAACTTCCTTTGGTGACCCAAGTGGGCCTTCTTGCCCCCGGGTGAGCATTACTTCAAACTGATATATACTTCACATGAGTATTTCTCTGTTTCAGTAAATCCCACCTGCCTGCTGCCCCTCTCTTCTTGGTATCCGCGGTGTGTGCAGCTGCTGCCCAGCTACTTCGGAAAATCTGCCTTTTAGAGCTGACGCCATTTTATGATGCACAATGTGGTGGTGGCTGTGATAAATTTAGCTTTGCCCCATTGTGTACTCAAGGGTCACATATTTGGAGTGTACATCTTTTTATTTTTTATTTTAATTTTTTTAATTTTTATTTATTAGAAGTACAATACATTACAACCAATTACATTAGTACTCATCACGTATATCGTATTACAATTAATGTACTCCGTCATTTTTTACACTAATAAAGGGAAAGGATGAGATTGAGAGAAAGGAGAGAGTGAAGGAAAAAAGTGAAAGTGTAAAAAATGTGACAACAAAAAAGAACAAAGACCCTATAAGAAAGAAATTTAAAAGAAAAAGAATTAAGAAATAGACCCTAAAAAAGAAGAAAAAAGAGAAAGAGGGAAAAGAGAAAAACAAATACTTTGTTGTAAGCATCACGCAAATGGGATATACCAACTCTCCAGCTTTCATCCCCCCTTACCTGACATCAGTTTTTTTTAAAGTACTTTTGCACCCTATACTTGTAATAATTCTATAAATGCAGACCACGTCAGGTGGAAGTGATCTGGTTTACCTACCAGGAGGAGTCTTATCTCTTCTAGGTGTAATGTTTCGAACATATTTGAAATCCACATGTTTATAGTTGGTATTGGAGCGTTTTTCCAGAATTTTAGGATTAACTTTTTTCCAGTTATTAACACATAGTCTATTAATATCTTTTGGAACACATTTAGTTCTGGACTATCTTCCGTTGTTCCGAAGATAATCCATTCTGCTTTGGGTATCAGTTTTATTTTAAATAATTTTGTAAAGATTTCAAAAATTTCAATCCAAAATTTTTGAATTTTTGTACAGAAAACAAATGAGTGCACTATAGTAGCTTCTTGAGATTGACATTTATCACAAATGGATGATACATTTGGGAAGATTTTATTAATTTTAGTTTTGGAATAATATAATATATGTAAAATTTTAAATTGTATTAAAGTGTGTCTTACATTAATCGAACATTTATGCACGTTTAATACATGTTCATTCCACCTTTCCTTTGAGATTTTAATAGCTAATTCTTGTTCCCAGTCTCTTCTAATACCTTCCGTAGATGGTATTTCTACATTTAAGATAATATTATACAAATATGATATTAAGTTTGCTGATTCAGCCTTTATCTGCATTGCTTCATCCAATACATCTGCTGGGCTATTATAATGATATTTTATATATTTTTTCAAATAGTCACATATTTGAAAATATTTAAAATATTGATTATTTCCCAGTTTATATTTTATTTGTAATTGTTGGAATGATAGTAATTTTCCAGTTTCATACAAGTCACCGAACGTTTTAATTCCTAGTCTATCCCATTGTATAAAAGATTTGTCAGTAATAGAGGGATTAAACGAAGGGTTATTAACTATTGGAGATAAAAGCGATAGATTTCTTAATTTTAAATTTTGTTTTATTTGTTTCCAAGTTCTGATTGTACTATGTATAATTGGGTTTTTGTTATAATTTATGTTATTCAGTTTCATTGGTGAGAGGAGGATCGCTCCAATGTTTCCAGAGGAGCAGTCCTCTCTCTCCATTACAATCCAGTCCACTTGCTGGGCAGAGTTGTCCATCAGTTGAATCATATTTTTAATATTTACTGACCAATAATAATACATGAAGTTAGGGAGTGCTAAGCCCCCTAATACTTTAGCTTTGTTCAAGTGTGTTCTTTGTATTCTATGTGATTTATAGTCCCATATAAAATTAGTAATGTCTGAATCCAGTTTTCTTTTAAACTTCTTTGGTAGGTATATAGGAATCGATTGAAATAGGTATAAAATTTGTGGTAAGAAGATCATTTTTATTGCATTTATTTGGCCTATTAAAGACATCGGGAGCGTTTTCCAAAATTTAATTAGTGTATTTAATTTATTAAGTAAAGGTTCAAAATTTGCTTTAAACATGCCTTGATATGTTCTAGTGATTTCAATACCCAAGTATTTAAATTTTTCCGTAGCTATTTTAAAAGGGAATTTTAAAAATGTGTTGAGTCTTTCGGTTTTATTGACATAATTTCACTTTTATTCCAATTTATTCTGTCTCCAGAAAAAGATCCAAAGTCCTCAATTAAATGTAATATATTTGGTATAGTAATTTAGGTTTTGTAATGTACAATAATATATCATCCGCATATAAAGATATTTTATTATTTGAATATTTAGTATTATACCCATGGATATCTGGATGTGTTCTAATTTTTTCTGCTAACGGTTCAATTATGAGAGCAAACAACTGTGGTGATAATGAGCATCCTTGTCTATTTCCCCTTGATAGTTGAAATTTCGAGGATAATATGTTATTAGTTAATATTCTAGCTGTAGGTTTATTATATAATAGTTTAATCCATAAAATAAAATCATCTCCCAGTTGGAATTTTTGTAATACTTTATCCATATAATTCCATTCTACTTGGTCAAATGCTTTTTCAGCGTCCAGTGAAATAATTGATCATTCTTGTTCTTCAAATTTATGTGAGTGCATTATATTGAGTAGACGTCTCATATTATTAGATGAATATCTCTTAGGGATAAACCCCGTCTGATCTGGGTTTATTAGTTTACTAATATATTTACTTAATCTTCTAGCTAATGTTTTTGCTAATATTTTTTGATCTGTATTTAACAATGCTATAGCTCTATATGAACCCGGTTCTTCTATATCTTTGTCTTTTTTAAGTATTAGTGTGATCGTTGATTCAGCTAATGTATCAGGTAATATTTGTTTTTTAAAAGCATATTGGTACATTTTTTGTAATCGTGGTATAATTTTGTCATAGAAGCTTTTATAAAATTCATTAGTAAATCCATCAGGACCTGGTGTTTTTCCATTCTTTAATGAGTTTATTGTATCTTCTAATTCCTTAATTGAGATTTGTGCACCCAATTCCTCTTGTTCCTTCCACTCTAACTTTGGAAGATTACAATTATCCAAGAACTCTGTAATTTTATTGGAGTCAGTTGTCGTTTTAGATGTGTACAAATTCTGATAAAATTGCGCAAATCTTTTATTAATATCCTTCGGTATGGTTAATAATTCCCCTCTATCTGATTTAATTCTTTTTCTTGTTTTTTTAGCTGGCGAGCCAAAAGTTTATGCGATTTATCCCCAAATTCAAAGTGCTCCTGTTTTGTAATTTGGAAAAGTCTTATAAGTTTGGCTGATAATAGTTTATTTAATTTAAATTTCAAAATTATTATTTTATTATGTGTACATCTTTTTGGATGGAAACATCCTAAATTGTTTTTGGTCCATTTTATTTGTGAGGTCCTGATTTAGTAGTTGGAGCCAAACATGCAAATTTGCAATCCAATTTTAAGGCTCAGGTTTTCAACATTCAACATAATAACAGAGAGAAGATTCAGAGCTGAATCTTTCTAAAATCTAACATTTGTCGTGGCTGATTTATATGACATTTTGACCTTTGCTTAAATGGAATACCTTTCAGTCAAATTTCATTTCATTGCCAGTTAAGATGTAAATTTATGACTGAATATACTCCCCAGTCCACTTATAAAGTACCCTTCGTTCTGCCTGCTGGTACCATTGCTTTTATATGCAAGATTGAAAACATGCACCAGAATGGCAATGCCAAAGAGACCAATGTAGGTGCACCCTGAAGATGTTCTTGAAATGAATGGATTATCAATGCTAATTAGGCACTTTCATGTCCTAGTGCAAGTTTACAGAGTTATTTCAGGAATTCCTATCACAGACTGGGACTACCTGGTGCTGATTGAAGTTGTGCTTGCGTCCCTCAAGGAGAAGAAGCTTATTTCAGCAAAGGGAAGTTGCTGTGCAGGTTTGGAAAGATTCACCGAGGCAATGTCAGGAATGACAGAAGAATAAGTGACCCCGTTTCCCAGACACTGCAAACAACTCCAGGAATGCAGCAATGTTCCTCGTGCTTCGGGATTTGTAATCCCTTCAGATCATGAATGAAAGGGCAGTGGGACAAGAGCAGCAGGGGAATCAATGTCAAAAGCAAGCCTCAAGGATCTGGTTGCAATTCTAGGGGAAATATTAATGACTCACACACTCAGTCAAGTCTAAGGTACCCGTCAACAATTATTATCCCCAGCCAATTGTATAAATACTGCTCCATTGGTTAGTTATGGCAAACTTGATCAATCGCCACTCCTATATCATTCACATGTCATAGCTCACATACACTGGAAACTATTCAGCTGTGGAGAGGCATATTTGCAGATATGTTGCCGTAGATTCTGACACCTTCCTCTTCCTTTCCAAGAGAAGGTGGCATGTAGCTGCTGACAGCAACAACTGACTAAAGGGAACTCCACTGTGCTTGGCAGCTAAATGTTCTGGATGTGAAGTGTTCTGAGAATGGGATTGAATAGCGGAGCCTGTAGGCAGCAGCTGAGCCGGTCAACCACTGAGATTGATGAAGTACTCATATGTATTCCTCCTTCTTGCATCCTTCACACATTCCACATCCATTATTCCACTATCTGACTATCTGTAAGATGTGGCTGGGTTAAGCATGTCATTTTATCGGCCCCTTAGATATGCTTTATTGGCACACAAAATTGCACCTGTCCAGACCATATCACCGGATATATCACCTATTCCTTTTATCCAGAGATGCTGCTGAACCCGTTGAGTTACTCCAGCATTTTGTGTCTAACTCCTTTACTCCATCTGTGACTCACAGCTTAAAAGATATACTGTGAGCAACAGAGTTGTTGAGTATGTTCAAGGCTGATGTTTTCGATCTCTAGGTCAAAGGTATGGAGAATATGAATGACAATGGATGCCTAATATTAGATCAACCCTGACCTTATTGAATGGCAAGGTAGCTTTAAGGGTCCGTACTTTAGAGATGGGATCAGTGAATGGTGAGTCACCAGACATGAAGGCCCACCTCCCAAACGGTTAGATCTCACTGAAATGACTTTGAAGAGAATTAAAGTGGAGTAGCCTTGAGAACAAGGCTGGTGGACATGCACATTGAAATGTTTTGGACATTGTTAAGCTTGCCTGAATGTCTATGTGAAATGTCCAGGAGTATCTGGTTGTCCCACTGTAATCACTCATGACTTTGAGTGAAGCCTTTCTTTTACATTGAGAAGAGGTGGCCATCTTTGGGCCAATATTTGTGAGCTCGACCATTGTGCAGCATACAACAGGTGGACAGGATGTGCTTGTGCAGCTGGTTTCATTGCACATATCACCCATTCCATGAGTACTGGAAGCAAGGATCTCTGGAATTTCCAGGCATCTTGCTGCCTTTCTAGCCGGAATGATCATAAGATCATGTGATAGGAGCAGAATTAGGCCATTCGGACTATCAAGTCAACTCCACCATTCAATCATAACTGATCTATCTTCCCCTCCTAACTCCATTCTCCTGCCTTCTCTCCTTAACCTCTGACACCTGTACTCAGGGCCGGCCCTAGGCTGATTGAACCGATTTTTCCAAATTGGGCCCCACGCCCAAGGTGGGCCCCGCGTTAATTTTCCGTATTTCATATGGAAATACAAATTCGCTTTGTTAAATAAAGATTTTTTTTAAACATTCGCCATACGGATTTTTTTTCAAAACTTACATGGTTTTGTACATGGAATACAAGCACTGTACGGTCATCAGACACAAACGATGTGTTAACAGCCTGTAGTTAACAAGTAGTTATCCAATGCATCATCAATGCATCGATCCACATTCCTCAGTAAATGTGTAATTGTGTTTTAGAAGTATTAATGACGCTGCGTTCCTTTGACTACAATTCACGCAGCGTCATTAACACTTCTTCAAAACATAATTACATTTTACTGAGGAATGTAGATTGATGCATTAATGACACATTGAGAATTTCTTAAAACTCACCATCATGAGTGAGAACTTCTTGGTGACATTCTTGGTGTGCAGGTTAGTCATTCAATTTACCTACCGACCCACGTTGTGTCTCTCTGTCTTTCGCTCTCTCCCTCCCTCTATCTCTCGCGCGCTCTCTCTCCCCGTGCGCTCTCTCTCTCCCGTGTGTTCTCTCTCTCCCGTTCCCCACCTCTCCCTCTAGCTCTCTCGGCATTCCCGGAATCATTGACGTATTGCGGTATACAAAAATGCTGGAGAAACTTAGCGGGTGAGACAGCATCTATGGAGCGAAGGAAATATGCAACGTTTCGGGTCGAAACCCTTCTTCAGACCCGGCAATTTCCTTCACTCCATAGATGCTGCCTCAAGCCCTGTCCCACTGTGTGAGATCACACAAGAGCTTAAAATCTCTGGTAGCAGCTCTGTCCCATCTTCAAATTCCCACTTTGAAATAAAATACAGTTTTCGACTTAAACATTTTGCAGCAGGATCGCGATTAGTCGATTCCCACGCATTTTCAATCATTGTTCGATTCAGTGTAATTTTCACACCTGGTTGATATCGTTTTTTTTTTAAAGATACAGTACATTACAATAAATAGTTTCAAGCATACCCGGTACTAAACGCACAAACATTAAGGTGGTTTCTGATGTTACAAACAGTTATAAATGAATATAATTTCAAAGTGAAATAGGAGATTTCCGTGGAAAGAATATTTAACCAGAATATGGCGAGGTCGCTGCAAAATGCTCACTTAAAACAATACGCCGTCAACTCAGGATTGTTTCTTATCCCTCTGACAGGTGTTTCAATCTAACCTCGCAGCTCGCTGTTAATCGATTCATAGCTATTAATTTTAATTCCTGGTCCGTAAACGCTTCAAGTTACGCTTCTTGTGTGGTGGTAAGGGGGGGGGGGGGGGGGGAATGCTAGGATAAAATACCATATATTTGTATTTATATAGCGATCCTGCTGCGAAATTTTTGTCGAAAGTTGTATTTTATTTCAAAGTGGGAATTGGAAGATAGGGACAGAGATGCTACACAGAGATTTTGATAGGAAGGAAACGTTACAGCAGCTGAGTAAAAGATTAGTCAAATGGTAGGTTCAATGAAGATCGGGCGAGGGGGATTGGGGGTGGGGAAAAAATATCTATAGCTTGGGACTTGCCTAAATGAGTACTGAGGGATTATCATTCCACACCAAATTTCTTAGACAATAATACATTTTATGCAATTATCACAACATTTTGTTGGATATGGATCAACCTATGGTACATGCTCGTAAATTAGTAAAACAAATCTTTAAGTACTGTTGTTTCTGGGATGGGATTTCTGATAACAAATAACCTACATTCTATATTTTGTCATAATGTGGCTGAAACAATGGCATATTTTGTGATATTTATTGAGATAGAAAGATACAACTGAGTTTGGGCAAGATATTACCTTGCAACATTCTGTATGTCTGATAGATATTGTGAAATGGAACTCAGAAATTATGGGAGAATTACATAAAACTACAATTCAAAGGTAATGAATATACAGAGTATTCCTATTTCCATCATGAACATACAATAGTGATATAGGACCCACTACGGTAAACTTATCTGAGGAAAGACATTCTTGCCATAGAGGGAGTACAGAGAAGGTTCACCAGATTGATTCCTGGTATGTCAGGACTTTCATATGAAGAAAGACTGGATAGATTTGGCTTGTACTCGCTAGAATTTAGAAGATTGAGGGGGGATCTTATAGAAACTTACAAAATTCTTAAGGGGTTGGACAGGCTAGATGCAGGAAGATTGTTCCCGATGTTGGGGAAGTCCAGGACAAGGGGTCACAGTTTAAGGATTAAGGGGGAACATTTTTCACACAGAGAGTGGTGAATCGCTGGAACTCTCTGCCACAGAAGGTAGTTGAGGCCAGTTCATTGGCTATATTTAAGAGGGAGTTAGATGTGGCCCTTGTGGCTAAAGGGATCAGGGGGTATGGAGAGAACGCAGGTACAGGATACTGAGTTGGATGATCAGCCATGATCATATTGAATGGCGGTGCAGGCTCAAAGGGCCGAATGGCCTACTCCTGTACCTATTTTCTATGTTTCTATGAGCTACTATGGTATGACTACGTGTTAAAAAGTATAACATTTTTACATCCTGAGTATATTTTACATGTGGACATTTTTCAACATGTTGAAAAATATTCACGAGTTACCACGTTTCCCGAGTACCTGCCGTTAGCGCTAAGAAATGGTATGTTGGCCTTTATAACAAGAGGAATCGAATATAGGAACAAAGAGGTCCTTCTGCAGTTGTACAGAGTTCTAGTGAGACCGCACCTGGAGTATTGTGTGCAGTTTTGGTCCCCTAATTTGAGGAAGGACATTCTTGCTATTGAGGGAGTGCAGCGTAGGTTTACAAGGTTAATTCCCGGGATGGTGGGACTGTCATATGCTGAGAGAATGGAGCAACTGGGCTTGTAGACTCTCGAGTTTAGAAGGATGAGAGGTGTTCTCATTGAAACATATAAGATTTGTTAAGGGCTTGGACACCCTAGAGGCAGGAAACATGTTCCCGATGTTGGGGGAGTCCAGAACCAGGGGCCACAGTTTAAGAATAAGGGGTAAGCCATTTAGAACAGGGACGAGGAAACACTTTTCTTACAGAGAGTGGTGAGTGTGGAATTCTCTGCCTCAGAGGGCGGTGGAGGCCGGTTCTCTGGATGCTTTCAAGAGAGAGCTAGATAGGGCTCTTAAAGATAGCTGAGTCAGGGGATATGGGGAGAAGGCAGGAACGGGGTACTGATTGTGGATGGTCAACCGTGTTCACATTGAATTTTGTTACTGGCTCGAAGGGCCAAATGGCCTACTCCTGAACCTATTGTTTATTGTCTATTGAAACGTTCCGAGCTCTGACGTACCCGCTACGTTCATTCTACGTGTTTACCACGAGTTTTGATTTTTTTTAAACTCGGGAGAGCTCTTGGGTGAACTCACATGGTGGGACAGAGCTTCACACCCGCTGAGTTTCTCCAGCATTTTGTCTATCTTCGATTTTCCAGCATCTACAGTTCCTTCTTAGACGTTTTGCGGTGGTGGCTGCATCTGCGTTTCCTTTCTGTTGGGGGGAAGGGGGGGAGAGTCCTGGCCCGTGGCGGCTCCTGATAAGTGATATGTTCCCTCCGCGGGTGCTGCCTTGGCCGCTGAGTTCCTCCAGCACTCTGTGTTTTTTGTTTGGCTCTGAAGTTGAAGGTGGACCCCACTGTGTCTACCTTCAACTCCCTGTCTGTGGTGGCTCAGCGGGACGGGCAGGGGCTCTGGTGAGAGGGTTGCGGTTCTGGTCGAGATCCTTCTTCAGACAATCACAAGTACTCTCACCGACGAGAGTTTAGTTCAGTCTGAAGAAGGGTCTTCTCTCCAGAGTCGCTGCGCTGCCTGTCCTGCTGAGCTACTCCAGCTTTTGTCTATCTCCAATTTCAGAGTTAGATTAAATTGCAGACTTGATTTTTAAAATCTCAAAATTTTGTAACATTGCTAGAAAATGTACCCGCATCTTGGAGGCCGAAGGTTTGGTTGTTAGCCAAGAAAAATACTTCGTTATCCCTCAGTACAGCAACATCAAGAACGATGTTGCTGTACTGAGGTATAGCCACGTCTATCCCTCATTGCTAGCAGCTGATTAAAAGCGGCTGTAAAGTGGGAAGCGGCTGAAAAAGGACAGCGCTGCTGCGGGGGGGGGGGGGAGGGAGAGTTCATTTCACAGCGTGTGGGTAGTCTGTCCAGGGGTAAAGTTGCGGGAATGGCAGGAGGTTTGTGAAGGAGGGGGTCGACCGGGGATCATCCAGCTCAAGAACGGGTCAGCGGGCGATGGATAACAGGACAGCGGGCGGTGGAGCTTACTCCATATGTCAGTGCGAGTAACCTCAATTGATCCCTGGTTCGCGCTGACACAGGAGTAGGCTCCACCGCCCGCTGTGATGTTATCCATCACCCGCTGACCCACTCCGCTCTATGATCTTTGCTCTTGAGCTGGTCCCCTCACTGTTCAGAAGGAGAGCACTGCCAGAGGTGAGCGGGCCAGCAGAAGGTGCTGAGATGGCAGTTGGTTCCGCTGTCCGGTGATGGCGGCCGCTCGTAGCCACGCGAGCTGCTTCTCTCCCTGGCCACAATGCGGTGGCTCTGCGCCCGGAGTGCCGCGGCAGCGGTGAGTGAGTGTTACTGGCATGAACCCGACCCGCTCCTTCTCAACGCTCCTTCCCTCCTCGCAACTTTACCCCTGGCTAGACCCCACACGCTGTGAAAGGAACTCTCCCCCAAATTGTCATGTTACTCACGGCACGTGACTCATTTATAATTATTTATTTATATTTCTACGAAATTTTTTCCCAATTGGGCCCCGCACCTCCTAAGGCCGGCCCTGCCTGTACTAATCAAGAATCTATCTCTGTCTTAAATATATCCACTGACTTGGCCTCCACAGCCTTCTATGGCAAGAATTCCACAGATTCACCACCCTCAGACTAAATAATTTACTCCTCGTCTCCTTCCTAAAAGAACGTGACATTCAATGTTCAGAAACCCACATTTAATGAGGTCTGTCATCCCACAGATTATAAGGATCTGAACTACCTCTCCAAGAGAATGTCAGTGATTTTGTGGAAAGTCGATCTTCTGTTCTGTGGCACAATGACCACACTCATGATCCCACTTGCATTGGTCTCACAATGCCTTCACCATTACCTGTCAGCTGCTAACTCAGACTGTGCCACCACGTGACAGCCGTACAAAGTCAAGTTAACTATGTTCATTCGTGATTCTGAACTGTTTGAGATCATCCTTTGTTGCTTTCAGAGGGGCCTCTACTGCAAATGAGTTGTCATTCACCACCTTGGCTACAGTAACTGTGGAATTTACCATTTTAGTGCTTGTAGCAAAATTAAGCCATTTGGAAGACATGGTAAATTACCGAATAGTGAAAGTCCTGGATAGAGTGGATGTGGAGAGGATGTTTCCGCTAGTAGGAGAGTAGGACCAGAGCCTATAGACTCAGAATAAAACAACTTTAGATAGGAGATAAGGAGGAAATTCTTTAGTCAGAGGGTGATGAGTCTGTGGAATTCATCGCCACAGAAGGCTGTGGAGGCCAAGTCCATGGATATTTTTAAGACGGAGATTGGTAGATTCTTGATTAGTTCGGGTGTCAGGGGCTATGTGGAGAAGGTAGGAGAATGGGATTGAGAGAAAGAAATCAACCATGATTGCATGGCTGTGTAGATATGATGGGCCGAATGGCCTAATTCTGCTCCTAGAACTTACAGTATAAACTTATGACAGGCAGCAAGGATCTATGCGTGTGATTAGTCAATGATTGCAATGATTCGATTTAGTTGGATGTAAGTTGGTTTGTTTGTTTCTTTTAAAATATAGACTTTAGAGATGCAGAGTGGAAACAGGCCCTGCGCAAGTCCGCGCAAGTCAGCGATCACCCCGTGCACTAACACTATCTTACACACTAGGGACAATTTACAATTTACAGAGCTAATGAACCTGTATGTCTTTGGAATGTGGGAGGAAACCAGAGCATTCAGAGGAAACCCCACGTAGTCACAGGGAGAAGGTATAAATTCCGTACTGACAGCACCCCTGGTCAGGATCGAACCTGGGTCTCTGGCACTTTTTGTGCACAACTTGACATTGAGTTGATCATCTACCGAGGAATCATGATGTTGGAACTGTGTTCCCACCAGGATTGTCTGCTTTATTTTTAATCGCTCATGAAGTATGGATGCTACTCCAAAGTCAAGAGTTCTCCTGAGTGTGGCCTTGAACTGTTGCCTTGGCTCTGGTGAAGAAGCACCGTGTCATTATGCAGACAGCTCTAAATTTGTGACACAGTGGTCAGATAGAAGTGGAATTATAAGATTCAAGTTCCAAAAAGTTATTTTGTGCTGGGGCCTTATTGTGGGTGACTGCTGCACTCTTCTTTGATTACTGGTAGAAGTTCACCTTTATATTGTTGGGTATTTTGCCATCATCCATTTTGTAGACTGTCCATATGCAGCTGCATTGCATGCAGTCTATCTCTCCCTGATCCTTTAAGAAGTCTCCAGTCCAGGCAAATCCCTGTTTGTACACTGGCTGCAGTTCTCTTTTCAAAACTACAGAGAACCTTTCCTCTCACTTTGATTGGAAACTCCATTGTGTTGCAAAACACTGATGCATTGCAAGCTGCAAAATGTGGTATAGACCAGCTGGCAAAGTAACCCTGTGGCTCAGATTATCTGGCCACAACCTAAACTTCCACAGCAGAGCTGTCCAAGCTGAAGTGCATTGCTTGTAAATCACTAGCCATTGTACGCATTACTCTTTGGACGGTTAAGACAGAAACATTGCTGTTTGATGATTTCTCCAACAATCATCACACGGTAACACCACGCTCTTCAATGTATAGGCCTTTTTGACAAGAACCTTTCGCCTTCTCCTCCTTTGGACCCGGCATGAAGGTCATGCCTTCAGCTCCACTCCTATTCATGGTCAAACTGGAGCCCCAGTGGGATTACAACTACAGGGCAGATTTTCTTAGTGGTGAGGAACTACAGAGGATCACATTCCATCAATGTCATACCACAGGCTGGATGACAATGGCGATTAGCTAGGCAGAGGGTTTAGAACTTGTATAGTTATGCACACTTCACTTGGTTACAGAGCTAAAAGCCAGCAATTCTGTTCAAAACAGTCAGCCTTTCAGTGGAAATTTTAAGCCAATGATATGGGAAAAATGTGGAATAATTAAATTAAAAAATAATCTGCAAACCATTAATTCATGGAGCTATACAGCATGAAATAGGTCATCTTTGCAATGCTGACCAAGTTTGCATACTGGGCGAGTTACATTTTGCTGCATTTTGTCCACAGCCATCAAAGCCCTTCCTATCCACATATCTGTCTAAATGTATTTTAAAAGTCAGAATTGTATCTTGTTCTACAGCTTCCCCTGGCAACTCATTCCAGATACAAGCACCCCTTTGAGTGAAATTGTTACCACTGAAGTCCATCTTAAATCACTCCCCTCTCATCTTAATCCTCTTTCTTCTAGTTTTTAAATCCTCTCTGTTTATTTTCTCTGTGCCCCACGTGATCTTCTACTCCTCAAAAGATCATCACTCAATGACCTGCACTCCAAAGAAAATAATCCCAGTTTATCCAAACCCCCCCCCCCCCCAACGAATCAAGCCCACAAACCCAGATAACATTCTGGTAAATATCTTCTGCCCTTATGACATCCTTTGTATGAGATATATGCTTTGTTTGGGTGACCAGAACAGCACTCAGTTTACCAATGACTAGTACAGCTGTATCATGATTGGTTTTATGTTCATAGACTTAGAAATTTGCAGCATATAAAGAATCCAATGTACAAGCCAGTCTAAAATACTTTAATTTAAACTATCATCCCATTTTCTGCAACATAGGTCTGCGGGTTACAACCCTTCACATGCTCATTTGGCTACATTTATATGTGGTTTGGGCTAATGCCTCCACCAATCCTTCAGGTAATGATTCCAGATCACTAATTGAGTGAAACAAAAAAACATCCTAAATTCCCCTTCACTGTTTTCTCACAACATCATACTAATGATTTTTGTCTTGATATCTGGTCTACAAATCACTGTTTAGTTGATATTAAAGAGAAATCTTCTTATTAGTAGTCTTAGCAAAGGCATGTGAATTTTGAATAGATGAGTAATACACCTTGATACCCAGGTTTTGTTCTTATTTTTTTCTAAGGTTTTTCCTTAGTTTTAACTAAGGATAATAAATTCAGATCAATGTTCCCCTGTGCCTGACTTTTTACATTCTTAAATCCTCCTGTCAACCTTACTCACAAAGGACATGTGCACCAATGACATTTTCCAATGATGATATTTATAATAATAATAATAACTTTTATTGTCATTGCACGTCAGTGCAACGAGATTTAGTATGCAGCTCCACCGATGTACAAGAAAAGTAAAATAAATAAATAAGCAAGCAAGCTGAGTGACGTGACCATCCGAGGGAGACTGTCCAGGGGGGGTGGGTGGGGGGGCACTCAGCAGGGCCGGTTCAGAGCCGCTATAGCTCTTGGAATAAAGCTGTTTCTGAGTCTGGAGGTTCGGGCGCAGAAGGCCTTGTAACGTCTGCCGGAGGGAAATAGTTCAAGCAGCCCGTTCCAAGGGTGTGATGAGTCCTTATGGATGCTGACGGCCTTCCTGAGGCACCGTGTGTGGTAGATGCCCTCCAAGGCTGGTAGCTCTGTCCCAATGATCCTCTGCACTCTGTGGACGACGCGCTGAAGAGCTCTCCTCTCTGCCTCCGTGCAGCTGAGATACCACACAGAGATGCCATACGTTAATATGCTCTCTGTGGTGCAGCGGTAGAACGTTGTCAGCAGCTGTTGGGGCAGACCAGTCTTTTTTAATATAAGATGAATGAACACATGAAACCCAATATTTACTCATGTTGCATTTACCCAACTGATTGTGTGAGGGATTGAAGTGTCACTAGTGAAGGTGGGTTCTAGCTGGGAACTTTCATAGTCATACAGCACGGAAACAGTCCCTACTGCCCGATTCATCCATCCAAGCTAACCGAGATGGCCATCTAAGCTAATCCTATTTTTCTGCATTGATCCCATATCTTTCTTTTCCTTTCCCACCTGTAACTGTCTAATGCTTTTTAAAGCTGCCCTACCACCTCCTCTGTTCCATATACTCTTCTCAGTGGGTGGAACCACCCCTTGCACCCACTCCTCCCATTATACGATCACCCGTCAATCCCCACAATCACTAAACATAGAAGCAAAGAAACATAGAAAATAGGTGCAGGAGTAGGCCATTCGGCCCTTCGAGCCTGCACCGCCATTCAATATGATCATGGCTGACCATCCAACTCAGTATCCTGTACCTGCTTTCTCTCCATACTCCCTGACCCCTTTAGCAACAAGGGCCACATCTAACTCCCTTTTAAATATAGCCAATGAACTGGCCTCAACTACATTCTGTGGCAGAGAATTCCAGAGATTCACCACTCCCTGTGTAAAAAATGTTTTTCTCATCTCAGTCCTAAAAGATTTCCCCTTTATCCTTAAACTGTGACCCCTTGTTCTTGACTTCCCCAACATCGGGAACAATCTTCCTGCATCTAGCCTGTCCAAACCCTTAAGAATTTTGTAAGTTTCTATAAGATCCCCCTCAATCTTCTAAATTCTAGCAAGTACAAGCCAAGTCTATCCAGTCTTTCTTCATATGAAAGTCCTGACATCACAGGAATCAGTCTGGTGAAACTTCTCTGGACTCCCTCTATGGCAAGAATGCCTTCCTCAGGTTAGGAGACCAAAACTGTATGCAATACTCCAGGTGTGGTCTCACCAAGACCCTGTACAACTGCAGTAGAACCTCCCTGCTCCAATATTCAAATCCTTTTGCTATGAATGCTAACATACCATTCGCTTTCTTCACTGCCTGCTGCACCTGCATGCCTACTTTCAATGACTGGTGTACCATGACACCCAGGTCTTATTGCATCTCCCCTTTTCCTAATCGGCCACCATTCAGGTAATAGTCTACTTTCCTGTTTTTGCCACCAAAGTGGATAACCTCATATTTATCCACATTATACTGCATCTGCCATGCATTTGCCCACTCACCCAGCCTATCCAAGTCATCTAGCAGCCTCCTAGCATCCTCCTCACAGCTAACACTGCCCCCCAGCTTTGTGTCATCCGCAAACTTGGAGATGTTGCATTCAATTCCCTCGTCCAAATCATTAATATATATTGTAAATAGCTGGCGTCCCAGCACTGAGCCTTGCGGTACCCCACTAGTCACTGCCTGCCATTCTGAAAAGGACCCGTTTACTCCTACTCTTTGCTTCCTGTCTGCCAGCCAGATCTCTATCCACATCAATACTGAACCCCCAATACCGTGTGCTTTAAGTTTGTATATTAATCTCTTATGTGGGACCTTGTCGAAAGCCTTCTGAAAGTCCAGATATAACACATCCACTGGTTCTCCCTTATCCACTCTATTAGTTACATCCTCGAAAAATTCTATAAGATTCGTCAGACATGATTTACCTTTCATAAATCCATACTGACTTTGTCCAATGATTTCACCATTTTCCAAATGTGCTGCTATCCCATCTTTAATAGCTGACTCTAGCAGTTTCCCCACTACCGATGTTAGACTAACTGGTCTGTAATTCCCCGTTTTCTCTCTCCCTCCCTTTTTAAAAAGGGGGGTTACATTAGCTACCCTCCAATCCTCAAGAACTACTCCAGAATCTAAAGAGTTTTGAAAAATTATCACTAATGCATCCACTATTTCTGGGGCTACTTCCTTAAGTACTCTGGGATGCAGCCTATCTGGCCCTGTGGATTTATGGGCCTTTAATCCATTCAATTTACCTAACACCACTTCCCGGCTAACCTGGATTTCACCCAGTTTCTCCATCTCATTTGACCCCCGGTCCCCTGCTATTTCCGGCAGATTAATTAAGTCTTCCTTAGTGAAGACCGAACCAAAGTAGTTATTCAATTGGTCTGCCATGTCCTTGTTCCCCATGATCAATTCACCTGTTTCTGACTGCAAGGGACCTACATTTGTTTTAACTAATCTTTTTCTCTTCACATATCTATAAAAACTTTTGCAGCAGTTTTTATGTTCCCTGCCAGTTTTCTTTCATAATCTATTTTCCCTTTCCGAATTAAACCCTTTGTCCTCCTCTGCTGGACTCTGAATTTCTCCCAATCCTCTGGTAGGCTGCTTTTTCTGGCTAATTTGTATGCTTCATCTTTTGTTTTCATACCATCCCTGATTTCCCTTGTTATCCACGGATGTACTACCTTCCCTGATTTATTCTTTTGCCAAACTGGGATGAACAATTGTTGTAGTTCATCCATGCAGCCTTTAAATGCCTTCCATTGCATATCCATCGTCAACCCTTTAAGAATCAATTGTCAGTCTATCTTGGCCAATTCACATCTGATACCCTCAAAGTTACCTTTCTTTAAGTTCAGAACCCTTGTTTCTGAATTAATTATGTCACTCTCCATCCTAATGAAGAACTCAACCATATTATGGTCACTCTTGCCCAAGGGGCCACGCACAACAAGACTACTAACTAACCCTTCCTCATTACTCAATACCCAGTCTAGAATAGCCTGCTCTCTCGTTGGTTCCTCTACATGTAGATTTAGAAAACTATCCCGCATACATTCCAAGAAATCCTCTTCCTCAGGACCCCTGCCAATTTGATTCACCCAATCTATATGTAGATTGAAGTCACCCATTATAACTGTTTTACCTTTGTTGCACGCATTTCTAATTTCCTGTTTGATGCCATCCCCAACTCCACTACTACTGTTAGGTGGCCTGTAAACAACTCCCACTAGTGTTTTCTGCCCCTTAGTGTTTCGCAGCTCTACTCATATCAATTCCACATCCTCCAAGCTAATGTCCTTCCTTTCTATTGCGTTAATCTCCTCTCTAACCAACAATGCTACCCCACCTCCTTTTCCTTTCTATCTGTCCCTGCTGAATATTGAATATCCCTGGATGTTCAGCTCCCAGCCTTGGTCACCCTGGAGCCATGTCTCCGTGATCCCAACTATATCATAGTCATTAATAGCTATCTGCACATTCAACTCATCCACCTTATTACGAATGCTCCTTGCATTGAGACACAAAGCCTTCAGGCTTGTTTTTACAACACTCTTACCCCTTATACAATTATGTTGAAAAAAATGGCCCTTTTTGATTTTTGCCCTGGATTTGTCTGCCTACCACTTTTACTTTTCACCATCTGTCTCTCTGCTCACACATTTAAGAAACCCACCACCTCTTATTCTCTGTTTATTACCTTTTTCTTCTTTCCGCCCTACATGTTGGGTCTGAGTGCTTCCCTTCTCTGCCTCCTGCCTCACACACTGTCTACTAGCTTTCTCTATTTGAGTCCCTCCCCCCAACCATTCTAGTTTAAAGTCTCCCCAGTAACCTTTGCAAATCTCCCCGCCAGGATATTGGTCCCCCTCGGGTTCAAGTGCAACCCGTCCTTTTTGTACAAGTCACACCTTCCCCAAAAGAGGTTCCAATGATCCAGAAACTTGAATCCTTGCCCACTGCACCAGTCCTTCAGCCACACATTTATCCTCCACCTCGCTCCATTCCTACTCTCACTGTCGCGTGGCACAGGCAGTAATCCTGAGATTGTTACCTTTGCGGTCCTTTTCCTTAACTCTCTTCCTAACTCCCTAAATTCTCCTTTCAGGACCTCTTCCCTTTTTCTACCTATGTCATTGGTAAAACCTCGTTCCCTCCCTGAAATCCTATCTGTTGCGTGAAGTCTCCCTAGCACTCCAATCAGGTGAGAAAACTTGCCCCTCAAATCTCCTTTAAATTATCTCCTTTCATCTTAAACCTATGCCTCTCGTATAAGACTTTCCTACATTGAAAAAAGACAGACTATATACCCTATCTATGCCCCTCATAAGGTAATAAACCTCTAAAAGGTCACCCTTCACCCTCCTTCACTGCAGTGAAAACAATCTTAGCCTTTCGCTGTTACTAAAGCTCTCAGAGTTATAACTCAGGCTGATGATTGCATTTCAAGGTTATTGGGTGGAATTTTGTTGTTTGATTGCACAGCCAGAGAGAATTTATGTCCCAGGCAGGATTTCAGGGGGATGTTCAGTGATTGTGGGGATTGGCAGATGACCATGGAATGGGAGGAGTTAGGTCAGTGGGTAGTTCTAGCCACTGAGATGCGAAGCAGATTTTCTAAGGAAGTTAATGGGAAGCACTCTTAATTTCTATCGCCTGGAAGTAAAACTGAAATATAGTTGTTCATTGAAGCAATCATCAGCAGAATATAGTCTTGCAACCTGAATAAGTATCTTGCCTATGGTGCATGGAGTAGCCAAACCTTGTTCTGTCACAGTTACAAGCAGAGTTGGATTCAGCTTTGAGAATATTTGTGTTTTTAAATCACACATCTCTGAAACGAGTTAACTGCTGGAGTTAAAATTATCCTCATATTCTGTTTCACATGATCAGTCCACCTGATAGGTACTGTGTTTTTTTTCTGATCCCAGATATATTATTACATGTATGTGAACTGTTAATTTTATTTAGGATATCAACTTAGAGTGGTGTCCCAGCCATAAAATAAGAGACAATATGGGGAAAGAGAATTAGTGCTGCCCCTGCTGTAAGGATGGACATACGTTGATAGATCCCTCCTAAATAGAGTTTTGGACCGTTCCACAATTAACTGGCCCATTTAAAAAAGGATCCATCCACTAAGTACACATGGTTTATATTTCCTGTACCAGCATGGATTCCCTTATACTTAATCATTTTGAAATCCATATGCCTTTCTTTAGGTCAACACTTACTTTACCTAGTGTATTTGAATCCTATAAATCTTATCTATTCCAATTATCTGGCCACATCTTGGTGCCATCAGCACTTTTTGTAATATTATAAGCGTGTCCCTCAATATAAGTTGTGAAAAGTATACCCGGCAAGAGGTCTAGAGCAAATTGTGGTTGAGTTTTATGTGGTACTTTGTCATGTTGAATTATCCAAAAACACTTGAATATTGTTTGGAATATACTGACTGCAGTTACATAGGTGGAGCTTTGTAAGGACACTTTGTTCCCCTATTTTACCAGTTCCTCTTCATCGCTTATGATCTGGACTTTATTTCAGTTACTATTCCATTGGTGTCCCTTACCGGCTGCTACCTTGACCAAATGTTCATTCTTTTTGTGTGAGCGTTGAACAGATTATTCAGCGACCAGCTCCTATCAGAACCAAAGCCCACTCTGTCTTCCTGTGCCTTTAGAGCATTGAGAATTCCAACAAGAATGAACAGATTTGGGTGTGTAACAGAGAACATAGAAACATAGAAACATAGAAAATAGGTGCAGGAGTAGGCCATTCGGCCCTTTGAGCCTGCACCGCCATTCAATATGATCATGGCTGATCATCCAACTCAGTATCCTGTACCTGCCTTCTCTCCATACCCCCTGATTCCTTTAGCCACAAGGGCCACATCTAACCCCCTCTTAAATATAGCCAATGAACTGGCCTCAACTACCTTCTGTGGCAGAGAGTTCCAGAGATTCACCACTCTCTGTGTGAAAAATGTTTTTCTCATCTCGGTCCTAAAGGATTTCCCCTTTATCCTTAAACTGTGACCCCTTGTCCTGGACTTCACCAACATCGGGAACAATCTTCCTGCATCAGGAGCAAGATTAGGTGACGGGGGCAAGATTTAACATAACCTGAGGGGCACCCTATTCACTCAGTGGGTGGTGGGTATATGGAATGAGCTGCCAGAGGAGGCAAGTACTATAACAACATGTAAAAGACACTTGACAGGTATATGGATACAAAAGGTTTGTACAGGTATTTAGGCTAAACACAGGCAAATGGGACTATCATTGATGGGGGACTGTCAGTATGAATGAGTTGGGCCAAAGGGCCTCTTTCCCTGCTGCATAACTATGAGATCATTAAAAAGATGAACCCTGCCTGATTTTCATTCTTTAATCTCGTGTGCTGAGGCCATGTACTCTGTCTGTTACTACTCTAACTGACAAATGCTAACTCAGGGAGATAACTCAGGCTAACTCAGGATAATATCCTATAAGGATATTTGGAGTATTTCTGAACCACTGGCTTTAGACGAATCAATTATTCCATAATTGATACCCACTCTGCAGTCCTTTGGTCCAGTTCCGATACTTATGGAACCACTAAAAATATGAAATGGAGTCTTGGCCTTTTCTTTGCTTATTTCCTTGAGGATTGTAAGGTGTATGCCATCTGGCTCTTCAGCTGATAAACATTTATTTGCTTGAGTTTCTTCACAACACGTGCTCTGCTGACCTCTACAGATGTTGTAGATTCTAAAATCAGCTTTGCTGAATCTGGAATTTGTCTAAGGTCTTATGAAGACTGATGTGAAGAATTCATTTAGCACATCAGCTATTTCCTTATGCCCTATAATATTTCCATTCAATTAACCCACAAAAGAAACTATTTGGTCTTTGACATGTAATTTTATCGATCACTTTCCAGAAATAGGCTTTTGTTGCTCTCCATGTTTCTCCATCTCACTAGCCTTGTTTCTTGGCATACTTCTTGTTACCTATTTTATGACATTTATGTGGCTCTTAGTTTTGGTCAATTTTTGATCGCATTTTGCAAATTAATCATGAATTTACTGGATTTTTAAAAAACTTTCTGGCCAACAGCACCCAGGCCCTGTTCTCCATTTCTCATAGGCATATGCATTACATCACTTCATGAACTGAGCACATTAAACAGCAATCAGTACCACACAGATCCTTTATATTGTTTCTTCTGAGTAATTATATCTGTCTATATCTTGTTCTGTTGCCCCTAATCTTGTTCTTTCTCATATCACTTTTAATTCCCTTGCCATGTAAGTTGAAAAAAAAACAGCTTGGCTTTATTAACAACAGAGAAGAAAGTAAGATTTTAGCTGATGACTTTCAGTCATGCTGCTTATTTTCTTTGATATATTGCCTTGAAGCGGGTACGTCTTTATTGTGCATACATATATGGAATTTAGCATGGTGAGTTATCTTTCTGCAGAATACATAAACAAAGCTTGCGTGATAACAGACAGATGAAAAAGCAATGTTATGTGCCATCATTTAGAATTGCTATGCTGCTTATTATGTTTTAGATGAGTAAATGCAGAAAATCTAAAGGGATTGAAGTATGAGGATGCTTTATGTTGGGTTCTTGCACATTACTAAAGCTCTATTTAAATTTATTCATGAGTTAATGAAACCGGGAATAACAGTGAAGACTACATTTTAAACAATTCTTTTCATGAAAAAGTTGTCAGTATTCAGTGAGATGCAGGTGCAGCTGTGTACATTGAAACTATCTTACAAACTTGACACTTTAATATTCTGTGGAATACATTAATGAATTTGTGGTTTCTGCTCTTTTAATGATTTCAATACTCATGTTTCCATGATAATGAAGTATGCCACCACTTCAGGGCTCATGGAGAATTGTATTAAAATCCTACTACATCTTCTCTATTGGTCAAGTTTGATATTTCAAACTTCTGATTAATTACAGCTGAGAACTAACAGCAGTTGGGCAAATAATTTGATCTCCACAACGCCATTATTACCAGAAAAACGCATTCGGTGCTGAATAGATTTTTCCAATGCAAAACACTTTGTGCCATTTTAGTTGAAATAGAAGATGTTCTGAAATCCACACAATTGAAGACAAATATTATGGCATTTTATTTCCGATGAAAGGTCATCAAGCCAAAACATTTGATGGCTTGGTACATCAGGGAATTATTATAACATCTCACAAATTGGCCATCATCAGAACTGGGAGAGTTGGAAATCAACAAGTAGAATGAACTGCTTAAAAATCTATTGTCAGGAGTGAGCATAATACTAACAAAACCCACTTTTGGTTTTCAGTTTCTATTTATTTTTTAAACAATATTAGCTCACCACTTATCCAGTTAAATATGTGACAATACAATAAACCGGGTAACTGCAGACCTTTTAGCCTGACAAAGGTAGTAGAGAAAATGCTGAAATCCATTATCATGAAAGTAGTAACCAGGCATTTTGGATTTATGGAAGAGAAATCGTATTTGGCAAAGCAGTTCGAGTTTTTTTTGGTTGTAATGGGTATGAATGGAATAAATAAGGAGGAACCAGTGAATGCAATATATTGGAGAAGAACTTCAATAAAGGTGCTGCACCAGAGGTTATTAAACAAACTTAGAACATATGGAATTGATGGCAACAGACTGGCTTGGAGTGAGGTTCAGTGCACTGACTGAAAACAAAGTAATAATGAATAGTTCATATTTAGATCAGGAAGGTAACTAATAGTGGATGTCACAGTATCCATAATCTATATAAACAATTTCTTTGTGGGGAGTTAATGTAAATATGTTCACATTTGCTAACTTAAATTGGTTGGCAGAAGATTATGGAAACACTGCTGGCCAATCAGTACTTTTGGAAAGAGTAAAAGAGTTAACATTTCAGCTCAAACAGCTTTCATCAGAACTGGGAAAGCAAGAAAACAAGTTAGTATTAAATTGTGGAGAGGGTGTGGGACGAGTGGGTAGGACAAAGGGAATGACTGAAAGGGTGGCGACAATGTTGCTGAGATGATTTTGTTGTTTAGTGAGATTACAGGTTGATAAGGGAACTTAAAGGAGACAGTATATGGAAAGGAACGTGTCAAAGCTGCGATATTCGTCAGACCTGCTGCTGAGAGCTGAGAGCAAAGGAGAATACCGAAAATGCTGAGTAGATCTGGCAGTGCCCGAGCAGATTACAGATGGTTTACAATGGTTGGCAGTGTGAATTGAAGGGAAGATGCAGAGAGGCTTCAAGGAACTAAGTAAATAGGTGAGACATAACAGACACAATGTGGAATATGTGAAGCCATCCACGTGGAAGATTAATAAGAAAACAGAATACTTTTATATGGTGGGAAACCACAAATGGTTGGTGTTCAGAGTCCTGGGTGACCTTTGGAGTGAAAGTAAACATGCAAATGCAGCAATTAAAAGAGTAATTAGTATGTTGGACTTTACTGCAAGATGAGTTGAGGTCAAGAATAATTTCTTTTGGGGAGGTGATATAGGTGATTGACGAGGGTAGGGTGGTGGATTTTAGTAAGGCATTTGATAAAGTCCCTTCAGGGTAGGCTGTCCAGACGATTAACAAGCATGGGACCCTTGGTCACTTGGTCAGCTGGATTCAGATCTGGCTTACTCACAGAAGACAAAGTGTCGTGGTGGGTATCTGGCTAGAGGTCTGTGACCAGTGGTGTTCTGCAGGGATGTATACTGGGACCAGTGTTGCTTGTGATATATATAAATGACTTGTGTGTAAATATAGTTGGGTTGGTTAGTAGGTTTGCAGACAACACCAACATTTGTGAAGTTGTGGAGAGCGAAGAGGGTTATTAAAATGTACAGCGAGATGTCGATCAGGCAGAAATGGGTGGAGAAATAGCAGATGAAGTTTAATCTGAGCAAATGTGAGGTGTTGCACTTTGGGAGGTTGAATGTAAGGGGAAAGTATACAGTTAATGGCTAGATCCTTAACAGCATTGATGTACTGAGGAATCCTGGGGTCCAAGTCCATAGTTCCCTGAAAATGGATAGAGTGGTAACTAAGGCATATGATATGCTTGCCTTCATCATTGAGTATAAGAGTCAGGAAGTCATGTTGCAGCTTTATGAGGACTTTGGTTTGGCTGCATGCAACTGTGTGCAAGTCTCGTCACCCCATTGCAGGAGGAATGTGCAGGCTTTGGAGAGGGTGCAGAAGAGGTTTACCAGAATGCTGCCTAGATTAGAAGATATTACCTATATGGAGTGGTTGGACAATCTTGTATTGTTTTCTCTGGAATGTCAGAGGTTTAGTGGAGATCTGATAGAAGTTTATAAAATTATTAGAGGCATTGATAGGGTAGATGGTCAGAATCTTTTTCCCAGGGTGGAAATGTCAAGGAATGAACCCAGCAATGATTGGGTTAATGTATGATGAACCTTTGATGGCACTGGACCTGTACTCGCTGAAGTTTAGAAGGATGAAGTGGGGACCTCATTGAAACTTAACAAATAGTCAAAGGCCTGGATAGAGTGGATGTGGTGAGGGTGTTTCCACTAGTGGAAGAGTCTAGGACTAGAATGCACAGCCTCAGAATAAAAGGACATACTTTTAGAAAGGAGTTGAGGAGGAATTTATTTAGCAGAGGTTGGTGAATCAGTGGAATTCATTGCCACAGATGGCTGTGGAGGCCAATTCATTGGGTATTTTTAAAGTGGAGATTGACAGATTCTTGATTAGTAAGGGTGTCAAAGGTTATGGGGAGAAGGTAGCAGAATGGGGCTAAGAGGGAAAGATAGGTTAGCCATGAATGAATGACAGAATAGACTCGATGGTCAAATGGCCTAATTCTGCTCCAATGACATGAACTTATGACATAGGTTTAAGATGAGAGGAACGAAGTTTAGGGGAGCTGTGTAGTATATTTTACACAGTGATGAGTGCCTGGATTGCACTGTCAAGCGTGGCAGTGGAGCAGATATAGTTGTGGCATTAGAAGAGCCTGTCCCACAGGCAATTTTTCAGCAGACTGCCGGCGACTGTCAAGTTCCCGGCAGTCGCCTGAAAAACTGGGAACTGGAACGGCGACTGTCAGAGTGGAACACACACACACACACAAACACAAACACATCGCAAAGACGGGGGCCGGGGAAAGCGGGGGAGCGCTGTCTGAAATTCACACGGTGCAAAGCCAAGGTGATACAGACACACACCGTGATGAACAGGAACGTTAAGATGGCTAGCACAGTGTACGGTAAGTCCTTTAAAAGAGGGGGGGGGGAGAAGGGGGGAAAAAGGGGTAGTAGGGGGGTAGAAGGGGGGAGGAGTGGAGGCACTTTTAAGAAGCCAGACACATTTTAATAAGCTAGAAATGCACAGCTGTGAAGTTTGGCGGGCATTTAACCCGGTCGGTTATGCTTGGTTCTGAAAACTCGTGCTTACGTTTTCTTTCCCCAATGAGCCAATGAAATTGACCGGTCAGCAAAGGCGATTAACTAAAACTACCTACGACTACCTCGACTACCCACAACTACATGACGCACATTGAAAAATTCGTGGCGACCATACTGAGGCCGCGACTCGTTCCCAGAATGCGGGAACTCCTCGCGACCATGAAGGAGACTCACCAGAGACCACCAGCGAACATGTGGCGACCATGTGGCGAGCGCAGAGTCTCCTGCACTCGCCTAAAAAGTCACCTAAGTGGGACAGGCCCTTAAGAGGCTTTTAGATAGGTCCATGGATATGCAGGGAATAGAGGAATATTGATCAGTTGCCAGCAGAGGAGATTATTTTAACTTGGTATCATGTCGGCATGGAATTTGTGAGTTGAAGGGCCTGTTCCGGTGCTGTTCCATTCAATGTTCTATGTACAGCAATTAGTCCTGGTAAAATCCTCCCTGGAATATTGTATATAAATCTGGTCTCTCCATGTACGGAAGGGTTTACTTGCAAGATTGGAAGTCCATCAGTTTGCTTCTTGGATGCAAAGTTTTGTGGTATGAAGATTGAATAAACTGACTAGAATTATACCTTCAGAAACACATGTTCTGTATCCAGATGCTGGTTTACAAAAACAACAGAAAGTGCTGAAGTAACTCAATAGGTCAGGCAGCATTTCTGGAAAGCTTGGGTTGGTGACGTTTTGGGTTTTCAGACTATACTTGTATTGTTTAGAAGAATGAGAGGTGATCCGACTGAAACATATAACATTCATATACAGAATAGATGCTTGGAAGATACCACTTAGAACCAATTTCAAAATAATTGGTTGGCCATTTTCGACTTGTTTGGATAGAATTTCTGCACACCTAGAACTGTAAACCTATGGAATTCTATAATCAAGAGGGCTGATGAGGGCTGAGTATGTTCAAGGCAAATATCAACAATTTTTGGGATATTGAGGAAATCAAGGTATAGTTCAGTTTAGTTTATTGTCTCGTGTACCGAGGTACAGTGAAAAGCTTTTTGTTGTGTGCTAACCAGCCAGAGGAAAGACAATACATGATTACAATCAATCCATACGCAGTGTACAGATACATAATAAGGATTTAGTACGTGAAGCCAGTATAGATAAAAGTCGATCAAAGATAGTCTGATAGTAGTTCAGGATAAGGGTTAGTACTGAGATAAATCATCAGCCATGGTCTGATTCAATGGCTGGGTAGGCACAAGAGGCTGACTGACTTGCCCTTGCGTCTGTTTCCTATTTCCTAAGCATTGGAAAACCTGTCGTTTCAGGGGTGCTGTTTTTGTTTTATTGTATGTTATGTTTGTATACATTGATTGCATTCAATATTTGTTCAGTGACTTTTTCACCTTGACATTAAACAGTCAAATTCCATTTCTGATATTGAAGCATGTGACATCGTCGTCCATAGAACAGCAAACATTCAATGTGGAAAGCTGTCAGAGTTCATTTAAGCCATTAAAGCCTTCTATGTTTTTTTTAGAAAGAGATGTATGTGTGGAGTTATACCATGTTAGCACAGATCAAACAGATCAGAGTGGAATTTGATCCAGCATTCAAGTGAATGAGAGAAAACTTCCTTTATGCAAGATTTAGTCAATGCTCTGATCTGCTTGTTTGATCAAAAATAAAGATAATCTAGAGGAGAAAGTCCTCGACTGGCCTCACTGCTTTCCCTTGATGTGCTTAAACAGTCCTCTCACTCCGTAGTCTATTATCTGATTTAATGATGATTATCTCTCTTGTTTGCAGGTGAGCGCCCGTACCAATGTCCCTACTGTGACAAAGCTTTCAGCAAGAATGATGGATTAAAAATGCACATTAGAACACACACACGGGTAAGAGGAGGTTATCCTTTCTTGTTCCTTCCTTCCCACTAACAAAAGTAACTGCTGCCACATTGATTACGGTGAAGGTTAATATTTGTGAACTGAAGCTATGCAATTAATTTAAAGACTTTTGTTATAAAACTTCCTCCACCTCTCCCTCTCCACCCCTCCCTCCACCTCTATCCCCTATCTCCTACTCTTCCTCCCTCCTCTTTCCCACTCTCTCGCCCTCTATACTTATCTCCCTATACTCTCCCTCTCTCCCCCCCTCTCTCTACCCCTCTCTTCCCCCTCTCCCCTCTCTCTCCCCTCTCTCCCCTCACTCTCTCCCCCTCACTTCCCCCTCTCTCAGCTCCTCTCTCCCCCCCATCTCTCCCCCTTCTCTCCTTCTCTCCCACCCTCCCTCCTACATGTTTATATACGTAAAATTATCATTAAAGATATATTTTGGCTATGATAAATGTTCTTTTTGTAATCTTGTTCGCAATATTGTATCACTAAAAGGTTATGTAGTTATGTAGCCATAACATGTCAAACGTCAAGAGTGCTTGTTTGTTATATTTACCAGATATAAACTGGATCAAATAAATTCTTGCTTGCTGCAGGTTTACCGGTACATTAAATACAACCACAACAGCAATAAATATACAATTAATTATTGGTTATTTAAGTAAACTAGACCAAGACAGAGAAAAAAACAAAGTATGTGGAGCAATGAGAATTGTGCAAAATTTGTAGTGGTTTGGTAGGTTTCAGGTGGTTGAGGTTGGGTTGTGTTTAGAGTTGTACAGGGTGGTTCAAAAACCTGATGGTTGTTGTGAAGAAAGCATTCTTGAACCTGTGGGTAAAGTTTCTCAGGCTCCTGTTCCTTCTTTCCAATGGTATTCGCAAGACGAGAGCATGGCCAAGGTGGAATGGGGTTTTGATGCCATTAGCTGTCTTCTTGAAGCAGTGCTTTCTGTAGATCCTGTCAGTGGTGGGCAGACCAATACCTGTAATAGACTGGGCAATGTCCACCATTTTCTGCCGTCGCTTTTGTTCTTGAGTATTCAAATTCACAAACCAGGCTGTGATGCAACGAGTGAGTCTGCTCTCCACCATACACTTGTCGAAGGAAGTGGCAGCATGAGTGAATATTGTATTTGCATGAGTAGGTATATTGCTTCACTGGAATGCAATACTGACAATATTTACAAAACCCAAAATAAAATGTGTTAATATCTCTTTTAGTTCCATATATTGTCAGGGCTGGAAGCAAAGTTTGGATTTTTGTTGAGTTACAACACAAAATGAAAGTTGTGGTGGGTGTATCGATGTTAATTACCATTGAAATTATGGTAATTTCCGCCTGACTGTCACTAACCTTGGGCTCACCGTAACATACCGCATTTTTGTACAACTGCCACAGCAAATGCATCTGAAGTACAGATTGAGGTGGTGTTTCGGATGTTGTCCACACCAGATGTACTTGGTTGCGTGTTCAATGGGCCTCTCTTTCATCATTCATTTATCATGTGATTGGTACACTTAAATTCAGGGTGTTTCCAGAAGCCTGCACCATAGATCCAGAGGCCAAGACAGAGAAAAAAACCAAGTATGTGGAGCAATGAGAGTTGTGCAAAATTTGTAGTGGATTGGGAGGTAGGAGTCCAAATACCACCATGACTTCTGGAAAATTTAAATTAGTTTATAAAAATCTGCAGAGAAAATTTTACTATCAATCAACATAACCATGGAATTGCTCGGGTATAGTAAAATGTGGCTGGTTCACTATTGTCCTTTAGGGAAGGAAGTCTGCTGACCTTATTCTATCTGATATCAATGTGATAACCATAATAATGCAATTCTAAAGAGCATGTAGGAAGAGAGGAACGAAGGAGTTTGTAAAGATTTAATTTGGAAAGTAGCAGGACATATTAACAGGTAGTATTGAATCTTTTGCTACAGAATAGCAAGGGAATTGTGCGGAATATTTATGAAGCTCTGTATGAGCCACCATTATGTTATTGCATCCAGTTATAACAATTTAGGAAGAATGTGAATGTAATTTGGAGAATGGAGAGACAACTCACCAGAATGAATCCAGGCTGAAAGATCTTAGTTCCAAGGGCAGTCTGCAGAAGCAGCGATTCTATATGGGTGAATGGTTGGATTGAGGAGTGGAAGGTTCAGCATTAATGTGAAAATGAGGAGAATAAAATGGGATTGGTATAGGATGAGTTTAGTTAAATGTATTGTCACGTGTACCAATGATCATGGACTTAGTAGGCCAAAGAGCCTGTTTCCCAGCTTTTTTATTCTAAAGGATTTCTATCTCCCATTATACAGGGGCCGAGGAGACTACATCTTGAATGGTCTATAGTTCAGTAATATTGTCATGTTTAGTTTGGAGATACAGCATAGAAACAGGCCCTTCGACCCACCGAGTCCACGCCCACCATCAATCACCATTTCACACTAGTTCTATGTTATCCCACTTTCTCCTCCACTCCCAACACACTAGAGGCAATTTACAGAGGTCAATTAACCTACAAGCCCATACGTTTTTGAAGAAACCAGAGCCACCCTGACCTCTGTCAGTGCGAGATGATGGCAGCTCTATCAGCTGCGCCACTGTGCCACCTGATTCATGTGTCCTGAAATACACTGATAAAATATGTTCAGCATGCTATCCAGTCAAATCATACACTATATGAATACAATTAACCCACACACAGGTAGAAGAGTGGAATGATTGTAGTGGGTAATAGTAGATCCTATTCTGGGTCCAGTACACAAAGAGTTGCCACGCTCCAGCACCATCTTGCATCAAATGCAGTTTAATGTGGATAAATGTGAGGTTATCCACTTTGGTAGCAAAAACAGGAAGGCAGATTATTATCTAAATGGTGTCAAGTTGGGAAAAGGGGAAGTACAATGAGATCTGGGGGGTCCTTGTTCATCAGTCAATGAAAGTTAGGATGCAGGTACAGCAGGCAGTGAAGAAAGTGAATGGCATGTTGGCCTTCATAACAAGAGGAGTTGAGTATAGGAGCAAAGAGGTCCTTCTGCTGTTGTGCAGGGCCCTAGTGAGACCACGCCTGGAGTATTGTGAGCAATTTTGGTCTCCAAATATGAGGAAGGATATCCTTGCTATTGAGGGAGTGCAGCGTAGGTTAGAAACATAGAAAATAGGTGCAGGAGGACGCCATTTGACCCTTCGAGCCAGCACCGCCATTCATTGTGATCATGGCTGATCGTCCTCAATCAATAACCCGTGCCTGCCTTCTCCCCGTATCCCTTGATTCCACTAGAGCCCCTAGAGCTCTATCTAACTCTCTCTTAAATCCATCCAGTGATTTGGCCTCCACTGCCCTCCATGGCAGGGAATTCCACAAATTCACAACTCTCTGGGTGAAAAAGTTTTTTCTCACCTCAGTCTTAAATGGCCTCCCCTTTATTCTAAGACTGTGGCCCTTGGTTCTGGACTCGCCCAACATTGGGAACATTTTTCCTACATCTAGTTTGTCCAGTCCTTTTATAATTTTATATGTTTCTATAAGGTTGATTCCCAGGATGGCAGGACTGTCATATGCTGAGAGAATGGAGCGGCTGGGCTTGTATACTATGGAATTTAGAAGGATGAGAGGGGATCTCATTGAAAGATATAAGATTATTAAGGGTTTGGACACGCTAGAGGCAGAAAACATGTTCCCGATGTTGTAGGAGTCCAGAGCCAGGGGCCACAGTTTAAGATTAAGGGGTAAGCCATTTAGAACGGAGATGAGGAAACACTTTTTCACACAGTGAGTTGTGAGTCTGTGGAATTCTTTGCCTCAGAGGGCAGTGGTGGCCAGTTCTCTGGATACTTTCAAGAGAGAGCTAGATAGGGCTCTTAAAAATAGCGGAGTCAGGGGATATGGGGAGAAGGCAGGAACGGGGTACTGATTGGGGATGATCAGCCATGATCACATTGAATGGCGGTGCTGGCTCAAAGGGCCGAATGGCCTACTCCTGCACCTATTGTCTATCCAAAGTCACTCCAAATATCATCTGATTTTCACCGAAGGAGATATGCTTTTCTTATCTTCTCATTTTCGTAACTTTAAAACATAGTATCCTGGCAACACTGGGTGAGAGTGGGGATGTCAGTGATGTAGGGTGGCAGCCAGGTGTTGGCCTGACCTGAGGTGATGCTGTTGGTTCCTTCCATAGCCACCATCAATGTTATCAGCAAGTCTGTTCTCCCTAACTAAGGGCAATGAGGTTGGGCTAGGGAGATGGGTTGACTGGATCACTCTGCAGAGAGCTGGCATGGACTGAATGGATCAAATGGACTTAAGGGCAATAAATAGCACAATTAAAAATTCAACGATGGTGGGAACAATTAACACGTCAAATATAGGAAGTAACAGCGTAAGAATGTATCTTTCTTAAGGCCTGCGGCCTATAACATCCTGAAGCCGCGGTCTCTGGTAGGAAAGTGCCGATTCGGGACCTCCAAACCTCCAAGTGTGTTTGACCATCCCGACGTCGGAGATTTGACCATCGCGACGAGAGGACTGTACATTGGGCCGTTCGTATCGGCGACTATGGAGGGTTTATAGCCCCGACCACGGGTAAACAAAGGAGGAGGACTGGCTGAACTTTGATGCCTTCCACCACAGTGAAGAATGCTGTGATAGATGTTGTGTTAAATCTCATTGTGTATTGTGTGTTCTTTTTAAGTGTATCGCTGCTGGCAAATTCATTTCACTGCACCTTCGGGTGCATGTGACGAATAAAATTGACTTTGACTGTGACTTTATAAGAGGCTGGATTTGGTGTGTGCTGACCAGGTGAAATAGTGTGTATTTGGCAGAGGAATGACCTGTGCCCACATTCTGCAGGGTATGGTTTAGCTAAGAAAAATCTTGCTTGCCGCAGCACAATAGACACATAGAGTCAGACAACACATAGAAGCATAAATTATGCAAGACCGTGAAAAGAAAAAAAGACTGTAGAAAGAAAGAGGTGCAGTTTACCTGGTCCAGACAAACCAAGAGAACTGAGGGAAAGGTTAGGAGATTGAAGTAAGTTTTCATGAGAAAATAATGCTGGGAAATTCAAAGATATTTTTTGCGCTTCCAGGTTAGTCCTTCATTAGAGACATAGGTTGTCTGCTCCCACCTCCATCCACCCCACAATTCCTGGTCTAGTCCATAGAATGCCATCCTCTAATATGTGAAGGTTCAGATTATGTTTCAATTACTTTTAAAATTGATAACTACATTATTTTGTCATGAAAACATATTTAAATCAATTTCCCTCAGTTCTCCTGGTTTGTCTGGACCAGGGATACTGCTCATCTTTCTTTGTACAGACACTGTCTTGCATAGTTTGTGTTTCTGTGTGTTGTCTGAGTCTTTGTGTCTATTGTGCCGCTGCAAGCAAGATTTGTATTGCACCAGTACCACATGTACTTGTGCACATGACAAGAAACTCAACTTGACGACTAGAGATAACCCACTTCTAGGAAAATCCAACCTGAGCCTGGTATTGTGCTGCAATTGCAGTTGCTTTAGGATTCACTCTCCACTGAGACTAGAGACAGTTCCAATAAGGTTCACAACCTGCTGTGGCCCAGGGTCCACTCTGAATAACAGCCCAGCTTCACTTCAACAAGGTGCAACGGTAAAGCTGAATCTGTTTTATTGCCAATGACCAAAAGAGGTTACATGGAATTCTGTAGACTTTCAGAAGGCTTTTGACAAGGTCCCACATAAGAGATTAGTATGCAAACTTTCAGCACACGGTATTGGAGGTTCAGTATTGATGTGGAAAGGGAACTGGCTGGCAGACAGGAAGCAAAGAGTAGGAGTAAACGGGTCCTTTTCAGAATGGCAGGCAGTGACTAGTGGGGTACCGCAAGGTTCAGTGCTGGGACTCCAGCTATTTACAATATATATTAATGATCTGGATGAGGGAATTGAATGCAACATCTCCAAGTTTGCGGATGATACGAAGCTGGGGGGCAGTGTTAGCTGTGAGGAGGATGCTAGGAGGCTGCAAGGTGACTTGGATAGGTTGGGTGAGTGGGCAAATGCATGGCAGATGCAGTATAATGTGGATACATGTGAGGTTATCCACTTTGGTGGCAAAAACAGGAAAGTAGACTATTATCTGAATGGTGGCCGATTAGGAAAAGGGGAGATGCAACTAGACCTGGGTGTCATGGTACACCAGTCATTGAAAGTATGCATGCAGGTGCAGCAGGCAGTGAAGAAAGCAAATGGTATGTTAGCTTTCATAGCAAAAGGATTTGAGTATAAGAGCAGGGAGGTTCTACTGCAGTTGTGCAGGGTCTTGGTGAGACCACACCTAGAGTATTGCGTACAGTTTTGGTCTCCTAATCTGAGGAAAGACATTCTTGCCATAGAGGGAGTACAGATAAGGTTCACCAGACTGATTCCTGGGATGGCAGGACTTTCATATGAAGAAAGACTGGATAGACTCGGCTTGTACACGCTAGAATTTAGAAGATTGAGGGGTGATCTTATAGAAACTTACAAAATTCTTAAGGGGTTGGACAGGCTAGATGCAGGAAGATTATTCCCGATGTTGGGGAAGTCCAGAACTAGGGGTCACAGTTTAAGGATAAGAGGGAAGTCTTTTAGGACCGAGATGAGAAAATCATTTTTTACACAGGGAGTGGTGAATCTGTGGAATTCTCTGCCACAGAAGGTAGTTGAGGTCAGTTCATTGGCTATATTTAAGAGGGAGTTAGATGTGGCCCTTGTGGCTAAAGGGATCAGGGGGTATGGAGAGAATGCAGGGATTGGTTACTGAGTTGGATGATCAGCCATGATCATATCGAATGGGGTGCAGGCTCGAAGGGCCGAATGGCCTACTCCTGCACCTATTTTCTATGTTTCTATGTTTCTATGTAGGAAAGAACTGCAGATGCTGGTTTACACTGAAGATAGACACAAAATGCTGGAGTAACCCAGCAGGACAGCAACATCTCTGGATTGAAGGAATGGGTGACATTTCAGGTCGAGACTCTTCTTCAGACTGAGCTGAAGAAAGGTCTCGATCTGAAACATCGCCCATTCATTCTATCGCCTGTCCCGCTGAATGACTCCAGCATTTTGTGTCTATCTTACATGAAATTCTGTTGGAATTCATCTCTGCATTAGTCTGTTCACCGCATGCCTCCTAGTGGTATGCCTCTAAAGTCATAGATTTTCTTCATCCTTTCTCTTTGTTAAGCCCAAGAGATAAGATCTTTCTGGTTTCAGTTGATGCTTTTAAAAGAAAATTCCACAGGTACTGACTTTGGAATTATACTTTATTCTCTTAACTTGCTTTGAAGCATTTCCATCATTCATTAATTACCAGTTACTTACATTTGGTTTGAATACAGTAATGATAGTTGGTACAGTAATGATTACAGGATTGATTATGGTAATGAATACAGTACTGATTCTTATTGTTAATTCATATCGGTAACAACTAAGTTAACTAATTCTTTTCAACAATATAATTAGCAGCTACTAGCTAAAAGACAATTGTGTACTTTGTTATTTATTTACCATAATACAGCAAGTTTGTGAGTCATCATACGTGTTGGAACTGCCTGCTTGATTTGTTATGGAGTACGAGTCTTTAATAAAGATCAGTTTAGTTCTGCATAGTGCTGCATTATACACCATTCTCCAACATTAAAACAATGTTCTGCAGTTCATATAATCAATCAGACGATTATCTTAATCAACAGAAAAGTAGACTGGAATTATGTGGGTCAGTTTTTTTCAAAAACAAATGTTAAGGCATTTTATATCAATAGCACCAATCCATATGATAGGCAGTCAACTATTTGGCCAAGTCTGCCTTCTGATACCATTATGCTTTTGATCACTGGGCGACACGTCTTAGTAGATGCCTCTAAAACAGTTGCCAAGGGACAATGCCAACTGCACGGCTTTGAAATGTTATTAATTTCAATTTACAGTTGGAAAATTTGTTTAGTGATCTGAGCTGCTCTGAAAAGGTGGTGATGGCTGCCTGTTTAAAATGCTGCAGTCCTCCTACTGATAGCACTTGTCTAAATTAGGGCATTTCCAGAGTGCTGGCTCAAGGGTTCAATCCTGACTATGGGTGCTGTCTGTACGTAGTTTATCAGTTCTCCCTGTGACTGCGTGGGTTTTCTCCAAGATCGATTTCCTCCCACACTCCAAAGACGTACAGGTTTGTAGGTTAATTGGCTTGGTATAAATATAGATTGTCCCTAGGATGTGTAGGATAGTGTTAATGTGCGAGTTTGCTGGTCGGTGTGGACTCGATGGGCCAAAGGGTCTGTTTCCACATTGTATCTCTAAGCTAAAGAAAAATAAACAGTAATATTTGTGTAAGAGGTGGTATTCTGATTCTGAGAGTAGCTCAAGGGATGGTGACTTGTACAGCTCCTGCATTGGTAGGGTTCAGGAGGTCTATATTAGGTGGCCTGTCATTTTGTCATGAACATAATGGGCTGGAAATTGCATAGCACATGGAAACATGTTCTCTCTGTGGTGAACCATTAGCACTGTTTCCCAGGGCTGAAGGGAAGAGTTCTTTAAGCATGTACAATGAATTAAAAAAAAGCTGTGGATCTAAATTACGCAGAATAATAACATTGAAATATTAATTTACCTCACTTCCTATTTAAAAAATGTCAATCATGGCAGTGACTTGGACTGCAGACTCTTCTTGATTGTTTGTGTACCTTGTTTATGACTTTTGGGAAATGGAGTTGGTTGAATATTTACATTTATTTTGGGCTTAATATTCTCCATTAATTGTAAAGGAGAAATGAAGTGAGTTGAGCCAGTCAAAACTGCAGTTATGCAGTGATTATTCTATCATCAGTCATTACTGGATCTCTCCATGTTGACCTGCAATAAAGCTCCTGTAGAGTCAGAGTAGTGGAGCCATGGAGTCTTACAGCGTGGAAACAGGCCATTCGGCCCAACTTGCCCACACTGGCCAGCTAGTGTTCCATAGACACTAGTCCCACCTGCCTGCATTTGGCCCATTCCCTCTAAACCTGTCCTATCCATGTATTTGCTGGTAGTTTTGTAACTCTTTCCCCTTAATAGCCGAACATTACAGACATTCTGTTACAGAACAACTCCGGATTTTGTATTTAGCAATCTGACCTTGTCTAGATTAAAGGTCTCCGGAGGAGGCCATTCACTCTTTACATCCTACAACTCAATTAGACATCCGGTACCAACCTTATTTCATATGTGTTGTTACCATTACATAAGGAAAATCTTTCAGAGTCTTAAGAGTTTCCACAGAATCAGCAACCTTTCGGAAGAATGTTCCAAAGTTAAATTCTGCTTATTAGACAATAGACAATAGGTGCAGGAGTAGGCCATTCGGCCCTTCGAGCCAGCACCGCCATTCAATGTGATCATGGCTGATCATCCCCAATCAGTACCCCGTTCCTGCCTTCTCCCTACATCCCCTGACTCCGCTATCTTTAAGAGCCCTATCTAGCTCTCTCTTTAAAGTATCCAGAGAACTGGCCACCACTGCCCTCCGAGGCAAAGAATTCCACAGACTCACAACTCACTGTGTGAAAAAGTGTTTCCTCGTCTCCGTTCTAAATGGCTTGCCCCTTATTCTTAAACTGTGGCTCCTGGTTCTGGACTCCCCCAAAATCCCCCAGAACATGTTTCCTGCCTCTAGCGTGTCCAAACCCTTAATAATCTTACATGTTTCAATCAGACCCCCTCTCATCCTTCTAAACTCCAGAGTATACAAGCCCGGCACTCCATTCTCTCAGCATATGACAGTTCCGCCATCCCAGGAATTAACCTTGTAAACCTACGCTGCACTCCCTCAATAGCAAGAATGTCCTTCCTCAAATTAGGAGACCAAAACTGCACATAATACTCCAGGCATGGTCTCACTAGGCCTCTGTACAACTGCTGAAGGACCTCTTTGCTCCTATACTCAACTCCTCTTGTTATGAAAACCAACATGCCATTCATTTTCTTCACTGCCTGCTGTACCTGCATGCTTAATTTCATTGACTGATGAACAAGGACCCCAGATCCCTTTGTACTTCCCCTTTTCCCAACTTGACACCATTTAGATAATAATCTGCCTTCCTGTTTTTGTCACCAAAGTGGATAACCTCACATTTATCCACATTAAACTGCATCTGCCATGCATCTGCCCACTCACCCAACCTGTCCAAGTCACCCTGCATTCTCGTAGCATCCTCCTCACAGTTCACACTGCCACCCAGCTTTGTGTCATCTGCAAATTTGCTAATGTTACCTTGAATCCCTTCATCTAAATCATTGATGTATATTGTAAATACTGCGGTCCCATTCTGAAAGGGACCTGTTAATCCCTACTCCTTGTTTCCTGTCTGCCAACCAATTTTCTATCCATGTCTGCGCTCTACCCCCAATACCATGTGCCCTAATTTTGCCCACTAATCTCCTATGTTGGACCTTATCAAATGCTTTCTGAAAGTCCAAGTACACTACATCCACTGGCTCTCCCTTGTCCATTTTCCTAGTTACATCTTAAAAAAATTCCAGAAGATTAGTCAAGCATGATTTCCCCTTCGTAAATCCATGCTGACTCGGACCGATCACAGCATTACAAATATATCCACCTTACTGGTATTCAAAATTGATAACTTTACACTTTCTCTGCTGATCTGTACCTGCCATGGATTTGCCCACCTCCTTTGCCTATTGACATCAAGTCCTGGAGTAACTCTATGGATCAGGTATCATGTGTAGAATGGAACTGCTGATGCTGGTTTACATCAAAGATAGGCACAAAATACTGGAGTAACTGAGCAGCATGGTATCATCCTGGAGAATATGGATAGGTGACATTTTGAGTCAGGACCCTTCTTCAGATTGATTGTGGTGGGGAGAGTTGGGGGGCGAGCGAAAGCTGTAAGAGGTGAGGGCAGACAAAACCTGGCAAGTGATAGTTGGATACAGATGAGGGTGTTTTTTTAATTTGCAGATGGGTGGGCAAAGGCCAGATATGAAAAGACAAAAAGTGTGGGATAAGGAATTATCATAGAAGGATTGGGAATTGTGAAGCTAGAGGAAGGAATATAGGTGGAAGAGAAGGGGTGGAAGAAAGCAGGAGGAAGAGGCGGAGTTTACTACCTAAACTGCTAGTGAAATTAGCTACCCAAAATCATTGAATTCAATGTCCATGCCCTTGTAAGCTAACCAAGTGAAATATGTTCTGTTCTTCCAGCCTAATGGCATGAACAATGGACTTTCCAATGTTAAATAGCTAATCTACAAACAATGCCCCCTTCACTCCCCTCTTCCCTCCCCCTTTTTCCTCTTCTATTCCCTGTACCCATCTGGATAAGCACACTTCCCTTGAAGAAGGGTCCCAAACCGAAAGGTCACATCCAGGTTCTCCAGAGATGTTGCCTGACACACTGAATAACTCCAGCAATTTGTGCATTTTATTGTAAACCAGCCTGTGCAGTTCTTTGTGTCTCCTTACCGTTCCTTTAACTAATATCAATTCAGAGCTTGAAGTTTCATGCCATCGATAATGGACATCCATGTTTTCGAACATAGAATTCGGGTAGGTTTTGAATTTTTAATGTGTTGTAAAATGTTTTTAAAAGGTATAACAATGCAAGTCATGGTGGGAATTAGTTTTAAATGAAAAGTTGACAATGTGTTTTCTGCTACACTTTAAATTTTCATCTTAACTTTATTAACCTTACTGACTTTTTGAAGCATCATTAAAATTACAGAACATTCTGGTGTGGATCTGTGTCATCTGAGGACAGCATCATTTGAGAACAGATTGAACATGGGGATTAATAGATGAATGAGAAAATAAAATTCAGACACTGTGCATAACTCAAGGTATCTTGATCTCTTACTCTGGGTTTGTGTTTCAAATTTTGATGCACATTTCTCTGCATACAAATACACAGGAAATTCCACGCAGTCCCAAACTAAATCGCCAAGTTTATAGGTTACAGGCCCGAATAAGTGTTAAGTCAAATGTAAACAAAGTGTGATTGATTCAGTTTGTATTTGACTGACAGTTCATTTTTGAAATTGAGAATTGGAGGGTAGAATTTCTGCCTGGGTAATAGGAAGCCCCATTAACTCTTTCCTGCAAAACATGAAGAAGAGAAACTTCTGATTAATATGATGCAGCTGGAAGCCACATTGAGAGTAGCCAGTTTAAAATGTAGAAGAGTAACCAAATCAATCGGTGATTATATATTCCAGAAATAGTCATATGGATTGTGTATTTGATAATTCTTTTGAAAAGATTATTACTCCCTTGGAACTGAAAGCCTTGAATTATCTTCGCAACTCAAGATACAAGATGAATCTTATTACAAATATCAAACCATATTGTATAACTGTTCTGAGTACTCATTCAACATTGGTGACATAAATTTATATTTATATTACATACTTATCATCAATGATCTGTGATCACCCATGAAGATGAAAGTGAGATGTTCTGAAGGAATTAATTAAGTTCAGTAACTTAAAATAATAACCAGACAGGGTTTGTTGCCCGTTTCCTAGACATGTTATTGTCGTGACTTTCGCTGATATTATTCTTAGCTGGGACTTGTTCTTAAATATGATCTTAAAAATCAAGAGCCAAAATAAGCTAGTGGTCGAATACATGAAAGAAACATAAAAGTTATATTAAGAAAAGGGCTGCAATAGAGAAAGGGAGATGTTGAAGGCTACAGACAAAGGAATGACATCAAGCACCATGAGGGTTTTTCTTCTTGGATCAATCTCACAAATGTAGGACAAGTACTAGGAAGGAGCTCCCTGGAGAAGAGGACAGTTTTTATGTTGGAGACAAACTCAACCCATGCATTTTTCACACCAGTCAGGGTGGTCAGGAAATCTTGCAACTTCTCACCAGTCATTGAAAGTGGGCATGCAGGTGCAGCAGGCCGTGAAGAAAGCGAATTGTATGTTAGCATTCATAGCAAAAGGATTTGAGTATAGGAGCAGGGAGGTTCTACTGCAGTTGTACAGGGTCTTGGTGAGACCACACCTGGAGTATTGCATACAGTTTTGGTCTCCTAATCTGAGGAAGGACATTCTTGCCATAGAGGGAGTACAGAGAAGGTTCACCAGACTGATTCCTGGGATGTCAGGACTTTCATATGAGGAAAGACTGGATAGACTCGGCTTGTACTCGCTGGAATTTAGAAGATTGAGGGGGGATCTTATAGAAACTTACAAAATTCTTAAGGGGTTGGACAGGCTAGATGCAGGAAGATTGTTCCCGATGTTGGGGAAGTCCAGAATAAGGGGGTCACAGTTTAAGAATAAAGGGGAAATCTTTTAGGACTGAGATGAGAAAAAAAAAATTTACACAGAGAGTGGTGAATCTCTGGAATTCTCTGCCACAGAATGTAGTTGAGGCCAGTTCATTGGCTATATTTAAGAGGGAGTTAGATGTGGCCCTTGTGGCTAAAGGGATCAGGGGGTATGGAGAGAAAGCAGGTACAGGATACTGAGTTGGTTGATCAGCCATGATCATATTGAATGGCTCAAAGGGCTGAATGGCCTACTCCTGCACCTATTTTCTATGTTTCTCAGCAGGGTCCAGTCAAAAGTAATGTACTAAAGCAGTGAGACATAGATGGACTGGCAGAGATTGGCAAGATGCTTTTGCTACAACATTTCTAGCAATGTGTAACTGCCTCTTTAAGATATTAAGCTATTCAATCCCAGGTACCAGTCTCTTCAGTGATACCTGAAAGCTGCATCGATAATTAAATATAGTCGTTCACCTCCACAGCAAGACTGAGTAAGAGGAATCAGAAGGGGTTTGGCAGGAGCAGTGATATGTATGGAGCAGTGATAGGTATGGAGCAGGAGGATATTCAGTTTATAATGTTCGGGTTCTCTTCCAATCTACCTCATTATGGCCCTTGTACTTTAAAAAAACCTGCACTGTCCTTGAAGCTGTAACACTATATTTTGCATCTGTTTATTTTCTCCTTTGCACTTATTCATGTATGGTATGATCTGTCTGGATAGCACACAAAACAAAGTTTTTCATTGTATCATGTACACGTGTCAATAATAAACCAATAGTTGTCCGCATTGTCCCATTAATTACAGAGAAAGGTACAGAGAAGTTACAGAGAAAGGTTGAACAAGTTAGGTCTTTATTCTTTGGAGTGCAGAAGGTTAAGGGGGGACTTGATAGAGGTCTTTAAAATGATGAGAGGGATAGACAGAGTTGATGTGGATAAGCATTTTCCATTGAGAGTAGGGAAGATTCAAACAAGAGGACATGATTTGAGAATTAAGGGACAGAAGTTTAGGAGTAACATGAGGGGGAACTTCTTTACTCAGAGAGTGGTAGCTGTGTGGAATGAGCTTCCAGTGGAAGTGATGGAGGCAGGTTCGATTTTATCATTTAAAAATAAATTGGATAGGTATATGGACGGGAAAGGAATGGAGGGTTATGGTCTGAGTGCAGATAGATAGGACTAGGTGAGAGTAAGTGTTCGGCACGGACTAGAAGGGCCGAGATGGCCTGTTTCCGTGCTGTAATTGTTATATGGTTATTATCAACTGGCAGAGGCTCTCATAATTTAGCAGATTTTAAAACTCTTTTAAAAATAAAACAGCTGTATGTTTTCCTGTCTTGAGAAACATCCTATGGTATTTCTAGAATTATGCTTCGATTTTCAAAGGAAAAGCAATTACAAGTTGAAATTATGAGGTCAAAATGTATTAAAAGTACACATCAATGTTGAGTAAATATTGAAAGGATGTGAGTTATTAAATCATGCACCATATGTTCATTTTTCTACAGTAAGGAAGTGGTGTGATAGGAATATGTAACAATGTATCTGATACGGTTCAGAAACAAGAAGGTTGAGTTGCAAGCAGTGACATTCATCAAATTGTACAGTGCTCCAGTGAAACCCGAGTACCAAGTTCTGAATTTCCACTGGGATTTTCCCATTCGCCTCCTGTAACTTATTTTGTTAATCTCTAAGTAGCATGCAAAGTAATCTTTTTTTCATGTGGACTTCCTCTCTATAAATTATTTATCACAAACTACATGTTTTACTCGCATTCAAATGGTAAGGCCTGTCCATAATAATCGTGCAATGATTACAAGGTCGGATTTATACAGGGTTTGCCAAGCTACAACATAACCTCAGAGGAAACAACTATTTGTAATGCTTCTGTCCAACTTTCACTGCAGTTATGGCAAGGAATTTGGAAGCATTAATAGAAATAAATCTCCTACTTGTATATCTGGCCACTACAAGATTTCCCCATTTTCCTCCAACTCCTCTTGAATAATGATTAAGACCTTGCAAGCCCGATTAGCATTCAAATAGAATAGTAAGATTAAACGAGAACTTACCTAAGTTTGAAGTTTGATCTTTATTTTATGAGGAGTTACGTAGGTGATTACGTGAAGAACCCCGCCAGTGCGCCTGCGCGTCAATCTTCAAAGCAGCGGTGTGAAATCACAAAAAACAACAACCGAAGTAATATAGGCTCATAATAAAACGAGTAATACAAGAACTTCCATCTGACCTTTATGATAGAGGGTAGGGTCGTGGTGGGCACGTAATCACCTACGTAACTCCTCATAAAATAAAGATCAAACTTCAAACTTAGGTAAGTTCTCGTTTAATCTTACTATTTTACTTCGGAGTCACGTGAGTGACTACGTGAAGATTTTAAAGCTTTGTGATTTCATGCCGTAGATCAATCCCGGCTTCTCACTGCATTGATTGACTCGGAACGAGAATAATCAATCATGCATTCATAATAACATTTGTACCACAAATGCAGTAATTCATTTCAATAATGAAATTAATCAGATCCCCTTTAAACCAGAGGAATTTACACAGAACTTAAAATAGTTTCTGCAAACAATCCCGCGTTAACAATAGGCCGATGGTAAAAATGTTGAAACATCAACTCATTGGATCACCCGGCGGCTGCGAGGATATGGTCGACGGGGACGTCTTTTGCCCTGGCCGCCGACGTTTCTGCTTCCCTAGTCGAGTTAGACGTAAAAACATAAGTGTTAATACCAGCAGCTGTTAAGACTTCTTTTATCCATCTGGAAATAGTCTGTATTGAAACTCTATTGTGTGGTTTCTTGTGTGTGATCAACAACCCAGTTTCCGTATTTCTCAAATTCTTTGTGACCTCAATGTATTGTAACAAATATGTCTTAACACAGGGACAAGGATCATTTGGATATGCTGCTAGCATAATTTTAAATCCTGTCACACCTGACCTAATTTGTTTTAGTAGGTCATAGATATAGAATGTAACCTTGTCTTCAGTTACATCCATACTGTCTATTTGTAATTTTCCAAGTATTTGCACTCGTTGTGCTGTCACTCATGCCATAAGCATGAATACTTTCATACTGAGCTTGGCCCAAGGTAAAGACACACTTGGTGACCATTCACGAAGTAGTTTCAGTACCACACTTACATCCCAGATTGTCATGTACCTAGGTTTCGGTGGTTTGGAATTAAAGATTCTTTTCATTAGTCTGGAAACAATTGGGTGTGACCCAATTGGGGTTTTTTCTGAATCCAGAACCAAATATGAAGACAATTGAATTGAATGCTGTTTATTGTCATTGAATGAATCTTCTTGCTGAATTAATTGCACTACAACTCAGACCTTCATCATAATAAAGTTTTGACAGAAATTCTAAACATTTTAAATATCTGCAGTACTATATTGCACATTCTTTTGTACACAGAACTCTTCCCATTTCTTAATATAAGAAAGGTACTGTTTTTGAGTGCTCTTCCTCCAGGCTGCCGTAAGCATGTCCACAGTACGCTAAGACAGTCCTTGCCCCAGAAAAGGCCTTCTTAAAACCTGCAAATCAACAAATCCAAACGATCATATAATGGATGTTGTTCCCCTGTTACAGGGTGCAGCAATAAATTACTCCTTTTTGGGACATTCATCAACATTTGTGTTGTTAATTCTAATATCAACGGATACCATGGCTGTGTAGGCCAATCTGGTACTACCAATACCCCTGAAGCAGCATCTTGCCTGTTTTTAAGCAAACATTGGCTTATGAGGCAGAAAGGTGGAAATATATCTGAAAACATACCACCCCAATGTAGCGAGAAAGCATCAATCGCCACTGCTCCTGGATCTGGTTCCCATGAGACATATCTCGATAGCTGATGATTCAAGTCGATGTCGGGCATTCCAAATCTGATTACTATATCATTGAATACCTCTCGATTCAACATCCATTCTTTATTATCATGGAACATTCGTGACCTGGTGTCTGCTATCGTGTTCATTCTACCTGGTAGATAGATAGCTGAAATCCAAATGTTCTTTTCAATACACCAAGACCAAAGTTGATTAGCCATTTTGTCACATGACACCGACTTAATTCCACCCATATCATTAATATAGGCAACTGCTGTTGTGTTTATCAATTTGAACTTGAACATGCCTTTTAGTTGTGTTAGAACAATAAGCTTGGAGTCCATAGAAACATCCTAAAAGCTCCAAGTAGTTAGTTCCCCATGTCTGCAGTAACAATGACTCTTCCTGATTCCATCTGCCTCTGCAGCTAGATGTTAAGTCAGTTGCACCCCATCCTAGTGCACTGGCATCAGTTTGTAATATCATGGAAGGTTGTTCAATCAGCACTTTGCCGGAACTGCTTGAGACATGTAGAATCCACCACTGCAGATCAGAAACAGCATTTGTTGTTAGTTGCATGGTTCTGTCAAAATGACCAGCATTCATTCTAAGTGCCTGTTGTTTAACTCTCTGCAGCTGTTGATGTTGTAATGGTCCGTACTGGACTGCTGGGAATCTACTAATTTTCCCAGTACTCGAGCCACCTGTCTGATTAAGGGTTTTTGCTCGTTTAACAGATTACTGCAATCTTTAATCAACTCCACCCTTTTTTCACTGGGCAAAGTAATTTTCATTTGGGCTGAATCAATTGTGAACCCCAAATAATCAATCGAGGTACATGTTGTTAACCTTGATTTCTTTGGATGAATTTAGAAAACCCCAAACTTTCAAAAGTTGATTTCACAACTGCAACAGATGCTTCTGTTGACTGTTTTGTCCTTCCTATAATCAGGACATCATCCAAGTATGCCATTAGTACATGCCCCTGGCTTCTCAGCAACCCCAGAATTGATTTTAACAATTTTGTGAATATTCTGGGAGCGGACGTTAACCCATTAGGCAGAGCTTTGAACTGCCCTAACTGGTTCATCCATGTAAATTTAAGATACTTCATATCTTCCAAGTGAACAGACACTGAATAATATACATCTTTTAAATCTATAGTTGCCGTAAAACATGCTTCTGAGATAAGTTGTTTGGCAGTACAAATGTCTCCATTTTAAAATGTCTAACTTGAACAAAAGGATTCAGACTTGTCTAGTCTATAATAATCCTACATCCTCCATCCTTTTTTGATCGAGGGAATATATTTGACACAAATTGGTGAATTTGGTAGACTGATTCTTCAATAACACCTTTTATATATAGGGTTTGAAGCGCAGCTTGAACCTCCATCACTTCTTTTTGTGCAAAGTGGAGAGTTCTGCTAGGAACATGCTGGACAGGCAAATCATAATTTGGATTGAATTCAATTCGAAATCCTTGTATATTATTCAGAATGACCACATCTGAAGTAATCTTCTTCCAATTGTTATAGAAGAGACGTAATCTGCCTCCAACTTTTGGACTTAATCCGGTTAGTATGTTCCCATGAGAACCAGGTCCACCTACCTCTTGAGTTATTTGAGTACTCTGAGATCCCTGGATTCTCCCGGAAGCACCCCCACTGGTTCTTGCTCCCGCTGCAGGCCGCCAGCTACGTCCCTGCGTTAATGAGCGACTTGGTCCTGGTCCAGGATCCGTATGATGTCTGAAAGGATACTTCCTCTTTACAGACTTTACAACCATTGATGTTTTCATCAATCCTGTTTTCGCTTCATCTTCCAACCCTTTAATACGTCTCCCGAGATCCTCTCCAAAGAGTAAGTTGGGTAATTGTACATTACTTGGTTTGCAGAGTGCTGCGGATTTCGGATTCATAGTAGGCCGTATAGCACCTTTCCTCAGACAATTGATCTCGAAGTGGGTGCTGCATAGCAACCCCAGTGCTTCCTGATGCAACTCCGTCATCTCTTGGCTTTTATCCGCTATTCTGGCAAAAGCAGTTATTCCAGAACCCAGCAGCTTTAATATTCTCTGCAATTTCAATTCTTGAGTTCACATACTCAACTCATATTTTCCTGCATTCTCATCCATCTCCTGCTGTTCCAGCTGATGGGAAACCAAGTAATTTATTAGGGAGGCCAATTCTTCTAATGGCTCTCCTGACCCTGACGGGGCAGCGAATCGTACTGCCAGGGATGGAACATCTGGCAGCTGCCGTTCTTCGCCTTGTACAGCCTCACAGTCAGAGTCGGGGTCTGAAATCTCATGACCCGTGGCACGCTCCTCATCCCTGAGGGTGCATTCTATCAGCCCTGTACCAGGAGCTGTTGAGCTGCTTTCAGCAGCTTGGATTTCTGTACACTCTTACCTGAGTGTGCTTCGCTCCAACAGCCTATGTAGCAGGCTTTCCATTTGGGCAATACGCTTAAAAGCAGTATCTAGCCCTGGAGCTTCTTTTCCATTTCCTGGGACTCCTCCTCCATGGCCCGTTTCGATTTGAACTTGGCCTTGCGTCCGACAGGCGCTGACTGCCCCAGGTCCACAGTCGCTATGCCCACCGCTGGCGACTTTACCGGGGTTAGAGGCAGTTGGTCGCTAACCGCAGACTCCCGACTTTCCCGACTTCTGTCGGCTGAGTCGCTCGCCTCTTCCCCCTGCCCGTTTTTTCCATGGCGTCTGTGGAAAAAAATCCCCACAGACCCACAGTAAACGGACCTGAAAATACTGAAAAAAGTTGTTACTTACCTTGTAGTTAAAAAACTACAAATCCATTAGAGGAGCTCTGCTCCTCACGTCCGTTTGCGTCAAGGCGTCTGACGTAATGACGCGCAGGCGCACTGGCGGGGTTCTTCACGTAGTCACTCACGTGACTCCGAAGTAAAACAATTAATTATTTATTAATTATTTATCAACACCACATGCAGTTTTATAGTCTATTATTTTACAAGAAATAGCTTTCGATTCAGAAGACAATTCCAATTTAGCTTTAGGACATGCTAACTATGGTACCTTTCTTCTGTAATCATCTTGGCTTCATTCTCAAAGGTTATGGGGCTGAAATCAGATGTGTCCAAGTTTGACTCCCCCTTATTTGCTCCTTGCTGTCCATTGAGAAGTGACTGACCTCTGTTGGTAATTCCTTGGTAAACCCATAAATGCAGCATGTGGAAACTGTTTACACTCAGATCCTGATTTAGATTTTACAGATTTTGTTTAGTTTAGATCAGAGATGTACAGCTTGGAAATGAGCCCTTTGGCCCACCGAGTCCAGGCCAACCATTGATCACCAGTTCACACTAGTTCTGTACTTTCCTCCTTTCACCTGCACTCCCTACACAATAGGTGCATTTTTTTCCACAGAGGCCAATTAATCCACAAACCGCACATCTTTTGGATGTTGAAGGAAACTGCAATACCTGGAAGAAAACCAGGCGGTTACAGGGACCTCTTTCCTCTTCAAAACCTCTTTCCATTCAGAGCAGCCATTAAAGAGGAAGGATGTTCTATACCTTATAGTCAAGTTCCATACGTCGGAATAGGGTTAGCAGGAGCACAAAATGGATTTGCCACACTCCCCAATAATCATTATGCATTTAAAAAATGTGTTAGTCCATGTAACAATTGTTTATCATGAATTGCCAGCCATCCCTGCTGATAATTGGTCAAATTTACATTCCCAGCACTCAGCAAGTTAGATGGACGCGGAATACTGGAATAACTCAGGCAGCATCTCTGGGTAGAAGGAATGAGTGACGTTTTGGGTTAAGACGCTTTTTCAGTCTTTGGTTTAAACCAGCATCTGCAGTTCCTTCCGACAACACACCAAGTTAGGAATACAACATTTTATAAGGTTTATGATAAATGTTCTGCTTCTCATTGATTAATTATTTTTGTGAACCTGAGAGAATGAGTTTGGATGTATTTTCATTACAGAGTTTCATGTTTGGTTGTATATTTTTCCATGATAGTGCATTACAACACTGGGTAATGAGGCTCGAGTTCAATTGTTTGTGCAGATCATGCAAAGCTCCAAAATATGCTGATATTAATGAATTTGCATTCACTGAAGGTGATGAGCCTTTCCCGAAATTTGAATTGGAAGATAAAGCACTTGTATAGCAATGTTTTTTTTATTATGGAGGCGAGGTCAGTATGGAGGCAAACCAGTAGCATGCGGTTTTTGAGAGAAGCAATTTTTGAAAAAAGTAATTACGTTCTACTGGCATTTTGTTTCAAATCTTCAAAAATTATTTGCATGCTGCTGTGAAATTTGACCTCCATTAACATTTGCCAGCTGTGTTATGTGCAAAATGGTCACTTTTCTCAGCAAGGGTTGTTATGTATGTGTTGTAGGCATTTCTGAAACCAGTGCTGGTGCATCGCTGCTATTTATGAGCTTCTACTTCCCGCATGGCTCTGAATATTAACTGTTAAAACAAAAAACATGACACATGATAGTGAGGCAGTATGTCTGACAATTTACACTGTTTGTGCAAAGAAAAGGGTGACTTCTTAACCTTGGAATTAACTGTTCCTGATTCCTGTGTATTTTTAAGAAAAGGAACTATTGCCACAGGAGAAGAAAAAAATAGCAGGTATTGTATTTTGACGACACATGGTCTGGATCTTCTGTTGGCACAGCTGGAGAGTTTAACAAGCCTGCTTCTGAACCAGAAAAAGGCTATTACCTACCTACCACACCAATCAGGACCATTACATGACACCTACGGGGGGTCTGCTAGTCCAAACAAATGTTCCTTTTGGCCTCCACAAGGCTTTATTTTCTTTTTCACGACATCTTTCTAATCTCAGTCGGAGCTAAATTCTGACACTCTGTGAAGGTTAGATCTCTCGTCTTCAGATAGATCATTTTGATAAAATGTAAGTTTTAGTTCGGAATTGTCCGTGTGCTGCTCGGCCTGTGGTACTGGGATCAGTATAAATCTAATTCTACTGGAAAGCAAATTAGGATGTGAATTTGAGCTACTGCAAATACACCCATAGGTAGGCTGTGTGTAGAATGTTACACTGGCACCAGGCCACCAAAAGAATAGAACATAGCTACGCATTACTCGACTGCCAGATTGAATAAACATTTACCACCCGACCACAAGGTTTCAGATTCCTTTACTCCCCTCTGTTTGAGTAGTTGAAAACTGTCTGCTTACCTCAAGTGCCGATAAAACTATCAAAGTTCAGCATCGTTTGAAAAATAAAGATGTACTTTATTTTCCCTGCGACTTCAACACAAGTAACAGCTATCAGTTGCAGAATTAGTAATACCGAATGCTTTAAGTAGTATATTGCTCGATGCAGGAAAAACTATCCTTATCGACTCATGTTACTGAATACACCTAAAATAAACAATTTGGTCTATTAGATAATAACTCATCGGTGAGACACTATCTCACTGCTGCACTGAAGCCATGAAATCTAGTGACAGGCACCAAGCCTGAGAAAAGGCTGTTAACAGTGGCATCTAGCCAGAATTTCTATAGAGCCAGAGCCCAACTGGATGGTTGCTGTACCATATCTGCTTCCAGAATCCTCAATACTGGGATAACTCTGGAGCTTTTGCATTGTCCCAAAGCCATTGCCACCCTAAATTAAGGGCCAAAAAGATGCAAGAAAGTTTTAAAGAAGGAACAATTAGGCCCTTGGACTCAGTTCTAACACCCAGTGATGATTCCACATCAACTTAACGCTCAGTAAGATTTATTGATAATACTGTTAACAAAGCTTTCCACAGTCATTCGACAAGGACTCCTAGCAAGGGTATGTATTACCCCCAGCTACCTTTGCCAAGTCTTCTACCTATCTATCTGATGCACACAAAGAGTTACACCAACACCAGAAGGACTAGCAGTGTCACGGAGACTATATTCCTAACATGTTCATCCTTGCCATCCTCTTAGCCCTGTGGTCTCTATGCATAGCTCAGACACTCCAACCACGTGTGCCGAATTGTGCCACCTGCCATTTTCTGATTTGTGCTCTATGAGATGGAAGGCCCATGAAAATCACAGTCTTTCCCATTCAGGAAGATCCCAATATGAATCCCTCCATCAGCTGTATAGATGGAGGCCATTTCCACCTTTTGAGAAAGAGACCATTTCTTCCCTAAGCTGGCTCACAGAATAATCTAATTCCCCGCTAATTTCCCTTGTAATCTTTTTGCCCCATATTTTCATCACATCCTCCATATTCGACCACTCAGCTATATAGATGGAGTAGAATATGCAGTTTCCAGTTAACTTACCAGCAAGCACATCTCTGGGATATGGGAGAAAACTGGAGCACCAGGGGAACCCAAGAGTTCCCAGGGAGAAAGTACAAGCTCCACGCAGAGAGCTTCAGGAGTCAGGACTGAACATGGCTTGTTGGACCTTTGAGGCAGCAACTCAACCTCATCGCCTATTGGTGGAAAGAACAGATAGTATTCACTTAGTTAGAAATGACCCATGGAATTATGGCAGCATAAATAATCAACCTCTCATCCTTGATCCAACAGCAGGAATCATTGCCTCCGTTATTTTTTTTTAAACAAAGGGCGGTATTGTGTTGAATTTGCACAGAACTTGGATGTTACAGCAAGTGGCTCCAAAGGTGGAACATGAGAGACAATGTGAGGCCCAGTCGTGGCCACAGGTTTTTGACAATGGAGCACATGGCTGCAACCTCCCATCGAGATCAGCACTTCTTTTCTCCAGACAGCCACGTAAGACACCATAAAATGGATAGGCAAACTAGTCATCCCAGTTTAAGCCTTTCCTGTCCTACAAAAATAGTGGAGGAGGAGAAGAGAGGAGAGGAGGAGTGAACATTTGGCTGAAATTTTCTTGTGTTTTATTTTTAACTGTGTTCTGCACCTTTACTTTAACTTTGCTGTCAGAGGTTTAGTTTAGTTTAGTTTAGAGATACAATGTGGAAACAGGCCCTTTGGCCCACCAAGTCTGCACACTTACATTATCCTACACACACTACGGACAATTTACACATACCAAGCAAATTAACCTATAATCCAGTCTGAAGAAGGGTTTCGGCCCGAAACGTTGCCTATTTCCTTCACTCCATAGATGCTGCTGCACCCACTGAGTTTCTCCAGCATTTTTGTGTATCTGGGATTTTCCAGCATCTGCAGTTCTTTCTTAAAAACCTATAAACCGCGTCTTTGGAATGTGGGAATGAAACGGAAGATCTGTGAGAAAGCCCACGCAAGTCATGGGGAGAACGTACAAACTCCGTACAGACATGTACCCATAGTCAGGAATGATCCGGGTCTCTGGCGCTATCGTGCACCGTGTCTTGAAATAAGAGGTGTGCAAATAAGACGAGCTAAAGTTCTTGTTTTTGTTACAACCACATCTCTTTAAAATTGTGCAGAAAGGAACAGCAGATGCTGATTTATATCAAATATAGACAAAGTGCTGGAGTAACTCAGTGGGTCAAGCAGCATCTCTGGAGAAAAAGGGAGTAAAGATGCTGCCTGACTCACTGAGTTACTCCAGCACTTTGTGTCTATCGCTTTAATGTTCCTTGTGTTGATGATGGGTAGTAACATGAATGAACTTGGTTGTGAGAGACTCTGCAGTTCAACGATGTTGAATGAGCTGTTACTAAAAGTAGTTGAAAAAGAAACACTTGCAAACCACACGGTTAGTGAGTGACATCATTCAGAAGAAGGGATAAACAAAGATTAGGGAGGAAATTAGAGGGTAGAATGAAGAACAGCATACTGTATGTGATGGTGCAGCCAGTAATGTACTAATACACTGTCATTGCAGTTGTAAGTGATTTAGTTGGTAAGGTTGAGTGCTTAATTCAATAATATTATGGTAGGCTTAAAACTAGAGTTTTGTTTTTATCGCGGCAACATATGAGAATAATTGATTATCAATAGAAGACACGAGAATTAGTTAAATTTAACTTTATCATTGCCAACAACAATCAAATAATCTACCGTTACTTTACAATTAATGAGGTTATACCCCAAATGACCCTGATCAGTTCATACCTTTTCCTTATGTCACTTGTTGGTCAATGGTTTTTGAGTGTAAATATTCATCTACACCTATTAACACTGAAGCAGAAAAAGTCATTGGAAGACTGAACCCTGCATGAAAATTGTTCCCACCCTAGACTTTATTGTTTTTTTTAAACTTTTAGAGATACAGTGCTGAAACAGGCCCTTCGGCCCACCGAGTCTGCATCGACCAGCGATTCCCACATACTAACACTATCCCACACACACTAGAGACAATTTACATTTATACAAAGCCAATTAACCTACAAACCTGTACATCTTTAGTGTGGGAGGAAACCAAAGATCTCGGAGAAAGCCCACGCGGTCACAGGGAGAATGTACAAACTCTACACAGACAGCACCCGTAGTCGGGATCGAACCCGGGTCTCTGGCGCTGAAGGCGCTGTAAGGCAGCAACTCGACCGCTGCGCCACTGTGGAGCCCACAATTTTGTTCCCTCTGTCAATTCTTCCCAGATCGCGTATCCTGCACCAGGACTGCCTGACTCTAGAATTCCCTTCCTCTACCTCCGTCTAATCCATTGTACCACTTTCCTTCCAATATTATGTGTCTCAGACCTATTTTTGTCCAAATAAAGCTTGTTGTGCCATGTGATGTTTTTCCATGTTAAAGAAGGTGGTTGTTGCTTCTGAAACGGCACTGTCATAGAAATTGAATACTTGGTTTGCATTCATAACTTTCAGGTACAATAAAAGTATTTATTTTAATTGCTGAGAAATATTTCAAAGTAACAGAATATCATATTGTAAATGTCCTGTCATTAAGTAAATGTTCAGATGAAATAAGATTAAAGGAACAATGCTAATCCTGCCACCTGGTGCCTACTGTGACATTACTCCACCTATACTATAAGTATTAAAAGGTTGCAGTTCCATCTTTAAAGATGTAAATTAGGATCCAATTGAAGATCATATGGCAGAGAATATGGAACATGTATGTGGGATGAAAGGGAATTGATTATAAGGGATAATTATCCATCATGTCTTTAATTAAATATTTGGCTTCAATTAGGTTGACTTAATTTTGGGATGGAATTTCACTGAAGTGCAAACAAATTGATCCAACATTTCAAGGACACTAATGGATATCCTGTGGAGTTAGAGATAGGTAGTTTTCACCAGCTGATCTGTCAGATGTTATACAAATTTTGCAGAATAGAAAAATAAGTAATTGTAGACTCAAATAAAGCACTAAGTTGCCTTTCAACAGGGAAGATAGCTTAAGAGGGGACTTATAAAGTTTGAAAGCTGTGGCTAATCCAGAAAATAAAATTTGATCAAAATGATGAACAAGCCAGAAATATTCCCTCGACATTACACTAAATATAATTCCAATTAGGTTAATTGACTTTTATAAAAAAAGATGAATTGGTGAAATATCCAGTTATCAACATGATTAAGGAATTGGATAGTCTTATCCCCACTCATGGCACTAGGAACAATTAGTAAGCCTGAAACCCTATGGCATTGTTTGGTCCTGCAGCTCCATATTTGGAGATTTTCTAGCATGTTGCAGTTGAGTTAAGTAGGCAATGTGGCATTGTGTTTTTTTTGTAAACTAGGCAGAATTATAATTATAGTAACAATAATAAGTAACAATAGTAACAATAATAAGTATAGCACAATGGGTTGGTAGTACATATGAGTGTTATTCAAAAGAAATGCAGGAGTAAACTAAAGGCTCTGTCTTACCTGTTTGCGGTCATCGGCGGTGAAGCGCGGCGTCGCTGGTAGCGAGGACCGCACGGCAACGGCGAGAGCGTCGAGCCTATCCACCGGAGCGCCGCACGGATGCTGCGCGGGGGCCGAGTTAATTCAAACACGGCGGGTCCCACGTGCTTGCGGTAGATAAATAAAAGGGCGGGCCGACTGCGATGACGTCGGCCCGCCGCACGTGACTCACCAGCGGCAGCTGTGGCAGTGGAGGTTTGATGCACGGCGCTCGAGCCATACTGGCGGCGGCCCGTGCGAGCGGCCGTGCCTCACTGGCGGCGGCACGTGCCTCACTGGCGGAGGCTGTGGCAGTGGAGGTTTGACGCACGGCGCTCGAGCCATACTGGCGGCGGCCCGTGCGAGCGGCCGTGCCGCACTCGTGCATCACTGGTGGAGGTTGTGCGGTGAGTATTTAGTTTTGGACATTGTCGATTTTATTTTAGCACCGCGCGGTGTTGGGAATACCGCCGCACGGCCCGGGAATTGTACTTTCTCACGAGTGCGCGGTCTATGGCGGCAGATTCTTCCCGTTTCGCCGCCATAGACCGCAGACTCGTGAGACAGGCCTTTAACACGTGATGACGCAGTGTGTATTGAAACTTTGTGTGCAATCCTACCGTGTTTCTGAAATAAATATATTTACTACACTTATTACAGAACAGGAGGCCATTCAGCCATCAATTCTATGCTAGCTCCGAGTAGAGCAATCTCCTCAGTAAATGAAAAAACTGCAGATGCCTGGAAAAACTCAGCAGTTCAGGCAACATCTGTGGAAAGAGGAGCAGTTAATATTTTGGTCAATGACCCTTCAGCTCAGTAATCCCACCCGTTCCATTCACTTTGTATTTCCCAGTACCATAGGGAACTGCAGATGTTAGAATTTTGCATAGAGCACAAAGTGCTGGAGTAACACTGCAGGTCAGGCAGCATCTCTGGAGGAAGTGCATATGTGACGTTTCAGTCGGGACCTTTCTTCAGTGGTTGTCTTGTTTCCTATATTATAGCAATGACCATAGCTCAAATGTACTTCATCTGCTTTAAAGTACTTTGGGGTTTCTGGAAATCAAGAAAAGATCATCTTTTAGTGGACTGAGAGACAACGATCAGTTTTCTCGAACAATATTTATTGCAAAACAGGTTCTCTGATACTACAGTTCCAACACACGCGACTGGCCACAACTGTGGTCGTCGAACAACTGACGCGGGAACTAGAAAAAACCCGACCCCTCCCAGGTCACGTGCGTGCGGTTTCCAACTGCCGGGTTCGCTATTGGCGCGCACCAGTAGGTGCCGCTACATGGTCCCCCACACCAGAAACCGAGGTACGGAAACGCACCGGTAACCGAACCGTACGACCTGAACGTGTAGTCCTTAAACGCGGGACGAGCAAAACAGAACCGGAGGGACGCGAAAACCGCGAACGAGGGACGGGCGTAACAATGGGGACCGGTGAAACAAAACTGGGAACAACAGGGGCAGAAGACAACAGAACGGCCGGTGGACGGCCCCAACGCCGTGGAGTGGCCACTGTCACTGGGCTGTCCTCGTCCACGTGTGCAGGTTTAAGGCGGCTGACGGAGATGAACTCCTCTCTGCCACCCATGTCCAATGTGAACGTCGAGGTACCAGTCCTCAGCACCTTGAACGGTCCTTCGTACACCCGCTGTAACGGCGAGCGGTGAGCGTCCCTATGAAGGAAAACATGAGCACTATCCTGTAATGACATAGGTACATGCACCGCAGCCGAACCATGCCTGGAGGTGGGAACCGGGACCAACGCGCGCACCCGCTCGTGAAGGTCGGCAAGCACCGCCGAAGTCGGGACCTCCTGATCGCGGGTGGCGGGTAGAAAATCCCCAGCTACCCGCAAAACCGAGCCATAGACGAGGCGTCGAGGCCCACCTGAGACGTAGTTTTGATGCCTAGGAGGACCCAGGGCAACTGGTCAACCCAATCGGGGCCAGTGAGCCGAGCCTTCAACGCCGACAAGGTGTGTGTGGAAATGCTCAACTAACCCATTAGCCTCCGGGTGATAAGCGGTCGTTTGGTGCCATACAGCTGCGCCAAACCACACCACAGAGAGGAAGTAAACTGAGCCCCACGGTCAGTGGTGATATCAGACTGGACTCCAAAACGAGCGATCTAGTGGGAAACAATAGTTCGGGCGCAAGCCTCGGCGGAGATATCTGACAGCGGGATAGCCTCCTCCCACCTGGTAAACCTATCCACTATAGTAAGCAGGTGCGTGGCCCCACACAAACACGGCAATGGTCCGACCAGGTCAACATTTCTATGCAGAAACCTGCCATCAGGTACAGCGAAATCCTGAACCGGCGGCCGTACATGTCGCTGCACCTTGGAAGTCTGACATGGGATACAAGCGCGGGCCCAGGCGGCCATCTGCTTCCGTAACCCATGCCAGACAAACGTGGACGCTACCAGGGCGGAGGTGGCATGAATGGATGGGTGGGCCAGGCTATGAACAGTGTCAAAAATGCGCAATCGGCCAGTATGACCGGACGGGCTCTACCGGTGGAGACATCGCAAAGGATCTGCACGCCTATAGCGCCGCGAGGCACCTCTGCCAGCTTAAGGCCTGAATCAGCGTTGAGCCGCCGCCAGCTCAGTGTAGTCCACCCCAAGGTTCAGAACGAAAACCGCAGGAACAGCCGGACGGGACAGCGCGTCGGCCACGACATTCAGCTTCCCTGCCACATGCCGAATGTCAGACGTGAATTCGGATAGGTAGGCAAGGTGCCGCTGTTGCCTGGTGGACCACGGGTCGGCTACCTTGCCTAACGCAAACGTGAGCGGCTTGTGGTCCGTGAAAGCAGTGAATGCGCGGCCCTCGAGGAAATAGCGGAAATGTCTGATCGCTAGGTAGAGCGCGAGGAGTTCCCTGTCGAAAGCGCTGTACTTACATTCCGGGGCCCGAAGCTGCCGGCTGAAAAACGCCAGTGGCTGCCAGCGGTCGCCGACACGCTGCTCCTGAACAGCGCCCACTGCAACGTCTGAAGCGTCAACGGTGAGTGCTGTGGGAGCTGATGCCCTCGAGTGCACCAGCATGGTGGCATTCACCAACGCAGCCTTAGCACCTTCGAAAGCCATAGCCTCTTCGTCACTCCAAACCAGATCCCGTGGCTTACCCGAAAGGCATTGGAACAGCGGTCGCATAACGGCGGCTGCTGACGGAACAAATCGGTGGTAAAAATTCACCATGCCGATGAATTCTTGGAGGCCCTTGACAGTGGCCGTAGGAACCGGCGGATGGCGTCGACCTTCTCAGGCAGCGGCTGGGTGCCTTGGGAGGTGACCCTGTGCCCTAAGAAGGAAATGGAGTGCAACTGGCACTTCGCAGGATTGATCACCAAGCCATGCTTATGCAAGCGCTCAAACAGAAGGCGAAGGTGCTTAATGTGCTCAACCTGCGAACTGCTGGCCACCAGGATATCATCCAGGTAGACGAACACGAACGGCAAACCCCACCCAAACTGATCCATGAGCCGTTGGAACGCTTGAGCAGCGTTCTTCAGGCCAAACGGCATTGGTAACTACTCAAAAAGGCCAAAAGGGGTGATGGTGGCTGTCTTAGGGACGTCGTCCGGGTGGACTAGGATCTGGTTGTAACCCCGGACCAGGTCAACCTTCAAATAGAAGGTTGCGCCCTCCAAGTGAGCTGAGAAGTCCTGAATGTGGGGCACTGGGTACCGGTCTGCCATGGTCACAGCGTTCAAATGCCTGTAATCACCGCAAGGTCTCTAGCCACCGGACGCTTTAGGCACCAAATCCAGTGGGGAAGCCCAAGGGCTATCCGATCGTCATACAATGCCCATGTCGCGGGCGATGCGCAGATTGTCGGGCGGGAGGTGGCGCGCGCGGGCGTGAACCGGTGGGCCCCCGGTGGGGATGTGGTGGACCACGCCATGATGAGGCACGGCCCCGTCGAACCGGTGCATGAGCAGCTCAGGGAACTCAGATAACAGGGCTGCAAAAGGCTCTTGTACCTCCGCTACTTCGCTGGGTTGCAGTTGGGTCGTTAACGGATTACGCGGCTCAGCGGGGCGCAGGTCAGACAACTGGACCATCCGACCGCCCCGCACGTCGACGAGAAGGGAGAACGCGCGCAAGAAATTGGCCCCCAAGATCGGTTGGGCAACATCAGCAATGGTAAACTTCCACCTGTACTGGTGGGAGTCGAAATCTAAGTGAAGGGTCCGTGTACCGTATGTTCGGATGTCACTCCCGTTAACGGCCGAGAGGACGGGTCCTACCTTACCGACGCGGGTATCTCGGGCGGTGGGCGGTAGGATATTGACGATGGCACCGGAGTCGACCAGGAAACGGTGGCCAGAGTGTAGATCACGGATGTAGAGGCGTTCGTTTAGGCTGATCGCGGTCGCGTCTATGGGCGATCGGCCGAGGCATTTCCCTGAAACGAGCAGGGGCTCCGGCATCGTCGGGCTTCAGCACCGTAACGGAGGTGATAATAGCACCAACGACGTCTGCTTTACGCGTCCGGCTGCTGCGGCAGGTCCTCGGCGGTGGTCGATGACTGGCCCTCCTCCCAATGTCATCTGGGCTGCACCCTAGCGGTGGCTACAGGGCGGTTAAAGGAGCAAACCTGCCGCCGCCCGGTGGTCCACAACTCGTCGGCCCTCTCCGCGAGCTGCTGGGGGTCGCCGAAATCGGTTCCCGCGCGCATCAAACGGACCTCGTCCTGCATCTATTCGAGAAAGGCTTGCTCGAAAAGTAAGCACGGTCGATGCCCGTCCAGGAGAGCCAACATTTTCGCTATAATGGTGGACAGGCGCTGATCTCCGATCCCGTCCATGTGCAGGATCTTCACCGCCCTGTCTTGACGGCTGAGCCCAAAGGTGTGCAACAAAAGTGCCTTCAAGCCCTCATACTTCACTACCGCCGGCAGGTCCCTTAGATATGGCAGCAACCTCGAGGCCAACTCCTGTGGCAGGGCTCCCACGACGTGGAAATACATGGTCTCGTCCGCGACGATCCGATGAAGGTGGAACTGTGCCTCCACATGGGCAAACCAAACCTGAGGCTGATCAGGCCAAAACATGGGCAGTCTGAACCCAGGTAAGTCCTGCCAGGTGCCGGCCGAGTATATAATCCTCTTGCACGTTTCAGTCTAACGGCGGTTAGACAAGTCGGGGTCACCAATTTAGTGGATTGAGAGACAACGATCAGTTTTCTCGAACAATATTTATTGCGAAACACGTTCTCTGATACTACAGGTCCATTACACACGACTGGCCACAACGGTGGTCGTCGAACAACTGACATGGGAACTAGAAAAACCGCGCGAAAACCCCGACCCCTCCCAGGTCACGTGCGTGCGGCTTTCAACTGCCGGGTTCGATATTGGCACGCACCAATAGGTGCCGCTACAATCTCATTTTATAGTCTTAGCAGCTGACACTTGTTGTTCCTATCTGAAACAAAGTAGGGTAAAGGGTGTTGGTACCTTCCTCAATATTTTCCGATAAAATTTACAAACACCTGTTTCAAAGAATGCTGATGGGAATTTTACTTTAGCAGTATTGGATATTCTGATCAGAGAACTTCTAAATGGAGCCAAACTTTTGTATTCAGATCCTGAGGAATTTGATTTCAAGACATAGCTTTCTGAGTCAAGAATGCTACAACTGGGCCAATGTTAACTATGGGTCAACCATGTTTTTTGACCTGTGTACAAGTCTTGAAAATATATTATGTGGATGATTTGTAGATATTGTGTAAGGTTCCACATAAGAAACAGTAATCTAAAATCTAGCTTGTACAAATGAAGGGAGGGGGTGGTAAATGAATAGAGGGGATGGTAAACAAGTAACTATTCAAGTTGCATGGAAGTGATTGTTTCCCCTTGGATTTGTGCTAGAGACTAAACTATCCACAGTACTTATTGCGAAGTTAGACCACAAAAAAGAGCCATTGAGACAAATGTCCTGATGTAAAATTACAAGAAAGATTGACACAAAAAGCTGGAGTAACTCAGCAGGTCAGGCAGCATCTCTGGAGAAAAGGAATACTGACTTTTCAGGTTGAGACACTTCATCAAACTGAGAGTCAGGGAGAGGGAAACTAAAGGTATGAGAAGGTACAAAACAGAGCCTGGATTGATGACTCAGGAAAGGTGGAGCCCATGGAACAAGATTGGCTGGATAGTCTGATGCAGCATCTGTCTCCCATTGCTGGCAAATTGGAATGCAAGTATAACTGCACTCTGTGCCACTCAGCGATGGTATTCCCCGTTGATTTCTCCAATGCTTATGGCGGACTTGCCCCATAACATCACAGCATGGTTTGGGAACAGCGCCATCCAATACCGCAAGAAATTGCAGAGAATTGTGGACGCTGCCCAGAACATCACACAAACCAAGCTAACTTTCATTGACTCCATTTACACCATGCTGCTTTGGCAGGGTCACCAGCATAATCAAGGATGAATCTCACCCCAGACTCTCCCTCTTCTACCCTAGTGCCACAGACAGCTGTGGAGGCCAAGTCAATGGATATTTTTTAAGGCAGAGTTAGATAGATTATTGATTTTACTTCGGAGTCACGTGAGTGACTACGTGAAGAAGACCCGTCAGGGCGCATGCGCATCATTACGCCTGACGCATTGGCGCCCGGCAGCAGGAGGACGGAGCTCCTCCTGCAGGTGAGTAAGTACAGCTCCACCAAAGTTGGGGAGACTTTGGAGGGGATAGAAAAAAGTAAAAAATTGTTGCTGCATGTTTTTCCCACAATGCAGGAACAAGTAAAAAATCATCAAGGTGCAGATCTGCTACCGACAAGGAGAGAGAGAGCTGCGGGAGCGCAGTCTCTGAAAGGCAGCCTGTCACCTCGGGGGAGGTGCAAGCCGGTAGCGGTGCGGCGACAGACTTCGGAAAGTGCCCAGCCGGGTACACAGCAAACGCCAGTCGGGCGGTAGGCATAAGCCAAGTCTGTCAGGGCTATAGACTCCGCAGAGTCGGGCCAGGAGAGTCCCGTCGGGGACAGGATACCGTTCCCCAGCGGTTATCCAAAAGGAGCAGCTCATACAGGGGCTGCTCCACAGAGACGCTCCAGGAGGAGGAGTGCAGGCGGGAAGCCATAGGGAAGGCTCCGCTGGCAGTGCCTAGGAGAAGTTCTGCTTCACAAAGCCACACTCCAGGAGGAGTTGTGCAGGCGGGAAGCCATAGGGAAGGCTCCGCTGGCAGTGCCTAGGAGAGGCCTGCTTCACAAAGCCACACTCCAGGAGGAGTTGTGAGGGCGGGAGGCCGTCGGTAAGGCTCCGCCGGCAGTGCCTAGTAGAGGCCTGCTTGAAAGCACCCTCTTTGGAAGATACATAGATACATAGATACATAGAAATTAGGTGCAGGAGTAGGCCATTCGGCCCTTCGAGCCTGCACCGCCATTCAATACGATCATGGCTGATCATCCAACTCAGTATCCCGTACCTGCCTTCTCTCCATACCCCCTGATCCCTTTAGCCACAAGGGCCACATCTAATTCCCTCTTAAATATAGCCAATGAACTGGCCTCAACTACCCTCTGTGGCAGAGAGTTCCAGAGATTCACCACTCTCTGTGTGAAAAAGTTTTTCCTCATCTCGGTCTTAAAGGATTTTCCCCTTATCCTTAAGCTGTGACCCCTTGTCCTGGACTTCCCCAACATCGGGAACAATCTTCCTGCATCTAGCCTGTCCAACCCCATAAGAATCTTGTATGTTTCTATAAGATCCCCTCTCAATCTCCTAAATTCTAGCGAGTATAAGCCAAGTCTATCCAGTCTTTCTTCATATGAAAGTCCTGACATCCCAGGAATCAGTCTGGTGAACCTTCTCTGCACTCCCTCTATGGCTATAATGTCCTTCCTCAGATTTGGAGACCAAAACTGTACGCAATACTCCAGGTGTGGTCTCACCAAGACCCTGTACAACTGCAGTAGAACCTCACTGCTCCTATACTCAAATCCTCTTGCTATGAAGGCCAACATACCATTCGCTTTCTTCACTGCCTGCTGCACCTGCATGCCTACTTTCAATGACTGGTGTACCATGACACCCAGGTCTCGCTGCATCTCCCCATTTCCTAATCGGCCACCATTTAGATAATAGTCTGCCTTCCCGTTTTTGCTACCAAAGTGGATAACCTCACATTTATCCACATTATACTGCATCTGCCAAACATTTGCCCACTCACCCAGCCTATCCAAGTCACCTTGCAGTCTCCTAGCATCCTCCTCACAGCTAACACTGCCCCCCAGCTTGGTGTCATCCGCAAACTTGGAGATGTTGCTTTCAATTCCCTCGTCCAGATCATTAATATAAATTGTAAATAGCTGGGGTCCCAGCACTGAGCCTTGTGGTACCCCACTAGTCACTGCCTGCCATTGTGAAAAGGACCCGTTTACTCCTACTCTTTGCTTCCTGTTTGCCAGCCAGTTCTCTATCCACATCAATACTGAACCCCCAATACCGTGTGATTTAAGTTTGTATCCTAATCTCTTATGTGGTACCTTGTCGAAAGCCTTCTGAAAGTCCAGATACAACACATCCACTGGTTCTCCCCTATCCACTCTACTAGTTACATCCTCGAAAAATTCTATAAGATTCGTCAGACACGATTTACCTTTCGTAAATCCATGCTGACTTTGTCCAATGATTTCACCACTTTCCAAATGTGCTGCTATCCCATCTTTAATAACTGACTCTAGCAGTTTCCCCACTACCGATGTTAGACTAACTGGTCTGTAATTCCCCGTTTTCTCTCTCCCTCCCTTCTTAAAAAGTGGGGTTACGTTTGCTACCCTCCAATCCTCAGGAACTACTCCAGAATCTAAAGAGTTTTGAAAAATTATCACTAATGCATCCACTATTTCTGGAGCTACTTCCTTAAGTACTCTGGGATGCAGCCTATCTGGCCCTGGTGATTTATCGGCCTTTAATCCATTCAATTTACCCAACACCACTTCCCGACTAACCTGGATTTCACTCAGTTCCTCCATCTCCTTTGACCCGCGGCCCCCTGCTATTTCCGGCAGATTATTTATGTCTTCCTTAGTGAAGACGGAACCAAAGTAGTTATTCAATTGGTCTGCCATATCCTTGTTCCCCATGATCAATTCACCTGTTTCTGACTGCAAGGGACCTACATTTGATTTAACTAATCTCTTTCTCTTCACATATCTATAAAAACTTTTGCAGTCAGTTTTTATGTTCCCTGCCAGTTTCCTTTCATAATCTATTTTCCCTTTCCTAATTAAGCCCTTTGTCCTCCTCTGCTTGTCTCTGAATTTCTCCCAGTCCTCTGGTATGCTGCTTTTTCTGGCTAATTTGTACGCATCATCTTTTGCTTTGATACTATCCCTGATTTCCCTTGTTATCCACGGATGCACTACCTTCCTTGATTTATTCTTTTGCCAAACTGGGATGAACAATTTTTGTAGTTCATCCATGCAGTCTTTAAATGCCTTCCATTGCATATCCACCGTCAACCCTTTTAGAACTAATTGCCAGTCAATCTTGGCCAATTCATGTCTCATACCCTCAAAGTTACCTTTCTTTAAGTTCAGAACCGTTGTTTCTGAATTAACAATGTCACTCTCCATCCTAATGAAGAACTCAACCATATTATGATCACTCTTGCCCAAGGGGGCACGCACAACGAGTCTGCTAACTAACCCTTCCTCATTACTCAATACCCAGTCTAGAATAGCCTGCTCTCTCGTTGGTTCCTCTACATGTTGGTTTAGATAACTATCCCTCATACATTCCAAGAAATCCTCTTCCTCAGCACCCCTGCCAATTTGATTCACCCAATCTATATGTAGATTGAAGTCACCCATTATAACTGTTTTGCCTTTGTTGCACGCATTTCTAATTTCCTGTTTGATGCCATCCCCAACTTCACTACTACTGCTAGGTGGCCTGTACACAACGCCCACCAGCGTTTTCTGCCCCTTAGTGTTTCGCAGCTCTACCCATACCGATTCCACATCCTCCAAGCTAATGTCCTTCCTTTCCACTGCGTTAATCTCCTCTCTAACCAGCAACGCCACCCCACCTCCTTTTCCTTTCTCTCTATCCCTCCTGAATATTGAATATCCCTGGATGTTCAGCTCCCAGCCTTGGTCACCTTGGAGCCATGTCTCCGTGATCCCAACTATATCATAATCATTAATTGCTATCTGCACGTTCAACTCATCCACCTTATTACGAATGCTCCTTGCATTGAGACACAAAGCCTTCAGACTTGTTTTTACAACGCTCTTACCCCTTATACAATTATGTTGAAAAGTGGCTCTTTTTGATTTTTGTCCTGGATTTGTCTGCCTGCCACTTTTACCTTTCACCTTGCTACCTATTGCTTCCGCCCGCATTTTACACCCCTCTGTTTCTCTGCTCACCCATTTAAGAACCCCACCACCTCTTATTCTCTGTTTATTATTGTTTTCTTCTTTCCCCCCTACATGTTGGGTCTGAGTGCTTTCCTTCTCTGCCTCCTGCCTCACACACTGTCTAATAGCATTCTCTATTTGAGTCCCTCCCCCCAACCATTCTAGTTTAAAGTCTCCCCAGTAGCCTTTGCAGATCTCCCCGCCAGGATATCGGTCCCCCTCAGGTTCAAGTGCAACCCATCCTTTTTGTACAGGTCGAACCTTCCACAAAAGAAGTCCCAATGATCCAGAAATTTGAATCCCTGCCTTCTGCACCAGTCCTTCAGCCACGCATTTATCCTCCACCTCGCTCCATTCCTACTCTCACTGTCGCGTGGTACAGGCAGTAATCCCGAGATTGTTACCTTTGCTGTCCTTCTCTTTAACTCCCCTCCTAACTCCCTAAATTCTCCTTTCAGGACCTCTTCTCTTTTTTTACCTATGTCATTGGTACCTATATGTATCACGACCTCGGGCTCCTCTCCCTGCCCTTTCAGGATGTCTTGGACACGTTGGGACACATCACAGACCCTGGCACCAGGGAGGCAAACTACCATCCGGGTCTCCCGACTGCGTCCACAGAATCGCCTGTCTGACCCCCTAACTATAGAGTCCCCTATTAATATTGCCCTCCTCTTCTTTTCCTTACCCTTCTGAGCAACAGGACCGGTCTCTATACCGGAGGCCCGGCCGCTGTCGCTACCCCCAGGTAGGCTGTCCACCCCAACAGTGCTCAAACAGGAGTACTTATTGTCAAGGTGTACAGCCACCGGGGTACTCTCTAGTCCCTGCCTGTGCCCCTTGCCTCTCCCAACCGTGATCCACTTGCCTGCCTCCTGTGGTGTTGGAGTGACCACATCCCTGTAACTCCTCTCAATGACTTCCTCGCTCTCCCTGACCAGACGGAGGTCATCGAGCTGCTGCTCCAGGTTCCTAATACGGTCCATTAGGAGCCCCATCTCGATACACCTGGCGCAGATGTGGACGTCTGGAGGGCTAACAGACTCCATGACTTCCCACATCTGACATCCAGAACAGTAAACTGCCCTGGCCGTCATACTCCCCTTACCCTGGATAGAATATAAAACAAACTGATAGAATACAAAACAAACTGCTACAATACAAAACAAACTGCTACAATACAAAACAAACTGCTACAATACAAAACAAACTGCTACAATACAAAACAAACTGCTACAATACAAAACAAACTGCTACAATACAAAACAAACTGCTACAATACAGTACAATCAGCAGGGATCTGACTCCCAATCAGCTGCTCTCTCTTATCTGCGTCCACCAATCAGCGGCTTCCTCAAACCCACTTGTTTTTGAAGTGGAACGTTGCCGATTTGGGTACTCCTTTTTAAGTCCTACCGCTCGGTTGTAGCTCCTCCCTCAGCGACCTCTCCAACGGCTTTCGGACCTCTGTTAGGAACAAGCCCCCGCGCTCCTTTTTAAGTCCTACCGCTCGGTTGTAGCTCCTCCCTCAGCGACCTCTCCAACGGCTTTCGGAAGAGGTGAGTGCAGAAGGGCAGATACGCTCTGACCCTGAGTCCGACGACGACTTCCAAAAGGAGGGCAGGCAGCGGCCAGAGCTGACACCGTGTGCAGCACGGTTTGCCATGTCGTCGGACGCTGGTGAGCCTCTGGGTGAGGAACTTGCCACCAGCATAAATTACCAAGTCTCACATCAGCTACAGGAGCTGACAATGGATGAGACAGTAAGGAAGCAAGATGGGCATACAAATGAGAGCCAAGGAGGAGGTGAAGCTCCAGCATATTTTAAAGTTGCTGACATCTGGCATAACGAGCTTTGCCAGGATGGTGGATGGAGAGGACATGATGAAATTACAACAAAAGGTGTGGTGCTATTGTGGAGTACCCACTTTGATATCAACTGCCTCCGCAAGACTGCGTTTAGACCAACCATCAATCCTAAATATGCTTCATCTGCCAGCCTGGCACAGGGCAACCGGCAGATCTGTTTGGCGAGGATTTCGCAAAGCAGGTGAAGGAGCTGGAGGAGAGTATCCCTATAAGCGAGGAGACTGGTCCGGGCAACGGACGAGTCCAAGCTACGATGCAGCGCAGTTGGCGTTCGGCTGTAGCAGTGCCAGGGAAGGTGAGATATCCAGCTCGGGGCCGGGGTAGAATGCCAGGTGGTAAGGAGGTAAGTGGGTCTGGTTCTCATGTAGACAGATCTAATGTGATACCTCAGATATGTTTAAACTGAAGGTTATTGAAGGGTTTGGAATAAAGCTTAATGCAAATTCTGATTTATCCATGCAACATGTTCCAAAAAAGGAGTTTGACCAGTATCACTGAACAATTGGAAGTTCAGGTGCAACTTGCAAGCTTATGTAATAAAAATGTAATTGCTCAGGCAGTTTACCAAAGCCATCAGTTTGTGTCCAATATCTTACCCAGACCAACAAAGGATGGGGGATGCAGAGTTATACTGGACCTGAATAGTCTTAAAACCTTTTGTATGGTATAGACATTTTAAGATGGAAACGTTTGAGGAGATAAATATGCGGATTCAGTGTCTGTTCATTGCAGGATAATAGATTTAGAATTCACCTGGATGGGGCAATTATGGCAATACAATGCACTGCCTAATGGTTTGTCTTCAGCTCCTAGAGAGATTACAAAGTTGTTAAAACATATTCTAGGCATGATGAGAAGTCAAGGGCATGAGCTCATGGCTTAACTAGATAATATCTTGATTGTAGGACAATCAAAGGAAACAGCTGAAGCATCAGTGGCAGTTGGTAAAAACCACTTTTTAAAAATTGGGCTTCATAAGCTATCCAGAGGAATCTAAATTAATACCTGTGACACAAATTTGCTAGTTGGGTTCACAATAGACTTAATCAACATGATTGTGACCTTGCCGAGGCAAAAAAGGGTAGAGCTAATTAAGAGCTGTATCAAGTTAATTGCTGACACACAGCCTTCAATTAGCCAGGTGACGAGTCTCTTGGGGAAATTGCTAGTAGCAATTCCAGCTGTTCAATAGAGGACACTTTATTATCTACAATTATAAAGGTTAAAGGAACAAGTACTGAGGATACATTGGGGTCGTTATAATAGACCTATGCTTCTATCAACAGAGGCTGTTGCTGATGTACAATGGTGGATTCAGCATGTGTCCACTAGTAGTTCCAAAGTGTTATTGGGCCAAGCTTCCATGATTTTGCAGACAGATGTCAGAGCACTTGGGTGGGGTGCTACTGATAAAAGATTCAGCTGTGGAGACACATGGACATTGCTTCTGCAAACATGGGTAATTAACCAGGAGTATTTTATGGACTCAAGGCTTATGGCACTAACTAAACTAGTTTGCATGTACAGTGCCAAATACACAACACTGCAGCAGTTGCTGATATGATTCACATGGGTGGAATCAAATCGTTATCATGTGACAGGTTGGCAAATAAAATTGGACCTGGAGTATGCATAGAGATAGTTGGATTGGAGCTATCTATCTGCCAGGGAAACTTAATGTAGTACCAGATGGCAGCTCACGAAAATTCCGTGATAATACAGAGTGGATGTTGAACCAGGATGTGTTCAAGAACATAGTACTTCTATATGGAAGGCCAAAATATGTTTCATGGGCACCAGATCCAGGGGCAGTGGCAATTGATGCTTTTTCACTAAATTGGGATGATATGTTTGCGTACATTTTCCCACCATTCTGCCTCATAGGTCGGTGTTTGAGAAAATCAAGCAGGATGCCGCTTCAGGGGTTTTGGTGATACCAAATTGCCCGATTCAACCATGGTTCCCTTTGATGTTAACAGAGAGCGATCCAAACTCCTTTTGTTGATTCAAACAGTAGGAATTTGCTGGAGCATCCAGTAACGCGTTAAGTTCATCCGTTATGTGATCATATTGATCTGTTAATTTGCAGGTTTTTAAGAATGCCTTACATTGGTCGAGGACTTTCTAGGCCAATGGTGGATATACTCACTGCAGCCTGGAGAAAGAGTACTCAAAAGCAGTATATGACTTATGTAAAAAAAAAAAAAAAAAAAAAATGGGAACAATATTGTGTTCAAAAGAATATTCAATATGATACTGTAGTTATTGAAAATGTGTTAGAGTTTATCTACACTTTATTATGATGAGGGTCTTCGCTATACTGCTATCAATACAGCTAGAAGTGCTTTGTCGGCATATCTTGTAATAGGTACACGGACACAAAGTATAGGTTCTCACCCTCTCATATCTAGGTTGATGAAAGGAATCTTTAATTCCAAACCGCCTAAACCTAGGTATATGGTAATCTGCGATGTAAGCATTGTTCTTAACATGCTTCGTCATTGGGTCCCTGTCACGTCTATAACTTTGTTAAAATTAACCATGAAATTGGCTATGCTAATGGCATTGGTGTCAGTACAGAGAGTGCAGACTTTGCAAAAACTTCAGTTCGAGAGAATGGAAGTGATACAGAGAATGTTCTGTTTTATATTTCTGACCTGCTCAAACAAAGCAGGCCAGGTGTGACAGGATTTAAGATTGTGTTCTCAGCATATCCTACAGCTCCATGTTTATGTGTGAGGACACATTCCTTACATTACATTGAAGCCACAAGGGCTTTAAGACAAGAAGAAACAGGATTATTTGTCAGTTACAAGAAGCCAACATAAAGAGTGGCAGTTCAGACTATCTCAAGGTGGTTAACGCAAGAGTTGGTTCAGGCAGGAATTAACATTTATGTGTTTACATCTCATTCCACTAGCGCAGTAGCAACATCCGCGGCCAGGGCGATGGACGTTCCCATCGACCATATATTAAAAGCCGCAGGTTGGAAAAATGAACTTGTGTTTCAGCAATACTACCATCGGCCGATTGCCGATGGAGGGCTGTTTGCCAACTCAATATTGAGTGCTGTTGCTATTGTTTAAAGTCTGTTTTCAATACTGTTTCATTCTGTTTCGTTTGTTGCCCCTACATTAAGAGGGTTTATTGGTTGTTTTATGACCAAAAAAATAAAACTGTTTTGTTTTTGCATGATATGCAATGTCATGTTTACAGCATTATTGATGATACTCAGAGTCAATCGATGCAGTGAGAAGCCGGGATTTTGATCTGCGGCATAAAAATCACAGAGCTTTAAAATCTTCACGTAGTCACTCACGTGACTCCGAAGTAAAATAGTAAGATTAAACGAGAACTTACCATTTTGAAGTTTGATCTTTATTTTATGGGGAGTTACGTTGGTGATTACGTGCCCGCCACGCCCAACCCTCTCTCATAGAAAAAAGGTCATAATGGTAGTTCTCATGTTGATCATCTTAATATGTTACTTCAATGATGGTGTTGTCTGTGATTCCATACCGCTGCTTTGAAGATTGACGCGCATGCGCCCTGACGGGTCTTCTTCACGTAATCAGCAACGTAACTCATAAAATAAAGATCAAACTTCAAACTGGTAAGTTCTCGTTTAATCTTACTATTAGTATGTGTGCCAGGGGTTATGGGGAGAAGGCAGGAGGATGGAGTTGAAGGAGAGATAGATCAGCCATGATTGAATGCTGGAGTAGATTTGATGGGCCGAATGGCCTAATTCTACTCCTATCACTTATGAACTTATGAACTCTCCCATTAGGCAAGGTACAGAAGTGTGAAAGCACATAC
>CM075977.1:285711321-285999306 GCA_038087875.1 Malacoraja senta | reverse complement strand
CAAAATTATTAGCGAAAACATTAGCTAGAAGGCTAAGTAACTATGTCAGTAAATTAATAAATCCGGATCAAACGGGGTTTATACCCAAGAGATATTCAAGCAATAACCTGAGACGTCTGTTTAATATAATGCACTCACATAAAACCGAAGAGCAAGACTTATCAATTATTTTCACTGGACGCAGAAAAAGCATTTGATCAAGTGGAATGGGATTATATGGTTAAAGTATTGCAAAAATTTCAAGTGGGAGAGAATGTTATCGCTTGGGTAAAATTATTATATGATAGGCCTACGGCCAGAATATTAACAATAATATCTTGTCCTCGAAATTTCAGTTATCAAGGGGAAATAGACAGGGGTGTTCATTATCACCTCTGCTATTTGCTCTTGTAATAGAACCGTTAGCGGAAAGTATTAGGATACATCCGAATATTCATGGTACAATACAAAATATTCAAATAATAAGATATCTTTATATGCAGATGATGTACTACTATATATTACAAAATCACAAACTAGTATACCAAATATATTAAATTTTAATTGAGGAATTTGGATCCTTTTCAGGATATAGAATAAATTGGAATAAAAGTGAAATTATGACGATTTAAACCTCAAGAATCGACACACTTGTTAAAATTCCCTTTTAAAATCGTTTCAGAAAAATTTAAATATTTGGGAATTGAAATTACTAGAAAATATAAATCTCTATTTAATGCAAACTATATGCCCTTACTCAATAAACTAAACACACTGATTAAATTCTGGAAAACCCTCCCGATGTCCCTTATAGGCCGAATAAATGCTATAAAAATGATCTTTTTACCACAAATGTTATATCTATTCCAGTCAATTCCAGTCAATACTTACCCCCCCAAATTTTTTTTAATTGGATGCTGATATTACAAATTTTATATGGGACTATAAATCCCACAGAATCCAAAGAAAACATTTGTGTAAACCTAAGGAATTTGGTGGATTATCACTCCCCAATTTTTTATATTATTATTGGGCCACAAATGTCAAAAATATGATTTTTGATTTTCAGCCCTCTGGTTGTCTCCTCCCCTCCCCCAGCCCTCGGGCTCCTCCTCCGCCTTTTTTCCTTTCTTCTCCCCACCCCCTATCAGTCTGAAGAAGGGTTTCGGCCCGAAACGTTGCCTGTTTCCTTCGCTCCATAGATGCTGCTGCACCCGCTGAGTTTCTCCAGCACTTTTGTGTACCTTCAAAACATGATTCACCTGTTGGACAATTCGGCCCAGCAGGTGGATTGGGTAGTAATGGAGAAGGAGGACTGTTCCCTTTTAACATAGGAGCGATCCTTCTCTCACCAACAAAAATAAAGAATACAATATATAGTAAAAATCCAATTATTCACAGTACAATTAGAATTTGGAAACAAATAAAATTAACGTTAAAATTAAGAAATCTATCACTTCTTTCACCTATAATGAATAACCCTTTGTTTTAAACCTTCTATGATGGATAAAGCTTTTATAAATTGGGGAAGAGTAGGAATTAAAACGTTTGGAGATATGTATGATAATGGAAGTTTTTTTAACATTTCACCATTACAACTTAAATACAACTTGAATAGTAATCAATTTTTCAAATATTTTCAACTACGTGACTATTTGAAAAAGTATACACGAGAATATCAAAATATGTCTCCTGACCTATTAGATGGGATAATGAATATAAAAGCGGAATCAGCTAATTTAATATCATACCTATATAATTCCATTTTAAATATACAAATTCCATCATCGGATGGGATTAGAAGAGAATGGGAACAGGAACTAGCTATAAAAATCTCGAAAGAGAGTTGGGATAAACATCTATTATATGTGCATAAATGTTCGATTAACGTAAGACATACTCGGATTCAATTTAAAATTTTACATAGATTATATTATTCAAAAGCTAAATTAAGTAAATTTTACCCAAATACCTCTGCTAACTGTGATAAATGCCTAGTCCAAGAATCAACTATAGCACATTCTTTTGTTTTTTGTATAAAAATTCAAAATATTTGGAATGAAAGTTTTGAAATTTTCACTAAATTATTTAAAATAAAACTGAAACCAAATGCAGAACTGATTATTTTTGGAACAATAGAAGCAAGTTTGGAGCTGACTGCGTTTCAAAGGAGTTTTCTTAGTTATGGCTTAATAACGGCAAAAAAACTGATACTGAAATTTTGGAAAAATGCTCCTACGCCAACAATAAAAATGTGGACTTCTAATATGTCGGAATTGTTACATCTAGAAGATATGAGATTCCTCCTAGCAGGTAAACAAGACCAATTCCAAAAGATTTGGTCTCCATATATTGACTTATTACAAACATAGGGTGCAACAAAATGATGATAATAAATGGTTTTAGGACCTGGCGAGGGGTGAGTAAAATAAGAAGTAGGTGCATCCCTTTCATATTGTCCTATCTTATTTTCTTTTTTCTCTTTTTTTCTTTTCTTCTTTAACTACTTCTTGTGGTTTAGGTTCACATGTGTGTTCCTGGACCACTTTTTCATTCACTCACTGACTGTCTTTGCTAGCTCTTTCTATCCTTTTTTTCTATTAAAGTTGAAAAACAGAAGTGGTACAAGAACTGTATAAATTTACATTATTGCAGATTACTGTAATGTAAAATACTTCTAATAAAAAAAAAGAGAAAGACTGGATAGACTCGGCTTGTACTCGCTAGAATTTAGGAGATTGAGGGGGGATCTTATAGAAACTTACAAAATTCTTAAGGGGTTGGTCAGGCTAGATGCAGGAAGATTGTTCCCGATGTTCGGGAAGTCCAGAACAAGGGGTCCCAGTTTAAGGATAAAGGGGAAATCTTTTAGGACTGAGATGAGAAAAACATTTTTTACACAGAGAGTGGTGAATCTCTGGAATTCTCTGCCACAGAATGTAGTTGAGGCCAGTTCATTGGCTATATTTAAGAGGGAGTTAGATGTGGCCCTTGTGGCTAAAGGGATCAGGGGGTATGGAGAGAAAGCAGGTACAGGATACTGAGTTGGATGATCAAGCCATGATCATATTGAATGGCGGTGCAGGCTCGAAGGGCCGAATGGCCTACTCCTGCACCTATTTTCTATGTTTCTATGTTTCTATGTGATTGAAATCAGTGCATGCAGCACAGAAAGAACTGCAGAAGAGGAAGACAATTTACAATCAAAGATAGACACAACATTTTTTGGGTAGCGACCCATCTTCATACTCTTTCTGAGTCCGTAGAAGGGTCTCGACCCAAAATGTCTCCCATTCCTTCTATCCAAAGATGCTACCTGTCCAACTGTGTTATTCCAGTGTCTATCTTAGGTGTAAACCAGCATCTGCAGTTCCTTCCTGCACAATTTACAATCACATGCTCAGTGTACCTCCTCTTTCAGAAATTGTTTCTCAGCAGTGTACCCCAGCTTCATCCAAAAAATTGGGATCCTTCTGAATCGACATACTGTAGTGATCCTTCTGAATCGACATAGTACTGTCTGGATGCTTAAATGATAATGAGTTGACATCAAGTTTAACAAATAATGGTTAAAATTGCAAGGGTCACTTTTGGAGATATCTTATTTTTTTAATCTATGGATTGGCTGCTTCTCAATGTCAGTGATGCTGCTCTGAAAACATGAAATGAAAACAAAGGCTGAAGCAATCTAAAAAGGATTTACTAAGCCTAGTTCTGGTTCAATACTAACCTCACCTGGATATCAAGGTGGCCGAGTGCACTCACAATAAAGTAGGCAAGAGCATTCACTGCAGAAATCAAAAATATTTTTTCTTAAAAAAGGATCCATAACCACAAAAAACCAAAGATAGATACAGTGCTGGAATAACTCAGTGGGTCAGGCAACATCTCTGGAGAACATGGATACTTTTTTTTTAAATTTCAAAATTGACTTTATTCAAGTAATAAATATATACAATACGTGAACCGTGCGAAACATTCATCCGACATTTTCGGAGGCTATACAAATTGTTCAATGCAGTTAATACATTTTTTTTCCAATTCCACAGATCCATCCCCCACCCGTGCCACTCATGTGGCCCCCTGGCATGGGATACCTTCCCTTATTTTGAGGGGCGTCTCCACCATACCGTGCCCCCCATGTCCAGCATCGGAAGGACCCTAGACTGTGGCCCTCCCCCACCGAGCCTTGGCGTTGGCTGCACCAAGCTTCAGTGCGTCCCTCAGCACGTACTCCTGCAGTCTGCAGCGGGCCAGTCGGCAACATTCCCTGACGGACATCTCGCTCTGCTGGGTGGTGAACAACGCTGGGGCAGACCAAAGAGCATCTTTCACCGAGTTGATGACCCTCCAGCAGCACTCGATGTCAGTCTCTGAATGTGTCCCTGGGAACAGTACGTAAATCACAGAGTCCTCTGTGACGGAGCTGTTTGGGATAAAGCGTTCCAGGGACCCTTGCATACTTCTCCAGACATCTTTTTGCAAATCCACACTCTGCAAAGAGGTGGGCAACTGTCTCCTCTCCATAGCAGCCGTCCCGAGGGCAGCGTTCGCTGGCCATGAGGTTCCGACGGTGCAGGAAGGATCTGACTGGGAGGGCTCCCCTCACCGCCTGCCAAGCCAGGTCTTGGTGCTTGTTGGTGAGTTCTGGCGATGAGGCATTTTGCCAGACAAGCTGGGCAGTCTGCTCTGGGAACCACGCCACCGGATCCATCGAGTCCTTTCCCTGCAGTGCCTGCAGGATGTTCTGTGCTGACCACTGCCCAATGGACATGTGGTCAAAGGTGTTGGTCCGGAAGAACCTTTCCACAGACAACAGATGGGGCGGCAATGTCCAGCTGACTGGCACATTGCGTGGCATCTGTGCCAGGCCCATCCTTCGCAACACCGGGGACAGGTAGAACCTCAGCAGGTAGTGACACTTGGTGCCCACGTGCCTTGGTTCTACACTCCGCCTGATGCAGCCACACACACGAGGATGGCCATCAGGGTGAGGGCGACGTTGGGCACGCTTTTATCCCCGTTGTCTGCTGACTTGTACATTGTGGCCCGTCGCACCCGGTCTATCCTCGACCCCCAGATGAACTGGAAGACGGCCCGGGTGATCCCTGTGGCGTGGGAGGGAGGGACAGGCCACACTTGCGCCAAGCACAGCAGCCCCGAGAGCACCTCACACCTGATGACCACATTTTTTCCGGTTATGGAGAGGGAGCGTTGCTTCCACAGCTCCAGCTTCTTCCCCACCTTGACTATCCGCTCCAGCCAATTCTTGTTACACGCCTCAGCCCCCCCGAACCAGATCCCCAGCACCTTCAAGAAGTCAGGCTTGATGGTGAAGGGGACAGAAGTTCGGTCGGGCCAGTTGCCAAAGAGCATGGCCTCGCTCTTCCTGCGGTTCACCCTGGCTCCCGTGGCCGACTCAAACTGGTCGCAGATACTGATCAATCTGCGGACCGACCCTGGATCCAAGCAGAAGACAGTGACATCATCCATGTACAGGGAGGTTTTGACTTGAATGCCCCCACTGCCTGGCAATGTCACTCCTCTTATGCTCGCATCCTTCCTGATGGACTCGGCAAAAGGTTCAATACAGCAGACAAACAAGACAGGAGAGAGAGGGCACCCCTGCCTGACTCCAGACCTTACAGGGAAACTGTCTGATTCCCACCCATTGATTTGGACTGCACTACGAATATTGGTGTAGAGCAGTTTGATCCAATTTCGGATTCCCTTCCAAAACCCATTTTGGAGAGCACGTCCCTCATGTACGTGTGCGATATCCTGTCGAAGGCCTTCTCCTGGTCCAAGCTGACTAGGCAGGCATCCACCCGTCTGTCCTGCACGTAGGCGATAGTGTCTCTTAGCAGCGCTAGGCCGTCTGAGATTTTCCGGCCAGGTACAGCACAGGTGTGGTCCGGGTGGATCACCTGTCCCAGAGCAGACTTGACCCGGTTGGCGATGGCCTTAGACAGGATCTTATAATCTACATTCAACAATGTTATGGGTCTCCAATTCTTTATGTCCTTCATCTCCCCCTTCTGTTTGTAGATTAGGGTGATGCTGCCCTTCCTCATGGAGTCTTCCATGCTGCCGGCTAGAAGCATGTCATTGTACACTTCCAGCAGGTCCGGGCCCACCCAGTCCCACAGAGCCGAATACAACTCGGCCGGTAAGCCATCGCTTCCGGGAGTTTTACTCGAGTCAAAGGAACGGATGGAGCCAGTCAGCTCCTCTAGGGTCAGTGGAGAACATGGATACGTTACTGGTTGGGACATTTTTCGGACTGATTGTGTTGCAGAGGGGAAAGGCAGTTGGAAGAAAGGAGGGGGAGGAAAAAACCTGGCAAGTAATAAGTGGATGCAGATAAGGGTGAGTTTTGATCGACAAAGGTTGGACAAAGGCCTGAGATTAAAAGACAAAAGATGAGAGATAAGGATAGAAGAGTTGCAAATTGTGAAACCAGAATAAGAAATGTAGGTGGAAGCAGAAGGGGTAGGCGAGAAGTAGGTGTGTCTAGATTGGGCACAGGGAAGAGTGGGTGGGGGATACCTAAAATTTGAGAATTCATTTTTGATAATTAAAACCAAGGAACTACAGGTGCTGATATACAAAAAAAAATTAACAAGTAACAAAAAGTTGGAATGACTCAGCAGCTCAAGCAACATCCCTGGAAAACATGCGCAAAGTGCTAGAGTAAAAGTCTGAAACAGGGTCCTGACATTAAACATCACCAATCCATGTTCTTCAGGGATGCTGTCAGACCCACTGCGTTACTGTAGCATTTTGTGTCTTTTAAAAAAATGTTCATACTGCTGAATTGTAAGCTATCAAGCGGAATATGAGATGCTGTTCCTCCAGTTTGTGTGTGGCCTTGCTCTGGCAATGAAGGAGGCCCAGGACAGAAAGGTCAGTGTGGGATTGGGAAGAGGAGTTGAAATGTTTAGCAGTCAGGAGATCCAGTAGGCTTTGGCATTCCGAGCACAAATAGTCAGCGAAACGACCGCCGAGTCTGCACTTGGTTTCGTTGATGTACAAAAGGTCACATTGGGAACACCAGATACAGTAGAAGAGGTTAGGTGCACATGAACCTTTGTCTCACCTGGATGGACCTTTGGGACTTTTAGGGTGCTTGGATGGATGTGAGGGAGGAGGTATAGGGACAGGTTTTACATCTCCAGTGGTTGCAGTAAAAGGTACATGGGGAGGGAATAGTTTGGGTTGGAAAGGATGAGTGAACCAAGGAGTTGCAAAGGGAGTGGTCTGCAGAAAGTGGAAAGGGATGGGGATGGGAGGATGTGATTAATGGTGGGACCACATTGGAGGTGGTAAATACGTCGGAGAACGGTGTGTTGGATGCGGAGGCTGGCGGGGTGAAAGGTGAGAAGCAGGGAAACACTATACTTGTTGCTTCTGGGCAGAGTGGGAGCATGAGCTATGGGACACAGAGGAAACATGTGTTTGTAGCTGGTTTTTAGCATTGTCGTTCTCTCACATAGGATGTGGTTATTGAGTGAACTGTAAATTCCAACATCCGGCAAACATTCCATTTGCTTCAGGCAATGAAATGTGAGCATCTTGTTTAGGCTATGTGTACTATTGGCCATTAATCCAAAGGGTTTTGTTGCTGGTGATACTTAGAGCCAAAGTCACCCAAGACTTCTCTGAGGCAAATTACTGGAGAAAATTAGGAAGGAACTGCAGATGCTGGTTTTTAACCAAAGACAGACACAAAGTGCAGGAGCAACTCAACGGGTCAGGCAGCATCTCTGGATAAAAGGAACAGTTGACATTTTGAGTTTGAAGAACGGTTCCTGAATCAAAACGTCAACTGTTCCTTTTCTCTAGAGATGCTGCCTGATCTGCTGAGTTGCTCCAGCACATTGTGATATCTACTGGAGAAATTAACCTGCTTTCACTGCAATGAGAAATAGTATTGAGTACAGAAGCAAACAAATAGTTGCCTTTCCACAGTGCCTTTCATAACATTAGGATGTTCCAAACCTTCACAGTCTATTAGGTACCATTGTAATGCAAGAAATTTGCAGCAAGGTCACATAGATCAAGATTGAAAGTGGTTCCTTCAGTTCCAGAATAATTCAGCTAATGTAACCCAGTATCAGTTGAATCATATATTTTTAAATGATTACAACAACTTTCACCGCATCACCTCTGACAGATGAATTTTTATTTGCAGTTGTTGACGGTCGTATCTAGTCCCATTAGCATTATCTTCTGCTTATTCTGTAGTTTTGTAGCCATCTCAAACAACCACCAGAATGATGCATAATCTCTAGTATACCTCAATAAGTAAGTTTAAAAAGGCCTAATTTGCCAGAACTGTGTTTTTCGTTGTATAAATTCTGTTTTTTTGGCAAAGTTATTTATGTTGAGTCTGTAAAATGTAAAAAAACACACAAATTAATAAAGGCTCCAGTGTGTCTCTAAATTGAGGGTGGTCAGTACTATGATCCTTTTGGCTATATTTTTACGTATTTCTATTTGTCTATGGCACCAGAAAAAAAGTCATTACTTTGCTACTCATACTAGAATGAGTAAACCTGAGAAACCAAAAATAATCATGTTTTGACTTTGGAATTTAAAATAAATTGAGTGCATATGTAAAACAGGTACGTATCTTTTTTTGACTTAATCTAATCTCTGGTATAGCACTGCCAGGATAAACTGAAGAAACTCCTTCAATGACAGACCTAATGGTTTTATTAAATTACTGATGGTGATGATAAGAAAACTTGAAGGACTTGATTTTGTCAGGCTTTATTTATGTCCTTTGCAATCAAGTTAATGATTTTTCACCGGTTGAACCGCTGAACCCCTTCAAGGGAATATAAAAGCACACAAATCCAGCACCAAGCTACATTCCAGTGATTGCTGGGTTTCTGCATTGGCTCACTTTCACTTGTTGTACTGTCATTCTCTCCTTTTTTTTGCCAGGAAAAGCCTTACCAGTGTTCAGAATGCAACAAAGCTTTTAGTCAGAAAAGGGGTCTAGATGAACATATGAGGACTCATACAGGAGAAAAGCCATTCCAGTGTGACGTAAGTAACTGAAACTTTTAAAGTTTTTGATTGTTTAACTTTGAATCAGCCATCATCAAGCAATCAGACATCTGGATAGGATTGGGATAGTGCGGTGAATCAGATACAAGGTTTCTAGAGATACAAGGAACTTTCCTTGTTTCATAAAGTTTCCTAATATTGTCCTAAGTAGTCCCTCCATTGCAGTAATACATTCTGCAGTTTCTCAAATCTTTATATATTCATAATGTTTTTTATTAAAGTATTTGTTTCCTATGAGGTAAAAGTGCAGAATTCCAAACCTCGGCAGCAAATCATTTTTTCATGAAACTGTCAGTAGTTTTGATTATTTCCATGCACGTACGCAAAGTTGCAGTTGGTCATTTGCTGCAGATTTTCTACTTCTCATGAAGTGCTGTATGAGAATTGGATATTGCACCGATATTGTTCACCCTCTACTTGAACCAAGTGATCTGCATTTACATCCTGCACCAGGTTCCACATTTCCATATTTCCTTATGATGTAGCAGGAGGTAATTTGGCCCATTTGGCCTTTTTCCAGCTCACCAGGCAATTCCAGTTTCCCCACTAATTGTCCCTGCCACCTATTCTCCCCACGCTGCAAATATCACTACCATCCATCTTCATCTTCTGATCAAGGCCCAGAAACCCATTTATTTTAATGGAGGGAAATATCGGCCAAAGTCCGAGGTCCATCATAGTAAGTTTAGTTACTGGAATTATTTGAGTGATTTTAATATTTTTTCTTGTTTTGGAACTTTTGTAAAATATATTTAAGTTTCTAACAAGTTTTTGAATATATTTGAAAGCCAGTCAGCTCTGGTTATCAAAAGGTGTGACGTAGTTTGCAATGAGGATTTTGTTCACACTTTTGGTAGTTGAGCTTATTGTGGCTTTCCACTGTTCTCCATCTCCACCACTCCTCAACACTCGTCCCCAATATCCATCTTCAACATAATCGCAGAGGAGTGAGGAAGGCCCTTTCACTGTACAGGAACATGGTGCGAGGGAGTAAACCAGCTGTCCCACACAGTCACATCACAGGTATTCCAATCACCAGAGTGAAGCTTGAAGATTGATTGGAAATCATCCAAGAGTGATAAATCTGGTCTAGTATGTCCAAGTCGGAAATTCCAGCGTCAGATTGTCTTTTTAGAACCCTTGTGTTAGTGAGCATTGATAAGATTCAGTCCAGCTGTTTGCACACCTTTCCCATGTCAAGATAAGGACAGACATTGGTCGTAAAAGTGAGTCATAGAAGTGATAACTCTGGGAAGATTTGTGTTATTGTGTGACTGATTGACATGTTATTCCTGCTGGGTTACACTGAGGTTATTAAATTGCTGGGTGGCAATACGTACATGGCCATTTAATTCCTTCAGATGATTTGCAGATTAAGTCAAGAAAGCAACTAATTCACCTTGAAAAAATTGTTTACCGTTTCTCAAATATATTTTAATGAATGGCATTAAATGAGTTTATAATAGTTTTTTTTAGTGTAATGTAAAACATGAAAGAACTACTCAGTACTTTGAAAGATCCCCTAGCCTAAATAAATTTTGTTCCATCAGTGAAATGAAATATTCCATTAAAATGTAAACATTTAACATTCGCATTTAATTTTAATTTGTTTTCCTTTGCAATGCTGCGACTTTGGTTCCAGTTAACTAAGATTATTATCATGTTATGTGAATTTGTGGTTTAAGGTGGTTCTGATTACTTGACTTATGAAAGGCTAAACCTATGTAGGACCCAAAATAAGATCCATTCTACCAATTGTTCATTCCCTGAGTGGTGTGTTTCCAACTCTTCACACTGTGCCCATTGCATTGCATGTCAAAGTGCTCTGTTGATATTACATAATTGCAGACTACTTTCTTAATGCCTAATCTATTCATCCTTTTTAACATGTATTCCTTGCAAAAAAAACTACACCTGTGTGCATTAAACAGCCTTGTAGCAATTTTGTAGCATGAAGCCAACAAGTTGAGAAATGTTGGATTTTTATTGTCCTCACCAGCATAATACCTGCAATGCTGCGATGGAGATTCCAAGTTACACTTCCATTCCTTTTCCAAAAAGAGGCTTGTTTTCTAGAAATTAGAACTAGCTTGGCAGGCTGCGCTGAGCCATAAACTTAAGGAACCTGAATTATTGCATCTGCCAAAGTTTTGCACTTAGCAATGCAATCCTTAACAGCTGTTATATTTTTCCAAAATTCATTATGACCCACAGATGAACCATGCAAAAAGGCCCTTTATCAGAGGAAGGTAGATACTGAAGACCATCTTGTGACTGATTTATTTATGTACTTTCAAGAGCTACAACAGCATTCTCTCCCCCCCACCTCCCCTATCCATTTCCAGTTGCAACAAACCTTTCCTCATTTTATTTACTGCTTGATTCAGGGGTACTGTTGGCACAAACCTGAGCACTTGTGGTGCTAACATTGGAAGGGGCTGTGGCTATCTCTGACAATCACAGTTATGTACTATGCATGATTAAATTTAAAAACATGGTGATATAGTTTGTTTGAAGAAGGATCATTATTATAAGCATTGTGCTCTACGTGTCATATTGAATCTGAATGCATTTTCTATTCAGCATTGGAATAAAGAATGTTAGTTTTGGTAACTGAAATAATTAAGCCATTCCAGGTCATGTTCAGAATAAGTTGAAAAGAATGCAGATGAAGACATAAGGAAACAACTCTTAATTCTCTGTATTCCATGTAACCATCTTTAACTCCTCTAGTTTAAAATATTTTAAAAAAAGGTGAGGGAAGGGAGTGAATATTTAGAATAGCAACAGTACAAGATTCCAACACCACACAAAATTTATTGGCTTGAAGAGAATAAAATTTGTATGATGTATACAGGACTTTTTTGCTAAATCAGAACAAAAAACTGCAGATGTTAAAATGTCAATACCGAAATAGAAACTGCTGGAAGCACTTAGCAGACCAAATGGCGTCCTTATGGGCCTGTCCCACATAGGTGATTTTTCAGGCAACTGCCGGCGACTGTCAAATTGCCGGCATTCACCTGAAAAACCAGCAACTGGAACGGCGACTGTCAGAGTGTAACACACACACACACATCGCTTTCCGTCACCAGCTCGTTATGCAGGCAGGGGACAGGGCAAGCGAGGGAACGCTGTCTGAGTGAAATTCACATGGTGCAAAGCCAAGGTGATACAGACACACATGAACAGGAAGGTTGGCGATGTGATTAAGACGGCTAAAGCGCAGTGTACGTCAGTCCTTTTAAAGAGGGGAGGAGAGGGGGGAGAAGGGGGGGAGAAGGAGTGGAGACAACTTTTAAGAAGCCAGAGATACACGCTGTGAAGCTCGGCGGACATTAACATTACCGGTCAGTTATCCTTGGTTCTGAAAACGACTGCTTTTGGTTTTTTTCCCAATGAGCCAATGAAATTCACCGGTCAGCACTGGCTACAACCTACAAGAAACTATGAGAACCTTCGACCTCCTGGAAACCCACTAGCACCTCCTGGTGACCTACCTACGGCACGAGAATTCTCGTTACTCTCTATGGCGGATAAATTCTGGTCGCCGCTAATTTTTCAACATGTTGAAAAATTTGCGGCGAGCATAATGAAGCCATGACTAGTTCCCAGAATGCGGGAACTCCTCACGACCATGAAGACGACTCCATGGCAACCACCCGCGAACATGTGGCGACCATGTGGCAACAGCATAGTCTCCTGCAGTCGCCTAAAAAGTTGCCTAAGTGGGACAGGCCCATTAGGAAGAGAAACATTAATTTCAACTCAAGGATCCTTCTTCAGAATTAGAAAAGTGAGAAAACAAGAATGTTTTATGTTACAGAGTGGAAGAAGGAAGGAAGTGAATCGAGACAGAATAACAAATAGTAACAGAAAGTACAGCCACGGCTACGGAGAGAAAAAGAGGATGATTATCTGAAATTATTGTTCAGAAGATACTCCCTGATGTGGAAAGTCTTGTTATCATAGCATTAAATAAGTCTCACTTCTTTTGATACCCATTCCCTTCCCTCTAGAATAGTTGTCAAACCCTCAACTTTATCTCCTCTATTTCCTGCACCTCTTTACCCATCGCCTCTCCTGGACAAACAAGGATAGGGATCCCATGTCCTTACTGTTCACCACACAACCCTCCATATTTAAAAGACTACCTTCCATAATTTCCACCACCATCTTCCCCATTTCCCATAGAGTCACAGAGTGATACAGTGTGGAAACAGGCCCTTTGGCCCAACTTGCCCACACCGGCCAACATGTCCCAGCTACACTAGTCCCATCTGCCAGCATTTGGTCCATATCCCTCCAAACCTGTCCTATCCATGTATCTGTCTAACTGTTTCTTAAATGCTGGGATATTCCCAGCATCAACTACCTCCTCTGGCAGTTTGTTCCACACATGCACCACCCTTTCTGTGAAAAGGTTGCCCCTCAAATTCCTATCACATCCTTTTCCCTTTACCTTAAACCCATATCCTCTAGTTCTTGATTCACCTACTCTGGGCAAGAGACTGTTTGTATCTACCCGATCTATTTCTCTCATGATCCTCCTTACTTACTTACTTACTTACTTACTTACTGCCTATTATGCCTCCTGGTATGTGGGGCAGCAACGAAGGTCCTCCACTCCTGTCTGTTCTGGGCTAGCTTCTGGACACTACCCCAGGTCAGGTCCATCGTTTTCATTTCCTCCTCTACAGTTCGACGCCAGGTGGTTTTGGGTCTCCCTCTTTTCCTTTTCCCTTCCGGTGTCCAGTGCAGGGTTATTCTTGGGATGCTGTCTGGTTCTCTTACATTCATCCTAGCATCTGTCGATAGCCCTGGAAGTCCATCATGCCCAGTAGTGTTGATTCTTTCAGTTGCTGTTTCCGTAACATATTTGTTTTATGAGACAGGGTTGTTAGCCCTGTGCTCAACCTCCAACCTGGAGGACCAGTGGATCGCTCTTCGTCTCGCCTTTACCCTTCGACCTGTCCAGCATGGGAGACCCTAACAGGAGACAAATCTCCCGCTGGCATAGCTCTAGGGGTCACTGAGACACACAAGCTCCCCAACCACGACAAGGTTGCAATCCAACGAGGAGTCATAATCTTATACACATCAATAAGATCAACGTTTTCCCATTCAGCTTCGGGAAGAGATTGTTCCCTTTGTGATTGATTTGCTCTTCCATCACAACCACCTATCCCCCTTCCCTTGTCACATGCAGCTATGGCAAATATTTACAATGATTTTCAACAGATTTAAACACTAAAATATAGGTGTAGAAATCCTAATATACCCAAATGGCTGTGTCCCTGTTGCAAATTTAAGTACCACTATTGAAGGACTGATTTCTTTGGAAAATGTATTGATGCTGTGCATTCTAACCAGAGTAAAAGATCTTATCACATTTCACAAAGAGCAAAGGAGTTTATTTGATCTCATTGCCAATGTTTACCCTTCAGTAAATTACACCAAATCAGAGCAGTGAGTCATTTATCTAATTTGCTGTTTCTGGCAACTTGCATTACACAGATTGTCTTCAATATTTATCAACCAAAACAACAGTGATGGTACTTCCAACATAGTGTTTTGTGACTTCATGAAGTTCTGAGAACACATAAACGTGCATATTCTTTTATTTAACAAAAATATATACTCTTCCACAGAACCAAACAGAACTTCTTTTGATCTTTTTATCACTCAAAGATTCCACAAAGATTTTGGTTTGTTGTCAAACTGTTTGGAAAATTCTTCCAAATTTTTCTATTAAACAATAACTACTTCATCTGAATAAACTTGCCCCCTTTGTGCGCCTACTTCAATACCACGTTTTTACTTCAGCATCACCGACTTCTCTGTCTTGCTGTGATTTATGTTTGATAATTCTTTCTCTCTTCTGATGCCAATAAATTCTGGACCCCCTCCACCGTTTTGATTTGTATGCAGACATTATTTTCCCCCATTTCCTTACAACCTTACAATCTGCAGTTAGTTCAACCAGACATCTATATTTCCATGAGGAAATAGCATTCCAGTTGTGAAGCAAAAGCCATTTATTTCTCTTTGGGCTTGAATGCTGCCGCTTGCCCATCAGCTTAACACAGCAGTGGAAAATGCGCGGTGCCATTTTTTAATGCGGTATATCTGTCTCATACCAAGATCCATCATTTCAGTTTGAAACTGTCAGATCAGACTTGTGTCTGGCTGTACCGCTGGCCAAACTTTAAATGTTAATGATAATTATTTTTTCTTAAATTTGGTATTGTCATCTAAGTATATGTTATATATATATATAATATATATATAATAGTTGTGTTAATGATTTCTGAAGTAAGATTAACAAATATATTTATTGATACTAATAGATGGCTAACATGGTTAATTAAGGTCTGAGGAAGGGTCTCGACCCGAAACATCACCCATTCCTTCTCTCCAAAGATGCTGCCTGTCCCGCCTAGTTACTCCAGCATTTTGTGTGTCTCAGGTCAAGGATAGTATTGATAAACACAAATAATAGCTAATTAATCTGACATTTTATTTAACTACAAATGAATCATCTTTTAACCTTGTAAAATTGACATTAATAAGAGCTCTCCAGAGAAGTTTGTCAAGAACTTTTCACACATATGAATAAAAGGAAAGAAGTAGAAAAAGATGTCAAGTTTATAAATACAACATTAACTGATACATGAACATAGTATCAATTGTTGCATACATGGAAACAGATGTAAACATGGTTCTGTGAACGAACTTGCCCCAGCTTTGCACATGGGAGTGATTTCCTTGCATGCACAATGCACGTGGTGTTAGATCTTCTGTGTATTAATACAAAATAGCCACATTATTTCCAAAGTTGTGTGAGAAGTGCAAACTTCCATGGTGGAAACCGATAAAGTGACAGTTCTTAACAGGGACAGTCACTGCAAATGGTGAGGCAGATTTGGATTAATGTTTGCTTGGAATGGCGGGGAGTTATAGATTGAAGCGCGCACCATGGCTCGCAGAGATTTCCTGGGACCATATGCTGACAGTGATGGATATCTGCGCCTCCGACCTAAAGAGTCAAGACACAATTTCACACAAAATAAAATAGAAGACCATGTGTGTGGGAAGGAACTGCAGATGCTGGTTTATGCTGAAGATAGACACAAATGCTGGAGTAACTCAGCGGGGCAGGCACCATCTCTGGAGAGGAGGAATGCATGACATTTCAGGTCGAGACCCTTCTTCAGAGGAGAGGGAGGCACAGAGATAAGGAAGGGTAAAGTGTGTGAAAACGAGACATCAAAAGGGATGAGGGTCAAGGAAAATGTAGAATAGATCATTGTCAGCTCTGAGGAGGTGACAACAAAGCAAACAGAGATAAAATGTAATCGGGGATAGTCAGACTGGTTGGAGAACTCGGAAGGGAGAGGGATGGAGAGAGAAGTTAGAGAAGTCAATATTCATACCACTGGGGTGTAAGCAGCACAAGCTCCTCCAATTTACGCTGGGCCTCACTCTGACAATGGAGGCGGCCCAGGACAGAAAGGTCAGAGTGGGAATGGGAGGGGGTGTTAAAGTGTTTAGCAACCGGCAGATTAGATGGGTAACGAAGGGTCTATCACTGACAATTTGATGATTATTTTGATGGTGGACTCCCTGATGCCACCTTAGCTGAAGATATGTACTTTAATTAACACTCACACTGGCCTTCTTCTTCCTGTTAAAATCTGTTCTCCGGGTCCAAAGGGCTTAAATGTTGGAGTGGCATAATTCTTTCGATAAGAGGATTGAGGAGAATTTTTCTCAATAAAGGATAGTGAAACAAAGAACTTACTACTTAGAAGAGTGGTGTAAGCTGGAGTGCTCCTTGTGTTTGCAATATAGTTGCATATGACCAGTTATAACCTGGAGCAGATACAAAAAATTGGGATTTAGCTGGTTAGCTCTTCATTAGTCCAGGCAGAATGAGCTGGATGACTTCCTTCCATGCTATGATTTTCAGTGATTTTAAACATACTTAGTTGACGTATCTCGATAGAAGGCATACTGTCTCGTATGCCTTCTATCAAGATACTTCAACTAAATAAACTTTAAATCATTGAAAATTACATTATGGGATGAAGTCATCCAGCTCATTGTTTCTAAGCATACTCTCTTGTATGCCTTGTAATAGCAAGTTACAAAACCTGGCCTGAGAATCATCTGAAATTTTCCATTGACGGCTTTGTTTCTTCCTTATTTCAGGTCTGCGATTTATCATTCAGCTTGAAAAAAATGCTGATTAGGCACAAACTGACACACAACCCAAATCGACCAATGGCAGAATGCCAACTCTGCCACAAGAAGTTTACAAGAAATGACTACCTCAAGGTCCATATGGAAAATGTGCACGGAGAGACAGACAGCTAAAGCTCTGCCCTTCACATTCAATCGGAGAGCTTCAACATTCCTGAGCTCCATTATAGGTCAAGGCTGTGGTAGATTGCAACTATCAGTAGTGTTGGAATGCTTTACCTGCCCGATATGTATAATTTGCAAAGATACAATATGCATTCTTCAGCAGCTAGTGTGTTTTTGTTTTGCTATTCTGAGAGCCTGCTGTGAATGGGAGACGATAGATTTCAAAATCCTTGCTTTTGTGACCTTTACGATGAATTATTCTGCCGAGGTTGTTTGAGTATTCAGAAACACAGCACAATCTCCTTGTTTCTTTATGCTAATCATTTTAATAATCATCAACTGGATCCAGACACTTTACAACTGTTAATCCTCACACTGTCACCAATACCAAATAATTCTCTTGTGAAGGTGATTTACTTTGAGATTTCAGTTCATCCATTAATGCTGAAAAGCCATTCATACGTTTAATGATACTATTTATCACATGAAAATGTATTAGTGCTATAATGATTTGCAACTTACATATTTTAGATAAATAACTGAAATGTATTTCTGTCTTCCCAGCTCTTCTCTTACTCTTTTTTTTGTGTTTTTGTGTAATCTTGTATTTTTGATTACCTATTGGCTTTGTTTTAGTAGTAATTTGAATTTTTGTGCTCTGACTTAGTCAATGATCAATTAAACAGAACCTCCTTTCTATTTAGCTGTCCTGATGCAGGTTTTTCTCCAAAACCGTTGATAATTCTTCCCCCCACTGATGCTGATCGATCCACTGTGCCTCCAGCAGGTTACTTGATGCTCCTTTCCAGTTAGTTTGCCCTCATCTGACCTCACTGGCAGTCAGGTCCAATTTTGATGTTTATTCTTGGAAAGTATAGATTGTGTGAAATGGCTTATATTAAGATTATTGTAATCAGGATACAGTAAATTCTTGCCACAATACAGTTTTAGTCAGACAATACTGGGATTTATGACATGATCCATGATGATAATACAGATTTAGTTCACAATTTGAAAAGGACTGCTAATGTCATTGGTCAAGCTTGGTGTAGAGAAGGCATGCGGATACGTCTCTCACTGCTACTGGATCACGCTGGAATTGCTTGTATGTTGGGGCTGATGGACATCCTATGTAGCAATACTATTGATGCTGGGGGCACTGTATTTCAAGGCATATACCCAACATCTCCTTGTCCATGCATGAAGGGTTGCTCAATAAGTTCTGATCTTGCATCTCAAGGATAAATGAAATCAAATCTTGTAAATCTGTGAGGCTTGGAATGCCATTGTATGAAAGTATTACTCATTTTTTGTTCAAAAATGCCATTTACTGTGAACACTAGTTAATAATTGTGCACGTTAAGAAAGATTTAAAACAGGTGTATGTGTCTAATGTGGACACAAGGAACTGCAGATGCTGGTTTAGATAAAGTTACGCCAGCACTGTGTCTTTGTCTTTATCTATTATTCTTTATGTGGATTGGATATTTCATTATCATGCATGTCATTTATTATATTACTGTTCAAATAGTTTTAATACATTTTATATGAATTCTGTTAAACAAAGTGGATTATTGTTCAGATATACTGAAATGCATTTTATATTTTTGCATTCTTGCACAAGGTGTTATCCCTAATCTTAGTGGATAAATTTGAGAGTAATATCCTCAAAGTGTGTATTTTTTATCCAAAGAGTTGCTGTTATTGTATCTCCCACAAGGATCATCTGGCAATCTGACAGATTTCAGTTTTGAGGGAATTCCTGCTCAGCCTTTTAATGGAAGGACTATCTGATTGTCTGACGCATGACCAATAGAGGTCATAGTTTCCAGCTTTTTCCAAGATCACCCAGGATTGTCCAGTAAATAAAGATTCATATTTAGGATGTTGCTATAAGCAATCAAAATTGAGGAAAAAAATAGGCTACATTTGGACTATTTTGTGCAGTTCTGGTCACTTTATTGCAGGAAGGATTTAGTTTTAGTTTAGTTTAGTTTATTATAGTCACGTGTATGGTGGCTGAGTGAAAAGCTCTTGTTTGTGCGCTATCCGGTCATAGAAAAGACGATACATTATTACATTTAAATCATCCACAGTGCACCAATAAAGGATAACGAGTTCAACATGTAGTGCAAGATAAAGATCAATAAAGTCTAATTAAAGATAGTTCAAAAGTCTCCAATCAGGTGGATGGGAGGTTAGGACCACATCCTAGCTGATGAGAGGATCACTCAGTTGCCTGATAACAACTGGGAAGAAACTGTCCGTGAATGGTTTTCAAACTTCTGTACCTCTTGCCTGATGGGAGAAGGGAAAACAGGGAATGATTGGGGTAAGACCAGTCCTTGATTATACTGGTGGCCTATCTGAGACAGCATGAAGTGTAGATGGAGTCAATTAAAGGGGGTTTATTTTGCCTGATGCTCAATTTCTTTTGGTCTTGGATGGAGCTGTTTAGAAAAAAATCAAGCTGTGATGCATCCTGATAAAAAGCTTTCTTGGATTAGACAATATTAGCTATGAGAGGTTGGAAAAATGAGGGTGTTTTTTTCCAATGCATCAAAGGGGAGACCTGGTAGAAGCTTTTAAAATTATGAGAGGCATAGATAGGGTTGATAGTCAAAACATTTCTCCCAGGGTGGAAATGTCAATAATAGCTTTATTAAGTTCAGAGGAGAGGAGTTTAAAGAAAATGTGTTAGGCAAGTTTTTTACACAGAGCGTGGTAAGTGTCAAGAACGCAGTGTCAGGAGCAGTGATGAAGGCTCATAGGATAGTGGCATTGAAGATGCTTTTAGATGGGGACGCAGATATGTAGGGCATGGAGGGATATGGATCACGTGCAGGGTGATGAGATTAATTTAATGTAGCATCATGTTTGCCACAAGTGTTGTGGGCCGAAGGGCCTGTTACTGTGCTGTATTGTTCTGTGTGCTTGAATCTATGGCATCAAACCTATCTGACCTGTAGCCACAAAACAGGAGCCCACTTCCACCCAAACCGGCCTTGAATCTTTGATGATTTAAATAAATTTCCTCTTTCAGATCTGCAGAGGCATAGATTTTCACTTTCTATCAAGGAGGGATCAACCCCACACTGAGCCATGCAAAAGAGGGATCACTGAACAAGCCATGGATGAAATGATAGAATTGTAGATACATTGATTGTTGGCCCACATTAAACATATGTAATTTATTTTTATTAGTACCTCATGAATAGGGAAACAAACATAGTGGTATTAAAAAGAGTTTTCACATTGACCAATTTAGCATGTTGAAATAGAAAAGCAAGTCTTTTTAAGAAAGTTTTTGAAGCAGCTCTGTGCACTGATGAGTGTGATTACTGCTCTTGATATTACCTTTAGGATCACAAGAGCAGTAATCTCATGAGAAGTAATGATCTTTTCTCAATGGGATATGGTGTAGATGTTCACATGTGTCAGTAGTGGCATCCCTGTGTTGATGCAGCATCTGTATCATCGACAGCACCAGCATCACAAGAATCGCTTTCTTCTGTGTGATGAGCTGTCATTGTCAGTTTTGTTTTCACATTGCATTCAGGGCCTTCAAACTGCATCTGAAATGACAAGAACTTCAAACATATGGACTTGATTGCCTGCAAACGTCAGTATCCAATTTCTAAGCTTTTCTTTTAGCCAATATCTCAAGGAGGCTGTCCAAGGTTATGAAATTGATGTGTCAGGTAGCCAGGCTCCGGTGAAGGATGGGGATTGTAACATGCAATCTTTTGTTCCTGGCATCAGGCAGATTATGATGTTTAAATGCAGGAGCAGATGATGCCTGCATTGGTGGCCCTCCAAAGAGATGCTCATGTAAAATAATGTCAGACACTGTAAATAAGGTCATTGAGCATCCTCTCCACAGACCATCTGTAGTTAGATCAGAAGAGGAGGATAATTCTAATCAACATAAAGTAGCCGTTCAAATGAGGGAGACTGAATGCCATAATGGATTAGAATGCAATCCTTTCATCTTTGAGGTCTGACTTTAGATCAGATCCAGACTGACTCCATGAAATATTCTTTTTGACAGCTGCGGACAAAAAATGGGATTTGGTCCAGTTTCTAATGATAGGTTATCGTTCACAATTTCTACAGCTCTTCATAAATTGGCCATTCACATAAAATGAAATCTTCCATAATTAATGATGTGAGCGAAAGAAATTGCACATGGATCTTAATCCTGATAGGCATCAGAAAACTTACAGAATTTGGCTTTGTTAATGTCAGTCATGTAATTGTTGCTGATACTTTAAATAAAGGTAATCATTCTATAGTGGAGTTCACATTGGGCGAGTATACAAAGAGCCCGTGAGATCATGTAACTTATAGGGAATAAAATGGGATGGGTTGCCGAGAAATAAGACCATTACATAACATCCAAAATACCAATATATGGACTTTGTGGCAAGACTCTTAAAACAAAAGGAAATAACCATGTAATGAAAATGAACTGCAGAAGCTGGTTTATACAAAAGTAGACACAAAATGCTGGAGTAACTCGGTGGGTTCGACAGCATCTCTGGAGATAATGGATCTACCACCTATCCATTTTCTCCAGAGATGCTGCCTGGCCCGCTGATTTACTCCAACACTTTATGTCTATCTCAGGAAATAACCATACTCTATTCTCGCTAACTCACTGACATATTTTCATATCTACCCATGGACTGTGATTCCACTGTTAAACATCAGGTTGTTAGTCTGGGACATGTTGAGAATTGCTGGCAGTTCAACATTGAATTTTGGGCTTTCTTCCCACCAGCGGCGTAAGAAGTTAGTAATTTGTGCAGAAATATGAAAGCTCTGAACTTGCTGGCTAAGCTGCACCAGTGATCTCCCAACTGTGCTGCAACAGCGGACTCCTCAACTAGTTGCAACATTAATTTGCTGCAAACTTTCTGCATTTGTTACACTCCAAGATAGATCAACAGCTGCTCCCTCTGGATGTGTATCATTACTGAAGGCTGTCACTGGCACCTAACTATGGTGAACCATATCGATCACATCCAAACTTCAACAAGATTGAAGATAAGTCAAGATCATGGCACAGATATAGGGCCACTGAAGGAAAGACTCCAAATGTAGTTTGGTGGTGTCAATGCCCTGAGCAAAAATGCCATCATTGACTCTTCAGTAAGAATACTTGGAATAGACATTCCACAATGTGCATGAGTAGCCCTGAAACCAGGTACGAATGAACAAGAAAGATCTAGCAAAGGTAGACAAAAAGCTGTGGAAACTCAGCGGGTGTGGCAGCATCTGTGGAGTGAAGGAATAGGTGACATTTCGGGTCAAGACCCTCTTCGCTCCATAGATGCTGCCTCACCCGCTGAGTTTCTCCAGCTTTTTTGCTTACCTTCGATTTTTCCAGCATCTGCAGTTCTTTCTTAAACAAGAAAGATCTAGCTACATTTTACAAAGATGGAATGTTAGATCAAATCTTAGTTGCAACTGCAGTAACAGAAGTCAAGCAGTGAATGGATTCATTTAAGCTTGTCCGGGGCGCATGGCAGACAACTCTTGAAACCTGGATGTAAACCCTAGACATAAATATATAAACTGCTACCATTGCAGCATACAAAAAGTGGAGGGACTAAATGCACATTTGGAGACTGATCTGCTGAACACCTCTGTTGAACCCATTATAATGACTCTGGGCTTATGAATGCTTGCTATTTTATTTCTCCATTTTACTTCAACTCCAATCTGACTTTATTAACCTTGGCTTCCCACCCTGTTCCAATAAAAAATCGCCATAAATTTGAAGAACACGTTCTCATCAAATCCGTACACTATTATCCCTTTTGTCATTTAATATTTCCAGATTCTAACCATGTATTACAAGACTTGATCATGAATTATCAATCATATTTATTATGATCTGGCTCACCAGCTGCCAAAAAGGATCATCATTTGTGTTTGTTCTGGATCCTTAATTTCCTCAGTGGATTCCACTACCATCTTTTTAAAGTCTAAAGGGCCTGTCCCACTTGGGCGACCTAATCCGCGAGTTCTGGCGAGTTTGCCCTCGACTCATACTCGCAGCATGATCGACACGAGGTCGTAGGAGATCTTGGTAACTCTCCTTCATGCTCGAGAGTGGTCTCCGCGTACTCGAGGCCTCAGCTAGGTCGCGGCGTTTTTTTCAAGATGTTGAAAAATGCCCGCGAGTAAAAAAGGTCCCCATGGGAAAAATCTATCCTTTTTTACTCATAGGTTCAGTCGTAGTAGGTCGGCATGTTAGTCGTAGGTAATCAAGGGTAGTCAAAGCTAGTTGTAGATAGTCTTAGCTAGTCGAAGCTGGTCTTCAACATCGTCGAAGGAGGTCTTCTACACAGTCGACGGAGGTCTTCAACATGTCATTTTTTCAAACTCTTCTAAACTCGCCAATTAGGTCGCCCAAGTGGGACAGCCCCTTTAATGTTAATAAGGAGTTTCTCTCCCTCAGCCATCACCTGCAGAAGATAATAGGAGGCAGTTTACTGGTTCATGTACATGGGAAATAACAAATTCTCCAGTGTTTACATCTGGAGAATTTGTGTACAAGTGGGAAGAAATTGTACTGTTATCAAAGCACTGGTTAGTTTACATTTTGAGAACTGTGAGCAGTTCAAGGTGCCTCACCATAGAACGGATATATTGGCTTTAAAGGATGTGCAGTAAAATGTGTATGAATAGGGTTAAATTACCATGATTAAAAAAACAGAGAAAACAGAAATCAGGAATGTACTCTGCAGAATTTAGAAGATTCAGACTTGATTACATTGTTTAAACTTTTAAAGGGAACTAATAGGTTGAACAGAGAGAAACTGTTTTTAATGGTTGGGGATCCGTGCTCGCGGCCTGTATAAAAAAAAATGAGGCATACCATTCAGAAATGAGAATAGGAAATGCTTATACATGCAGAGAACATTTGAAACTTCAACCTTTCTACCTCAAATGGATGTGGAAACTAGAACAATTGTAATTTAAAATCTGAGTTTGATGGATTGTGTTATTCAAAAATAATAATGGGTATGGTGAAAAGGTGAGCATATGGAGTTGGATCAGAGATCAGCATGATCTCAATGAATGGAAGAGTTTGTATAGAATATTTCTGTTCATGCATTTCTTTGTTGCCAGGTTGATTATCCATGAAGTGTAGATAAAATCTCTTTCCGAGCAAAATAATTGCTCATCAAATGGATGCAATGTATTGTCCTCAGCATTCAAAGTTATCCACCCTGTTGTGTTTAATGTTAGATTTGTAAAAATGAAAACATGAATTTCTGCCTCATGCTTTATAAATGTATATTCAATGTATGCCAACTTCTACAGAACATGTGCTTTTATTTTATAGTGATGGAATTCCTTGAGCTAAATCCTTGGGCTGTGGTAAAGCATTCAATGCAAACACTTTGGGCCAGAAGCCAAACCTGCCTACTTCTGCTTTTAATGTTGTTGGGATGAGGGCGAGATTCTGAATCCACACATGGATCTGGGTTGGACACTTAATTATTATTCTTCCATTTAAATAGCCATTTTACTTTAAACCACAGGGTTATTCATCACCTGAAAGCAAGGAGAAGGACTGAGCCCATGAGATGGGTCTGATACTATGTGGGCCGGGCAGAGCAGAGTGTTTACTCCAGACATAATTATCTACCCATTAAACCATATTCCAACTCCCATAATCAACAATCTACAGCCATCCTCCAATTTTCGCCACCTCCCACTTGGATCTCCCAAACATAATAGGGTCCTCACAAACACCAACAACCCATTCCAATCATGTAGAAACCAAGAACTGCAGATGCCGTTTAATACACAAAAGGACACCAAGAGCTGGAGTAACTAAGCAGGCAGGCAGCATCACAGGAGAAGAATCTTGACCTGCAATGTATGTGAAGAAGTGCCATGATCCGAAACATCACCTCTACTTGTTCGCCAGGGATGCTGCCTGACACTCTGAGTTATTCCAGCACTTAGTGTTTGTTCCAATCATCTTCTGATCCCCTCACCACTAGATGCTATGACCTTCAACAGACCAACATCCCCTTATTTTCATCACCACCATCTCATATTTTCTTCTCCTGGGCACCAAGTGAGTACCATTTAATCCTACTCCTCCCTCAGTGATCCAGAGAGCTACAACTGCTATTCGAAAGACACAAGTCCCCAACACTATCCTCATCTCCTGGCACACAGTTGAGGTCCACTAAATAGTCCACTGCTGTTCATCAACACTACCCGTTTCCAACCACTACCAATGTGTTTTTGTTATTTCTTCAATACACCTACATGGTCTCGTTGGCTTCAGCACTGTCCAAATGGTTTGCAATCTGCCAACCAAGCTTCCAGTTGATGAGTACTACATTTAAAGATATCTTGCAGTGAAACTCTACAAGTTATGTGGGAAATTCACTCTTCCAGGTCACCCTCCCCCATCCCAAGGTAATCGCTGAAACTAAGCTGGATTATCATGTACATCCAGTGTTGGGCCATTGCCCAATTTTATTTCTCCTTTCGCTGAATGAAACCAACTGCAACTGCATTATACACCAACTGCATCTTTTATGGCAATATAATTATTTATTTGCAGCTCATTCCAACTGCGGGAAGGATGATGGTGAAACATTTCTTGTGATTGAATAAACCTATAGAAAAATGATGGATAAAAAAAGACCAAACTCATCCCCAAAGCAGTATCCCTGAAACATCTAATTAATAGGGTCTACTGCAACATAGTAATGAAATATATATATGTACATGCATGGATTTAAGTGTGTTAGGAAAGATGATTATAAATAAATCTTGTTCAGTTATAATGTTTGAAATTTAGAAGCTTGGGTAAAGTTAATTGCATTAAATTCTTGACCACTTTACGGGGATATTATTCAGAATGAAGAAAGGTCCTACTCTCAGTGTGTCATAGATTAATGGATTCTGATCACTAGAAATGGTTTATAGTTAATGCTGGGGAGTACTGCAACAAGATGCAAACAAACCATTTAATTAGACCTGAAATGTGCACATGCATTGAAGAATGAACTATCAATACAAATATTCTGAAGTAATGCATTTATAGCAGTAAGGAAAAAACATAGTCCATGACAATAACAGTCTGAATGATGCAAAAGATCTCATGCCTCAGATAAAGAAATCATTAAGAGGTACAACACAACTAAAATACAAGAATAAACGATGTACTCATTCATTTTTCAGAGCAATAGACGAAAAGAAAAATTATGTAAGGAACCTTGGTTGGGCAACCCTGGCTGGCATATTGAATAAGAGAGTTTATGAGAAAAATAAGTTGTGGGGGGGACAGGACAGCAGTTTGAGAAAACTGCAAATGGGTTTGTATGCTGGACATTCTGGTAGCTGGCATGGTCCTTGTTACATGGTCGATGCACTCACAAAATGGGAAGCAATGCGTCTTTATGCATGATTTCAAGTTAATTCAAACATGGCTATTCCTAAAAAAACAATACAATTCATGTGCAGGCAGAGATTAGTTTAGCTTTGCATCATCTTCGGTGTGGACATTGCGGGCTGAAGGGTCTGTTTCTGTGCTGTACTGTTCTGTGTTTTATAAAATAAATTGTAGTGAATGTGGTTCTACAAGTGTGAATTTTCCTGTTAGGCATTAATTAACTTCCCTGCATTACTTTAAAGTTCTTGGGGCTGCCTTTGATAATTAGCCTCCAGTCACCTTGTTACCAAGTTACCATTGCAGATCTTTAAATGAATGAAATAAACACCATTGTTCCTTAAGGAGTGTTAAGAAAAAAAACAAATTTTCTTTGGATTTTTTGTGATTTATTATTTGACATCAATTCATTATAATACCAGACGTTTGCTCATTTTAGCCTGAGGTTTCATATTCTAATTTAATCTGATTTAAAGCCACTGTACTTTTAATTGAATGTCAATGCATATAATGACAGATTGGAAATTATAAACAATTATTTAAAAGCAGACATTTTCAATACTATATTTGTGAAGTGAAGGGGAAGACATTCATAGAAAATAGCAATGGGAGGGAGCGCTCTGTTTACAAATGAAAAGGGCATTTGTGTAGATTGCAACATATTAAGTAATCAACAAACAACATCATTATTATCTCATTAGTGTTCTATGGTATGATAAAATAATATCTATTTTAATGCAGATAATTAAAGGGCAAGAAAATTCTAGGTAGAAGTGAAATGTTTTATGCCAAGTATTTGCCTCTTTTTGAGTAGAGCATTTGTTTCAAATCCACTGTTACCTTTCAAAAGTAATTCTCTTTAAGAATAATTCTCCTGAAGCAGGAGCAGGGGCAGCCCAAGTGTCTGCTAGGAGTCATACAGGTCTACATAATTTGTATAATGATCACTGTTCATCGTTCAATGATGCCTGCTGCATGTATGCGGATGTCAGCTGGCATTAGCACTGGATCTGACTTTGATGCCTTCAGGTTAAGTAGCCTGCTAACATTCATTTAGTAAACTCACACATAAAGAATGGCCACTTGGGAGACTATGGTTTGCTGATAGAACATGTGGAGCCATTACCCTGCTTGATTTGGGTCTTTCTGTGAAGGTATGAGTGGGGAATTAAGTGGGTCAAAGGTTGAACAAAGCTCGTAGTTAGCCAACTCTTTTGCTGCAGCACGATTGATTCACTTCTTTCAAATGATTGGAAATATTTCTGATAGCCTGTGCCGTAGAAGTTAAAGATATGCTCCAACAATCGCCCTGAAAGCCAGTTTGTTAATAAGGAAAAAACACAGAAGATTGGAAAACGGATTTCACGGATTTTAATGTGCCAAATGATTGCTGTGATTAGCCCTAACACCAGATTAGAGTGCGAAAATGATTTTATAAATGCTGCAGGCATAAAAAGTGCTATACGTTCCAATTCCAAAAGCTCCAGAGAGAAAGAAAGTGAAACAGGATTGCAGTTGCTATCTTGTATCATTTTAATTAGATTTGTAGGTAAATAAACTGAGTCATCACTTGGAGCCCCACCTGCACGTTGAAAATCAAAAGAAAATGCACATGTTGGAAATCTGATATAAAAGTAAAAAATGCTGGAAACACTCAACGTCAGACAGCAGCTCTGAAAAACAGCAACAGAACTAACATTTCAAATCCAATCCTTTTAGAAATGGGGGAAAACAAATAATTCACTGCAGTACTGAGGGTGTCCTGAGCAGTCTCTCTGATGAGACATTGACTGGAAACCTTTTCCTCACTTAAGTGGACAAAAACAATATGATGGCATGAAATGAAGGACAAGATGAGAGTTCTCCCAATACCTTTGACATATTTTTACTTCAACCAACACAAAAAAAACAGATTTTTCTTTAGTTATCCAATGTCTGAAAAAAATAGTCTTGAAAAAAATAGCTGCTATGTTTGTTAATCATATGATGTGAATCATGTTTCGTAAGTGGTACAGTGGCTTTAAAATGTCATGGTTAGGGTTGACAATATAAATAGGGAAGTATAAATGCTAGATATTTGTAAATATTTCTCTGGGGGTCCTTATGATTTTATGGGCTTCATGCGGCTCAGTTGTTAATGCTAAGGGACCATTCATGGAACCATTGAGTTAAGAAAACTTACCAACTGTTAATGAACCCTAGCTCCGAAAATAATCACTAGGAATTATTTTGATATCCAGCATAATTTTTTTTTTTAATTACAAGTCAAAGAGGAAAACTCTGTTCAATGTACCAATGACATATATATATATATCATTACATTGGATAAGTAGAATGTAAATATACTTTGTCAACATCTTTTCCTGTCAATTTCTAAATGCTCAATTTCCTGTCAAAAATGCATTTTAACATTTCTCACCCAAATTATATGATATACATATCGGAAACAATCAATGTTCCAACATTCCAGGCTATTGATTGGGCCAATAACATGATGCAATACTTAAACATTTTAGAGGCAAGAACAATTTTTTACAGATTGCGCTTTAAAATGCCTGAATGTTTATAAAATGTTGAGGCTTGAGGGCAGACATGCACTTCCCTAGAGGTAGAAACCAGAGCAGCGAGATTCCTTTATAACTCTGCACCACCATGAATCCCACTGGTGGTTCAGGTTTCCAACATGTGTGAGATCAGAGACCAAGTACTGGCATGTGTCCTGTCAACACCCCAAATGACAAAAGGGAGAAGATTGATCCAGCCGGTGGGTGGCACTGAGATTGCGAGCAGGCGAACCAACTGCTATCGCACATGGAGTTGGAGTTGACTAGATAATAAACCTCTCCATGCATTATTACCACAGTCCTCACTGCATGATAAGTGGCTCCCTATAGTGACCCAGCTGCAGACCCAAATGAAACTAGGGCCAGATGTCTTGTAGAAGATCCAAGATCATTTAAAGTAAAACCAAAAGTAAACAGTCAATTGATGACATTTTGCACTGCCCAACACTGAAGAAAGTGTATTATTTTCTTTGTTAAGTGACACCCATGATATAACTCCCCTTCCTATCTCTCCCTCAGATGTCTCCTCCCCTTCCTATATCTCCCTCAGCCCTCGGGCTCCTCCTCCTCCTTTTTCCTTTCTTCTCCCCGCCCCCACCCCCTATCAGTCTGAAGAAGGGTTTTGGCCCGAAACGTTGCCTATTTCCTTCACTCCATAGATGCTGCTGCACCCGCTGAGTTTCTCCAGCATTTTTGTGTACCTCCCATGATACAACTCGTTCACCATCCTCACAATATCTCATCCTATAATTTATTTTGGATTAGCTTGCTTAGGTATTAACAATCCAGAAGCCCACTGAAGTTAAAGTGGAATAATGTTTCTTATAATCAAGAGAGTCAAGATTGTCATGTGTCCCAGATAGAACAATGAAATTCTTACTTGCTGCAGCACAACAGAATATGTAAACATAGTACACTGTAAACAATATGGTAAACGAGAGAGAAGAAAACGTTCAGTGTGTACATTTACACATACCTGCAAGTGCACACATACACACACATATATATATATCCACATATATACATATACACACATATACTGTATATATATATATATATATATATATATATATATATATATATATATATATATATATATATATATATACATACACATACTCAAAAAACAAACAATAGTAGTGCAATAATAATAATAATAGTAATAATAATAGTCTATTGAAGTTCAGAGTTTATTGGGGGTTGTAGTGTTTAATAGCCTGATGGCTGTAGGGAAGAAGCTGTTCCTGAACCTGGATGTTACAGATTTCAGGCTCCTGTACCTTCTTCCCGATGGCAGGGGTGAAATGAGTGTGTGGCCAGCAATTATTATTCAACAATGACTATTTGCCAACCTGCCAACACCAGACCCGGTGTCTGATGGAGACAACTCCCAGGCTGTTTACAGCCTTGGCTTCTGACACCACTCCCGCTTCTTCACCCACCATGCAGTCCAGTTGACACAGCTCATGTTGTAGCTCCTGGGGATAGAGCTTTCTTCAGACCACCGCCATGGCCAGGATGCGTTCTGACACTGGGGCTTCCTCCCCTCTCACCACCTGCCCCTACTACTTGTTGGCCATTGCTTTGTCTGCTCTCCACCCCACCACTGCCTCATCCTGCTCCCATCATGCTGTCCACTCGACATCTCCACACCCCCCCCCCCCACCTCCTTCCACTGCTGCCTCCTTCTCCTTCTCCCCTGGAGTCGCCGACATACTCCACCTTGGAAGATGTCAGCGACTGCATGGAGAGAAGGATGAGGAAGTGGCAGTGGAGTGGGGAGCAGACAAAGCGGCGGCCAACAGGAATAAGCGGCAACTGGTGGGAGGGGATGGAGCCCCATGGTGACGAGTCCGTTTTTTCGTTGGCAGTAGCCTGAAGAATGCCCGGATGTCCAGGGGCTACAAAGCGAGCTGCAACAACGGCCACGTCGAATAGGCAATGCGGTAGCTGGTGAAGAAAGGCTCGCTGGTGCAGACCAGCAGCATCGACGCCTAGTTGACGCCTAGCCCAGGAATAACTTTCTGTTGGAAGGAACTGCAGATGCGAATATAGACACAAAATGTTGGAGTAACTTAGCGGGACAGGCAGCATCTCTGGAGAGTAGGAATGGGTGGTGTTTCCAGTCAAGACCTTTCTTCAGACCTTTCTGGACAGCACTGCCAATCAACTAGTGCAGACACACTAACCTTTATTCAAAAGAGTATCAGTTATGAAAAGAGATGGATTTGAAATGAAAGTCATTGTTAATTAATGTGAAAATAATTGCATCAAAATGAAACAGAAATCATGGAACATATAATGGGGATAAAAAAAAGTATCTTGTACACCATGAGGGAAATCATTTTAATTCTGTGTGTGCCTGAAAAACTGGCAATAACTGATTGACTGTCCAGTATATATCTCAATAACTGTTCATTTCTTTTCCCAGGGTGTATAACCATCGGCCAATGTGACTGGGTATCATGACTCCTCTTAGTTTGTTAGGTAATGTCGAGTTTTTAATAACAAGAACTTACATCTATACAAAAAAAACACAAAGTGATGGAGTAACTCAGCATCTCTGGAGGACATGGGTAGTTGACTTTTCAGGTTGGGACTCTTCTTCAGATGGGATCTAAATAAGTGTGTTTACCACCTCAGGATGTCCCAAAGCACTTAATAGTTACTAGGTATATATGTGCAGCTAATACAGAGAAGTGTTTTCCACAATAAAACACCCAGAAAATATGTTTCAGTAATATGCTGAAGAAATGTGTTGGCTGGGGACTTTGCAAGTCCCATGCTTTAAGAACAAAGGTGGATCATTGATATTCTTCTATGAGTGCACCTAGGCCTCTATGCAATGCCACATCGAAAGGAAGAAAGAACAGACTTTCTGGTTATTTCAAGTGTCACAAAGTGTTTTTAATGCAATGTTACTTTGAAGAGTATAATAGATAAGTACAGAAACAGATAAGTAATTCTTATACTTGTTCTATAAAACTGCATTGAGCTGAATCACCAGTTAATCTGCTGTTGATGTTAAGCAAGGAAGGACACAAGGAGAATTCCTCATTCAAGCAGTACCAAAGTTCATGGTCAGGCAAGCATAGTGTGCATTGGCCTGAGGAGGTGGAGCATCTGTGTGTTTGTGATGAAACATTTGAGGGACCGGCTGGACCACTTCAGGGAGCAAATTAGAGTCAAACAATGTTTGTGTAAAATGTCATTCAGACACAGCAAAGCTAGTGGGTACACAAAGCTAGTGGGTTTCCCTCCCTGAAGAATTTTAATCTTAGAGAACTATTATGTTATTCATACATCCTTTTAACTGACATGAGCTCTTAATATCTTTTTTGCCGAATTAAATTCTCAATGCCTCAAGATTAGATTTGAATCAATATTCCCTCGATTATTGGTCTAGTCTATTTGGATTGCTAATCCACTGTCATACTTGAAATGCATGGAACAATCTGTGCTCTAGTTTATTCCGTCTGAAGGATATAATCTCAGCATTGCAGAATACCCGCTCTTTTGCACAGAACACGGACCTAGAATTGGTTCTTGTGACCTGAAGTTAGACTTTATGCTTCAGAGGTGAGAGCACTACAAACTATGTTAAATTATGGAAATAAATTGAAGAAAATATAATAGGTTTGAGTTGCTGACTAGCATTTAAGTGCTCACCAACAGCGCAGGTAATTGCAACATTTTGAACAAAGTTAACGATGTGGATATAAGTGAAATACTTCTTCAATTAGTGTAAATTTAAATCCTCAGTCATATATTAGGTGAAATTCGGAAGTGTGTTACAAATTAAAGCACAAATTCACCATGATTTTATAGTCCCTTAATGAAAGTTTCCATCTGTTTGCAAATGACTGCACGTTGGTGCTTGGTGCTCAGTTTCAGTACTGAGGGCAGTCACGAGCAGAGTATCCTCTCAGACACTATTGCAAGATAATTCATGAGTAAATCATATTTTAATTAAAGGGAAGGTTTAAATCATGTCATCCTATTACAGTAGCATAGACATTCTTATTAATAATTCTAAATTCCGAGAGTTCCATGCTCATTAAAAATTGACAATAAAGTTTATAAACTTTAGATTTCTGTCTATCTTTTGAGTTGCCTGCACTGTAGTAAAGTTAGTCAGAAACAATATAGGGTAAAATGATCTGTTAACAGTGACAATGTCAACAATGTGAAATGGGAGAGCCTATCTAAAATCACCTGCTTGTTTCTCTTGATATATGGTTCATGTGACCGTTGGAGAGTAACTCTTACATTGCCCTCACTCAGATAATGGTGATGGAATACAGTAGTTTCGGTGGTGCAATCTATTGAGAGGAATTTACCCTATAAATATCCTCCAGGAGATTAAGTACAATTATCCATGTTTCTATCTGGCAACTCTCCTCAGGTCATGGGGTAATCTCATTTATTGGTACAGTGCACAAGTGGATTGTAACAGATTTGTTTCTAATTAGATGTCTATTTTTTTTAATCGTGGTAGTTCACTGACTTTGAATACCAGCTGTGTGCAGCACTGCCCATGGCCCAATACACACCCATGTGGTTTACTGAGCTCAATTATTTCTATGGTAATATTACAATAGATTGTATCATTTAATATGGCTGAACACATACATTGTCGTACTGATGTTTTAGCAGAATATACTTAATTATGGCTAGATATCAAGAGAACAATTGCAATGCAGCCAAGTTGCATTGGCTGCATTGCAATTGGGGAATGAGTTTGTCACGTTTATTGGGAATAGTCATTGGGAAATACGTTTGTCACGTTTCCCAATGCAATGCTTAAACTATGGTGGTGATCAATTAGCAACAGTCCCTGATCAATTAGCAACACAAACACAAGAATATCACTGAAAGAAGAAAAACACATGTTAGACGTTGGAACAACTTTATTTTTACAGAACGTGACTAGAAAGTGAAATCGTTTGACAAAAATACCTCTGAAGGCTTCAGTAAAAAGAAGGACTGGTTTGAGGGAATGACCAGGAGATCGAGGAGCTAATTACCTGCAAACATATGCAGTCCTTGGATTGGAAACTTCATCTTTCCTCAAGGGAACAGAAGCAGCTTTATCACCACCTGAAGGCAGAGGTCCAGCAGTAAGCCCTGGAACTACAGAGCAGATAGTGGATGGGGAGAGGACAACCGGCCCAGAATCTGTCCAACTGCCATGATGTGTATGGTTCTTCAGAACTGTACAAGAATTGTGTGCCCCAAGTATCAATACCCACAAGATTCAGGAATAGGGGAGAGCTCATCTTTGGTAGCGGGCAGTCAACGCCTTTGGAAGACGCTGAGAACACGCCTGCTAACATAGCCGTGATGAAAATCAACCTAAATAGTGTCTGTCAAAGATTAAAAGAGTCACACAAGATAATCCTAATTACGCCCGGCTCACTTGAAGAACAACTATTAAAAGACACACTCAATTATTGATATACCATTACATAAATTATATATGTTACTACATATCAGACCACATTCCCAACACCACTCCCAACACCTCTCAGTTAATTCAACATTATTTAACAACATCTTTCAAATATATTGGAGATCTCTTTCTCTTTTGCAGAGCATCTGATTTCTGCTTAAAAAGAACAGAGGCCAATCATGCTTCAAGATCTGTGGAAACCCAGCGACACATGCTTGGTCTATTTGCTGGTGGACATTGTCCCAGAATGATCAGACATGATGATGACCCTGTTATCTCCTCCACCTCAACAGGAAAGCACTTAGTCCGAAATTGAAATTATGAACAAGTACGTCATTTCAGGTTGCAAAACTCAATAGTAAGGCTTGTTTGCTGTGGTATTCGTTCATTATCAATTGTCTCTGATACAGTTTTGCTTCCAGTTGTGAATGATGAAATCTAAAGTTGACCTCAATTTCCTCGTCATGAGTAACTCTGCAGGAGACTGCCCAGTTGTAGATTGTGCTGTGACTTGATAACCAAACAGGAAATTAGCACTTTGGGTTCAATACTGCTTCCTTCCTTATTTATATTTCTTCTTTGAAAGTTAGAAGAGCTCCCTTTGCTACCCCACAAGAGGAAGGATGAAATGTGGCAGATGACTAATGTCATTTTATTTCATGAAATCTTCAAGTGCTGCAATTATCTGATACTAACATGTAGATAATCCTTTTGTTAACTTTTCAATGGTAGCACTTGGCACTGAAATATTGATTGGATATATACCCATCCACTTCATATGGGCATCCGTTATCAGTATGAAAATCTTCCATTGGAATAGTCCAGCATAGTTAATGGCTGCTTAGGCCACTTGATGGGGTGTAAGAAAGCAGAAGCAAATATATTTTCGGGCAAACCACCCATCTCAATAATTCTTGGGAGTGCATGATGGAGTTGTTACAGAATAAATGATCAGCCCAGTGGGGAATAACAACTCTGGCTCTGCACAAAATGCACCATCACCTCAACCTTAGCACCAAGTTCTGCGAATTGTAGGGAAGTTCTGGGAATTAGGAACCATCATACTTTGTCTGCAGCTACTTTATCATGATGTACTCTTTGCTCCACAATAGCTGATTTGCACAGTATTCTAGTGTCTAGATCCATCCTACACATTAAGGACAATTTATAATTTTACCAAAGCCAATTAACATACAAACTTGTACATCTTTGGAATATGGGAGGATAAAAAAAGCACGTCACTCTAAAGCACAAACTCTGTACAGACAGCACCAGTAATCACGATCAAATCTGGGTAAGGCAGCAACTCTACTGCCGTGCAAATGTACTGCCTCGTATTCCTTCATTAGTAGTTGCCTCTGGAACTAGAAGACTAAGTGCGTCTGCATTTCCAAGGTATTTCTGTGGTATCTCTCTGTTTTGAAGACAGTGCTCTCAAGGTCATAGCCCATTGTTGAATTTTGGTGAAACCAGTGGAGATGCTGGTTTGGTAAATACGCTCCTAAACCTTACCCCCCAAGTCTAGTTCAGTAAAAACTGACTCAAGCACTGAACCAACTACTCTTTATTTTTAGAACAAACACAAATTCCCCTATACGATACCTAACCATCGTGGGTTCAATCCTTGTCTCTGCCTGGCCAAGCCCTTCAGCCTCGTGCAAGGAGACATGCTCCAAAAGGACACACAGTCCCAAGTGCCCTTCCGGAAGATCGACATTGACCTAAAATGGGGGCTACCTTTTATAGGTCCACAAACCTTGAGGGGCCGAACTACAGAGGGGTGGTTCCCTTTACAATCCAATCATACATATCAATCACATCAATACATTATTGACAGTTTTCCAGTCCAATTACAGAGAGTCTTAAACAATGTTTCTTACAGAAGTTTCTGAAAGGAAGCTAGTTAACTGAATAATGCAACATTTACCCTGGAACACAAAACAATTATGCCAGGGCTTAACATTTTGGCCAATCAACTAACAGCAGGGTAACTGTCTTGCAACATTATTTACATTATTTACAATCCCTTTGCAGTAATCCAATCAAACTCATGCATTTACAATATCCTGAATTCCTCTGCAAGATTCTCATACATACCAACAATTGTAAAGATACCCAAACCTTTCTTATCCGAGGCACTGATCTGGGACCTAGACTTCCTGGCACCAGTCAGCAGCCTGTGCCCTCATATACAGAAATGACCATCAGGCCTTGTGAATGCATGGATTCTGTGCTTTATTTTGGTTCTATTTTAGCCCCACAATGGTGACTGTTCCATCTTAACAAATACATTAATAACAAGATGCTGATGTATTTTCCCAGAATCTCATCAAGCTTCCCGAGATTTCGTGGGCGTAGCTTCATGATTTCCATCTGATGAGTCTTCACCTCCCGAGTTTTCGTGGGCGCGAATCCCATCCATCCACGTTGCTAATTCATCTGTGCTTGATCCGTAGTAGAGTATGAAGTTCCTAGAAGAACGTCGGATAAAGTAAGTTAGCAGTCCATACTTTCACTGATACTCCTACAGTCGTGGAGATATACCCACAACTTCTTCCCTGCTACTCTCAACAGAAGGCCTCTCTGTGTACACTGCTCCTACTCTATAATAAAATTCTTCCAACACTAGGATCAAAGCTAAAATATGGTCAGTCATCTCTGCAGTCACACGATGAAAAGTGATCATTCCCAGTGTACTTTTAATGAAGGTTTCTCATATGAATTTTAGCTGGGTTCAGTCCAGATTTCCCTACAGGCTCTTAATTAAAATAACAATGGGAAATGCTTCAATCCAGCCAAATTCAGACTCAGCCTTTAATTTAACTAATTTAAGTTTCAGGGTCTATCTTACCCCTTTTACAACTCCAACAGCTTGTGGTCGATACTTACAATTCAATTGCTGCGGAATTCCCAGCTGTATACATCATTTTATCAATTTGTTTTAATATGTTGTGGATCATTATTTAAATAAAGCCAAATAGGGATGCCGAATCTAGAGACAATTTTCTTTACTCCTTGATAATAGTAGCCGCTTTATTATTAAGGGTTGGATAAATTTTGATCCATCGGTCAAATACATTGACTTTGACAATAAGTACCCACTCCCCTGGTACTTCTTCTAACTCAATGTAATTCTTCTTTCTAATATGTTGACAGACAATAGAGATTCATCTTTATCCTTAAACCCCTGTCTCAGTCGACCCACGAGTGACCCCGAGTTTAAAACAAATTAAACTCGTGGTAATCACGTACAATTAACGTAGCAGGAACGTCGGAACTCGTGGACGCAACTTAGCGACTCGTGGCGCTAATGGCAGGTACCCTGGAAACTTGTTAACTCTTGAAAAACTGTAAACATGATTAAAGATTTCCACAAGTCAAATTTACTCTTGAAGTTAAAATTTGAAACATTTAAACTCGTTGTAAGAACATAGTAGCCCGTGAGTTTACCGTAGTGACTCGCGAGTCTACCGTGGGCACTCTTTAGCTCAGCGGGCAGGCAGCATCTCTGGAGAGAGGGAATGGGTGATGGGATGACGTTTCCAAATTTCTGCTGCGTCTTTGTGTTACTCCAGCACTGTGTGTTCACTTTTGTCAACCAGCATCTGCCCTTTCTTGTGTATAACATTATTGGTATCCATGGCAGTTGATTGTCGCTCCCTTCAGTTTCCCAGGGGGTTGGGACGGGACTGGAGTTGGGAGGGAAAAGTGGGGGGGGGAGGGAGCGGGGGAGAGGGGGGAGTTGGGGTGACTTAGTACGGGAGACAAGTGTAGGAGAGGTGTATTGACTGTGTGGGCAGACACTTTGTTAGTGATTGCCCATGGGGTGCACTGTCGAGGACTTCATAATGCAGAGAGCATTATAAACAGTGGAGCGATTAACCCTGGAAAGGGGGGAGACTTCTCTCTGAGTTGGACCCAGGAAACTGAAGCAGGAATTTTCTTGAGGTTATTAACGACAGATAAATGGATGGGAAGGGTTTAGAGGGCTATGGGCCACATGCAGGCAAATAGGATTACCCCAAGATGCCAACTTGGACGGCACGGCCAAGCTGGGCCGAAGGACCTGTTTCCGTGTTGTAAGTCCTATCCAGTGGGATTGACATGTTTTGTATTTTTCCTTTCTAAAGATGCAGTGTATTTTGGTGACTATTGCACACTGCAGACCTGTGTGTTTGGGGGGTGGTTAGTGTGAGTGTGATGCCACAGCCGCACCCCCCCCCCCCCCCACCCCAAACGCTAGGTAAACAAAAAAATGAAGTATAAACTCAGCGGGTGCAGCAGCATCTTTGGATCGAAGGAAATAGGCAATGTTTCATAACATAAAAAACGTCTGAAGATGGGTTTCGGCCACAAACATTGCCTATTTCCTTCGCTCCATAAATGCTGCTGCACCCGTTGAGTTTCACCAGCTTTTTTTGGTGTACCAGTCTCTCTGTCTCTCCCCTCTCTCTCTCTCTCTCTCTCTCTCTCTGCCCTTCTCTCTTCACAGCCCGCAGCTCAACTCATGAACACCTGCTCAAAACCCCCCCCTTCACCTATCTCCCACATCCTCTCCTTCCTCTCTCCACACCCTCCTCTCTCTCCCCCTTCCTCTCCCCCCTTCCTCTCTCCCCCTTCCTCTCCCACCTTCCTCTCCACCCTCCTCCTCCCCCTCTTCAAATTTTTTTAATTCTAACATTAAATTTTCTCTCTCTGCCCTTCCCCCCCTCTAGACGCACCTGAGAGGTGAGGGCTATTCGTCAGTGGATAGGGTGGAGATGGGATAAAAGAAGCAATTTTTTTTTTTTTTTCCTTTTTAAATTTTTTTTAAAAATTTATTAGAAGTACATTACATTACAACCACATACATTAGTACTCGTCACTTATGTCTTCTTACAATTAATGTACTCCATTTATTTTTTACACTAGAAAAGGAAAAGATTGAAAGAAAGAAGAAAGTAAAGGAAAAAGTGAAAGTGTAGAAAATGTGACAACAAAAAAGGACGAAGACCCTATAAGAGCAAAATTAAAAACAAAAGAAAAAGAGTTAAGAAATAGACCCTAGAAAAGAAAGAGAAAGAGAAAGAGGAAAAAAGAGAGAAACAAATATTTTTATGAGCATTACGTAAATGGGACATACCAACTCTTCAACTATCATCCCCCCTTACCTGACCTCAATTTTTTTTTAAAGTATCTTTGCACCCTATATTTGTAATAATTCTATAAATGCAGACCACGTCAGGTGGATGTGATCTGGTTTACCTGCTAGGAGGAGTCTTATCTCTTCTAGGTGTAATGTTTCAAACATATTTGAAATCCACATATTTATAGTTGGTATTGGAGCCTTCTTCCAAAATTTAGAATTAGCTTTTTTCCAGTTATTAAACCCATAGTCTATTAGTTTCTTTTGAAACACATTAGTTCTGGACCATCTTCCGTTATTCCGAAGATAATCCATTCTGCTTTGGGTATCAGTCTTATTTTAAATAACTTTGTAAAGATTTCAAAAATTTCCTTCCAAAATTTTTGAATTTTTGTACAGAAAACGAATGAGTGCACTATAGTAGCTTCTTGGGATTGACATTTATCACAAATAGATGATACATTTGGGAAAATGTTATGAATTTTAGTTTTCGAATAATATAATCTTTGTAAAATTTTAAATTGTATTAAAGTGTGTCTTACATTAATCGAACATTTATGCACGTTTAATAAGTGTTCATTCCAACTTTGAATTTTTGAGTTTTTCCAAGAGTTAACAAGTGTCACGGGTACCTGCCGTTAGCGCCATGAGTCGCTAAGTTGCGTCCACGAGTTCCGACGTTCCCGCTACGTTAATCGTACGTGATTACCACGAGTTAAATTTGTTTTAAGCTCGGGGTACCTCGTGGGTCAGCTCGCACCGTGAGACAGGGGTTTTACTCGGGAGAGGAACTTGGTACATCGCAGAAATGAGAAGTAAACGGCAAACTTAGACATACACGTGGGAACTCGTTAAAACTCGTAAACATAAACTTGGAATCTCATAGACAACTACGAGTGTAATTTTTTCTTTCACTCGGGATCACTCGTGGGTGGACTCGCACCGTGAGACAGGCCATTAGTCTCCTCCTGCCACTGAGTAACTTTCTGGATGGTTAGTATCGACTTCTCCGAGGGGAACTTTCAGTCTACCTCATCATTTTACACCACCACCTTACGTTCCCAGGGCATTTCTTTCACTGTTATATCCATACTGTAATTTCCGATACTGCTAGGGTCTGTCCTTTCTTTGATGGTCACTAAACAGTCTCATCCCATCTCCGACTGTTTTCCTAGGGGTGAGACAAGAAAAGATACCAGGTCATTGATCAAATGTCTAATTACTTTTGAACCAGATCCCTTAAGCCATTACCAAATGTCCGATTTTTTTAAAGTCCTTCCATTACATTACTATAGTCATGAATCATGTCCCACAATTTAAAGGGCCCCTGTCCCACTGTACGAGCTAATTCAAGAGTTCTCCCGAGTTTCCCCTGATTCAAACTCAGAGAATTACGGTAATAGTCGCTCGTAGGTACTCGGGGCTCTCGTGGACATTTTTCAACATGTTGAAAAATCTTCACGAGTCTTCCCGAGCTTACCGCGTTTCCCGAGTACCTGCCGTTAACGTTACGAGCCGCTAAGAGACGTCCCGAGCTCTGACGTACCCGCTACGTACATTCTATGTGCTTACCACGAGTTAGATTTTTTTTTGAACTCGGGAGAGCTCTTGGGTGAACTCGTACAGTGGGACAGGCCCATTAGGGATCTAATTTAGAACTGGTCAAATTATTATGTATGATAATCAAAATGTAGGCGCAAAGTGGGTGTCCCTGAACCACAGAGTAGTGTTCATTCCTAGGTTTCCATATTTAATTTGTTTAAGTTGGAGCTTGCCTCAACGGTCTTTAGAGGCTGTCTATACTTCTCCAGTTTCCTGAGACTTCGTTCTTCCTTTTTCACTGGTGTCAAATATTATGTTCTTATGTTTGTAAGGTTTGACTCTAGGGTATGTGTAGAGTAGTTTTATCACCGAGTATTTGTATATAGAACTTCTTCTTTTTCCTCTTGAAGTTAAATTTGCAAGAGTAGGAATACCACTATGAGGAGCGACCTTCCTTGTTTCCTTGTTTTTTGGCCTTTCCCAGATTGTGAATGCTGTTGTTAGCTTCTGATCTTGGACATTAAAGGGACAGGACAGTATTACTTCTTTCTCTCTGGGGAGCTACTTGGATGGAATTGATGGTTACACATCCTACCTGAGCTGTGTCTTCTGCCCGTTACACATGCTCTTTTACTTCACTCCCCAGATAATGGCGTGTTATAGGCAACACTGTCCTGAAGGCACAACAAACTCAACAACAGTTTATTAAATGAGTTTATGATTGCTCCTATTTCTCATTCCTATACCTCCTGCACTTGCTAACATTTTAATGTGATTCATAGATTCCTTCTCTTCCTTCCCTAGTGCCAATCTAATTCCCTTTGAGTTCTTCTTTTAACACCAGCTACTTTGTCTCCCTTTTTAATTTCTTTATTGCTCCTTGATTTCTCTTCCACTCTACCATATTCTGTCTTCTGGATAGGGCACTCCTTACTCCAATGACCTAATTGCTTACAATTTTTACAAGCTCCCAAGATAAGTGTTCTTTGCCTTAAGGTGTTTCTCTGGGCAGTTGCAGAAGTGCTTACAGTTTCTCCTGATGTGACCTTCCGTTTTCACTATGACAGTACACCCAATTCTTTTATTTTGGTAAATTACTTGAGTGGGTCCAAAGGTAGGGGTCATGTCCACAATTTCTGGACTGGTTGGTGAGTCAGGACTGTGAGAATGGGATAGTTTGCATAAAAGGTGTGTGTCTTCTTGGTCCCTGATGCTCTGGCCAGCTCTCTCTTTGTTCTCTTGGATCCCAGAAGTCTCTTGAATTTAAGGACCTCCTATAATTCCTGGGATCTTGGATGTTTCTATATCCTCTAGGATCCCGAATGTCCACATGATCCTGGAAGTTATTTCCTTGACTCCTTCCTCCCACTCGTTCACTTGTCGGGCAGGCTCAGATCCATTGTCCCATTCCACCACAAGTATAACATTGATTGGGTAATGTTATTGGATTTATTTTACCACTTAGTCCCAGCAAAATTGGTTCTAAAATGGGAGTATGATTGTAATAATGATCCGGAGATTCTGGGACTCTTATGTCTCCCATTCCATTCTTTGCTAACATTTGAGGACTCCATGGTCCTGAGCCAGAGCTTGGTCCCTCATTCTTAACCATATATTCATTTCCTCTTCCAGTTACAGGATGATCTTCCTGTTTCCTACCATCCTTCCAATGGTATCTCACAGCTCTGGACATTTGACTGGCGTGGTTCTCAGACCAGTCCACGTTATGGGTCCTTATCGATTCAGCTACAGTAGTGGGGAGACAAATCAATAAGATGGCACAATATTGTGGGGAATTTATTCCATTTTGATAATTTAAGTCACCTGATTGATCCATATATAATCTTGAGAATCATTCTAAGAATTCATCTGCTCCCTCTCCCTTTTTTGGTTTTATCTCCAGGTTTCTTGCTAAATCAATTGGCTTCTGTAGGGTGGTTGCAAGGACAATTAAAACAGCCTCTTCTCTTGCACTATCATCTGCTATTATATTTGCCAATGCTTCATGTGTCGGGTGTCCCAGGTTGCTAAATATCTGGTGTGTTCTGCTGGAGTAATTATCTGTTGTATCATCGCCCATAGGTCTCAGGAGTCTGCATGATGTACACGCATTGTAGTTCTTAAATAATCTACAAAGGAGGCAGGTGACTTCTTTCTATCAGAGATTTTGTTTAACACTGCTATTATTTTGTGGGGCTTCCATGGAGTATGGACATCTAAGTTGCGGGGATTATTTACACCCACTGCACTGGCTGAATCAAAAGCAGGATTAGGCACTTCCCTGACTGGGAATTGTCTATGGGATATCTGTTTGTTTTTTACACTTTCTGTCACATCAAAATCTATCTCGGTATCTTCAAGTATTGTCTCACCCTCAGATAGAAACATAGAAACATAGAAAATAGGTGCAGGAGTAGGCCATTCGGCCCTTCGAGCCTGCACCGCCATTCAATATGATCATGGCTGATCATCCAACTCAGTATCCCGTACCTGCCTTCTCTCCATATCCCCTGATCCCCTTAGCCACAAGGGCCACATCTAACTCCCTCTTAAATATAGCCAATGAACTGGCCTCAACTACCCTCTGTGGCAGAGAGTTCCAGAGATTCACCACTTTCTGTGTGAAAAAGTTTTTCCTCATCTCGGTCTTAAAGGATTTCCCCCTTATCCTTAAGCTGTGACCCCTTGTCCTGGACTTCCCCAACATCGGGAACAATCTTCCTGCATCTAGCCTGTCCAACTCCATAAGAATTTTGTACGTTTCTATAAGATCCCCTCTCAATCTCCTCAATTCTAGCGAGTATAAGCCAAGTCTATCCAGTCTTTCTTCATATGAAAGTCCTGACATCCCAGGAATCAGTCTGGTGAACCTTCTCTGCACTCCCTCTATGGCTATAATGTCCTTCCTCAGATTTGGAGACCAAAACTGTACGCAATACTCCAGGTGTGGTCTCACCAAGACCCTGTACAACTGCAGTAGAACCTCCCTGCTCCTATACTCAAATCCTCTTGCTATGAAGGCCAACATACCATTCACTTTCTTCACTGCCTGCTGCACCTGCATGCCTACTTTCAATGACTGGTGTACCATGACACCCAGGTCTCGCTGCATCTCCCCATTTCCTAATCGGCCACCATTTAGATAATAGTCTGCCTTCCCGATTTTGCCACCAAAGTGGATAACCTCACATTTATCCACATTATACTGCATCTGCCAAACATTTGCTCACTCACCCAGCCTATCCAAGTCACCTTGCAGTCTCCTAGCATCCTCCTCACAGCTAACACTGCCCCCCAGCTTAGTGTCATCCGCAAACTTGGAGATGTTGCTTTCAATTCCCTCATCCAGTTCATTAATATAAATTGTAAATAGCTGGGGTCCCAGCACTGAGCCTTGCGGTACCCCACTAGTCACTGCCTGCCATTGTGAAAAGGACCCGTTTACTCCTACTCTTTGCTTCCTGTTTGCCAGCCAGTTCTCTATCCACATCAATACTGAACCCCCAATACCGTGTGATTTAAGTTTGTAACCTAATCTTATGTGGTACCTTGTCGAAAGCCTTCTGAAAATCTTCTTCCTCCCTATGAGGTTCACGGTACCTTCCTTTTTCTCGCTACTCGTCTAATTCGCCTAGGTTGAGGTTCGCAGAAATATTCTGGTGGCTGTACTACGTCTTTCTCTTTAAATACCTTCTTCTCTTTAAATACCGGGGATAACCTCTTCGTTCTACTCCTGGTCCCATGAGCTATCTATTAATGGGGGAATGGATAGAGTCAAAGAATCTGGTGCCCTAGTTGCTGATATTTGTAGAGCAGGTTCTATCGTGGAATCTGTAGGCGGTGTTATAGGTTCTGCAGGCTCTGGATATTTATTATGGGCACAAGTTATACAAGGTGTCAGTGAAGCCTGGGGAGCACAAGAGGAACATGGTGGGAGCTGCAAATGTCTTTTAATGTTAACATTTGTCCAATCTTCCAAATATTCGTCTTCTTCCCCCTCAAAGTCAATACCAACCATTGGATCTCTAAACTCTAAATTTACAGGGACTAGTTTCCTTCCAGGAGATCTACCTCTTCCCTGTTCCCTGTGGTTCCTTATGTCTCTACCCCTGTTCTCCCTATTGCCTGGAGGTCGGTTTGCTTCACCTTCTTTCAGTTCAATTCCAAGTTTAGAAATTGTCTTCTCCCAACTCGCCATTCTCTTAATTTCTTTATTTGCCTTTTGTTCCTCATAATATTTCCTCCATAATCCTATTAACTCCTTTGCTACCACACTATTACAATATTCCCAAATAATTCATTCTATATCCTTTAATCCTTTCACTGTACTAATGCCTCCCGTCGGCCATAATTTGTCCCCTAATTTCTTATTTAGTGCTCTCGAAAAATCTCTTAATTTCTCTGCTTTCTGTGAAAATGCATTGCCTATTAATTGTAACGGGCTTCCAACATCCTCTGTCATATCCCGCTCCAGACTATTTCCCATATTTCTAAACAATGGGAACACTCTCCTAAGTCACACCTCTTCAACAGTTCCTCCTTCTCAACCTCCAAGGCTATCAGGCTCGCTCCCGAACAATGGCTAAAGGCTCCGAAGCACCCTTGCAGTCTCTCACTTTTTGCACACCATTGTACAATCACTCCATTCAATCTAGTATCCGAGTTCTTCTACTGTCTCCCACAAATTCACACAAGTTCAATCTTATAATTTACACAATCCTCAGTCATCCAAAGATCAAAGTCATCCAAAGATCAGGCCGACAGATGGCGCAATGGGCTAAGTGTTCGGCTGGCAACCGGAAGGTAGCCGGTTCGAATCCCGCTTGGAGTGCATACTGTCGTTGTGTCCTTGGGCAAGACACTTCACCCACCTTTGCCTGCGTGTGAATGTGTGTGAATGTGTGTGAATGTGTGTGAGTGATTGGTGGTGGTCGGAGGGGCCGTAGGCGCAAATTAGCAGCCACGCTTCCGTCAGTGTGCCCCAGGGCAGCTGTGGCTACAGATGTAGCTCACCACCACCGAGTGTGACTGAGGAGTGAATGAATAATGCGATGTAAAGCACCTTGAGTATTAGAAAGGCGCTATATAAATATAATCCATTATTATTATTATTATTATTAAGGTGCTCCAGGGAATAATCAAATACATTCAAGCACAATCAAACATATTCCCGCAGCCTGTTTCCTATACCCAGAGCAACCTCAATCCCAACACATGCAAATGAGCTCCAAACACACAAGCAAAACCATACACAGACAAGAAATTACACCACTTATTATTATCATACAAAGCCACACTCCTATATAAACCACAATCATTCGTCTAATATCGCATTCGTTAACTGTACAGTTCTAAAAGCAAATCACAGTATATTTTAATCCCTCCTCGTGGTGTGCTCGGTCAATGGAACAATCCCTCCCCTGACACAGCGATCGGAAGGATATGAACCCCGGCCGAACAATCACAAGTCGGACTCCAATTATAACAACAGTCCCTATCAAACTATATTATTATACAGTCGATTTAAACACTTATTACAACAGTATATCCAGCATTCAAAATTCAAATCAAAGGCAGTACACAGAAAATTCAAATCAAAGGCAGTACACAGTAAATACAATGCAACGGTCCACAGTCTTAAATACACTTTTAAAACATAGCTTTACAAATCTTAACTATTAACAAATCTCACGAAGAATTTATACACAAGTTAACTTGGAACGAGAGATATGTACACTTTGGATTAATCAGTACCTCAATATGAGATTCTGAATATTAGTAAATTTGAATCAAAGAATTTTCAGTTTGTTACTTTCATCCAATTAACTTTTTGGTATGCAAACTCTAATTCAAAATTTGTATGGAAACGTCTTTAGATATGAAATTCGCAGATTGATTAAAGTATTTTCGGCCAATTTATACTTTAATCACTGAGTTCCCGATACCTTTCAAGACTCTTTCCTCCGTTTTACAGAGATCCAGATATCTCACTCAGGCGTGGACTCGAACCCGCCTAGATTCACCTTTGCACAGGGCACCTCTTCCTACCTGCTAAGTATCGGGTGTCAGCGCGTAATCTCTTCACACTGGCAGTCGATGCCAATTTTCTGAGTGCCTCTCCAATCTGCGCACCAGCAATGACACAGTACTTTGCCTCTTAGTACTGTTTAAACCCAGTTTTGTTTTCCAATATCCAGCCAATCGGATATCCAATTCTGGGCAGGGCATCTAACCACAAGAGTTTTACCGGCCGTTAACCCAAAGGAGAGGGATTTGAACCCAACCCTGCATTTTACGGGCCTTTAACCCATAGGAGAGGAACCCAACCCTAGGGGGCCTCTAACCCCAAAGGAACGAATGCCCCCAGTGCTTGCTAGACTCTGTTCTATGATCTCGTTGGGACCCTATCCCAAGCCCGTGAATGATCGATCTGTTCCGACTAGCGAAGTGGGGAAAACCAATGCGAAAACCGCAACGTAGCGCCAATTTCTTCACTCGCGATTGGGAACAGCTCAACACCCTTAATCGCAGACTTGTGTTTGGGGATCCGTTGAGATCCCGGACGAGCCTCCAATGTAAATACGCTCCTAAAGTGACCCCCCCCCCCCCCCAAGCCTAGTTCAGTAAAAACACTCTCAAGCACTGGACTACCTAATCTTTATTTTTAGAACAAACACAAATTCCCCTATACGATACCTAACCATCGTGGGTTCGATCCTTGTCTCTGCCTGGCCAAGCCCTTCAGCCTCGTGCAAGCAGACATGCTCCCAAAGGTCACGCAGTCCCAAGCGCCCTTCCAGAAGATCGACATCGATCTAAAATGGGGGCTACCTTTTATAGGTCCATGAACCTTGAGCGGCCGAACTACAGAGGGGTGGTTCCCTTTTCAATCGAAGACGTCAAGAGAGTTTGTTGTCATGTGTCCCAGGTAGGACAATGAAATTCTTGATAGCTGCAGCACAACAGAATATTGTAGGCATAAATACAGAACAGATCAGTGTGTCCATATACCATAGAAAATATATATACACACATACAGTAAATAAACAGATAAAATGCAATAGGTTGTTATAGTTCAGAGTTTGTTTGAAGTTGTGTTTAATAGTCTGATGGCTGTGGGGAAGTAGCTGTTCCTGGATGTTGCAGATTTCAGGCTCCTGTACCTTCTACCTGATGGCAGCGGAGAGATGAGTGTGTGGCCAGGATGGTGTGGGTCCTTGATGATGTTGGCAGCCTTTTTGAGGCAGCGACTGTGATAGATCCCAGTAGGGAGGTCAGAGCCGATGATGGGCTGGGCAGTGTTTACAACATTTTGCAGCCTTTTCCGCTCCAGGACGCTCAAGTTGCCGAAACAAGCCACGATGCAACCGGTCAGTATGCTCTCTACTGTGCACCTGTAGAAGTTCGAGAGAGTCCTCCTTGACATACCGACTCTCCATAATCTTCTCAGCAAGTAGTGGCGCTGGTGTGCTTTCTTTATAATTGCATCAGTGTGCTGGGACCAGGAGCGATCTTCGGAAATATGCACGCCCAGGAATTTGAAGTTCTTGACCCTTTCCACCATCGACTCGTTGGTATAAACAGGACTGTGGGTCCCCATCCTACCCTTTCCAAAGTCCACAATCAGTTCCTTTGTTTTGCTGGTGTTGAGAGCCAGATTATTGTGCTGGCACCATTTGGTCAATCTGTTGATCTCACTTCTATACTCTGACTCGTCCCCATCAGTGATACATCCCACAACAATGGTGTCGTCGTCGAACTTGATGATGGAGTTCACACTATGTCCGGCTACGCAGTCATGAGTATAGGGTGAGTACAGCAGGGGGCTGAGCACGCAGCCTTCAGGTGCTCCCGTGCTGATTGTTATCGAGGATGACACATTTCCACCAATACTGACAGACTGTGGTCTGTGAATGAGGAAGCTGAGGATCCTATTGCAGAGGGATGCGCAGAGACCCAGATCTGAGAGCTTGGTAACCAGCTTGGAGGAGATGAGGGTATTAAATTCTGAGCTGTAGTCAATGAATAACAGCCTGACATATGAGTTTTTGTTGTCCAAGTGGTCCAGAGCGGAGTGGAGAGCCAGTGAGATCGCATCTACCATTGATCTGTTGTGGCGGTAAGCGAACTGCAGTGCGTCCAGGTTTTTGTCGAGGTATGAGTTGATTTGCGCCATGATCAGCCTCTCAAAGCATTTCATCACCACAGACGTTAGTGCCACTGGTCGATAGTCATTGAGGCACGTCACCTTGCCCTTCTTGGGATAAACCTTTCATATTATTGATTCCCTTTTAAAGCAGGTGGGAACGTCAGACCTGAGACCTCAGAAGTGAGAGGTTGAAAATGTCCGTAAAAACTCATACATATCAATCACATCAATACATTATTGACAGTTTCCCAGTCCAATTACAGAGAGTCTTAAACAATGTTTCTTAAATAAGTTTCTGGTAGGAAGCTAGTTAACTGAATAATGCATCATTTACCCTGGAACACAAAACAATTCTGCCAGGGCTTAACATTTTGGCCAATCAACTAACAGCAGGGTAACTGTCTTGCAACATTATTTACATTATTTACAATCCTTTTGCAGTAATTAAATCAAACTCATGCATTTACAATATCCTGAAGTTCCTCTGCAAGATTCTCATACATATTAACAATTGCAAAGATACCCAAACCTTTCATATCTGAGGCACTGATCTGGGACCTAGACTTCCTGACACCAGTCAGCAGCCTGTGTCCTCATATACAGAAATGACCATCAGGCCTTGTGAATGCCTGGATTCTGTGCTTTATTTTGGTTCTATTTTAACCCCATTTTGGCCAGGATTTACAGTTTCTGTTCATGAAACAGCAAAATGAGATGATGTGAATCTGTTGGTAAAGTGAGATTTTTAAATGAATACATGGAACTGTTGCACTCCAAATCTATATTAACAAAAGTCTGATCTTGAACACTTCCTGTTGTGCTGTATATTGATTTTAGAAAAAACGCTGCCACTTACGGCTGTGATTTTTGGCCATCTTACTCAGCCCCCCTCTGCTGCGAAGGAAAAGATGATTTTTTCCCATCAATTAAAAATAAAAGAGTTATTAGTGTTTGAATGTTGAGATTCTCTCTCCCTAAGGCCACGCCCCTTCCGGAGGGACTATAAAACCCAGAAGTGTTGAGTGCCTCTGTAAGATAGGGGAGCGAGAGGGTCACGTCTCTCTGTCTGAGCTGTGAATAAGACTGAACACATGTCTACTAAACTGTGAGTGTTGTTTTACTGCCCTTAATGTGGTTTGAAAATGAAAATGTGTTTGGTTTGAAGTGAAGCACTGCAAATGACTGTTGGTGGTGGTGGGTTTGAAGTGAAGCACTGCAAATTGCTGTTTGTGGTGGTGGGTTTGGTGAAACATAGAAACATAGAAACATAGAAAATAGGTGCAGGAGGCCATTCGGCCCTTCGAGCCAGCACCGCCATTCATTGTGATCATGGCTGATCGTCCCCTATCAATAACCCGTGCCTGCCTTCTCCCCATATCCCTTGACTCCACTAGCCCCTAGAGCTCTATCTAACTCTCTCTTAAATCCATCCAGTGATTTGGCCTCCACTGCCCTCTGTGGCAGGGAATTCCACAAATTCACAACTCTCTGGGTGAATTTTTTTTCTCACCTCAGTCTTAAATGACCTCCCCTTTATTCTAAGACTGTGGCCACTGGTTCTGGACTCGCCCAAAATTGGGAACATTTTTCCTGCATCTAGCTTGTCCAGTCCTTTTATAATCTTATATGTTTCTATAAGATTCCCCCTCATCCTTCTAAACTCCAGTGAATACAAGCCTAGTCTTTTCAATCTTTCCTCATATGACAGTCCCGCCATCCCAGGGATCAATCTCGTGAACCTACGCTGCACTGCCTCAATCACAAGGATGTTCTTCCTCAAATTAGGAGACCAAAACTGCACACAATACTCCAGATGTGGTCTCACCAGAGCCCTATACAACTGCAGAAGAACGTCTCTACTCCTATACTGAAATCCTCTTGTTATGAAGGCCAACATTCCATTAGCTTTCTTCACTGCCTGCTGTACCTGCACGCCAACTTTCAGTGACTTTCAGTACAAGGACACCCAGGTCTCGCTGTACCTCCCCCTTATCTAACCTAACTCCGTTGAGATAATAATCTGCCCCCTTGTTTTTGCCGCCAATTTATCTATATTATACTGCATCTGCCACGCATCTGCCCACTCACTCAACCTGTCCAGGTCACCCTGCAACCTCCTAACATCCTCTTCACAGTTCACATTGCCACCCAGCTTTGTGTCATCCACAAACTTGCTAGTGTTGCTCCTAATTCCCTCTTCCAAATCATTAATATATATGGTTAACAGTTGCGGCCCCCACACCGAGCGTTGCGGCACTCCACTCGCCACTGCCTGCCATTCTGAAAAGGACCCGTTCACTCCTACTCTTTGCTTCCGGTCACTGCAAATGGCTGTTGGTGGTGGTGGGATGAAGTGAAGCACTGCAAATGGCTGTTGGTGGTGGTGGGTTTGAAGTGAAGCACTGCAAATGGCTGTTGGTGGTGGTTACTTCACAACTTCCTGTTTGCACTTTATATTGATTTTAGATAAAACGCTACCACTTATGGCAGTGATTTTTGGCCATCTTACTCAGGCCCCCTCCGCTCATCAGGTGCAGAGGATTCTTCCCATCAATGAAACATAAAAGTGTTATTAGTGTTTAAAAAAATGTTGAGAATCTCTCTCCTGTCAATTGTGCCATGAAGGCCACGCCCCTTCCGGTTGGAGGGGGGAGGGATTATAAAACCCGGTAGTGTAGGTGTGGTTCAGTCTCTGCAAGATGGGGGAGGGAGAGGTCACGACTCTGGCTGAATCAACTGAACACACTGAATGTCTACTGAACTCTGAGTGTGATGTTTATGTGGTGTTTATGCGGTGTTTTGTGGTGTTTTGTGCGCTTTTATGGTGTTTTTATGGTGGTTTCAACCTGCTTGAAATGGTAGGAAACTGCATTTGAATGTGGTGGCCTTGCACCCTGCATGAAATGGTATGAAACTGCATTTGAATTTTGTAGCCTTGCACCTTGCTTGAAATGGTATGAAACAACATTTAAATTTGGTGGCCCTGAACCCTGCTTGAAATGGAATTTCAAGGAATAGCCGTGAGTCAACTGCCAGCCCACCAGCCGTGAGTGAGCTGCCAGCACATGGGTGCTTGAGTGACTGAGCTTGAGTGACTGAGCTGCCACCCCAAGAATCCATTTGGCCCACAATGTCCATACTAGCCTTCTGGAAACCAGTCCCTTCAGCCCACCACACCTATACTAGCACACCAGAAAGCCCCCCCCCCCCCACTGACCACCAATATTGGAATTGGTGGAGAGGTGGAATATTGTGTTGGGGGACCAGCCCTCCTGTGTGAACATGGGGCCCAACGGGTCCCACTTAGTCTAGTATGATTGCTAAATCTTTTGTATCTAGCTGAGAGTATGTTTTGTTTTTTGCTATCAATGGTTTTCAGAGCCATCTTCCATTTGATTGAACAGCCCAATATTGAGTCTGTCACAAGATATGATTAATTCTCTTTCTGTTGAGTAGTGGACCAGCACTAACATCCTGCAGCATTTCTTTGAAATGGACAAAATCTTTTCTTGCATTGTCAGATTTGGCAATTATTTATTATAACAATTCCTTAGATATGTCTCAGCTCAGATGCATTATTTTGAAGAGGAACACTGATATTAGGTGTTACCTTTGTTTGAACTGGGTGCAGTCCTCCAGTGTACACCTGGTGTCCCAGTTTACTATATTACATTCAGCTTCTCCAAACATAAACCTGCCTGTTCTGATCTGCTCAACATTTTTTATTCAGACTCTGCAGGTGTCTTTTTCTCTCGAGGCTTCTATATCCAGGATATCATGCAACTCTTACAGTGATCCTGGGAATGCCCTGGAGCAACCTCTCCATGCTTTTCTAAAAAGTAAGATATGCAGACGAAACACCAAAAGCTGGCCGGTTCGATGTGAAGAAGCCCTTGTCCTTGCAATGACAGTCAAAAACTTCCTTGACTGCTCCTGTAACACTATCTGTTGAGGTGCATGCACTCCAGTCAAAGCTGCAAGTAAGTCTTCTATTTTGGAAATCTATGCAAAGTGTTTATTAACACTGGCACAAAAGGTGCTGCCCATTCTGAATACCTAACAGATTCCATTATTGACTCACTGCCAGTTTCCGCCCTGTTTTAGTTTCACTGCAGAAGGCACTGACCTTGACTGGAATAACATTGTTGGGGGCCATTGTGAGGTGCAAGAGATTTGGCTCGGGTGCCTTCAATATGTCCAGCTCATCTTTGAAAACCTTTCCATGTCTTCCTAGCATATACTGTAATACTGTAATTCTTCCCATTTCAATATAATGAATATTTCTGCAAGCCAGGAGATTTTTTTTCACAGTTTTCAGTTTCTTCACAGCCAGATTTGCTCTGGAGCCTGCAACAACACCCAAAAAGTAATGTTTAAACATCTGTCGAAGAGCAATTTTGCACATGTTTCTGTGTGTCTTAGAATTCCTCAGAAAATCCAATTTCTGACTTGTTGACAGGATATTTGTTTGCCCGCCAACATTGTTTCCAGCGTAGAACTCCTCCAAATGACATTAACAGTCAGGCCATACACATCACATCAACTGCCACATCAACAACATATTTTATTTGTATGCGTTTCTAGATATAGTTGTGTCTTTAAAGTTCAGATCTAATGTTTTTTGGCCACCCTCCTACATAAGCAGTCAGGTACATCAATGTATTCCTGCACCCAATGTCTAGCTCAAATATCACAAATTTGTCTTTCTCTCTGGTTAACATAGAACAGTACAGCATAGGAACAGGCCCTTCGGCCCACAATGTTTGCTCCGAACATGATGCCAAATTAAACTGGCTGTACATGATCCATATCCCTCTATTACTTGCACCATCATTTGCCTATCTAAAAGCCTCTTATACATTACTTTCATATCTGCACCCACCACCATCCATGGCAAAGCATTCCAGGTCCTCACCATTCGCTAAAAAATTTGCCCCACACATCTCCATTGAACTTTTCCTCTCTCACCTTATAATTATGCCCTCTAGTGTTGGACATTTCCGCCCAGGGGAAACAGGTTCTCACTGTCTACCCTATCTATGCCTCTCATAATTTTACATACTTCTATGAACTCTCTCCTCAACATCTTTTCGTGTTCGTTTTCTAGGTCTGCACAAAACTTGAGGGTCTTTAGTTTACAACATATGTCTTTAAAGTTTCACTCAATGCTGGCAGCAAGACTAGTCACAATGACTGCCTGCATACTGTCTGCCGACAGGATAAATTATATATAAGACATCTCCCTTTGTCCTGTGCAGCGCCACCTGCTGCATGGGAGGAGCAACGGGTCCTCCCACCTCACGCAGTCCACCAAACATCACACTCCCCCTTTCCAGTTTGAACGTCTCTATTCCTGAATGAGTCGCCTTGGGGGAGTACCACGATTGCAACGTGTCGATCGACGAAGGACCACAGGCAGATCGGCGGGGAGTTCGTCTGGCAGAACTTCGTCAAAGTCAGGCACTCCAGTATCCACACGATTCGGCACCGGGGTGCTTGGTTTTGGTCAGGTTCTGCGCAGTCTTCGCTGGAGGAACGCGGCTTCTTAATTGGTCATCATGCCGTTTGCATTGCCCATCTAGTCCTTGGACGGTGTACATATTGGTTCCAATGCGAGCCATGATCCTGCCAGCACACCATTTGCTTTCCTTGGCCGTATAATTGCGGTAATATACATAGTCGCCAATGACGAATTTGGACTTGTTCGACTTCGTTGGCTGAGTGCGCGCCGTATAAGAGTTACGAGTCAGGTTCAAAACTAATAGGGGAGAGCGCACTTGACGTCCGAGCATCATCTCTGCTGGAGTTCGACCGGTAGTGCAGTTTGGAATGGTTCGATATTGCTGTAGGAAATCGCGCAATGCCAATCGTTTCGATTTATTTTCGATTACAGCACATTTCATGGCCTGCTTGAAAACGCCGACGAGCCGCTGTGCCTCACCATTTGAGGGCGGATGAAAAGGTGTTGATGTCAGATGCACGATTGAGTTTTGTTTGCACCAGTCACCGAACATTTGCGAGGCAAATTGGGGTCCATTGTCACTGACGATTGTTAAGGGCAATCCCCAAATGGCGAACAAATCGTCGAGCGCAGAAGTGGTTGTTTCGGTGGTTGGATACATTCATTTGGATAACATGTGGCCATTTCGAATGGGCGTCCATGATGACCAGCCACATGTCCTCCAGGAACGGTCTGGCAAAATCTACGTGGATTCGCTGCCATGGTTGGTCGGGGAGTGGCCATGCGGAGGTCTCTTCCGGCAGATTCTGCGCTGTTTCGGCAAATGGTGTGCAGTCCTTGCAGTGGTCGGCTATATCGGTCTCGATATTCGGCCACCACACATGCATGTGGGCGAGCGCCTTCATTCGCACAATTCCAATGTGTCTTGTGCAACATTTTCAGAATTAGCGATTGCAGTTCTGTCGGAATGATCACTCGACCATCACGGAGCAGAATGCCATCCTTTGAGGAGATTTCCGTTTGCGCATTCTGGAATGAGCGGAATTCCTTGTCCAGCTTAGGACTGTTCGGCCACCCCTGAGTGACAAAATGTCATACCTTCGACAAAATGGGGTCTGTGCTCGTATAGTTGGTGACCGTCCTTGCGGAAACGGGGAAATCGGCGATGACCCGCGTGTTTAGCACCTTCACGTCCGTCTCAATTTCCATAATTTCTTCCTCTTTATCGAATGTCAGGTCGGGTCCAATCGGTAGACGAGACAGTGTATCGGCGTTGGCATGTTCTGCAGACTGTCCGTAAATAATGTGGTAATCATATCCCATCATGATCAAGGCCCAACGTTGTAGACGCTGCAACGTCATGACAGGCAAACTTTTCTCCGGACTGAAAATAGTCAGCAGCGGCCTGTGGTCGGTGATGAGCAGGAAATGTCGCCCACTCAAATATTGGTGGAACTTCCGGACACCAAACACGATCGCCAGTGCTTCTTTCTCCACTTGGCTGTAGTTTTTCTCGGCGGTCGTCAGCGTTTTGAATGCGAACGTGATTGGTTCTTCCTTGCCATTCGGCGCCGTTTGTGAGATCACAGCTCCAACACCATGCGGCGATGCATCGGCGGGCAGCGAGATCGGTTTCGATGGGTCATAGTGGACCAATGCGTCTTCTGGGCGAGCATCTCCTACAAACTGGTGAATGCATGGTCACACTCTTTGGACCAGTGCCAGTCGATGTCCTGTTTTCGCAGGTTGTTCAATGGTGCGCACAAAGTCGAAAGTGCCGGTATGAACTTGCCATAGTAGTTACCCTTGCCCATGAAGCTTTCAAGCTGCTTCACATTTTCGGGCTTCGGAAATTTCACAATGGCGTCCACTCTTTCTTCCGATGGCTTCAGACCACTTGCCGAGATCACATGTCCAGGATATGTGATCTGTTGTCGTAAAAATGCGCACTTGTCCATGCGCAACTTCATGCCGTAGTTGTTCAGTGTTCTGCAGGTGTTCTTCCTTTGTCCGGCCGGTGACAATTATGTCATCCAGGTAGGTGGCTACGTACGGAATCCCGGCGACCAGATTGTCGACCAGTTCCTGGAAGATGGCCGGTGCCGGTCCAAACGACAATCGGTTGTATCTGAATAGTCCCTTGTGCATGTTGATCACGAGCAGGTTTTTTGTCTCGTCGTTCAGTTCCACTTGGAGATACGTGTCGGACATGTCCAATTTCGAGAAGTGCTGTCCTACTTGCAGTTTGATGAACAGCTCGTCCACTCTTGGTATGGGGTGTTGATCAATGTGCAATTGAGGGTTTACAGTCAATTTGTAGTCGCCACAGGTACGCACCTTGCCGCAAGGCTTCTGAACGACAACTATGGGTATGGCCCAGTCTCAATGGTCCACATGGGTGATAATTCCCATTTCTCCAAGACGGCAGAGTTCCTTGTCGACGGCGTTCATCCGACTGAAAGGAACTGGTTTTGGTTTGAAAAACTTAGGGACGGCATCGTCTTTGAGTATGAGCCGTGCCTTTATCTTTGTGTGAGGTCCGAGTCCAGGTGCAAAAACGGCCGGAAACTGGTCAAGAACCTTCTGCAGGTTGTTCTCACACTTGCTGACCATGTTGCAATCCGGGGCAGATGACAATGCCATAGTTGATCCATCATAGATCAAGGAGCTCATGTCAAGCTTGAAAGCATGGATCCAGTCAATGGCGCACAGGGATAACCATATAACCATAACAGCACGGAAACAGGCCATCTCGTCCCTTCAAGTCCGTGCCGAACACTTTTTTTTTTTTTAAATTTTTTTTTTTTTTTTTTTTTTTTAAATTTACTTCCCCCTAGTCCCATCTACCTGCACTCAGACCATAACCCTCCATTCCTTTCCCGTCCATATACCCATCCAATCTATTTTTAAAGGATAACATCGAACCTGCCTCCACCACTTCCACTGGAAGCTCATTGCACACAGCTACCACTCTCTGAGTAAAGAAGTTCCCCCTAATGATACCCCTAAACTTCTGTCCCTTAATTCTCAAGTCATGTCCCCTTGTTTGAATCTTCCCTACTCTCAATGGGAAAAGATTATCCACTTCCACTCTGTCTAACCCGCTCATAATTTTAAAGACCTCTATCAAGTCCTCTCTTAACCTTCTGCGCTCCAAAGAATAAAGACCTAACTTGTTCAACCTTTCTCTGTAACTTAGTTGCTGAAACCCAGGCAACATTCTAGTAAATCTCCTCTGTACTCTCTCTATTTTGTTGACATCCTTCCTATAATTAGGCGACCAAAATTGTACTCCATACTGCAGAATTGGCCTCACCAATGCCTTGTACAATTTTAACATTACATCCCAACTTCTATATTCAATGCTCTGATTTATAAAGGCCAGCACACCAAAAGCTTTCTTTACCACCCTATCTACATGAGATTCCACCTTCAGGGAACTACGCACAGTTATTCCTAGATCCCTCTGTTCAACTGCATTCCTCAATTCGCTACCATTTACCATGTACGTCCTATTTTAATTTGTCCTCACATTTGTCAGCATTCAACTCCATCTGCCATCATTTTCCACACCATCATCCAGATCATTGATGTACATGACAAACAACAGTGGACCAAACACAGACCCCTGAGGCACCCCACTAGTCACCGGCCTCCAACCTGACAAACAGCCATCCACCATTACTCTCTGGCATCTCCCATTCAGCCACTGTTGAATCCATCTTGCTACTCCACCATTAATACCCAACAATTGAATCTTCTTAACCAACCTTCCATGAGGAACCTTGTCAAAGGCCTTACTGAAGTCCATATAGACAACATCCACTGCTTTACCCTCATCAATTTCCCTAGTAACCTCTTCGAAAAATTCAAGAAGATGAGTCATGACCTTCCAGGCACAAATCCATGTTGACTGTTCCTAATCAGACCCTGCTTATCCAGATGCTTATATATATTATCTTTAAGTATCCTTTCCATTAATTTGCCCACCACTGGCGTCAAACTCACAGGTCTATAATTGCTAGGTTTACTCTTAGAACCCTTTTTAAACAACGGAACAACATGCGCAGTACGCCAATCCTCCGGCACTATTCCCGTTTCTAATGACATTTGAAATATTTCTGTCATAGCCCCTGCTATTTCTACACTAACTTCCCTCAATGTCCTAGGGAATATCCTGTCAGGACCTGGAGACTTATCCGTTTTCATATTTTTCAAAAGTGTCCGCACCTCCTCTTCTTTGAATCTCACAGTTTCCATTGCTACTCTGCTTGTTTCCCTGACCTCACATAATTCCATATCCTTCTCCTTGGTGAATACCGAAGAAAATAAATTGTTCAATATCTCCCCCATCTCTTTTGGCTCTGCAGATAGCTGTCCACTCTGACTCTCTAATGGACCAATTTTATTCCTTGTTATCCTTTTGCTATTAATATAGCTGTAGAAACCCTTTGGATTTACTTTCACCTTACTTGCCAAAGCAACCTCATATCTTCTTTTAGCTTTTCTAATTTCTTTCTTAATATTCTTTTTACATTCTTTATACTCCTCAAGCACCTCATTTACTCCATGCTGCCTATAATTATTGTAGATCTCTCTCTTTTTCCGAACCAAGTGTCCAATTTCCCTTGAAAACCATGGCTTTTTCCAATTTTTACTATTTCCTTTCAACCGAACAGGGACATAAAGATTCTGTACTCTTAAAATTTCACCCTTTAATGTCCTCCATTTTTCTTCTACATCCTTCCCATAAAACAACATGTCCCAATTCACTCCTTTTAAATCCTTTCACATCTCCTCAAAGTTAGCCTTTCCACAATCAAAAATCTCAACCCTAGGTCCAATTCTGTCCCTCTCCATAATTATATTGAAACTAATGGTATTGTGATCACTGGACCCGAAGTGCTCCCCGACGCATACCTCCGCCACCTGCCCTGTCTCATTTCCTAACAGGAGGTCCAGCACTGCCCCTTCTCTAGTAGGTACCTCTATGTATTGCTGCAAAAAACTATCTTGCACACATTTTACAAACTCCAAACCATCCAGCCCTTTTACAGAATGTGTTTCCCATTCTATGTGTGGAAAATTGAAATCTCCCACAATCACTACCTTGTGCTTACTACTAATATCTGCTATATCCTTACATATTTGCTCTTCCAATTCTCGCTCCCCATTTGGCGGTCTATAATACACCCCTATAAGTGTTGCTACACCTTTCCCATTTCTCAGTTCCACCCAAATAGCCTCCCTAGACGAGCCCTCTAATCTATCCTGCTAAAGCACTGCTGTAATATCTTCCTTGACAAGCAATGCAACACCCCCACCTCTTGCCCCTCCAATCCTATCACCCCTGAAGCAACGAAATCCTGGAATATTTAGTTTCCAATCACAGCCCTCCTGCAACCATGTTTCACTGATCGCCACAACATCATACTTCCAGGTGTCAATCCAGGCTCTAAGCTCATCTACCTTTCTTACAATGCTCCTAGCATTAAAATATACACATTTACGAAACCCACCACCACTTATTCTCTGTTTATTATCTTTTTCTTCTTTCTCCCCTACATTTTGGGTCCGAGTGCTTCCCTTCTCTGCCTCCTGCCTCCCACATTTTCCACTAGCTTTCTCTATTTGAGTCCCCCCCCCCCAACCGTTCTAGTTTAAAGTCTCCCCAGTAGCCTTTGCAAATCTCCCCGCCAGGATATTGGTTCCCCTTGGGTTCAAGTGCAAACCGTGCTTTCTGTACAGGTCACACCTTCCCCAAAAGAGGTCCCAATGATCCAGAAATTTGAATCCCTGCCCGCTGCACCAGTTCCTCAGCCACGCATTTATCCTCCACTTCATTCCATTCCTACTATCACCGTCGCGTGGCACAGGTAGTAATCCTGAGATTGTTACCTTTGCGGTCCTTCTCCTTAACTCTCCTCCCAACTCCCTAAATTCTCCTTTCAGGACCTCTTCTCTTTTTCTACCTATACCATTGGTACCTATGTGTACCACAACCTCAGGCTCCTCTCCCTCCGATTTCAGGTTATGTTGGATGCGTTCAGACACATGCCTGACCCTGGCACCAGGGAGGCAAACTACCATCCGGGTCTCCTGACTGCATCCACAGAATCGCCTATCCGACCCCCTAACCATAGAGTCCCCTAAGAAGGATGTACCTTCTTTACCAACGACGATCAGCGGCAACATCTGTGTCATACCATTACAGGAAATGGCACAGTTTGCCTTTCGTGGGAATGCATTTGCCTTTCGTGGGAATGGGTTGTCGTCCGTATCCGAAAAGGCTGATGTTGGCCGGTTTCAGTTTCGGCGATCCGATCCTCTCCCAGATGTCCTGACCCACTAGCGACATAGCTGCACCAGTGACCACCTTGAACTGTAGATCGATGTTCGAGACCCGCAGCAAAATCCTCAGCTTGTCGATGATTGTGGACACACTGAGCACTTCAATAGAAATGGTCTCCGCGATTTGGTCGACTGTGTTTTGCGCTTTCTTGCCCTTTCTCCGTTGTCCTACGGATTGACACACTGCCTGGAGTTGACCTTTTAAGTAACAGGCATAACAAACGGACTTGATATACGAGCACTCACGGTGACGATGAGCAGTCGAGCTGCACCGGTAGCAGGGTTTCGATCCTCCCCCACAGGGGAACGGCTCTTCTGAAACTGTCCCACCTTCTCCGGATTTGCTCTGGATTTATCAATTGGTTTCTGACGAACTGTATGCACCTCCTGAGGTAGCTTCGACGCCATTTTGTGCAGTTCTTTACTCAGCAGCTCGGCCACCTTAGCACACTGCAGCACATTCTTCAATGAGGCGTCCGATTCCTTGAGAATCGCCTGCTGGATGAATGCGTGCCTGCAGCCCTTGACCAGTCTATCCCGCAACGCATTGTCTTGGCACTTTTCGTAGCATTGAGTTTTAAAATCACGTGCGTTTGCCTTGGTGCGAAGTTCGGCAAGAAATTCGGTAATCGATTGCCCTTCCTGTTGCACCGTCCTGTAGAAATCAAGGCGAGCTGCGAGGAAATTTTGACTTTCTTCAAAATGCAGCTGCAAAGCCATTGCGATTTCAGCATATGAGGCTTCAGTTACTTCTTCTGTAAGTAAATTTTGAAGCAGTGCAAAAGTTTCTGGAGACATTGATGAACACAAGATAGGCTTCTTCCTCTGGTCAGTCGTTATTGCTATACTTTCAAAATAAAACTCAACACGCATTAAATACGACGACCACCTTTCTCGCTCGGGATTGAAACGATCGAATTGCTGAGATGTTAGTTTGAGTACAGAACTCAAAAAATATATTATTTAAATTATAAATTAGGCTCTCATCTGGGTCTTTGGATGCAATCCAAAGTATCCCACTTCTGACACCACTTTTGTGTTCGTTTTCTAGGTCTGCACAAAACTTGGGGGTCTAGTTTACAACAGAAGTCTTTAATGTTGCACTCAATGCTGGCAGCAAGACTCGTCACAATGGCTGCCCACATACTGTCTGCCGACATGATAAACTATATACAAGACATCTCCCTTTGTCCTGTGCAGCGCGACCTGCTGCACGGGAGGAGCAACGGGTCCTCCCACCCCATATAGTCCACCAAACATAACACCTCTGATGTTCCAGAGAAAGCAATCCAAGTTTATCCAATCATTCCTTGCAGCTGAAACCCTGTAATCCTAGCAACATTCTGGTAAACCTCCTCAGCACACTGTCCAAAGCCTTCACATCTTTCCTATAATGAGGACTGATTACAGAACTGCATGAAATACTCCCAATCAGTGCTTCTGCTCTCGCTCAGACCCTTCTCTGGAGTTGTGAGTCAACTGCTGCAATTAAGTTTAAGCAGTACCCTTTTATTTTTTAAAGTATTTTTTTGAAGCAGACAATGATTAGACCCTCCCGGTTTGTAGGTTAATTGGCTTCGGTAAAAGTGTAAAATTGTCCCTAGTGTGTTAGATAGTGGTTGTGTACGGGAATCTCTGGGTGACGTTTCGTGTTGAGACCCTTTTTCAGACTTCAGGGTCTGAAGAAGGATCATGACCCAAAAGGATCATGACCCAAAATGTCACCCATTCTTTCTCTCCAGAGATGCTGCCTGTCCTGCTGAGTTACTCCTGGATTTTGTGTCTATCTTCAGTTTAAACCAGCATCTGCAGTTCCTTCCCACACATTAAAAAGGGCCTTGTGACTTTCACTTGGAAGGAAAGGAATGGTGAGACCTTCAGGCAAAAACTTTCCTCCATCCTATCGCTTTGAGTTCAGACAAAAATTCATTGACTTGATCCAATAATTCCAGTTCTCTCATGAGAGATGCCAGTTGGTTGGTTTCCAGCATTTTCTGATGAATTTTTAGAATTCCAATATCCACAGTATTTTACTATTGTTGTTTGCAGGCAGCCACTGTGCCAAGCTTTCTTTCCTTGGACTCTGCCACATGTACAGACAATTGGAACTATGTGCACATCGTGCTCACCAACAAAATGACTTGCAGTGCCGGGCATTAGATGCTTGCTGGATGTGGCCAGGTGACCTTCACCTTTACTGCCTTCTTCCTCTTCTGCCTTTGTTTGACTAAGATACGATTCTTTGTTAAGCCCCTGTCCCACTTACGTGTCCTTGGCACGCTAATTACGTGACCCTGTGGTCGCGTTGAGGCGTGACGGTCCCGCGAAGGTCGCGCGCGATTTCATGCGCCCGCACAGCCATCTGGAGCGCGTGACGTCATTTGAAGATGGACGCAAAATGCTGGAGTAACTCAGCGGGACCGGCAGCATCTCTGGAGAGAAGCAATGGATGATGTTTCGTTTCGAGACTCTTCTTCAGTCTGCTCTGGGAGTAAAAGTGGGGGCGGATCCGGACCGCAACGGCCGTGAGCCCCAAGCTGAATTCGGCGATCGTTTGCCTGCTTCTGCTGCTGTTGGAGGTGAGACGTTGCGTTGCGCCAGGATCTTGGGCCTGTCCCGCTTTGGCCGTCAGTTACGCGACAGGCCGTTGGCACGCGAAGATTTTGTTCGCTACAAAAATTTCGGAGCCCCACAACTATATACCCCTCCGCGCTTCTCAGTGGGACCGGCCCCCCGCGGCCATACGATGCCCATGCCCTCAACGCGACGACGAGGTCGCGTAATTTCCGTGCCAAGGACACGTAAGTGGGACAGGCCCTTTAGATAGTTGATATAAGAAAGGCACCAGAGGAGTAGTGAAGATGCATTCTGAGATTAATAGTGTCTGACACTTTAAATCAGAAACAATGGAGGGTTAATAGAAGTGGCATTTGTGCAGGGCATTAGGTGAGAAGGTACTAACATCCACCAATTGTTCTGCTTGCACCTGGCCACTGCATCACCCATTCCGTTGATGATGCTCTCCAGCTCCTGCTGGTTGGATGCCACTGCTTCTGTTTAGTTTAGTTTAGAGATACAGCGAGGAAACAGGACCCACCAATCAGCAATCCCCACATATTAACACTACCCTACACACACTATGGACAATTTTGACATTTACCAAGCCAATTTTTATGTCTTTGGAGCGTGGGAGGAAACCGAAGATCTTGGAGACAATCCACGCAGGTCACGGGGAGAACGTACAAATTCCATACAGACAGCACCCATAGTCAGGATCGAACCTGGGTTTCTGGCGCTCCAAGCACTGTAAGGAAGCAGCTCTACCACTGTGCCATCTGTTCATGAACCACTCTCTCCTGAAATAAAGAGATGTTGTTGTTGATTGTTGCACAGTGGGCTTTGGGGACATGGTGGTCACTAGGGAATATTTGCCAATATGTGCAAACTTTGATATCTGGGTTTCAGGATTGGCAATGGTTATGTGTTTGCGGCTGAACGATGGTATGAATTTCCAATGATAAAGTCTGTGAAGAAATACATGAGGCACATTCTGGTACGTTGAACACTCTTTGAGGCTAGCGTGCATTTGATGGATAATGATATTTAATGTCATTGAACTTTTTGCAATATAGCTTCCATGTCCTTGGTGGTCAGTTCCTGATATGGACAGGCCCCGACAAAAAGCAGTTCCCATTGCGTTCCGAGGTTTGACTGGGGGGTTTCCTCCTTCCTTGCAGAAAGATCACGTCTCTCCTACTTCCCATCTGCTTCACCAACGTCTCCAGTGTAAACCTGAGAAATTGTGGAGACTGCTCTCTCCTGTGTTCTGTCATGCCTCGATATTGCCTACTACCATCTGCTGCTGCCATAGTGATTTCCCCACCCCCTCCCGGTCCTTTGAGAAGTGCAGGCTGCCTTTACCAAGCACAGACTGAACACAAGAGGTGATAGCCTCTCACAATATTACTCCCTTGTCGAGACCTGCACTCACTCAACTGCACAATTAACAGTGTCTGCATGCAGTAATCATTAGCAGGTATCAATAAACTGATATGTTGCATCAGAGGCAATGGCAGCATATCAATACTGTGTCACAATCTATGCGCCCATTTTTCAGAGACTATTTAAATTAATCTTGCAAAGGCAAAATTTGCCAGAAAGATTATTTGAAGACATCTGTGATCATTTTTATCCATTATGAAGATATTTTAAAATCATACTTGAAATATATTTATATCTTGAATCCCGAAATAAATTAAAGTAGATAATTTTTCAATGTCCATTGGGCAGAAAACATAACTGACCAATACTTAATAAACTTTAATGAATTTCTAGGCTGATGGCCAGGATTTGGCAAACTAATTTTCTTGACGGTCTGGTACACATATACTGACATATGGAACAAATCTCTGCAGTCTTAAACTGCACCAGGAAGCTAAATGCACAGTTTGGGTACCGCTTGATGTCAATGTGTGGTGTGATGAAAAATCTGTTACACCAAACAGCAAGGGAACAGCATTTGATTAGAAGAGTTGTTGAAGTAATTTCCATTCACAAACGATGCATTAAACACAGTTTGATACAGATATCTGTGACTTTTAAATTAATATAGCATTTTCTGTTGGCTTATGGTCAAATCATTAGTTGTAATATTCAGTTTAAAAATTCTTTTCAAGGTGGAAGTTTAAAAAAAAATTAAGGTAAAATTAATAATTAAGGTAATATTGCTTTTACGGTAATATAGCAAGCTAAAACACCTCTGATCTCCTGTCAAAGGAGACTACTCATGTTACTTGGGGTCTGGTAACATCTCATAAAATCTGTCCTTGATTTGAGCCTTGTGAAGCAAGGATAAAGAGGGATGTATTTAAACCACTTCTAACATGCTGTATATATACTGCCACCACGCAGTTACGTGGTAATTTTCAAAACCTGGACCCAGCAGTAATGAGTGTAAAAAGTAACTGCAGATGCTGATTTGCACCGAAGATAGACACAAAATGCTGCAGTAACTCAGCGAGTCAGGCATCATCTCTGGAGAAAAGGAAAATGTGATGTTTCAGGTTGAGACCCTTCATCAGACGTCTGATAGTGATATCAGGCCATGATATATGAGAGAAGAACTTGTAGTTTTGTTTTCCCAAGTGTCTGTTACCTTTGTTCTTCCAATTATAAGGCCAAAGATAGGGAGATGATATTGGAGAAGCATTCATGAGCTGCTGAATTGTACCTGTAGAAGATGCTGGCTGTAGCCTTCATCCCACTGGTGATGCGTATGATGTGAATATCCTATGGGTGCAGCAGCAAACCTAATCTTCCATCAAATATAATCAATGGATTTTAAAAGGATATACTCCATGCTGCTCAAGAGGATTGCTTTGCTTAGAATGTATTGACTATGGGGTCAGTTCTTTTGACAACAAACGAAGGTATTTGAATGTTTTACCACCCCATTTGACAAATATGTAAAACTGAATAGTGACAAAATATTGACCGCAATGAGCGAACATAGAAAACGGTCTTCCCTCTGCAAATTTCTGAACATATAGTTCGCTGTTCATAGGTGGCATGGTGCACAGTTGAGGGAGGGGTTTAGAGAGCATCAGCCATGGCGAGGTGGGGGAAGTTTGAGCATTGAGGGTTGCATTGGATCACTGGGATTAGGAAAAGTTAGTCCATGGAATCAGTCAGTGGGTTCAGAGTTGCAATCCCATAGTGAGGGTTGTGTTAGAGACTTGATCATGCTGGGGGCTTGTGGTGGGTGCGTGTAAGAGTTGATAACAAAATCTGAAGTCTGGAAGTCTGAATGCCATTGGCCATGAGATTAATTGGTATGGAACAAGCATGTTACTCTTTTTAAAGCAGGACATACAAGAGAAAAGAGTGAATTCTCAACCTCAATGACCATGAACCAAGTTAAGTTATTTGCCTCTTAGGTCAGGCAGAAGCAGGACTCACCTACATGTGAAGGTATGCTCTGTTCAAGGCCTAGGATGCTCATCAGAATTCAATGGAAGTAACATCACGACATGAATTGCACATTATTTGAAATTATTGAATTTTTCCAGTTCACCTGTGATGTGTGTCACATACATGGATAACCTGGAAAAAGTTTTGTAAATTACACAGTTCACACTTAAGTGACCAAGTTGGATTTAGCGTTCAGCTCTGATGGCTTTGCACAGAAAAACATTGCACTGTGAAAAGACTCCAGCCACAAAAGGATACACATTGCACCCTTCACTAACTCTGACCTATGTCAGTCGTTGCGTCTTGAAGAAACATGCAAATAAATTTAAAAAGTGGTTCTTTGAGTTCTCATTGAAAGTCCACAACATTATAATAGCAAACATTAGTATTTGAGCAGAGCTGTCTTGCTGGACATTAGCAACAAAAGCTCTAAACTAGGTGTCCATGAGGAGTTGTGGGCAGCAGCAGAATTGTACTCTACTACAGTTTGTAACAGCAAGGCCTAACATGTTGCTCACTCTTCCACTTTATTTCGAAGTCACGTGAGTGACTACATGAAGACCCCGCCAGTCCGCATGCTCGTCAATTCGCGAGAATGCATGCGGCGGTTCAGAGCAGTTCGCAACTGCTCTGGCAGGTAAGTGAATTTTACTTTCAGTGGGCCGTTGCGACAGCGGTCCCAGAGTAGTTGATGGAGGCGGCCGTTTTGGCGGCTGTCGCCATTGGAGCTCCGTACGGGAGCAGGTGGCCGATTTATCGGAGGCCGCAGTGAAAGCTCCAGAGGAACTCGGTCTCATTATTGCCGGCCGCATTTTAGCCACCATGGAACTCCATTAGGAGTTGGGGCTGCCGGTACGGCTTGGGAGCTCACTGCTAAAAATAGCAGCAGACAGCGTATTAATATAGCGGCTACGTTTCTTATCGCTGCTAAGTTTACAGCGACCGGGGTTAGCCACGGCCAGGACAGCGATCGGCTGCCATAGCGCCTATATAAATTATTAAACATAGAAATGCTGCTGAGGCAGCATACGCTGGTTCAGCATTATAGTCTGGCAATAGCGCCTAAATTTTTTAAATAGAAATGCTGCTGAACAGTCTGCCATAGTGTCTATAAATTTAACATGGAAATGCTGCTGAGGCAGCATATGCTGGTATAAGAATATAGTGATATATTACACAAATTAAAGGATTAAGGTAGTTAAAAATGGAGCTGGCAGTTTTTTAATAGCATTTGGTTCGGTCACGTTTGTGACTATCGGAGCAGATAGGACATTTGTTATCATACACCATATGGTGTAGAAACATTTGACTTGCTTTTGACACAGTATGGGACTCCACTGGAATGGGTGGCTGTTCTGAGGAACTCCACTGAGGCTCCAGAAAAGAGCTCCTGGCTTGGGAAGCCTTTTTTCAGCTGTGTCTATCAGACACCTGTGGAGCTATGCCTAGTGCAGGGTTGCAGTATTTCTCCCACTCTGTCTAGCGGACTATCGGGATGAGGTGACTCCAATTATAATGCCGGCTCATCCGAGTCATATGGGGGCCAAAGTATTTCCTGTAATACTCCGTTGGGGCTCCAGAAGGGAGCAAGGACTCAGAGTCACTAGCAGGTGCAACCTGTCTGGTAAGTATAATGATGATACCGACATAGCACAGCTAGTCCCGGTTCGGCTCCTAGAGGGAGCAGCCTGACAACCCCGAGTCGGGGCTAAGTCAAAGCCAAGTCTGTGGGACAAGTCCTGTCGGATGATTTGGGTCAAGGGGATTCTGTCCCCACATCTATGGCAGATGTGATTGGGTGTTTGTATCAATTAGAACATCTGATGAATCAGATGGTGGCACAAGAAATGCTCTGTGTTACGAAGGCATGTCAGGCAACAGCTCCTGGTTCAGGGTTGCAATATTCCTCCCACTCGGATGAACGGATGATGGAAATGGTGCCAAAGTATATGCACATATGCCTGAGGCAGCTCCTGGTTCAGGGTTGCAAAATTCCTCCCACTCGGATGAAAGGAGTGGTGGAGATGGTGCCAAAGTATATGCACACATGCCTGAGGCAGCTCCTGGTTCAGGGTTGCAATATTCCTCCCACTCGGATGAAGAAGTGATGGAGATAGTGCCAAATATTATGCTCCGTATTACGGAAGCATGCACAGGCAGTTCAAGTCATATGCCTGTAGCTACCCCTGGTTCAGGGTTGGAATATTCCTCCCACTCGAAAGACTATCAGAGATGGTGTCACAAAATATGCTCTGTGTTACGGTAGCATGCACAGGCAGTCCGAGGCATACGCATGTGGCAACGCCTGGTTCGGGTTGCACTATTTGTCCCATTCTATGAGAGTGTCAGAGATCAGTATAGAGCTGACTCCGAACATGACTCCGAACATGACTATGTGCCTGAATCCCATGCTATAATGCATGATGTGTGAGAATCGCATAAGGAAGAGCTGCCTGCTCTTGCCTCTAAATTTGATGTTCCCTCGGGGACGGACAAGCCACTACAAGAGGAGTTGGCCAGCGGCATCAGCTATCTAACAGAAATGACAAGCATGACAGACAGGGTCTGCAAATGAAACCTTGCTGAAGCTCCAACAAGCAAATCGACCTGGGGTCAGAGATGCTGGTAAGTAAGGTCTCGTTATTAACCTCTGTAAACTCCGAAATGAAGCAGTCTGTCGGCCCAGGTTTGGGTTTACTGGCAGCATGGGCTGTCTAGTGTTTTTTCACTGTCTCTGGGATAGATGTAGGTTGATGTAGAGACATTGGCAGGGTGTCTTGTATAGTAACCTCTGTAAGTTCCAATTAGGAACAGTTTGGTTGCCCTGGTTCAGGGTAGACCATCATGGAACGGGCTGGCCATATGGGTCATATTGACCAGGGAAGCACTGCCTCATCATCTGTGATTGAGGTTATCAGACTGCTCAGTAGAATGAAGTAGTTGAAGTCTTCCTCAACAATTGGTTTATTTCTCCTCAGTTAGTAGAGTTGCTGGTTCATTGGAATCATCATTGCCATCCTCTCTGGGATAGGTAGTTACCAGCAGGAAGCTGGTCTGGCATATAATATAATTTTTATCTGACCTGCAGGTTCATGTTGTGAATCAACAATGTATTTGTTCCGTCCGTATGGTCAATACAGGAACAGGGGTTCCGAGTGCAATCAGTGTCTGCTCATCCGAGGATGAGTGGTCTGGCCAAGGACTAGAGGGGTATATTTCTGATACTTCTCAAGATTACAGAAACATGGTGCAGGCCGAATCAGGTTAGCATTTGGCTAATCTTATCATGGGTTTAGTTACCCAGTTTAAGATGGATGATTGGTTTTCAGCAATTTATCTGATTCAGAGAATCGATCTTCTAGTTGCATACTCAGCCATATCTATACACATGAGGCACAGATTCTGCTGTTTTGATAACAAAGCTAGTGGTGAAAGCCAATGCTGCCCTACTCAGATTAAAGGGCATTGTGTCATCGAGTTTTAGGTAATATGCAACATTTGCAGCTGATAAAACTTATGGGTTATCAGTAGATACCTTTTGCGATATTAAAAATGAGGCAACATGAAATTTAACAGTGCCAATTTTGCCTATTCATTCACGCCCTGCTAAGGCGGCTGAAACAACTCTTATTTACTCAGTCACGAGTGATGGCTGGGGCAGCTTGTCGTCTCGGGCAGCTAGCTCTGCACGATTGTATGAGAAGCTTGTGAACAACATATTTTTAAACGGAAGTAACAGAGGTTTGTGTGGCTTTCAGTTTGAGCCTAGAGAAGCGTTTATGTGATAGCACATTTGACATTGCTTGTGCTGCTTTGTCATTCTCTATTGAACCATAAGTGGGACAATAAATGATTGGTTATTCACCCGCTGTTCACTAACGTTATGCAGGGTATCTTTTATTTGACTACTCTAATAGCCGACACTCATTGTAGTGTGCGATGTATATCAGTAAATTATTATGCAAATATTCTTCTACTTTTTTCTAATGGGAGTAGTATTTTTAAGATGATTATGCTTTCATCAACTTATCTCAGCACAAAGAACACAGCCTTTACTCAATCTCTGGCTTGGTCTCTACGTCATAACTGACATTAGGGTAGCTTGTTATGGGAATGATCTCATAAGTAATATGAGCAGAATTGTGTACATTAGAAGTTGACAGCATACCCACCAGAGCAGAGGGGATGTCATTAGGTATACAAGTGCACTGAGTTTGCTAGTACCTATGAGATGGAAGATAGTTTATTTTTTGTTATTCAATAGTCTCAAGATATTGCTGATCGTTCATTAGCAGCCAATAGAATGGATTTACTCTTTCATCATACAGCAAGAGGCTTACATAGTGCATGTTAATAAATTATAAAATTTGGTTGAATATGTCTGGATATTGGCAGATAGAATTCTGCACAGTGTTGAATGAGTTATTGTCTAACTCAACAGTCTATTGGGACTATGGTCCGTTTAAGAACAATGGCCATGTATGCAAGTTAGCATCATGATATTAATAACCCATGGTTTTTCTACCATTAATGGTTTATCTGTTTAAGTGTTTCACACACAGATTGGGTTACTGCATGAAACCACAGAGCTTTGAAGTCTTCACGTAGTCACTCATGTGACTTCGAAATAAAATAGAAAGATTAAACGAGATCTTACCATTTGAAGTTTGATCTTTATTTTATGAGAAGTTGAAGTGAGGGATTACGTGCCCTCCACTCCCAACCCTACTTCTCATAAAGATCATTCGGTAGTTCTAAGCTCGTTAATATTCCTATAGCTTAGGCAGCAACTATTCTGTGGTTTCATACAGCTGCTCTAAAGTTTGACGCGCATGCGGACTGGTGGGGTCTTCACGTAATCCCTCACTTCAACTTCTCATAAAATAAAGATCAAACTTCAAACGGTAAGTTGTCGCTTAATCTTTCTATTAAATTACGTCAGGATCAACACTGACTCAATGAAAAGCATTGAAGGGCATACATCAAATGCAAATACACCTAGAAATGAAATGGCAACCTGGTAGCACACCACTATTATATTAAGCAGAGAAAACAGCAAAGTAACAGCAAAGCAATCTTGCAGCCAACATATCCACTCAAAACTCTGCAGTCCTGGTACATAGAGCTAATTTAATAGCTAAGAGGAGGCGAAGGGTCAAAACAAATCCCTAGCTTGTCAGTGGCATGTGAATACCAAAGGCAAGTCTAAACTGCTTTCAACTGTCTTCTAACAGAAGTGTGGATGGATGATCACTCTTGACTCATACTGACTACAATCATAAAAGCCATTCTTCAGCCAATTCACCCCATGTGATGACAAGCAATAGTCAAAGCTACTGAAGGTAGTGGATAACATCTCAACAGTGGTGCACTCTGAAACTAACCACACTTCTCACCAAGTTATTCACATTTACCAAATAACATGCAAAATTGCCCAGGAATGCCCACTCCATACAAAGCAGGATAGACACAATTTGAACCAAACTTCTCTCTTCCCCCAACCGTGAGAAGGAGATGGTAAGTGTTGTTGATTGGCCTTTCAAGTGTCATTGTATGTCCAGTAACCTGCTACTTGATTAGCAATGAACCTCCTATCTGAACCAAATACGTTCTCGATCACGGAATATATATTGTGGTTATTTGTAAACCATCTCGAAACCTTAACTTCTATTTCCTTGGATAGAGGTTGCATGCACATGAGAAAAAACACCAGTTGAATATTTCCCTCCAAATCGCACAATAGGAAAATATCATTATTCCTTCATCATTGTTGGGTCTAAATCCTGTAACACCCAATATAACAACATACTTGCAGAACCTTCTTCTAAACAAAGGCAACAGTTCAAGAACTTGGTTTACCGCCATCTTCTCAAGGGCAATTAGAGATGAGCAATAAAAGTTGGCCTTTGTAGCAATGCTGATATCCCCCAAAAAATGAATAAACTAAGCCACAGATTTATATATAACATCTAAACTTAATTTCAAACAATGGACTTCCATTTAAAATCCAGACAAAATCTGGTCAAGAACTAAAAGAAAAAGAACACATCTGTTTCTTCTTAAAAATCAATGGTTAAGGGTGGAAATTTATGAGGAAAACTGTAATGCATAACTTAAAGCTGACTGGTACAGAATGGTACACAATCCACACTATAAAACAGACAGAATGTATTCAGTCCAAATATATCCTCATGAATTATCTCCAAGGTATCACTTCAATCCTTAAATTATTATTAACTCCCAGTTAATGGATTTAAGATTATCATATTTATGTCTAAGAAGACTTATTTTGTAGAGTTAATGGATTTTGGCAGGATTGTCTGTTCAAAGTATCTATATATTTAACATGCTTTTTCGCCATAAATTCCAGAACCTTTTTAACAGTGATAGTGATTTTAAACATAGTATATTATATGGAAAATTACTCAATTAAAATGAATGTGTCACAAGATAGCCCAAATTCTCAGAGCTGCTACAGCTGCCATGACAGTTAGAGTCATAGAGTCGGTGCATGGAAACAGACCCTTCGGCCCGGTAACCAAGTAACCTTAGATACTCCAGGTAACCAAGCTACCTAAGATAAGGAGGGAAGAAGATTAGACTTTATTGCCTTCCAACACAATGGGGAATGTGGGGATATTTATATTCACTTTTATGTAGTTGTGTGTCTTGTTGCGTTTTTTTTGTTTGGCTGTATGGTAAATCGAATATCACTGTACCTTCATTGGTACATGACAATAAAAGACCTTTGAAACCTTTGAAACTTGAAACCCTTTGGTACATGACTATGGTATACGGAGCTAATCGTGCTTTTCCTGCATTTAGTTAAGTTTAGTTTAGTTTAGAGACTCGGTGTGGAAACAAGCCCATTGGCCCATCAAATCCTCACCGGCCAGTGATTACCCATATTCTATGTTCTATTCCACACACCTAGGGACAATTTACAGAAGTTAATTAACATACAAACCTGCACATCTTTGGGATGTGAGAGGAAGCCAGAGCACCTGGAGAAAACCCACACAGTCACAGGGAGAACATACAAACTCCTATGTTATCTAAATGAACTTTCGCAAAGCCATTGACAAAGTTCCGCGTGGTTAGCTTTTCTCGAAGGTTAGATCATATGGAATACCAGATGAGCTATCCAATTCAATTCAAAATTGTTGGAGGAAGGATGAAAGAGTAGTTGTGGAGGGTTGCAAATTGTTGTAATCTTGTTGTAAATTAGACATATTTCCTTACTGTCTATTGTATTACCAATTTTGGTGCATTTTACAAATTTACCAGCACTGGTAACTACATTGTCATCCAAATCATTAATGTACTGTATGTACCAAACTGAAGTGAACTCAGCACCTACCCCATGTGGCACTCCCATGGTCACAGGTCTCCATTTAGATTTTTTTAAAACTCCACAACTACTCTTTCACTCCTTCCTCCAAGACAAATTTGAATTTTGAATTGGATAGCTCATTTGGTATCCCATATGATCTAACCTTCGAAACAAGCCTACCATGTGGGACCTTGTCAATGGTCTTGCTAAAGTCCATATTGACAACATTCTCTACCCTGCTTTTATTAATCCACTTGGTGACCTCTTCAAAGAACTCTATCAGATTTATGAGATGTTATCTCCCATGCACAAACCCATTTCTAATCAGTCTGTGCCTATCCAATTGCCGGTAGACCTTATACCAAAGAATCCCCTCCAACAACTTTTCCACCACTGACGTCAGGCTCACCAGCATGTAGTTCCCCAGCTTGTTCATGCTGACTTTCGTAAATTATGGTACATCAACCACCCTCCACTTTTCTGGAAATTCACCTAAATATGAAGCAAGTAACGCTAAATGGACCTCCATAATTTCCTCCTTAACTTCCCTCAAGGTCCAAGGACCTTGGTCAAGACCTGGGGAATCATACATCTTAATCTGCTTTAAAACTGCTAATATCTCCTCTTTGGTAATGTGTATATGATCTAAGACATCACACCTCTTATGTCTTAATTCCTTAGCTTCTGTGATAATTTCCTCAGTAAAAGTGGATGGGAGATATTCATTTAATATCTCTCCCATCTCATATGGTTCCACACAAAGAAGGCCATACTGATCTTTAAGGTGACCACCATTTTACTCTTAACATACCTGTAGAATCTCAGGATTTTTCTTCACCTTGCCTGCCATCATTCGCTTCCTGTTTCTAACTTCTACCCATATAGCCTCACTAATTGATTCCTCAAGAATATCCAGTCTGAGCACTGTGGTTATGAATTCCTTGATCAAAAAGGCAACCCTGCCCCCAGAGGCAGCGGTAAAAACCATAACCTCTGGTTCAAGTTCCAGTTCAAGTTCACATGTATTGTCACATGCACCAATTAAGGTACAGTGATATTTGAGTTATTATACAGCCATACAAGTTAAAATAACACAATACACAATAGAGTTTAACAAACATCTATCACAGTGGAATCAACATTCATCACTGATGGAAGGCGATACCCCCTCAACCATGTATTCATCTGCTTTATCTTTATATTCCTGCTCTCACTAGCATCTACCCTCGTCAGAAATGTGACTGTTAAATTGCATATCTTCAGATTTGTAAGAAACACTATCTTGTAAACAGCAGGCCCAGAATGCCCACCTAATTGTCCACTTAGTTAAATGTTCACAGGCAAATCTGGCTAAGTACCAAATGCACTGGTGCTGTAAAACCTTTCTTAATTCAACGCAATTATGGGTCTAAATATGAGTACAGTCTCTGTTTCTATTATCAATTAACCATTGTAATAGAGGTACTTATGCTTTGGGTTTAACCAGGCCATAACATGCATATTTTTATGGGTTAAATTTTGCTTTTACTGCAAGTGGACTGCGAGAAGCTGTAAATGTAATAGAGAGGTTCAATTTCCACTTATTGCTATTGATCCACTGTGTATTCAAGATACGTTTTATTAACTTCCATTTGGCTTCAAGGCTTTTAACACTGAAAAAAAACTCTGGTGGTCAGTGGCACTGATATCTGCATAACAATTGAGATAGCTCATCAGAGATGGATCAACAGGATACCGTGTAAGCACTTGAGTGCAGATAATGAAAGTATGGCTCCGTGCCCAGATTCATGTGAAAAGAAACACAGAGTATGTTAAATTGCATGTGGAAATTTAGACGGAGGAATAAGCCGTGGAAGAAAGCATGGCAGGGGTTTACAATCTTTTTGGATTGCCAACGGTACAGTGTGCAGTGTGCAGCAATTTCTTCATTTAGTTTTCAGTTTAGAGATACAGCGAGGAAACAGGGCTTTTGACCCACCAAGTCCACGCTGACCAATGATCCCTGCACATTAACACTATCCTACACACACTAGGGATAATTTACAATTATACCAAGCCAATTAGCCTACAAACCTGTACGTCTTTGGAGTGTGGGAGGAAATCAAAAATCCCATGAGAAAACCCAAGTGATCACGGGGAGAATATACAAACTCCGTACAGACAGTACCTGTACTCAGGATCGAGTCTGGGTCTCTGGTGCTGTAAGGCAGCAACTCTGGCGCTGTAAGGCAACAACTGCCGGTTTCTTTTAATAGTGTAGATCCCTTAAAAAGCACTCAGATCTTCTTCTGGCTTTGAATCCCAACATGCAATGTTATGATTTATAAGTATTGTTAGCTACCAGGTTGAGAAGCAAGTAGAAGTTCACCGATGATATTCTGGCACCCTTGCTTCCAGTGCCTTGCCGTATTATCCGTTTTGCTGGACAGAGGTTACAGCCTTGGGGGAGACAAGATGCCAGCCCACAAAGTCGGCCACAGAAGTTGTCTATGGGAATGGATCTACTGGCTCCGGCTAGGCCGGAGTTCCAGAGTCCAGACTGCAGGGGGCAACTTCAACCTGCCTGAATGTGCGAAGCAGAAGAAATAAAGTGGACGAGCTTGAGGCTCAGTTAGAAATTGGCGAGTATGATGTTGTGGGAATTACAGAGACATGGCTGCAAGAGGGCCAGGGCTGGGAACTGAATATTCAAGGGTATATCTCCTATCGAAAAGACAGACAGGTGGGCAAAGAGGGTGGGGTAGCTCTGTTGGTGAGGAATGAAATTCAGTCCCTTGCAAGGGGTGAGTGTGGAGTCAGCAGGGATAAAACTAAGGAATTGTAAGGGTAAAAAGACCCTAATGGGACTTATCTACAGGCCCCCAAACAATAGCCTGGATATAGGGTGCAAGTTGAATCAGGAGTTAAAATTGGCATGTAGTAAAGGTAATGGTTGTTATGGGAGATTTCAACATGCAGGTAAACTGGGAAAATCAGGTTGGTACCTTACCCCAAGAAAGGGAGTTTGTGGAGTGCCTCCGTGATGGATTCTTAGAGCAGCTTGTATTGGAGCCTACCAGGGAGAAGGCAATTCTGGATTTAGTGTTATGTAATGAACCGGATTTGATAAAGGAAGTTGAGGTTAAGGAGCCATTAGGAGGTAGTGACCATAATATGGTCAAGTTTAATCTACAATTGGAGAGGGAGAAGGGTAAATCAGAGGTGTCAGTGTTACAGTTGAATAAAGGGGACTATGGAGCCATGAGGGAGGAGCTGGCCAAAGTTGACTGGAAAGATACCCAACAGGGATGACAGTGGAACAACAATGGCAGGTATTTCTGGGAATAATATAGAAGGTGCAGGATCAGTTCATTCCAAAGAGGAAGAAAGATTCCAAGGGGAGTAAGGGGCGACTGTGGCTGACAAGGGAAGTCAGGGACAGTATAAAAATAAAAGAGAAGAAGTATAACGTAGCAAAGATGAGCATAAAGCAAGAGGATTGGGTAATGTTTAAAGAGCAACAGAAGATAACTGAAAAGGCAATACGGGGAGAAAAGAAGGTAAGCCAGCCAAGAATATAAAGGACAGTAAAAGTTTCTTTAGGTATGTGAAGAGGAAAAAATTAATTAAGACCAAAGTTGGACCCTTGAAGACAGAAAAAGGTGAATTTATTATGGGGAACAAGGAAATGGCAGATGAGTTGAACAGGTACTTTGGATCTGTCTTCACTAAGGAGGACACAAACAATCTTCCTGATGTACTAGTAGCCAGAGGATCTGGGGTGACGGATGAACTGAAGGAAATCCACAATAGGCAGGAAATGGTGTTGGGTAGACTGATGGGACTGAAGGCTGATAAATCCCCAGGGCCTGATGGTCTGAATCCCAGGGTACTTAAGGAAGTGGCTCTAGAAATCGTGGATGCATTGGTGATAATTTTCCAATGTTCTATATATTCAGGATCAGGTTCTGTGGATTGGAGGGCAGCGAAAGTTATCCCACTGTTTAAGAAAGGCGGGAGAGAGAAAACAGGGAATTATAGACCAGTTAGCCTGACATCGGTGGCGGGGAAGATGCTGGAGTCAATTATAAAGTTTGAAATAGCGGCACATTTGGATAGCAGTAACAGGATCGGTCCGAGTCAGCATGGATTTACGGAAGGGAAATCATGCTTGACTAATCTTCTGGAATTTTTTGAGGATGTAACTAAGAAAATGGACAAGGGAGAGCCAGTTGATGTAATGTACCTGGACTTTCAGAAAGCATTTGATAGTCCCACATAGGAGATTAGTGGGCAAAATTAGGGAACATGGTATTGGGGGTAGAGTGCTGACATGGATAGAAAATTGGTTGGCAGACAGGAAACAAAGAGTAGGGATTAACGGGTCCCTTTCAGAATGGCAGGCAGTGACTTGTGGGGTACCGCAAGGCTAGGTGCTGGGACGGCAGCTATTTACAATATACATCAATGATTTAGTTGAAGGGATTCAAAGTAACATTAGCAAATTTGCAGATGACACAAAGCTGGGTGGCAGTGTGAACCGTGAGGAGGATGCTATGAGAATGCAGGGTGACTTGGACAGGTTGGGGGAGTGGGCAGATGCATGGCAGATGAAGTTTAATGTGTATAAATGTGAGGTTATCCACTTTGGTAGCAAAAACAGGAAGGCAGATTACTATCTACATGGTGTCAAGTTGGGAAAAGGGGAAGTACAACGGGATCTGGGGCTCCTTGTTCATCAGTCAATGAAAGTAAGCATGCAGGTACAGCAGGCAGTGAAGAAAGCAAATGGCATGTTGGCCTTTATAAGAGGTGGAGTTGAGTATAGGAGCAAAGAAGTCATTCTGCAGTTGTATAGGGCCCTAGTGAGACCACACCTGGAGTATTGTGTGCAGTTTTGGTTCCCTAATTTGAGGAAGGACATTCTTGCTATTGAGGGAGTGCAGTGTAGGTTTACAAGGTTAATTCCCAGGATGGCGGGACTGTCATATGCTGAGAGAATGGAGAAGCTGGGCTTGTATACTCTGGAGTTTAGAAGGATGAGAGGCGATCTTATTGAAACATATAAGATTAGTAAGGGTTTGTACACGCTAGAGGCAGGAAACATGTTCGCGATGTTGGGGGAGTCCAGAACCAGGGGCCACAGTTTAAGAATAGGGGTAAACCATTTTGAATAGAGACGAGGAAACACTTTATCTCACAGAGAGTTGTGAGTCTGTGGAATTCTCTGCCTCAGAGGGTGGTGGAGGCCGGTTCTCTGGATACTTTCAAGAGAGAGCTAGATAGGGCTCTTAAAGATAACAGAGTCAGGGGATATGGGGAGAAGTCCGGAACAGGGTACTGCTTGGGGATAATCAGCCATGATCACATTGATCTGGCTTGAAGGGCCGAATGGCCTACTGCACCTATTGTCTGCTGTCTATTGTCTATTGTGTGTAAGTCCCGCCTCACCTCGCCTAGGTGGACATTTTCGAGGGGTGGGGTTTTCAAGTACGCTCTTGTAATTTTTTCCGAAATAAAGGAGACCATCAGTTGCCGGAAAATCGGTGGTGGAACTGTACTTAATAATTTTAAAGCATTTTAATATGCTTAAATTATAGTTGTGATATATACGGAATAGTGGTGCAGCATGCTGCACCCCCCAACCCCCCCATTCCAGTCCATGGAATATTACGGTTGGAATTTGTTAAGAGCAATGGTGATGGGTGTCATGAGGTGCCATTAATACACTGTTTAAAGATGCTAATTGACTTGTGCCCTATCTACTGTTGTGCATATAACAGTTTGGATGCAAAGATAGGTGGCATGAGTAGCTGGGACTAGCTCAGTGAGGCAACATGGTTGGCATGGACAAGTTGGGCTGATGAGCCTGTTTCTTGCTGTATGACTCTTTGCACAATCCATATAGAGATCTCACAACAGACATGCAGTTGCAACGTTTATTCTGTCAGACTCAGCTGGCTTTAAACCTTGCTCCCGAGATGAGGGTATCAATTATAACGTTCTTACTGTACATCACTTTATACCAGTTCTGATCACCTTGGTGCAGAATATTCCTCTATCCATGCTACAAAATTAGATTAACAACACATTAATCACAACATGTGCTACTGCATCCCATCTTCAACTTCTGCATAGTTCAAATAATATGATTCACCAGAAAGATGTGGCAAGCTCTTCAGCTCAAGTAGAGCATTGAAAAATGTAGAGCAGTGCCTGGAGACATTAAAGTGCTGCTTGCATTTATCTCTCAGCATGTAACTTAATGAGTCAGGCCCATAGAACATGAACTAAATACACAAAGTGCTGGAGTAACTCAGCGGGTCAGACAGCTTCTCTGGAGAACATGAATAGTTGATGTTTCAAGTTGGGTTCCTTCTTCAGAATGATTGTGGGGGGGGGGGGCTGAGGGGTGGGGAGACAGGGGAAGGAATAAGGGTGGAAGAGGAGGGGAAGGGGAGAAATGGGTGTGCATCCAGGTGGGGCACTGGGAAGGGGGAGGGAAGGGGGTGTTAGTTCTTTCCTCTGGCTTCACAATTTTCAATTCTATACTTACCTCACATGCTTTGTCTCTTTATATCAAATCTTTGCCTATCTGCCTACCCCCCACTCATTAACCTATCACTCACCAGACATTGTGCCCCTCATCTCTTCCAGTTTTTTCCCCACCATCACTACGCCGTCTCTTTTTTTTAAACTAGCATCTGCAGTTCCTCATTCTCCGTAGAACATGGTGTCACCCACAAGGAGTCATGGTCATTAGACTGCTTGCTCCGCATAATACTTGTTGAGTTGATGTTTTTCCACACTTTATTAATTGTATTGCTGTAGCCGATATTTTTAAAATGATTCTGAGAGGATAATACCATCATTTTATCTGAAGCTGACTGCAAGTAATGATGTACTGTAGCTATTTGCATTTAAAAGTAAACTTGTTCATTTTTGATTAAAGAAGTGACAATGTTTTTTTGCAGTATTCCAAACTGTATGTGATTGCAACATGTGTAGACATTACCGGTAAGTCTACTTGTAAATTAAGACCAATCTGATACACCTAGAGAAATAATATTTCTTTCCTTAACAGACCAATGTTACAGTTATCTGCGTTAACCATCCAATTTGCAGTTTCTCTGCCTTAACAGATAAATATCAATTGCTTTTGTTTTCACAATGTCATAAATTACACTTTACAGCTACATGAAAGATCATTGCAGGAGGCTTTTGCTGTAATGATAAAAGAGGCACGTTTTTCCATTGCTACCATGTTAAATTTTCCTTCCAGCTGTTTGATATTTCTGACTGGTCCAGTAGATATGCTTGTTCAAAAATCCAAGCTGTATTGTTTTGTGGTAATGTCTTTGTTTATGAAACTGTCGAAGAAATGTTTCAACGGTCAAGAACTTACTGTGAACAGTTTGATTTGAAACAGTGATCAGATCGTACGTTTTTTATTTCAATAGGTTCAAGTTACAGGAAGCTGTCAAACTGAAACACCAGTCAGTTATTCAGATGCTCAACTCTCCGTATATTTGATTAGTATCATTAGGAACATGTGTGGTGACTGACATGTGGTTAGGTTCTTGAGAGCTGCATGAACTGAGGTGCCCATCACAACTAGTACTGGCTCTGAAATGAAATTATGGGCACAATCTGTGTAATATGTTACACCATTTTGCAAAAACCTCTCAATTACAAAGCAAGTGCCGTGTATTTGTATACAATGTGTTCTGTCGGACCTTCACATGGCGGAAAAGATTGAGAAAACACAGTTTTGTTTTTCTTTTTTTATTGTGTTGTCCTTAGACTCATATCTGTATCATCACATCATCCAACCGCAGGCATCTTCATAAGTATACTTAAAGAGGTTCAATTACTTAAGTCTTTAGAGGATACAAGAATGGCAAAGAAGAGAAGTTGTTGTTGTTTGTAATCATCTGTTCTTTCAATGATCTAATTGTGACTGGGTACATCCAGACCTGAAATTTAAAACCAGCAATCTGACCAGTGCAGCATGTTTGCTAAAGATATATTAAACAAAAGCTTGTATGACCAAGTGTTTCTTTCTGACTTAGAATTTGGTGCTACTAAACTTACAATGGTTTTCTATCCCTAATCAACAACATGTGGAGTTGTATTGTACTTCCAATGTTTTAAAATGCTTCAAGTTACTTAAGTAGTGCATTGAAAAATGCAAATTTGGTAACAAGCCACAGAAGGAGATAAAAGGGAGATTATCAAATTCTAGGCCACAGAAGTTGGCTTGAAAGGGAGTCTTAAGGAAGGAAATAAAGATAGAAAATCAGAGATGTTTAGGGAGAGTTTTGTGAAAATAAAAGCAAAGCAATTGATAACCATACCTCTAATGGCAGAACATAAATATTTGGGGATACATCAAAATTGGAAGCGTCCTGAAATCCAGAAGGTTTATAGGGCAAGACGAGGTTGTGAAAACTAGGCAATGGAAATACTTGCAAACATTAATAATCAATGTAAGGTTGACGTATTCTCAGATCTGGTTCCTGGAATGTCAGGTAAAGACAAAGTATGATACGTGGATGGGACTTGGAGCAAGATAAAATGTAAACCTGAATCTGGAGCATGATAGATTGTAAATGAATCTGGACTAAAATTCTCGGAGATAATGGTATAGTTTGTAAATTTTGGGGAAAGAATCATTGTTCTTGTGGAATTTGTACTTTGAATTATTGATATTTTGGGAGGATAAGCTGTTCTATTCTGAAATTGCGACATTGGTAAGCATGACATTTATCTCACATTCTTGCTAATGAATTATAAATGACTGCCCAGAATATCTTTACATCAATTTTTTATAATCTGTGCCATACAATCTGATTGATATCATCCAACTGGCACTGAAAGGAGAACAACAATATTAAGAGTATTTAGTTTCAACTTACACTGCGGCAAAAGACAGATAATAAATCACATTTAGAACATTGATGTGATTAGCTTAGTTTACTTTTTAGTTTAGAGATACAGCACGGAAACAGGCTCTTCGGCCCACCTAGTCAGCGCCGACCAGCGATCCCCACACACTTAGACTATCCTACACTCGAAGGGCAATTTACAATTTTACCAAAGCCAATCAACCTACAAACCTGCAGGTCTATGGAGTGTGGGAGGAAACCGGACCACCTGGAGAAAACCCACGCAGGTCCCCAGGGTGAAGATACAAACTCCGTAGAGACAGCACCTGTTGTCAGGATCAAACACGGGTCTCTTGCGCTGTAAGGCAGCAACTCTGCCACTGTTGAACAAGTTAGGTCTTTATTCTTTGGAGCGCAGAAGGTTAAGGGGGGACTTGATAGAGCTCTTTAAAATGATGAGAGGGATAGACAGAGTTGACGTGGATAAGCCTTTTCCATTGAGAGTAGGGAAGATTCAAACAAGAGGACATGATTTGAGAATTAAGGGACAGAAGTTTAGGGGTAACATGAGGGGGAACTTCTTTACTCAGAGAGTGGTAGCTGTGTGGAATGAGCTCCCAGTGGAAGTGGTGGAGGCAGGTTCGATTTTATCATTTAAAAATAAATTGGATAGGTATATGGACGGGAAAGGAATGGAGAGTTATGGGCTGAGTGCAGGTAGATGGGACTAGGTGAGAATAAGTGTTCGGCATGGACTAGAAGGGCCGAGATGGCCTGTTTCCATGCTGTAATTGTTATATGGTTATATATGGTTATATGTTACTGTTTTACTGTTACAAATGTTGATATTAAGGGTCTGTGGATTTAGAAGTCAAATCAGTGAATCCTCAGTAGGTCAGACAACATCAGATAGCAAAATCTTTGTTATAGTAATGCAAGGGGTAGATAGGTCAAAATGGGAATGGGACAGGGAATTAAAGTGGAAGGCAACTATAAACCGAGGGCTGCCCCTATGGACTGAACACAGGTACTCCACAATCCATTGCCAAATCTGTTTGGTTTCTCCAAGTGTAGAGGAGGCCAGCTTGTCATCACATTACATGGATGCATGGTACTAGATTTACTGAAGCGGAAGTGAATTGTTGCCTCACGGAAATATATGTCTGCATCTATTTTTGGCACCTCGTCTCTCACACCCTCTACTCTTGGATAGAGCAAGAATAGTTCCCCTGAATCTCATCTTCCACCGACCAGCCTCCACATTCAATAGGTCATCCTTCATAAATGTCACCAGCTCCAACAAGATTCTACTGCCATACACACCTCTCCTTCCCTTCTCTCACAACATTTCAAAGAGCCCATTCCTTCTGAATCTCCCAGTATCATTCTCCCATCAACATCAATAACTATATCTTTTTCATACAACTCCTGGCCTCTCACCTATTCCTTTCCCACTACAACAGCTCTGTCTACTAAAGTAGAGGGGAGGTCACTAATCAGGAAGAAACCTGGACAGTCTCATCATTGTAGCAAAAACCAGATGGAGAAAATGGGAGAATGGAATGGAGTCCTTATAGGAGACATTGTGGAAGATAATCAAGGTTGCTGCGGGGGTCTTTAGGCTTGTAATAAATGTTTGTGTTGTGCCTATCTGCTGAGGGGAGAGATCACTAAAGGGAAGGGAAGAGTCAGAGATGGACAAGGTGAAGACGCAAAGGTGGTCTGTGGATTGTCTCTTATAAATGGCATGCTGTAAGTTTACAGGATGGCATGAAAATAATAGACTTTTAAAAACATAGGGTGCCTGCCTACAAGGCATCAATATCAGTTAAAATACGATTATCATTGGGTTGTCTGTCATATATGACAATCGTCCGATCAAATTTCAAGCACTGACCAATCATTTTAATGACAGGAGATAGACACAAAACGCTGGAGTAACTCAGCAGGACAGGAAGCATGTCTGGAGAGATGGTGACGTTTTGGGCCAAGACACTTCTTCAGACCCATTCTTTCTCTCCAGAGATGCTGCCTGTCCCATTGAGTTACTCCAGCATTTTGTGTCGATCTTCAGTTTAAACCAGCATCTGCAGTTCCTTCCTTCTTACACATTTTAATGACAGGCTTCTCCTCAAGGTGCAACATCCCAATGAAATGTTAAGGAGACAGGAAACCTTTTAAATGGAATGCCAAAGACAGATGACAGATCTTCTGAAATATATCAGGATATTGGCCCCTGTGTTCCACTGTGACGTTCTAACAAAGTCAGTCACCCCTCATCCCAAACCACTTGCTCGACGTTTGTCATTAAAATAATTGACAAAGACATGCCGTGCAAGCTGTGATTACACATTTGAGAGCTCTAGCAAATGCAAATGCAAATGCAAATGGATCAATTTTACAATGATCATGTTCTGAGCGCACAAGTACTTGTGCCTAATATCAGATAATGGAGCAAGATTTGTTGTGTTACAAATGGACTCCAAACTTCCTGCAGTAAAACTAAATAAAATCAGGTGTAAATGAAGTAAATAAAGTGGATCATCTGAATTTAAACAGCCTATATGAAGGAAATCCACAAATGCAGTTCAGACAGCCTTTCATGTGAAAACAGCAACCATGGATGAAACAGCATCCTGAGTACAACGGGGTTTAGATTTAGGCTGCAATATGATTGGATTCTTCAATGTAATACTGACAGAGTGTAACAAAAAGTCCAGCTGTGCTAGTTGCTAGGGGCAGGGGGTGGTGAGGCAGCTGGGAGGGGAAGAGTGAATAAGGTGTCTTTGCTTCATTGGTATTTGTTCATATCTTGGATTGCTATTGATTGTACAAAATTAGTTTAATATTTATGACTGGAAGGACAACTGGTGCTCTATCCTATAATCAGACATCATTAGAGGTCATTAGCTGCTACACAGCAAAGTCTTGGGTGCCAGCACTCTGTGCCCCATTGTACTGTAAGACCCACTCAAGATAATGCAAATAATAAGAGGCAGAGAAAATGGGGCTTACTAACTCACTCTGGGGAAGGGGAGCAATCATGCCCTGTGGAAATCAGGCTGAAATTCAAATACTGCAGAAAATACAGTTCCTCAAAACTAGACCATATCTGATGAGAAGAGTTGCAGAGCCAAAACATTTTACACGTGACAAATGGGAGAGCCAGCATCTAAGGAAGTAGTGACTCTCTGGGGAAACAATTACTGAACTACACAAAATGATTGCAGATGATTTAGTCGTCTTACGTGACTCAAGCAGTTCTGCCTGCGGCCCTGAAGTTCACAGCCTCCATGAATTATTTAACCAAGGTTTATGCCAATCACCTGATGGGTATCTAACAGTGTTTAGGCAGAGTATAATGTATCCAAGGAGCGAGGTGCTTCAGTGATTGATTTTACAGAGGTGGGGGTGGGAGGGGGGGTGGGCAGCCATGGGAGAGCCAGCAATAATGTATTCATTCTATGCAGGCAGGTAGCTTAAGAAGCGCTGCTCAGCCCCGGACTCCACAACAACGGCAAAGCATTCCATCCTCAAGTGATCCTCAGGATCGTTGTGCACGTGGTTTTGAAACTAGTGTAAGGTTTTGCATGTAAGTAACTCACATTCTGAGGTTTGATTCCTCTAATTACATGCCAGTTTTTAGTCTACACCTATCTGCAGATTTCAGAAATGGTTCTTTTTTTTAAATTCATTCAGAGGATGTAGGCTTCACTGTCACAACCAGAGTTTCTTGCTCCATTCTGTGGCACATTGCTATGGTTCTGGAGTTGCCAGCAGCATTGCCATGCTAAACGTGGCTTTCCTTATTTCAAAGCAAAGTAAACTGCCCCATTGTGATTTTCTGCATTCCTAGGTCATCAGTGCAGGGGTCTGGGTTGCTTCTTTGCATTCGTCCAGTTATGCACTGTGGAAGTATGAGCTTGGAAGTTTATTCCGGTGGTACATGTTTTTGTCATATGCTAAATGGCAGCTGTGAAAATCTTTAATAGTCTGTGTGGCATGAACAGCATTTCTGCATCCAAACAGAACACAATTGGAAATAGCACTGTGGGTCTCTGTGCAGGTGACATCAAACATTTGGAAGATGCAAGCCATGCAGCACCTGTTTAATATCACTGCTACAAAAATGCAATACGCATAGTGCATGTATATTGAAGAAACAGGAAAACAACAATTACAAGAGTAGGCATCGACCAGTAAAATACTCACCGTTCCATCATCGGCTCTGACCTCCCTACCATCAAGGGGATCTATCGCAGTCGCTGCCTCAAAAAGGCTGCCAGCATCATCAAGGAGCCACACCATCCTGGCCACTCACTCATCTCCCCGCTGCCTTCAGGTAGAAGGTACAGGAGCCTGAAATCTGCAACATCCAGGTTCAGGAATAGCTTCTTCCTCACAGCCATCAGGCTATTAAACTCAACTCAAACAAAACTCTGATCATTAATAGCCCATTGCACTTTATATGTTTATTTATGTGTGTGTATATATATATATTCATTGGTATATAGTCACACTGATCTGTTCTGTTCTGTTCTGTATTTATTTATGCCTACTATATTCTGTTATGTTGAAGCAAAACAAAAATGTCATTGTCCTATCTGGGACACATGACAATAAACTCTCTTGAATCTTGAATCTTGAATCTAAAACACTGGTTGGGAGTCTATCACTGAAGCAGGCTATGGATTCCTCAGCAATGGATAAGAAAGAAAACCTTCTTCTTTTTTTGGATGGTGGTCATTTTGCCCTTTTGAAAATTTTAGATAAGGGCCATTTTGCCCTTCCCAACATTTTATATACCCAGCACTATTGCCAAATACCTGATCATTCTTTAGAGAAATGCAGTACCCCATCATATCTCTGCCACAGGTGTCAAAAAGGAAGAGGACTAGGCTTAAGGTGAGTGGAAAGAGTTTTAAAGGGGATTTGAGGGCTACGTTTTTCACAGGACATGTTGATATCTGGAAAGCACTGCCAAAGAAGATGGTGGAATCAGATACTGTTGTTTTGTCTAAAAGGCATTTGGGAAGATGCTTAGATATGTAAAGCATAGAGGGAAATGGTCCTAATGCAGGCAATGAGATTAGTATAAATGGGCAAAAGGATTGAAGTAGGCATGGTGGGCTGAAAGCTCATTTCTGTGTTGTCCAATTCTATGATTCAGAGAATCTATAATGCATTTCAGACGTGTGACAAGAAGTGACAATTCACATTGATAACTACCGTTTTAAGATCTCCTATCAGCTACATTCTTGTTGCACATATAATGTCTCCATCCAGATTCTACTACTCGCCAACACACCAGAGGCATCTCAACTAAACTAAATTCCCTCTAAACTAGAGATAAAGCATGGAAACAGGCCCTTTGCCAACTGTTGCCGACCTTGGACCCGCTCACAGTACTTCTTCATTATCCCACTTTCACATCCACTCTTTGCACACTAGGGATCATTTTACAGAGGCCAATTTACCTATCAATCTGCTCTTTTTGGAATGTGGGTGAAAATTGGTGGAAATCCCGACCTCCACTGAAAGAACACCCAAAGTCAGGATTTAATCCTGTTCTCTGGTGCTGTTAGGCTGTGGCTCTATTAGCTATGCTGTTGTGCTACCCATCAGTAAATAATTATGGTGTATTTTGTAGATGGTTTATACCACAGCCATTTTATGCATGAGGTGGAGGGAATGTAAAATGGTTTTCCAAATGATATTTATATTATCCCTCAAAGATTTTTCAAGTCAAGGTTAGGATGATAGGCCTGTGATATTGCATCACTTACTTAACAGCCATAACAGGGCAGCACGGTGGCGTAGTGGTAGAGTTGCTGCCTTACGGCGCTTGCAGCGGCAGAGACCCAGGTTCGATCCCGACTATGGGTGCTGTATGTACGGAGTTTGTACATTCTCCATAGCCTGCGTCAGTTTTCTTCAAGATTTTTGGTTTTCCACACTCTAAAGACGTACATGTTAATTGGCTTGGTATAAATGTAAATTGTCCCATGTGTGTAGGATAGTGTTAATGTGCGGGGATCGATGGTCAGTGCAGACTGGGTGGGCCAAAGGGCTTGTTTCCATGCTGTATCTCTAAACTTAACTAAACTAAACAGCCTTCCAGTCTCCTAGAACCATGTCTGAACATAGAAACATAGAAACATAGAAAATAGGTGCAGGAGTAGGCCATTCGGCCCTTCGAGCCTGCACTGCCATTCAATATGATCATGGCTGATCATCCAACTCAGTATTCTGTACCTGCCTTCTCTCCATACCCCCTGATCCCTTTAGCCACAAGGGCCACATCTAACTCCCTCTTAAATATAGCCAATGAACTGGCCTCAACTACCTTCTGTGGCAGAGAGTTCCAGGGATTCACCACTCTCTGTGTGAAGAATGTTTTTCTCATCTCGGTCCTAAAGGATTTCCCCTTAATCCTTAAACTGCGACCACTTGTCCTGGACTTCCCCAACATTGGTAACAATCTTCCTGCATCTAGCCTGTCCAACCCCTTAAGAATTTGTAAGTTTCTATAAGATCCCCCATCAATCTTCTAAATTCTAGCGAGTACAAGCCGAGTCTATCCAGTCTTTCTTCATATGAAAGTCCTGACATCCCAGGAATCAACCTGTGAAACTTCTCTGTACTCCCTCTATGGCAAGAATGTCTTTCCTCAGATTTGGAGACCAAAACTGTACACAATACTCCAGGTGTGGTCTCACCAAGACCCTGTACAACTGCAGTAGAACCTCCCTGCTCCTATACTCAAATCCTTTTGCTATGGATGCTAACATACCATTCGCTTTCTTCACTGCCTGCTGCACCTGCATGGCTACTTTCAATGACTGGTGTACCATGACACCCAGGTCTCGTTGCATCTCCCCTTTTCCTAATCGGCCACCATTTAGATAATAGTCTACTTTCCTGTTTTTGCCACCAAAGTGGATAACCCCACATTTATCCACATTATACTGCATCTGCCAAGCATTTGCCCACTCACCCAGCCTATCCAAGTCACCTTGCAGCCTCCTAGCATCCTCCTCCCAGCTAACACTGCCCCCCAGCTTCGTGTCATCCGCAAACTTGGAGATGTTGCATTCAATTCCCTCGTCCAAATCATTAATATATATTGTAAATAGCTGGGGTCCCAGCACCGAGCCTTGCGGTACCCCACTAGTCACTGCCTGCCATTCTTAAAGGACCCGTTTACTCCTACTCTTTGCTTCCTGTTTGCCAGCCATTTCTCTATCTACATCAATACTGAACCCCCAATACCGTGTGCTTTAAGTTTGTATACTAATCTCTTATGTGGGACCTTGTCGAAAGCCTTCTGAAAGTCCAGATATAACACATCCACTGGTTCTCTCTTATCCACTCTACTAGTTACATCCTCGAAAAATTCTATAAGATTCGTCAGACATGATTTACCTTTCGTAAATCCATGCTGACTTTGTCCAATGATTTCACCACTTTCCAAATGTGCTGCTATCCCATCTTTAATAACTGATTCTAGCAGTTTCCCCACTACCGATGTTAGACTAACTGGTCTGTAATTCCCCATTTTCTCTCTCCCTCCCTTTTTAAAAAAGGGGGGTTACATTAGCTACCCTCCAATCCTCAGGAACTACTCCAGAATCTAAGGAGTTTTGAAAAATTATCACTAATGCACCCACTATTTCTGGGGCTACTTCCTTAAGTACTCTGGGATGCAGCCTATCTGGCCCTGGGGATTTATCGGCCTTTAATCCATTCAATTTTCCTAACACCACTTCCCGGCTAACCTGGATTTCACTCAGTTCCTCTATCTCATTTGACCGGCGATCCCCTGCTATTTCCGGCAGATTATTTATGTCTTCCTTAGTGAAGACAGAACCAAAGTAGTTATTCAATAGATCTGCCATGTCCTTGTTCCCCATGATCAATTAACTGGTTTCTGACTGCAAGGGACCTACATTTGTTTTAAGTAATCTCTTTCTCTTCACGTATCTATAAAAATGTTTGCAGTCAGTTTTTATGTTCCCTGCCAGTTTTCTTTCATAATGTATTTTCCCTTTCCTAATTAAGCCCTTTGTCCTCCTCTGCTGGACTCTGAATTTCTCCCAGTCCTCTGGTAGGCTGCTTTTTCTGGCTAATTTGTACTGTTCATCTTTTGTTTTGATACTATCCCTGAATTCCCTTATTCTCCACGGATGCACTACCTTCCCTAATTTATTCTTTTGCCAAACTGGGATGAACAATTTTTGTAGTTCATCCATGCAGTCTTTAAATGGCTTCCATTGCATATCCACCGTCAACCCTTTAAGAATCAATTGCCAGTCAATCTTGGCCAATTCACATTTCATACCCTCAAAGTTACCTTTCTTTAATTTCAGAACCCTTGTTTCTGAATTAACAATGTCACTCTCCATCCTAATGAAGAACTCAACCATATTATGGTCACTCTTGCCCAAGGGGCCACGCACAACAAGACTGCTAACTAACCCTTCCTCATTACTCAATACCCAGTCTAGAATAGCCTGCTCTCTCGTTGGTTCCTCTACATGTTGGTTTAGAAAACTATCCCGCATACATTCCAAGAAATCCTCTTCCTCAGCACCCCTGCCAATTTGATTCACCCAATCTATATGTAGATTGAAGTCACCCATTATAACAGTTTTACCTTTGTTGCATGCATTTCTAAATTCCTGTTTGATGCCATCCCCAACTCCACTACCACTGTTTGGTGGCCTGTACACAACACCCACTAGCGTTTTCTGCCCCTTAGTGTTTCGGAGCTCTACATATCGATTCCACATCCTCCAAGCTAATATCCTTCCTTTCCATTGCGTTAATCTCCTCTCTAACCAGCAACGCTGCCCCACCTCCTTTTCCTTTCTGTCTACCCCTCCTGAATATTGAATATCCCTGGATGTTCAGCTCCCAGTCTTGGTCACCCTGGAGCCATGTCTCCGTGATCCCAACTGTAACATAATCATTAATAGCTATCTGCACATTCAACTCATCCACCTTATTACGAATGCTCCTTGCATTGAGACACAAAGTCTTCAGGCTTGTTTTTACAACGCTCTTACCCCTTATACAATTATGTTGAAAAGTGGCCCTTTTTGATTTTTGCCCTGGATTTGTCTGCCTGCCACGTTTACTTTTCACCTTGCTACCTATTGCTTCTACCCTCATTTTACACCCCTCTGTCTCTCTGCTCACACATTTAAGAAACCCACCACCTCTTATTCTCTGTTTATTATTTTTTTCTTCTTTCCCCCTACCTGTTGGGTCTGAGTGCTTCCCTTCTCTGCCTCCTGCCTCACACACTGTCTACAAGCTTTCTCTATTTGAGTCCCTCCCCCCAACCGTTCTAGTTTAAAATCTCCGCAGTAGCCTTTGCAAATCTCCCCGCCAGGATATTGGTCCTCCGCGGGTTCAAGTGCAACCCGTCCTTTTTGTACAGGTCACACCTTCCCCAAAAGAGGTCCCAATGATCCAGAAACTTGAATCCCTGCCCACTGCACCAGTCCTTCAGCCACGCATTTATCCTCCACCTCGCTCCATTCCTACTCTCACTGTCGTGTGGCACAGGCAGTAATCCCGAGATTGTTACCTTTGCGGTCCTTCTCCTTAACTCTCCTCCTAACTCCCTAAATTCTCCTTTCAGGACCTCTTCCCTTTTTCTACCTATGTCATTGGTACCTATATGTACTACGATCTCAGGCACCTCTCCCTCCCATTTCAGGATATCTTGGACACGTTCAGACACATCCCGGACCCTGGCACCAGGGAGGCAAACTACCATCCGGGTCTCCTGACTGCGTCCACAGAATCGCCTATCTGACCCCCTAACTATAGAGTCCCCTATTACTACTGCCCTCCTCTTCTTTCCCTTACCCTTCTGAGCAACAGGGCCGGTCTCTATACCGGAGGCCTGGCCGCTGTCGCTACCCCCAGATAGGCTGTCCCCCCCAACAGTACTCAAACAGAAGTACTTATTGTCAAGGTGTACAGCCACTGGGGTACTCTCTAGTCCCTGCCTCTTCCCCTTGCCCCTCCTAACCATGACCCACTTGCCTGCCTCCTGTGGTCTTGGAGTGACCACCTCTCTATAACTCCTCTCTATGACTTCCTCACTCTCCCTGACCAGACGGAGGTCATCGAGCTGCTGCTCCAGGTTCCTAATACGGTCCCTTAGGAGCCCCATCTCAATGCACCTGGCGCAGATGTGGACGTCTGGAAGGCTATCAGATTCCTTGACCTCCCACATCTGACATCCAGAACAGTAAACTGCCCTGGCCCTCATACTCCTCCTGTTCCTAGGATACAATACAAATACAATATAAGTACAATACAAAGTACAATCTGCTGGAAGAAATCAGCAGGGATCTGACTCCCAATCAGCTGCTTCCTCTAGTCCGCTTCCACCAATCAGCGGCTTTCTCAAGCCCACTTGTTTTGGACTGTAAACTGCGAATGGATCGTTACCGATTTGGGTTCCGCTCCTCCCACACCAACAGCTCCAACGGCTCCCGGGCCTCTGTGGAACGAAGCCCCGCGATGGGGTTTTGTACTCACCGCCCGGACTTTACTCCTCCCACACCAACAGCTCCAACGGCTCCCGGGCCTCTGTGGAACGAAGCCCCGCGATGGTGTTTTGTACTCACCGCCCGGACTTTACTCCTCCCACTGCAACAGCTCCAACGGCTCCCGGGTCTAAAGTCAGACAAGATGGTCAGATGGTCGGTTTTTAAACTATTTACTTCTTTACTGCTGTTTTGCATTCATATGAGAGCAATTTGATATTGGTCCATATGGAGTCATAGAGTCACACTGTGTTGAAACAGGCCTTAAACCTATGTCCTCTGGTCCTCGATTCCCCCACTCTGGGCAAGAGACTCTGTGCATCTACCTGATCATTTCCTCTCATGATTGTTTACACCTTTATAAGATCACCCCTCAACCTCCTGCGCTCCAAGGAATAGAGTCCCAGCCTACTCAACCTCCCCCTATAGCTCAGACCCTCTAGCCCTAGTAACATCTTTGTAAATCTTCTCTGAACCCATTCAAGCATGACAATATCTTTCCTATAACATGGTGCCCAGAACTGAATGCAGTCTCACCAACATCTTATACAACTGCAACATGACCTCCAAACTTCTACACTCAATACTCTGACTGATGAAGGCCAATGTTCCAAAAGCCTTTTTGACCACCTTATCTACCTGCGACTCAACCTTCAAGGAACCATGCACCTGCAGTCCTAGATCACTCTGCTCTACAACACTCCCCAGAGGCCTACCATTCACTGTGTAGGTCTTACCCTTGTTAGACATCCCAAAATGCAACACTTCACATTTCTTTAATATAAAGAAAGATTATAGATGGGCCATCTGCAAGGAAACAGATAAGCAGCAAAGTTTGATATGAGAAATTTATGGCCTTGGGCCTAGCCAGCTGGAATAATGAAAACTGATGATTTACAAGTGGCCAAAAGTGGAGGAATGGACGGTGTAACAAAGATATGGGAGAAACCAAGTGATGTCAAAAAGACCAGCAACTCTACAGTTTGCTCTGTTCGGCACAAGAGGTAGCAATGTCAGGTTCACTTAGAGCTTTTACTTGTAATTTGCAACATTTAAAACAAAGACAATTCTGCAGCAGCCAACTAATTGGGCACCTTGGGAAAATGGAATGATGAATATAGGTTTGTTACCGCCACTAACATCAGAAAAATAGACCTCAAAACATCAATAAAAGTCTTGCTTGCTATCTCTATAAAGCAGCCAATAAAACCGTTGCATAATATTTAAGTAGTCCTACAGTGCCTTTTATTCAGTGCTGTGTCAATAATATGAAAAGAAAAGCCATTTGTTCTTGAGTCACTCAACATATTCCTTAACGAATATCACTTCAGTCCGGACACAATTGTTTCTGCTGTTCATTTAGTTTCATCTTTTTGTTAAACACAACATTCAATAGTTGTTCAATTCGTCCCTTCCCACCCAGACCACCCCCTCCCCTGGTACTTTCCCCTGCAACCGCTGAAAATGCTACACTTGACCAAATGGTGCCAGCACAACAACCTGGCTCTCAACATCAGTAAGACCAAGGAACTGATTGTGGACTTTGGTAAGGGAATGATGAGGGCCCACAATCCTGTTCACATCAATGGGACGATGGTGGAGAGGGTCAAAAACGTCAAATTCCTGGGCATGCATATTTCCGAAGATCTTTCCTGGACACAGCACACTGATGCAATTATAAAGAAGGCACATCAGCGACTCTACTTCCTGAGAAGATTACGGAGATTCGGCATGTCGAGGAGGATTCTCCGAAACTTCCACAGGTGCACGGTAGAGAACATTCTGACTGGTTGCATCGTGGCCTGATTCGGCAACTTGAACGTCCAGGAGCGAAAAAGACTACAAAAAGTTGTGACCACTGCCCAGTCCATCACCGGCTTTGACCTCCCCACCGTTGTAAGGATCTATCGTAGTCGCTGCCTCAAAAAGGCAGCCAAAATCATCAAAGACCCACACTATCAAAAGTCCCACAGCATCCTGGCTACACACTCATTTCACCATTGCTGTCAGGAAGAAGGTACAGGAGCCTGAAAACTGTAACGTCCAGGTTCAGGAACAGCTTCTTCGCTACAGCCATTAGGCTATTAAACACAACAACAATATGCTCTGAGCTCTGAACTGCAAAAGACTATTATTATTGTATTATATTTGTTATTTATTGAACTTTTTCTTTTTATTCTCTTCACCCGTTATGTACTATGTTTACATATTCACATATTATGTTGTGCTGCAGCAAGTAAGAATGTCATTGTCCCATCCGGGACATATGACAATAAAACACTCTTGACTCTTGACTCTTATCACCCCCTTTGACTCCATCCAAGGACCCAAACAGTCTTTCCAGGTGAAGCAGAGGTTCACCTGCACCTCCTCCAACCTTATCTACTGCATCTGCTGTCGTAGGTGTCACCTTCTCTACATCGGTGAGACCAAGCGCAGGCTTGGTGACCGTTTCGCCCAACACCTCCGCTCAGTCCGACCTAACCAACCTGATCTCCCTGTTGCCCAGCACTTCAACTCCCCCTCCCATTCTGAATCTGACCTTTCTGTCCTGGGCCTTCTCCATTGCCAGAGTGAGGCCCAGCGCAAATTGGAGGAACAACACCTCATATTTCGCTTGGGTAGTTCACACCCCAGCGGTATGAACATTGACTTCTCTAATTTCAGGTAGTCCTTGCTTTCTTCCTCCTTCCCCTCTCCCTTCCTAGCTCTCCCACATAGCCTACTGTCTTTGCCTCTTCCTTTCTTCCCCCCCCGACATCAGTCTGAAGAAGGGTCTCGACCTGAAACGTCGCCTACTTCTTTTCTCACCCGCTGAGTTTCTCCAGCATTTTTTGTCTACTTTCGATTTTTCCAGCATCTGCAGTTCCTTCTTAATCATTCAACAGTTGTTCGGTGTATGTACATGCAGGTACAGAGCTAGGGAAATATTTCCCATCAAGCAGGTCATCAATTATATTGCCTGCTATTAATTTCCTATTTGTATTTAAAAGTGGATTTTGGAGATTTATGTAATTATAAAACTTTGGAAATAGATGAAGACCATATATCGAGGCACCTGCAAATATTTCAGATCACAGGTGTGATACAGTGATCAAAGGCTATATTTGGTTGCATTTCAATGAAGCATCATACTTCCAACATTTCTATGAAAGGCTCTGGTTTTGCAACATGGTAAGTGAATAACAGAAATCCAAGTTTCTTCAGGACACTATTCATAACAAATAAATGTGTCAGGCAGTTTTGATAGATTTTTTTTATTTTTGCTGCTGAAAAGTGCTTCTGTGATTCCTTGACAGAGTATAATGCATGTTTTTCGTTCTGAAGTTCAAAAGAACCTCACTAAATTTGCCTTTGGGAATAACCTTGATGTTTGATTTTTTTGAATGAAGTAAAACTGCATTAGAAGGGATCCTGAGAGGTCAAGCTACACATGGTAGCCATTTGTTAGAAGAAGGGTTTCGGCCTGAAACGTTGCCTATTTCCTTCGCTCCATAGATGCTGCTGCACCCGCTGAGTTTCTCCAGCACTTTTGTCTACCAGCCATTTGTTAGTATCTTCCAGTCAGGGTATCTAGGCTGAGGGACTTCTTAACGTGGCAACACAAGAGCGCTGCTTGCAGGAGCTGCATCTTGATAAAAGAAGCCATGAGTGACTTATACCACGTGCTACTCCATGACCTGCAGCCCACCCTGTTACTGCAGAGCCCAGACAGTGTTTCTGATGGTTACACAAACCTGTGGGTTAAAACAGCAGGCTGTCACTGGGGAAAACAAACAGCTGTGCACAAATGCACACAACAGACTACAAGGCATTGTTTGCTGGAGTTCATGAGTTCATTCACTCCCCCAGACAATGGTGCCATGCTATCTGGCTAAATGGCATCATTCAACAATGTCCAAGGAGCCAAAAAGCGCATTGCTGTGCACCCTTGCTCAATCTCGTGGAACATGTCAAGTAATTCAAGTTTCTCAATACTCAGCTTGTCTGTGGCCAGTGCTGAATGATGCAAGTGATAGCTGACACTCTGATCAGCCATATTAATGCATTAGAACATGGAAAAATAGGAGCAAGAATGGGTCACTTGGACCCTCAAGCTTACTCTGCCATTCAATATGATCATGGCTGATCTTCCTCAAGGCACTTCTTCTCATTTAACTTTAGACATACAGTGCAGAAACAGGCCCTTCGGTCCACCTAGTCTGCACCGGCCAATGATCACTTGCACTAATTCTACACACACTAAGGACAATTTACAATTTTACCGAAGCCAATTAACCTACAAACCTGAACATCTTTGGAGTGTGGGAGGAAACCGGAGCACCCGGAGAAAACCCACATGTTCACAGGGAGAACGTACAAACTCCATACAGACAGTGCCCATAGACAGAATCAAACCCGGTCTCTGGTGCTGTAAGGCAGCAGCTATACCGCTGCTCCACTGTGCCGTCTCTGCAAAATTTTCCCCCAGTTAAACTGATCTTTCAAGATTTTACCTCCATTTTAAATACCACCCATTTTACCATCTTTTCACAGGATTCTTTCCAGAATTTAAAATATTCACTCTCTTCTTTGAGAAGAAGTTCTTACGCACCTCAGTTTTAAATGACTGCCCCAAATCATGTGATTATGTCCCTCGTTTGAGATTTTTCCACTCGTGGAAACGTCTCAACATCTGCACTGTCGCGCCCCTTAAAGATCGTAAATCGTTCAATAAAATCACCCCATATTTTTTCTATGCTCTATGATATATAGATGTAATTCCTATACCTATTTGTAATAGGATGACCAGAAATAAGACGAGTGTGTCTCTTTTGGACAGTCTCTAATACCAGGATATTCTTTCTTCAATAAATCAACCAAAACTGTGCAAAATACTCCAGCTGTTTGCTCACGATTACTTTGTTCAATCACAGCGATACTTCTCTATTTCTTAACTCCAACTCTTGTGCGATAGAGATAAACATGCCATCCACTTCCTCACCCCTTGCTGCACCTATTTGTGATTTCTGCACCGATCCCCCTGCACTTCAGTTGTTTTCATTCTTTCTACATTCAGATAATATTCTGTCTTTTGATTCCTCTTTCTGAAGTGTCTGACATCATACTTTCCCCACTCTAACCCCTATTTGCCAAATTTTCACCCACTCAAATATATACAGAACTATTTATCAGGACAGAGTCCTACCTACTATTGTCAATGCAACATGGCCTCCCATGGATACCTTACAATCTGCTCCCTCCAGATCATCAATATGAAACATAACAAACTGAGGGCCAAAATCAGATTCTTGGAACATTCCACCAGTTACTACTTTATTTACCCTCTTCAAATTACATATTATTTTTTTTGGTTTAGAGTCTGCGCCGACTAGCGATCACCCCCATACGTTAACACTATCCTACACACTTCGGACAATTTACCTATTTTTTCCGGAGCACCTGGGGAAAACTCACCTAGGTCATGGGGAGAATGTACAAACTCCATACAGGCAGCATTCGTTGTCAGGATTGAACCCATGTCTCTGGCACTGTAAGGCAGTAAAGGGGCTGTTCCACTGCGGCGACCTAATCCATGAGTTCTGGCGAGTTTGCCCTCGACTCATACTCGCAGCATGGTCGACACGAGGTTCTAGGAGGTCTTTGTAACTCTCCTTCATGCTCAAGGGTAGTCCCCGTGTATTCGAGGCCTCAGCTAGGTCGCGGCATATTTTTCAACATATTGAAAAATGCCCTCGAGTAAAAAAATGTCGCCATAGAAAATATCGATACTTTTTTTACTCGTAGGTTTAGTTGAAGTAGGTCGTAGTAGGTCGGCATGTTATTCGTAGGTAATTCAGGGTAGTCAAAGGTAATCAAAGGTAGTCGAAGGTAGTCGTAGATAGTCTTCAACATAGTCGAAGGGAGGTCGAAGGAGGTCGAAGGAGGTCGTCTTCACTCTCCACTATTCGGAGTCCAATTTTCTCGAAGTTAGTCGTAACTAGTCGTAGCTAGTCGAAGCTAGTCTTCACCATAGTCGAAGGAGGTAGAAGGAGGTCTTCTACATAGTCGAAGGAGGTCTTCAACATTACATTTTTTCAAACTCTCCTAAACTCTTCTAAACTCACGAATTAGGTCGCTGCAGTGGGACAGCCCCTTAACTTTACCGCTGCGCCACCTTATATAGTTCATTCAGTTTATTGTGCCAATAATCTTTTAGCTGGAAAGACAAATGCCTAGGCGGTCCTGGAGGTTTTCGCCATTGACCACCAGTACAATGAGGGCAAATCTTCCACAAGATTCAACATATAATAGTACACTGGATTTCTCTTTTTTCTTTGCCTAGTAGTACATTTAAGTGGCCGTTTGCTTACATGCAGCCGGTCATTTTCCGGTCATATTTCTGTAACAAAGGCCTCCTTCTTTCATAGAGAAGTCATTAGCCTGAGCACATTTGACACTTCTCTTATGCCCATGTATCTATCCTAACGTGTATTCAATGTTCACTGAATACTAATAAAAATGGGAGATTCTAATGATCATGTTGTGTGCCCTGTTAGATTACCGGCTAAGTGTGGAGAACAAAAAATATGCACAATGATTTATAGGCCCTATCACTATTCATGCTCATGTTTACATCAGCAATTAAGACTAACTATTTTCCAGCACCATAGGCTATTTCAGGCAAACTCAGTTGTTCAGTAAACTGTTGCATCTCATTATGGAGTATTCAACCTCAAACTGTTGGTAAACCGCATGAACACGGGAGTGATTGCACTTTGCTGTCGACCCTAAGGCCATTGTAACCCACTCACAATTTTTGGATTTAAATCACACCTTGTGAGTTTGGTAACAAAATTGTTAGTGAGTGCATATTGAACTGTGCACACAAAATTATCACTTGTTTTATAAACCCTTTGCAAAAATAACCGGAGTGAATTAAAAAATAAAGCTTTTTGGTACCAAAAGTACATTATGATATTAAATAGGATGATTTTAATTTGCTATTTGTGAGGTTATGATCTTTCTTAATGCTAATTTCCTGCTATTTTTTATTGTGCCTCCAATTCCTGTCAATCTTCTACAAAATTAAGCAAAATTATAGGATTCATTAAACGAATGCATACTACCAAATTTATAATAAATAGATTAGCACACAATCATATCATTTAGAAAATTGTATTTGCCTCTCCTTGTGTCACTTACATGTTTTAATGTACAAATACTGGAATTGTTATGCATACCTGGAATTCTTCATATCTTGAAATGTATTTCTTCTGACAATAAATTCTGCTCTGTAATTTTCTTCCTGACATAATTGAAACTATCTGACAAACTCATTTTTAAAGAAGTTGTGTTGATTTGACTCCAGCTGATACTTTATTTAACTAAGGGACTTTACGTTGGATTATCCACAGATTTAAAAGCCCTTTGCACTGGTCATTAAAAGAAATCTATGGGAAGCCATACTGTATGCATTACAACAAAGTCAGAAAGAAACTGTAACTCTTGTAATTTAGGCAGTCGCTTCTCTGAGATGGCAGACTTTCTTATTTCCCACCTCAATGTTAAAATCTTTTTGCTTACATATTAACATGAGAACACTTTCAAAGTCGAACAATTATATCCAGACAAAAGTGAACATTTGTGCTTTTTGTGTGAACTCTCAATATCCAGTTGAAGGCAAGGGTTGGTCATTTAATCATCCTTTATGCAAAGCATTATCCTCTCCTCCATAGAGCTAAGAATATGCTGCTCCTGTTATCTCTGGTTGTTGAGTACTTTCTGTCAGGGTGAGTTGGAGTAAGGGTAGTATGCCAGAAAGTTTTGGACAAACTGTTTGGTTGATGCATTTGTAATAGTTAAGTAATGTGTACAAGCTGCTGGTAATAGATGTGAGGCTTTGATTCGAGGGTAGATTAGAGCATAAGAGTATTAGAGATGAATTCTAAATGAAGCAGATTTTTGGGAAATGAGTGATGGGACGAATGGGACAGTTGACAGGAGTCAGTGCATTTACTGGCCTCGAGTGCACTAATAATGCCTTTGAACTTCTATAAGACTGGACCTGGGATCTTTGGGTTTGAATCCTGCAAAACGACAGCAATGTCCTTTTTTTTCTCCCAGTTCTCTCGGAGACATGACGTTTGTCCTACTCTTTTTATTTATTCTCCACCAAGACCTACAGCGCAGTGTTCAATAACCACAGAGGCATCTGGCTCCCACACTGTGTCAATCTTCACTTCTCGGGTCAGTTGCACTTCCTTCTCTGCTTCCAATACCTGCTTCAGCCATACTGAACCCCCTACCCCCCATCCCCCACTTCCCCAATCGGCCAGCTTTAGCTATCCCACTAAGTTATAATTTTAACATGCTGCTAATGTGTGCAAATAATCAACATGACCATTACTGCCACTGCATGTAGAGTATATCTTAACCTGTAGGCAGAACAAAATGGATGCCCTACAAACAATGAGCATGGCTACTGGTGCAATATGATTCCTTTCACTTTAGCCCCAGAGACTTGTGATCGTCACAGCCTTAATTCTATTTTCTCTGTATGAAGTTTCCTTTTTCTTCCTGGATTCCAAATATATCCCAGGTGCAGTGACGTAACACTGCACAATAAGTACTACTTGTGAAACAATCATGGATTTATTTAGCAAAATTGTGTTGAAGTGTGCTTAACAAAATAGTTCTAGCTTTTTTCATGTGTAAAATTGAGGGCTGAAAATAGTTTAAAAGCGTTACTAATATTGTTCCGGTGGGGGCGACATGTTGGAGTAGTCGCACTTTTCCACGCTCCCGACCTTTTCACCTCCAACTTTTATTATAGCTCAGTCTAAGTTTTTTAACCACCCACAAACATTTAACCATCATTGTGAGTACCTATCTATGCTGTAAAGATGCCAAACAAAGGAAAGAAAGCGGAGCAAAAGACAGAAGACCCGACGACCAGCACCATGTCAGCAGCCATGTTAACAGAACATAAGGTATTGTTACTGGCAGAATTCAACACTGCATTTACCAAATTGGAAACGAAGCTGGACAATATCCAGACCACTATGTTAGACCATCAACACTGTCTCTCGTCATTAGAGTCTTTTGCCGCTACCACCAGTCAAGACATACGAGCTATAACGTTAATGTTAACTACGGTGACCGAAGAGAACGCCAAGCTAAAGGCTAAGCTTATCAGCCTGGAAGGCAGGAGTCGCCGAAATAACATAAGGATAGTGGGTCTTCCCGAGAATATCGAGGGCTCCCAAACAACAGCGTTTTTCTCTCAACTTCTGCTCGAGACTCTTGGCGAACACATACTGGAATCAGCCCCGGAGCTAGACCGAGCCCACCGTACGCTAACAGCCAAGCCAAGCCCTGGTGAGAAACCCAGAGCAGTTGTGATCTGCTTTCATAGATACCAGACCCGTGAGTTGGTGGTGCGTGAGGCTCGGAGGCAGAGGGGTAAGCTGAAATACAAAGATACCCCGTTCCACATTTTCGAAGACTACTGTCCCGAGATAGTTGAACAACGTTTCGCGTACCGAGACGTTATGAAGGAGCTGTATAACCTGGGTTTCAAACCCTCCCTTCATTATCCAGCCAAGCTGTTCATAATGTCCGGGGAGGGAAAGAGGCGACGACTAACATCTCCCGAGGATGCTCAGGATTTCATTTCATCTTACCCACAGATGACTGACTTCGTTCAGTACGTCTATATTCGAGTGGCACAGGGGCCCGGTTAACCTATGGTTACATGGACTAACTTTAGCTTGACTGTTCCTAATAACTAGCTATGGTTAGCGTTCAGCATTGCTGATTATGCTAGACCCTGGTTTCGAAATGTATGAGGCTGGTAAGAAATCACCAGGATTTGTGAATATTTTATATCAACTTTTTCTTATATTGTCTAGGTGTAATCGTGCTTGAGGGGTCCCTCACCAGCATATGCTATAAAGCTGGGCTTAAGGGACCCACTTTGTGGTTTGTGATTTGGTCTCTGCCTTCCTGTTTTTAGCAGCTGGCCGCTAACGCTGTCAGCACCTGGCTAGTTTGCTTATACTAATCTTCATAACGAACTGTCTGGGGCTGATAAGAGCTCATTACAGCCAGGGCTGTGTTATACAAATCTTATCTTATACCTTTTTTGTTTAACAAAACATAATTGATGCCTTTAGTGTTGCGCTTTAATCCAACAGAAGATTCAAAGAAGAGGAAGTACTGACACTTTTGAGAAATATAAAAGTAGTTAAGTCTCCAGGTCCGGACAGGATATTCCCTAGGACATTGAAGGAAGTTAGTGTAGAAATAGCAGGGGCTATGACAGAAATATTTCAAATGTCATTGGAAACGGCAATAGTGCCGGAGGATTGGCGTACTGCGCATGTTGTTCCATTGTTTAAAAAGGGGTCTAAGAGTAAACCTAGCAATTATAGACCTGTTAGTTTGACGTCAGTGGTGGGCAAATTAATGGAAAGGATACTTAGAGATAATATATATAAGCATCTGGATAAACAGGGGCTGATTAGGAACAGTCAACATGGATTTGTGCCTGGAAGGTCATTTTGACTAATCTTCTTGAATTTTTTGAAGAGGTTACTCGGGAAATTGATGAGGGTAAAGCTGTGGATGTTGTATATATGGACTTCAGTAAGGCCTTTGACAAGGTTCCTCACGGAAGGTTGGTTAAGAAGGTTCAATGGTTGGGTATTAATGGTGGAGTAGCAAGATGGATTCAACAGTGGCTGAATGGGAAATGCCAGAGAGTAATGGTGGATGGTTGTTTGTCAGGTTGGAGGCCAGTGACTAGTGGGGTGCCACAGGGATCTGTGTTAGGTCCACTGTTGTTTGTCATGTACATCAATGATCTGGATGATGGTGTGGTAAATTGGATTAGTAAGTATGCAGATGATACTAAGATAGGTGGGGCTGTGGATAATGAAGTAGATTTTCAAAGTCTACAGAGAGATTTATGCCGGTTGGAAGAGTGGGCTGAAAGATGGCAGATGGAGTTTAATGCTGATAAGTGTGAGGTGCTACATCTTGGCAGGACAAATCAAAATAGGACGTACATGGTAAATGGTAGGGAATTGAAGAATGCAGGTGAACAGAGGGATCTTGGAATAACTGTGCACAGTTCCCTGAAAGTGGAATCTCATGTAGATAGGGTGGTAAAGAAAGCTTTTGGTGTGCTGGCTTTTATAAATCAGAGCATTGAGTATAGAAGTTGGGATGTAATGTTAAAATTGTACAAGGCATTGGTGAGGCCAATTCTGGAGTATGGTGTACAATTTTGGTCGCCTAATTATAGGAAGGATGTCAACAAAATAGAGAGAGTACAGAGGAGATTTACTAGAATGTTGCCTGGGTTTCAGCAACTAAGTTACAGAGAAAGGTTGAACAAGTTTGGGCTTTATTCTTTGGAGCGCAGAAGGTTAAGGGGGGGCTTGATAGAGGTCTTTAAAATGATGAGAGGGATAGACAGAGTTGATGTGGATAAGCTTTTTCCCACTGAGAGTAGGGAAGATTCAAACAAGGGGACATAACTTGAGAATTAAGGGACAGAAGTTTAGGGGTAACATGAGGGGGAACTTCTTTACTCAGAGAGTGGTGGCTGTGTGGAATGAGCTTCCAGTGAAGGTGGTGGAGGCAGGTTCGTTTTTATCATTTAAAAATAAATTGGATAGTTATATGGACGGGAAAGGAATGGAGGGTTATGGTCTGAGCGCAGGTATATGGGACTAGGGGAGAATACGTGTTCGGCACGGACTAGAAGGGTCGAGATGGCCTGTTTCCGTTCTGTAATTGTTATATGGTTATATGGTTATATGGTTATAACAGCCCAGTATGTAATTTGCTAACTTCTCCAACGCCAACTCTCTCTTTATACTTTGTCGATTTTAAGACGTACTATGCAACACCAAAGGAAGTTATTCTGGCTCCACTTACACGTTAGCCGGTTTATTTAGTATCACCGTTTTGTTAATATGCTTTGTCTTATTGTGACTATCATCATTGCTGTTATTACTATTAGTGTTAGCAATGGTACTGGCAGTGCAACCATTATGGTTATTATTTTAACTTTGCATTTATCAATGTATGTTTATCTTACTTTATTCCTACTCTCTGTTTTTCAAATTATTATCATCATCGTCATTATTACTATTACTATACTTATTTTATTTCATGTTACCTTATCGATACTGAGTGACTCCGTCGCTTTGGGAAGCTGTGATATAGGGAGTTAAGATCGGATATCTCCATGCGGAAGCGAGGACAACGCACCTTGGTGCAATGGGCACTTAAGGTTCAGTTGAGACATGGGGGATCTCAGGTCTGGAGACTAAGGTTTGAAAGATGGTTAAATGATATGTGTTCCACTTGTTTGCTGTGTGTGTATGATTTTGTTCTTGTTTTTTTGTTTTTTTGTTGTTTTTGTTTTATTTTACTTCACATATATATTCCCCCCCCTCCCCCTCCACATCCCCACTCTCGGCAGCTGGCTTTGATGCGCTCTTCCATCTCGTTTTGCAGAACTACAGCGCATTACCCATATAGCTAAAAATGGCCGACACAAACGATACTCTTAGATTTGTCTCGTGGAACGTGAGAGGGTTGGGAAGTCCTACCAAAACTGATAGGATCTTGGCCCATTTGCAACAACTCAAAGACGATATATTCTTTATCCAAGAGACCCACCTTCGCAACAGAGAGGTAACACGGCTTAAGAGAGGCTGGATTAGTCAACTATTTCACTCGAAATGTAATAATAGGGCTAGGGGCACCGCTATCCTGATTCGTAAGAACATTAAGTTCGAACCACAGAAAACTGTGGAAGACCCTGCTGGTCGCTTTGTCATGGTGTCGGGCAAATTGCAAGACACACCTGTCATATTGGCCAGCATTTATGGACCCAACTGGGATGACAGCTCATTTATAACTAAATTTTTTACATCTCTCCCAAATATTGAAAATTACCATGTCATTGTGGGTGGAGAATTTAACCTGGTCCAAGATCCTATACTGGATAGATCTTCGAATAAAGCCTCTACTTTAACTAAATCCGGTAAGACTCTGCATGTTCTTGCCAAACAACTGGGGCTCACAGATCCATGGAGATTTATATTCCCCACGACTAAATTATTTTCATTTTTCTCCCACGTACATCGTCCGTTTACCCGTATAGACTTCTTTCTCTTAGATAATAGATTGCTTTCCAAAATCAAATCCAGTGAGTACCATAGCATCGTAATATCAGATCATGCTGCGACCTCCCTTGATCTTCATTTTCGTAAACAAACTAACCCCTTTAAGTGGAGGTTCAACTCCTCATTATTAGCAGAGGCTCACTACATGCAATTCTTGCACTCCCAAATCACCCTATATTTTGAGCTGAATGACTCGCCGGACATAGAAAGAGGTATACTCTGGGAAGCTTCAAAAGCCTATATTAGGGGCCAACTCATTTCCTTTATCTCCAACCTGAAAAGAACCGAGACGTTCCAAACGGCAGATCTGTTACAAAAAATAAAGGACATTGATGACAAATATGCATCTGACCCAAACCCTAATCTCTATAGAGAACGCCTTAGGCTACAAACAGACTTTGACCTCATATCCATTAATAAAGCCAAACTACGACTGCTTAAATCTAGGCAACACTTTTTTGAATCTGGGGATAAAGCTGGAAAGCTTTTGGCCCATCAGGCCAGAACAGAGGCGACTTCACGGCTAATTCCAGCCATTAGATCCAGCTCAGGTGAGACTCATACTGATCCTCTCAGAATTAATGAAGCATTTGCTAAATTCTACACTGAACTATACACTTCCGACTGTCCGCCCACTGCAGGTGACATGTTCAGTAGTATGACGCTTCCTCGAATTGACGAAGAAGCCATGAGAGACTTGGGTGGTCCCATAACTGTAGCTGAGGTCCAAGCAGCCATCACATCGCTGCAAAGCGGAAAGTCACCCGGCCCTGACGGCTTCTCTGTAGAATATTACAAAGCTTTCTCTGACTTCCTCGCACCAGTCCTGAGAGATATGTACAATGAGGCGTTTTTACATCGTCACCTACCGCCCACCTTGTCGTGGGCTACCATCTCCCTAATTCTTAAAAAGGAGAAAGATCCCCTGCTTTGTGGTAGCTATAGACCAATCTCACTCCTGAATGTGGACCTCAAAATCCTTTCTAAAGCCCTTGCGCTTCGTCTTCAACGAGTGATGCCCTCTATTATCTCGTTGGATCAAACAGGGTTTATACCTGGCCGACAGTCTTCCCATAATACTAGGCGTCTCCTTAACATCATTCACTCTTCGAGTAATGAGACCCCGGAGATGGTGGTCTCCCTCAATGCCGAAAAGGCCTTCGACAGGGTTGAGTGGAGGTACCTATATGAGGCGATGGATAGGTTTGGCCTCGGAAACAGTTTTATTCTCTGGGTGAGCCTATTATATTCGTCCCCGGTGGCCTCAGTACAAACAAACGACATACTGTCGCCCCACTTCACACTTCAGAGAGGTACCAGACAGGGTTGCCCACTATCTCCACTCTTGTTTGATGTCGCGATAGAACCCCTGGCGGTCTGGTTACGCGCAGAGAAGGGCTTTAAAGGTATTACACGGTTTGACACAACTCATAAAGTCTCATTGTATGTGGATGACCTGCTCCTGTACATCTCGAACCCAGTCAGTTCTCTCCCTGTGATTATGAATATTTTAGAACGGTTTGGTGCATATTCTGGTTATAAACTTAACTACCAAAAGAGTGAGCTATTACCGATTAACTTACCGGCTAAGCAGCTCCCTCGCTCTTTAACCTCATTCAAAAGGGCAGAGGATGGGTTTCGCTATCTCGGCGTTTTTATCACAATACCCTTATCTGATATGTTCCGCACAAACTTTTTGCCTCTGGTTGAGAAAGCCGAAAAAGATTTTGATCGCTGGTCAGTCTTACCGCTATCCCTCGTGGGCCGGATAAATCTGGTTAAGATGGTTGTCCTACCCAAATTCCTGTATCTTTTCCAGCATGTCCCCATACTTATCACCAAATCTTTTTTTGACAAATTAGAAAGGACAATATCTAAATTCTTATGGGGTAGCAAACCGGTCAGAATCCGAAAGGCGATACTGCAGTCGCCTAAGAGTGATGGCGGTTTGGCCCTCCCTGATTTTAGGCGATACTACTGGGCAGCTAACTTGCAAAAACTCCTGTATTGGATGAATGATGATTGCGAGCACCCACCGATCTGGGTATACATGGAAAAGGCGAGTTCACGTCTCCCATTGCGGTCTGTCCTATGTTCCCAACTCCCCCTTTCTATAACATCTGTGGGTGTAGGCCCAATTGTGTCCCTTTCGCTCAAGATATGGAGTCAATTTAGGAAAAACCTCGGTTTACAGGGTCCTTCCATCTTGACCCCGCTTAAAAATCACATTTTTAAACCTTCAAGTATAGACCACGCATTTAAAACCTGGCATAGTAATGGCATCAGTAGTATTAAAAACCTATATAAGGATGGTATCTTCTCATCTTTCGCGGAGCTCTCGTCTAACTACAACCTCCCAAACACCCACCTTTTTCGTTTTTTCCAGATTAGGGATTTTGTGAAGAAGACATTTCCCTACTTCCCAAATCGCCCTCCTGAAACCCTGACTGATATCATCTTAGCTTTAGACCCCAATCGGAAGAAATGCATCTCTATTTTGTATAATTTGCTAGGGTCGGTTTTATTGAACCCTCATACCTCATTAAAAGCTGCGTGGGAGGGAGAGCTGAATACGCAATTAACAGACCAGCAATGGGACTCTGCCTTGGATTTGATCCACTCTTCTTCCATATGCGCTCGTCATGGCCTAATCCAATGCAAAGTCCTTTACAAAGTCCACTATACAAATGCAAGATTAGCTAGAATGTACCCAGCTGTCAATGACACCTGTAACAGATGTAGTCAATCTCCTGCCAACCATAGCCACATGTCAGCCATTTTCGGTACCCCTCCCAATACCAATCTCTCTGTTGCGGTGAAACGGGTCCTAGCTTTTACAACCTTGTTAGCCCGGAGACTGATCTTGCTTAGTTGGAGGCTTACCTGTCCCCCGACACACGCCCGTTGGATTAAGGAGGTGCTTTACAATCTGAAACTTGAAAAACTTAGGTTCTCTCTCAAAGGCTCTACCAAGACATTCCTAGATACATGGAACCCTTTCTTTGAACTGGTTAACTCTCTTACCTTGTCCCCGGACTCGGAAGAGGACTGAGTGTTCTCCATCATCGTTTTGTTCTACAGCAGCTGCTTTCCCCTTAATCCCCCCCTCCCTACAATTGTTTATTTAGATATATATGTATATATATATATATATATATATATATATATATTTTTCTATTTTTATTTTTATATAGCACATTTTGTTTAGTCTATTCTACCATTTGTGTGTGGATGTGTACGTATGTGAGTGTTGTTTGTCCCCGTTTGGCTCCGACCTGAATTGGGTGGGTTGAAGGTCGGTAAGGGTAAGGGTTTTGAGGATCGCTTACATACTGTTGTACAATTATGCCTTGATTATTACTGTCTGTTATTATTGTATGTATGTAAATTGCCGTGATATTCAAATAAAAAGATTAAATTCAAAAGCGTTACTAATATTTGAACCTGTATTCAAATAACAGTTGATGTAGGGAAAGGTCACACATTTTCAGTCTTGTAATGATGCAGAAATGATGCATTGATCATAAATGGATCTAGAAAAATAGAAAAAATGAGCAACTAATTGGGTCAGGCAGCATCTGTGGAGGGAAATGAACAGTCGACTTTTCAGGTCTGGATCCTTCTTGGTATTGATGTCAGTAGAAGGGAAGTAGATGTTATGATGGGTGGGGGGGGGGGAGGGGGGGGAGGGGGGGGAGTGGGTTGGGAATGAGCTAGCAAGTGATGGGTGGATCCAGGTGATGAGGGTTGATTGACAGAAACAGTCAGGTGGGGCTGGGAAGGTTCCATCATTTGTAATCTCTTGTGTGCTGATAAACGGATGACTTCAGAGCACAGGGTCAAGATGTTGTGGTAAAGCAGTGTAAGTAAGCTTCTTTATTATGTGGGAAGGAACTGCAAATGCTGTTTTACACCAAAGATAGACACAAAATGCTGGAGTAAATCAGCAGGTCGGGCAACATTTCTGGAGAGAAGGAATAGGTGACATTTTGGGTCAAGGTCCAAAACGTCATCTGTTCCTTTTCTCCAGAGATGCTGCTTGACCCGCTGAGCTACTCCAGCACTTTGTGTCCGTGCTTCTTTATTATCAGGCTACAGAAAGAATGGGATGAAGGGAACATAATCAAGGATATGAGTTGAAACCCCAGTGTGGCAGATTGTGAATTTGAATATGAATTCTGTTAATTAAATGACATAAATCTAATATCACAGCAAGTCTTTAGATTGTGGTTGTGTTTCTACCCAATTAATCACTATCTTTATTTGATGTGATCTATATACAACTCAAGACTCATTGAGATTCCAAACACTTAACAACCTTACACATAATTTAATTGATTCAGACCATTACAAAAATGACATTTCAATAAGAATAAAACTAAATGGTTGCCCAAGGCAATGGATCGCCAAGCTCACCCAGTCTTATAAATACTGCCTCTTACATCTGAGGACTGGGGCCAAGGATGGAACGACTATTCCTTAGCACTCAGCACAATAATGCTGTATCTGAACAATCATACTGTATTGGGAGAGTCTTGGATCTCTGGTCCTAGACTCTCCCACTAGAGTAATATTGTTCAGATACAGCATTATACATAGCCTCAGAATTAAAGGATGTTCCTTTAGAAAGGAGTTGAGGAGGAATTTCTTTAGACAGAGGGTGGTGAATCTGTGGAATTCTTTGCCACAGAAAGCTGTGGAGGTCATCAATGGATATTTTGAAGACTGAGTTTCTTGATTAGTACAGGTCAGGAGTTATGGGGAGAAGGAAGGAGAATGGGTTAGGAGGGAGAGATCAATCAGCCATGATTGAATGGCAGGGTAGTCTTGTTGGGCCGAATGGCCTAATTCTGCCCTTATCATGAACATAAACTTATGAACTTTACAACTAATTTCTGAAGAAAAGTCCCGATCTGAAACATCATCTATCCATTTTCTTCAGAGATGCTGCCTGACTCATTGAGTTACCTTAGCATTTTGTGTATTTTTTTGTAAACCAGCATCAGCAGTTCCTTGTATCCATAACCGACTTCCCATGCTCCTCCATCATTATCCCATGCTATGTCCCACAAGACTGGGAGGATAGTTGCACCAGACGTGGTGGTTGAGGGGCGCAAAGTTGAAAAGACTATCACAAGGAGTCCTCAATATTGACTTAAGATCTGTGAGTTTCATTGGTCAAGTTGAAACATGGGGAAGGAAACCTCCTGCCGTTTGCTATCCATTGTTCTCCCTGAGCACTGAATCAATGCTCCTCCACCTTGATAAAAAACTGAGAGTATCACAGGGACTAAACATACAATGAGTCAGGAACTTCCCATCATCTTCAGCCTTAGCTCCTCAGTGGTACCTGTGACCTGGCAGAGGTCATATATTAGGCAAGAGGAATACATTGTGATTTAGCAAGGTCCTCCTTGCACCAATTGTGCAGATGCTGGTGTGACCATTATCTGAGGATGAATTTTCAGGCAGTGTCTTTCTAAATTCTTATTCAGATCGTTATAGTCCTACTTATGATGAAAAACAACAAGTTTGTGTTTAAGAGCTTTAAAAATAAAAATGGAGAATGCTAGAAACATTTGTGATTTACTTTTTTTAAAATGTTTTCACCATATTTGCAATATTTTGATTTTTGTTTTATTATATGAGTACTCAGGTGCTACTTTGAAAATGGTTACATTGCTCCAAATCCTGCTGTCAGTATCTGCCGTCATTACAAAGTGAAACTGACAAGAGATTCTCAACTACATGTATGTGCAGTCAAATATAAGAATTGAAATGTTGCTGTTAGGGAATAGTGCCGGAGGATTGGCGTACTGCGCATGTTGTTCCGTTGTTTAAAAGGGTTCTAAGAGTAAACCTAGCAATTATAGACCTGTTAGTTTGACGTCAGTGGTGGGCAAATTAATGGAAAGGATACTTAAAGATAATATATATAAGCATCTGGATAAGCAGGGTCTGATTAGGAACAGTCAACATGGATTTGTGCCTGGAAGGTCATGTTTGACTAATCTTCTAGAATTTTTTGAAGAGGTTACTCGGGAAATTGATGAGGGTAAAGCCGTGGATGTTGTATATATGGACTTCAGTAAGGCCTTTGACAAGGTTCCTCACGGAAGGTTGGTTAAGAAGGTTCAATGGTTGGGTATTAATGGTGGAGTAGCAAGATGGATTCAACAGTGGCTGAATGGGAGATGCCAGAGAGTAATGGTGGATGGTTGTTTGTCAGGTTGGAGGCCAGTGACTAGTGGGGTGCCACAGGGATCTGTGTTGGGTCCACTGTTGTTTGTCATGTACATCAATGATCTGGATGATGGTGTGGTAAATTGGATTAGTAAGTATGCAGATGATACTAAGATAGGTGGGGCTGTGGATCATGAAGTAGATTTTCAAAGTCTACAGAGAGATTTATGCCTGTTGGAAGAGTGGGCTGAAAGATGGCAGATGGAGTTTAATGCTGATAAGTGTGAGGTGCTACATCTTGGCAGGACAAATCAAAATAGGACGTACATGGTAAATGGTAGGGAATTGAAGAATGCAGGTGAACAGAGGGATCTTGGAATAACTGTGCACAGTTCCCTGAAAGTGGAATCTCATGTAGATAGGGTGGTAAAGAAAGCTTTTGGTGTGCTGGCTTTTATAAATCAGAGCATTGAGTATAGAAGTTGGGATGTAATGTTAAAATTGTACAAGGCATTGGTGAGGCCAATTCTGGAGGATGGTGTACAATTTTGGTCGCCTAATTATAGGAAGGATGTCAACAAAATAGAGAGAGTACAGAGGAGATTTACTAGAATGTTGCCTGGGTTTCAGCAACTAAATTACAGAGAAAGGTTGAACAAGTTAGGGCTTTATTCTTTGGAGCGCAGAAGGTTAATGGGGGACTTGATAGAGGTCTTTAAAATGATGAGAGGGATAGACAGAGTTGACGTGGATAAGCTTTTCCCACTGAGAGTAGGGAAGATTCAAACAAGGGGACATGACTTGAGAATTAAGGGACAGAAGTTTAGGGGTAACATGAGGGGGAACTTCTTTACTCAGAGAGTGGTGGCTGTGTGGAATGAGCTTCCAGTGAAGGTGGTGGAGGCAGGTTCGTTTTTATCATTTAAAAATAAATTGGATAGTTATATGGACGGGAAAGGAATGGAGGGTTATGGTCTGAGCGCAGGTATATGGGACTAGGGGAGAATATGTGTTCGGCACGGACTAGAAGGGTCGAGATGGCCTGTTTCTGTGCTGTAATTGTTATATGGTTATATGGTTATATGGTATGTGGTTGTAATGTAATGTACTTCTAATAAATAAAAAAAATAAAAAATTTTTTTTTAAAAGCTAATGGTATCATTATGAATAATGGGCGGCGCCTTGTGGCTGCGGCTCACCTGCAGTCCGTCTGTCTTTTTTTCTTTTTTTTCGTTTTGTTAGAGTATGTTTTCGGTTTATTTTTAGCTGTGTATATGTGGGGGGGTGGGTGGGTGGAGGGGGGTGATTAACTTTTTAATCTCTTCCTGTACGGAGTCGCGACCTTTTCCTTGTCGCATCTCCATTTTGCTGGGGCCTAACATCGTGGAGCTGGCGGCCTCCAACCGGAATCGACCTGAGGGCTCCAGTCGCAGAGCCTGCGGACTCACCTACTACTCACCCACCATCACGGAGCTGGCTGACTTGGAGGCTGTGGTGGAGCAGCGGCGGTGACCCGACTGCGGAGCCTCGGAGGCCTTACCATCGCAGAGCTGGCTGGCGCGGAGGCTGAGGTGGCACGGCGGCGGCGGCGAATCGACTGTGGAGCTTAGGCGGCCTCGGCCGCAGGCCCTGTGGACGGTAATATCGGGAGCTTGCAGGTCCCTGGCGGGAGACCGATTTCTGAGAGCACCCACAACGGCAATTCGCCCGCCCCGAATCGCGGGGTTGAATCGGCCCGTCGCAGGGCCTTACATCGCCCGGTGCAGTTTAATCGGCTGCGGGACTTACCAAAGCCCGCCGGGGGCTTTAACATCAGGAGCCGCAATTGCCTCGACGCAATAGAAGAATAAAGAACAGAGAAGAGATAAGACTTTTGCCTTCCATCACAGTGAGGAGGTGTTTGGAGATTCACTGTGATGGAAGGCAAAAGTCTGTACTAACTTTGTGTTATGTTTATTTTATTGTTATGACTGCAGGGAACACAATTTCGTTCAAGCCTCTGTCTGTTTGAATGACAATAAAGGTGATTTGATTTGATTTGATTTGATCAAATGCTGACTTTTACATATATTGTTGCCAGGAGCAGCAGAAAGGAAGTGAAGAATGATTGAGTTTGAATCATGCAAACTGTTTGTGTTACTAATCGTGCACTAAAATAAGTTTATTTATAGAGAAACATTTGTGATAATCCAGTGTTTTACAATAACGTCAAGAACACGGCGGAGCGGTAAAGTTGCTGCCTTACACCACCAGAGACCCAGGTTTGATCCTGCCAATGGGTGCTGCCTGCACGGAGTTTATACGTTCTCCATGTGACCACGTGAGTTTTTTCCGGGTGCTCCGGTTTCCTCCCACACAACACATACAGGTTTGTAGATTGACACAAAATGCTGGGGTAACTCAGTGGGTCAGGCAACATCTCTGGGAAAAAAAGGCATAGTTTTGGGTCTAGATCCTTCATCAGACTGAGAATCTTTCACCAGCATCTGCAGGTCCTTCTTACACAGGTTTGTAGGTTAATTGGTTTCTGTAAATTGTAAAATTATCCCTGGTGTGTGTAGGATAGTGCTAGTGTATGGTGTGATTGCTCGTCGGCGAGGACTCGGTGGGCCGAAGGGCCTGGTTCTGTGCTGTATCTTTAAAGTCTAAATTAAAGTAAACATGTGGATGTCTGTCAGCCACATGTTGACACACTGGTCAACTCTACACCATTGACCAGTGTGTCAATAGTGTAGAGTTGATAGTCTGGTAAACCCAATCAGCAGTTCTGCAGTCCTGTCAGTGGACTGTGAGTGACTCACTGAGGCTGCTACAAACTATTAGTGAGTCACAGAAGGATGTCCAACCGGACAATTGATCCAAAATAATCTTATCTTAAGTAGTCATTGAGATATTTGACTGTAATAATTTGGCTTCTATGTATAATCTTACAGGGATGTTTCAATCTTTATTTCATACTCTGTAAAGTATCAGTTAAATGTGGAACTACCTTTCTTCTTGGCTTGTTGATTGTGAGCATCCTTCCTGGTCATTGGCAGCTTGTTTAGTTCAATAACCGGTTGCTCAGATAGCCTGACAAAGCTGGACAACAGGTAATTAAACTGAAGGCGTACTGTCAGTACCTGCTGTGAGATAAGTATAAAATCACATCATACTGAAGCCTTGATCTTTGTAAATAGTTTCCAAAATCTGTGGATTTTTTTCCTTAAAATCTGAAAAAAGATTAGTGAATTTATTGGAATATTCCTCTTTGGTTGGGTGTACATTTAAAATGAGATTGAGATTGAGATACTTCAATAGTCACATGTGACAAGTCACAGTGAAATGCTTTGTTTTGCACACCTAGGTATACAAAGAGTCACCACATAGAGGGCACCAACACAGTTACAAAGTACCCATTTTTGCCCCATTTTGGCCCCAATTGATCAACTGTTACAGTCACTGTAGTCTGCACACTTCTACCCCTTCCGTCCATTGTACCCACTTTATGCTGTTATGCTCTGTTGTGATCTGCATGAGATATAATGCGGGATTTGTGTTATGTCTGGCATGCACATGTACGCAGCATCTCTTACAACTTGCACTAAGTGAATGAACAGGAAAACAACTCTGCCCTATGAGACAGGTCCAATCCATCAGCACAAATTTACCGGCTGAGCCCAATTTCAGCACCTTGATTCAGCATAAACATGTTATAAAACACAACACATGGGGCTGCTATCATCCTGTTCATACCATGATGGTAAATATATGGAACGTGCAGCATCGCAAACGAGAATCTCATGTAGAAACACTCTGAAGAAAAGAAGTGGGATTCCATCTCACAGTAAAATCTGCTGTTCATTTCTAGGGATATAATGCCGATTTTCATCAGGCTAATGTAATCACCTGACATAAATCTTGCGCACATTCCAGCTATTAATCAAAAGTCAACATGAGAGGTGCACAGGAAACTAAATACCTCCCTTTCAATGCATGAATTGACTCCAGCCGACACGCTGTGTAAACCTTAAGAGACCAAATTGAGTTCAGCTTATCAAGACCAAGCTGTAAGGGGGCTGTGATTTCAATTCAGTGCAATCTGTTTGCTCTATTTCATTTTAAAGCATGTATTAGTCAACACATTCAGCTGTCTTCTACACATTCATGATTTATTTCTATATTATTTGACGGTGCAATAATTTCACTACCTCTTCCTTGTTTACTTTAGTTTTTGGTTTCAGGCTGTGGTTTGAATGGTAACAATCTCATCTCTGAGCCAGAGAGGTTCATGATCTACCTCATCCCTTAGCATGAACATCTAGGCAAATGTATCTGTGCACTGCAGAGGGAATGCTGCGCTGTCAGGCTGCAATGTTTTAGATGTGGTATTAAACCAGAGCCCACTATGCTCTTTCATTGAAAGAAGAATATGGGAGTAATCACAAGGGTTTAGTCTATATTTATCCTTCTTCAATATCATTAAGATGGAAGGGGCTAAATCATACCACTGGCCGGTTGTTCCAGTGATGGTTTTCTCATGGGCCAGTTTGCCTCTGATCTCCATCCCTACATTGACCTATTGTTGCTATTGAGGGAGTGCAGCGTAGGTTTACAAGGTTAATTCCTGGGATGGCGGGACTGTCATATGCTGAGAGAATGGAGCAGCTGGGCTTGTACACTCTGGAGTATAGAAGGATGAGAGGATATCTCATTGAAACATATAAGATTGTTAAGGGTTTGGACACGCTAGAGGCAGGAAACATGTTCCCGATGTTGGGGGAGTCCAGAACCAGGGGCCACAGTTTAAGAATAAGGAGTAAGCCATTTAGATCGGAGACGAGGAAACACTTTTTCTCACTGAGAGTGGTGAGTTGGTGGAATTCTCTGCCTCAGAGGGCAGTGGAAGCGGGTTCTCTGGATGCTTTCAAGAGAGAGCTAAATGGTGCTCTTAAAAATAGCATAGTCAGGCGATATGGGGAGAAGGCAGGAACGGGGTACTGATTGGGGATGATCAGCCATGATCACATTGAAGGGCGGTTCTGGCTCGCAGGGCCGAATGGCCTACTCCTGCACCTATTTTCTATTGTCTATTGTCTATTGTCTATTGTCTACATGTTGAGGTGCAGGAGTCAGTGATGATCTGGAGGCTAGGTGCCAATACATCAGATCTCCTCTTTTGGCATTGAACTCAGTATTGAGTCCAGCGGTGGAGCACTGATGTGCTGGCTCAAACCGCTGGATGAAATGAAATTCAGACCACAGTTTTATACCACAGAGGGTGGGACTAAGTCACATGATCTTGCTTATTTCCTCTTAGTTTGCTTTACTTTTTAGGTAATTTTTAGAACTTTTAATTTAAAATCTATTTACAGGGCTTTAAATATTCATGTTGATAATCATACACGGTTCAAAGTTAACTAGCAGCAGTGAGATATGGATTGCCAATCAGGGCATGGATGGTGTGCGCTGTTAGGATTCAACAGCTGTGGTTGGGACACTGCTGATGGGTTGTGCCACTTTGCTGGAGGATATTTGCAGAGATGGAATCAACACAATTGCCTCCTGTGGCTGAGAGCTGGTAGGTGGGGACCACAGTCAGTGAGGTGATACAGCTGACCAGATCTCTGACAGCTCAGCCATAATCTAGCTATTGACATTGTGTCCACCTGTTAGTTTTTTTAGTTTTTTTAATTTTAGAGATACAGTGCTGAAACAGGCCCTTCGGCCCATTGGGTCCACACCAACAAGCAATCACCGCACAGTAACACTATCCTACACACACTAGGGACAATTCTTTTTAACACATACAACATGCCAATTAACCTACATACCCGTACGTCTTTAGAGTGTGGGGGAAATCAGAAGATCTCGGAGAAAACCCATCCGGTCACGGAGAGAATGTACAAACTCCGTACAGACAGCACCCATATTCAGGATCAAACCCGGGTCTCCGGCGCTGCAAGCGCTGTAAGGCAACAACTCTACCACTGCACCACTTGAATTCAAATTGGCTTTTACTTTTCAACTAGACTACATTTCAAAATTAATTTTCCTGTAGTGCACCTAATAATCAATGAATTAATTATTCATTAACTTCTGAGATCTGCCTCAACTCTAAAAGTGTGTTTGTCAGTCCTGAAGCGTCCAATCCAGATAACTTCAATTCTGGTAGATAATTCCTCCTGTACACCATGTGTCCTTCACAAGATTTTTGATCTGTGCAAATATATAAGACGTAAGTGCAAAACACAATTGGAAAATAAGTCCATGGTAATGCAAGAGGTGGTCCATAGTGTTCCTTTGGTGAGGTAGGATGGGTTGTGCAGGACAGTTCAAGAACCTGATGGTTGTAGGAAAATGGCCACCTTGAACCTGATGGTGTGGGACTTCATCCTAGTCTGAGAGGCAATGCTCACTGTCCTATTTGCCACATCATTTGCTTGCCATTAACAGGACCCGGAGAAAAATTCACTCTGGATCACCCATGTGTTACCATGTGACTCCCATGAGGAGCAGCATTCCAAACTCGTTACCAATGCAGTGACTTCAAGCTCTATGTACTACTGCTTGGTACTACCAAAGGAAACCACTGTACAGTGCTGGAAGAAGTTCAGGGATGAAGATAACTAAAATAAAGGGCCTGTCCCACTTGGGCGACCTAATCCGCGAGTTCTGGCATGTTTGCCCTCGACTTATACTCACAGCATGGTCGACATGAGGTCGTAGGAGGTCTTCGTAACTCTCCTTCATGCTCGAGAGTGATCTCCGCGTACTCGAGGCCTCAGCTAGGTCACAGCGTTTTTTTCAATATGTTAAAAAAAGGTCGCCATGGAAAAAACTATACTTTTTTTACTCACAGGTTTAGTCGTGGTAGGTCATAATAGGCGGCATGTTAGTCGTAGGTAATCGAGGGTAGTCGAAGGTAGTCAAGGGTAGTCCTAGATAGTCTTCATCATAGTCGAAGGGAGGTCGAAGGGAGGTCGAAGGGAGGTCGAAGGGAGGTCGAAGGGAGGTCGAAGGAGATCGAAGGAGATCGTCTTCACTCTCCACTATTCGGTGTCCAATTTCCCCGAAGTTAGTTGTAGCTAGTCGAAGCTGGTCTTCTACATAGTCTAAGGAGGTCTTCAACATGTCATTTTTCAAACTCTTCTAAACTCGCCAATTAGGTTGCCCAAGTGGGACAGCCCCTTTAGCTCAAAAATATCTCATAATGGTGGAGCAATTACCAATCAATCTTCCTGCGTCATCAGCTAAATGCGGCTAAGGTTCAATTTTGAGGCAACATTCTCTGTTTCAGAAGACTGAATTTTCGGTTGTTGGGCTTGCTGTAATGTGTGTAGTCAACAAATTGCCCCTCCACTATGTCAAACTCTCACAACTTCAACACACTCTTGTCCATTACATCTTGTGAGCTCCCCTGAAACCTAGGCTAGCCACCCTATTGGTATAATTGATGTCCATAGCCATTGAAGGAGTATTGATGTCTCAGTTTGTTGGATTGTTAAGGGCCTGTCCCACTTGGGCATCATTTGCGAGTCACGCAGGTGGCGCGCGAGGATTTTGAGATTCCCAAAATCCTGGGGCGCTGTGCGCTACCGCGTGTCACTGCCATGCGCCCATAATGCACGTCATGCGTGCGTCACGCGTGCGTCGTGCATCGTGACGCGTAAATGATGTTGCGTAAATGACGCGCAAATGACGCCCAATTGGGACATCAATTATATTTATTGATGTCTCAGTTTGTTGGATTGTTAATCTGTACATTCTCCAACTATTTGGGGCTATTTCCCAGGGAGAGCATGTCACCCGGATATCAGCAAAACAAAGGCGCCAAGGATGCCAGCCAAGCAATGCCTCAGTGATTTTTTAACTTTCCCTCGTGCACTATTGTTGTACAGTGTGTGGCATTATAATCAGGGCTTTTAGCTATCAAAATATTCATAGCTTCATGTTCTTCATTTGCATTCATTGCATACTTAATGTCATGAGGGATAGGTGCAAGAGTTGGTTGGAATCCAGTGCATAAATTACTTCCTGTAGATTAACTGTGAAAGACAATTTACTACTACACTTAAACATTAAGGATTACTGCCCATGTAATGGTCATACTTGAAATCTTATAAAACTTATAAGCATAAAATAAAAGGCTGATTCTAAATTGCATAATACATAACTAAATGGCCAAATGTCATATATCTCTCACATAATTACCCACACTGCATGGCTGTGGCTGCTTTTCCCAAGTTGGAGCCTGATATTGGTCTTAAAAAGTCTCAATTTGAACTTGTATGTGATGTTGTCAAAGTCTAACTAATCACAGAATCATAGAACCATGGCACAAATGGAAATGATTTAGTCAATCAAATCTACACTAGCTCTGTGGCAATCCTACACCCATGTACCTTGTATCTTTAAAAAATAACTTGCTGTATAAGAGGTTGAAACTTAAATGTTTTAATTGTTTATCTGTCCACAGATTCTGTGAGATGTACTGTCAATTTTGTGCATTTTTGTTTTTACTACAGAAATCACACTTAAGTAAATATCAATTTGGAAAGTATTTCCCAGAACAATGCTAAACAATCCATTCAGTTGGAGTAAGACACAAATTAAATCATATGCACTTTTTTGGGGGCTTAAATTTAATAGAGATACCAACGTCAAGTTCTCTCAAACGCGTTGTTATGTTATTGTGGATAGTGCGCAGATGAAACAAATGTTTATTCTACTTTTCTTTAAGGTGTGAAACATTCCAAAACCTTTTGTTTTCACTTTAGTCATTTAATAATAACCCTGTACACTTGTGACAAATGTTGTGCATGTCACTGACAGCCCAAATGCTCATTTCTCTTATTTTACACTGCAAATTGGCTGCATTGATGAGAGAGAGAAATTACAATTTATCTGAGGCAAATTATGTTCAGCAACTGATTTGTGTTAAGTTTTAAATACTTCTTTGTATTTAGTCCTTTACTTAAAATTATAGTTAGCATACATAGAAAACCAAAATTAATAGTTTAAGATGTGCTGGACTGGAAAATTATTATGCAGTTGACAGATTCAAATCTTTTCCATAGGCACAGCTTTGAAACTTGTGTAAGTGTTGTGGGGATTTTTATAATTATTTTCTTACCTCAAAAAGTTGTGACTGGAAATCTACAAAACAACTAAGGGCTCTTTTATATTTAACTAATAAGACTTAGATCCTAACATGAATAAGAGTGCATAAATGTTATTGCTAGAAGGCACAGGCTGCAATGCAAACTTGTGGGAGCTCTGGTTTAGAAAGGAAGGAGTCATACAAAATCAGCAGAAATCCTCAGGAAGTCAGGAACTGATTGGGGATGTTCAGCCATGATCACATTGAATGGCGGTGCTGCCTCGAAGGGCTGAATGGCCTACTCCTGGACCTATTGTATTGTCTATTGATGCCGTTTCCAAAAAAGTGTCTTGTATCTCTTGTTTCAAACCTCTTTCAAGTTTCCAGTAATCTTAGTCTAAAAAGGCATCACACCATCATATTCCTCATCGCACTTGTCTTTCTAATCTACAGGTAGACAAGTTGAAGAAATACATAACATATGAGGTTTATCGGATGTCCTTTAGAAACTAGTAATAGTTGTGGAGAGGTACAGCACAAAAACAGACCCACAGCACACCAAGTTCATGCCCAGGTTTTATGTGGATATCTAATTTTCAGGCATCTACACAAAAAATAATGGCACAAAGTTATTGAAACTTAATATATTGGAACATTGCTCACTTAAACTGTTACCTTGCAAAATTGGGCAGGGGTGGAGTTAAGTCAATGGTCTTTTTTTCTTAATTGCACGATCCTTTTCTTTGCTACTATGTCTAATAAGAAAGTGTGTGGTCAAAAGTGTGGAATCAACATCTGGCGACTTGGTATTCATCAGTTTCAAACATTTAACGTTGGGGGAGGGACCAGCATTAATATGGTGGTGCTAATGGAGTTTCCACCCTAGTGTAATTGGCAGAGCAACTGATATAGGATTAGTGCAGGAAATTTGAAACACTACACTCGTGCAACAAAGGATGCTCATCTGTGATCATGAATGTTGCTCAGGCAGAGCCAAGAAGGCCTTAATGTGTAACTAACCATGAAATATATCTTGAAACACCTGATACTGACATTAACTGGCTGTAATCAGAAAATGGTCCATTTCACAGCACTAATAACTTTCACATTTATCATCCTGAAATCACTAAAGCAAAAGACTGGAATCTGTCATGGAAATTGGAATTTTCCATACATTTGATTAAAATTCTTTAAGGGCCAAATAGAATATTGATTCCGAGACCATATGTGGATCTGGATTTCAGATTGAAACAGTGCCCACTGCCCAGCTCTTAAAAGAAACAAACCTTACAGACTTCAATCCAACAAACATTATTAAAGGAGCCTTGTCTCTTTATTTCTTTGTGACCTCAAAATGTCAGTGTTTGCATAATACTGATTATGGCTCGAAGTCTTTTTCACTTGCAGTCTTCAAAGCTGATAAAGTAAGGAAACACCAGTTGTTCCGATTAGGCCTATAGTCTGTAACACATCACCAAAATTGTAGTAATTGAAAAAGAAGGAGGTCCAGAAACAGAAATTGCACAAAGAATGCAGAAATTTTAAAACTGGGTGAAAACTGCTGGAAAGAAACCAGCTTGAAATTGTCAGAATGGGCTTACTGTAACAGCACCTTCTTGTGAAAAATAATTCCCCAAGCTTCCACATTCATTTACACGATTCACACTTCTGATCCTCATGGGCTAATATTGCCATTTGTGAAGGCCAACAAGGAAGAAAATCATCGGAATATTGCATTATTGTCTCTGAGGTTACAATCAATATCAATGAAATAAAAAATGTCATGGATTTCTATGGGCTTTTGTGATCCAGCAATCAGGTAAAAACCCAATTCTTTGCAGCCATGCTTCAATCTTTCATACATTATTAAAATATATCTGATCAAAAATAATCATTGACATCTTCTGTAACCGTGGCCATCCTGCACATCATGTCCTGTCCACCTCAAAGCTTTTCAGGATCATTGTGTATTTCATCTTCCTCCAACACTTTCTTTTATGTCTCCTCAGTGTGCAACTAGTGCAGCTGTCGCTCCGCAGCTTCAGCGACCTGGGTTCAATCCTGATCTCCAGTGCTGCTCTGTGTGGAGCCAGCATTTTATCTCTGTGATTCCGTGGGTTTCCTCCTGGTGCTCCAGTTTCCTTGTGAGTAGGTGGGTGGTGGAGTTAATGGTAATGTGGAGAGAATGAAATAAAATTTGTGCAAATGGATGCTCGATAGTCAGGATGGACGCAATAACCATATAACCATATAACCATATAACAATTACAGCACGGAAACAGGCCATCTCGGCCCTTCTAGTCTGTGCCGAACACTTACTCTCACCTAGTCCCATCTACTTGCACTCAGACCATAACCCTCCATTCTTTTCCCGTCCATATACCTATCCAATTTATTTTTAAATGATAAAAACGAACCTGTCTTCACCACTTCCACTGGAAGCTCATTCCACACAGCTACCACTGTAAAGAAGTTCCCCCTCATGTTGCTCCTAAACTTTTGACCCTTAATTCTCAAATCATGTCCTCTTGTTTGAATCTTCCCTACTCTCAATGGAAAAAGCTTATCCGTCAACTCTGTCTATCCCTCTCATAATTTTAAAGACCTCTATCAAGTCCCCCCTTAACCTTCTGCACTCCAAAGAATAAAGACCTATCTTGTTCAACCTTTCTCTGTAACTTAGGTTCTGAAACCCAGGCAACATTCTAGGAAATCTCCTCTGTACTCTCTCTATTTTGTTGACATCTTTCCTATAATTTGGCGACCAGAATTGTACACCATATTCCAGAATTGGCCTCACCAATGCCTTGTACAATTTTAACATTACATCCCAACTTCTATACTCAATGCTCTGATTTATAAAGGCCAGCACACCAAAAGCTTTCTTTAAAACCCTATCTACATGAGATTCCATCTTCAGGGAACTATGCACAGTTAGTCCTAGATCCCTCTGTTCAACTGCATTCCTCAATTCGCTACCATTTACCATGTACGTCCTATTTTGATTTGTCCTGCCAAGATGTAGCACCTCACACTTATCAGCATTAAACTGCATCTGCCATCTTTCAGCCCACTCTTCCAAATGGCCTAAATCTCTCTGTAGACTTTGAAAATCTACTTAATTATCCACAACACCACCTATCTTAAGGTATCATCTACATACTTACTAATCCAATTTACCACACCATCATCCAGATCATTGATGTATATGACAAACAACAATGGACCCAACACAGATCCAGTGGACCCTTCTTAGATCCCTGAAGCACCCCACTAGTCACCGGCCTCCAACCTGACAAACAGGTATCCACCATTCCTCTCTGGTATCTCTCATTCAACCACTGTTGAATCCATCTTGCTACTCCACTATTAATACCCAACAATTTTCTTAACCAACCTTCCATGTGGAACCTTGTCAAAGGCCTTACTGAAGTCCATATAGACAACATCCCTTTACCCTCATCAATTTCCCTAGTAACCTCTTCAAAAAATTCAAGAAGATTCGTCAAACATGACCTTCCAGGCACAATGGACTCACTGGCCTGTTTCCAGGCTGTATGAGACTCTATGAGATGCTGTCTAAATGGCTGAGTATCACCAGCATTTTCTGCTTTTATTTCAGATTTCCAGTATTGTTAGTCTTTTGCTTTTGTCTCTTTATACTCCACTTGTGCCGTGGAATTATCCTTGCAAAATTTTACTCTAATAATATTTTGTCACTGTCACCCCTTGTCTCTTTTATCTACAAGCTACTATTGGTACATCATCAGCAGGCAAAGTATTAGCTTTTGTGTGTATACTTTAGTATTTGTCTCTTATCTCTTTTCCCTTCCATCACATTATTTAGTCCAAATGTATTACAACGATCTCTATAGAGTCATAGAGTTGTACAGCACAGAAACAAGCCCCTTGGCCCAACTCCTCCATGCCGACTATGAGGCCATCTCAGCTTGCGCCAATCGCCTGATTTTAGCCAATATCCCTGTAAACATTTCCAAGCTTTGAGTTCAATGTTGGGGATAACATATACTGTATACGTAGTTTGGATGTAACAGCAGTTTCTCACTCATCTCCACAGATGATCTAATTAAGGGTATAGTGGGTTCTGCTCATATGCTGACCATTAGTTAGTTTTGAGGGGGAGTGTGGGTGGATCACTGTCATTACAACCAGGTAGCAAACTGTGGTGGTGTTGCCCACTCTGGTACCAATTCTTCGCCAGGCTTCTCAACTCTGGAACCAATTCTTCTCCAGGTTTCTCCATTAAGGCATTCATACAGTGGGAAATGTGAAAGTTTCCTGGTCGAAACTTCTGTGTCATTTCAAATTGTCATTTGTTCACCCCATGTAATCAGGAAGGCTTATTCTGCCTTCAACCTAATTCAGCCCAATATATTTTGTCTTCCTTAATACTCAAAACTGAAAATAAATGTTATTTGATCTGTGAATGTGTGTGAAACAGAAATTGAATATCAATTTAAATATATATTCCCATTGGAATAAATTGCACCTGGTTTAAAAAAAAGATATTTAATAATTTGAGGTGCAGTACAATCACTTTATATGTAAGAAAAAAGATTCCTGAAGAGGTTCTGGGTGTCTAAAGAAGATGTAGATTTATGCAATATTTCCAGCATCCATATACTTACTAACCTTAATTTACTTGTATTTTACTTAACCAGACGAGAAAGTTATGGCTCCGTATTTGCACCACAAATGATAACTCTATAAAATGTATTTTTGTATTTCACTACATAGTTATTGGGAACAGGTGATCCTTTGTGAAGCATAAAGGGAATAACTCTACAATATGTGCAACAGTAAAGGTTGCATTTAAAAATCCAATGATATTGCCGCAGTTTTCTGAATCTTAAGTAACTGATAGCAGGCCTGATGTTCGTAATACTACTGCCCTTTCCTGTGTTTAAGAAGAGGATCAAAACTGCAAGCAAAGTCACACTGTTGATTTACAACTGGAGCTTTGGTTTAGGCATCCAGAAAAGGTCAAGTCTTCTCATAGTCATGCAGATCAAGGGCAAACAGTGTGGGTAAGGCCCCAGTGTCTTTTTTGCCTCTGCCAAAATTTGCCAAAAGTGAGTGCACAAACTGCCTATTAAACATGTATGTGTAAGAAGGAGCTCCAGATGCTGGTTTAAACCGAAGATAGAAACAAAAGTGTAAGCGGGACAGGCAGCATCTCTGGAGAGAAGGAATGGGTGACGTTTCAGGTCGAGACCCTTTCCCCGACTTTTTAACATCACCAGCACGTTCCAATGGGGTAGGCAGATGATCATTTCGAGTAATATCAATGTGAATATTCTGAAATTCTAAAGAGGTTAATGTTTTGCACTCCTTTCCCCGTCAGTTGCCCATCAGTTCTGGCTGCAGCATAAGCCATGAAGTCATAAGTGATAGGAACAGAATTAGGCCATTCAGCCCATCAAGTCCACTCCGCCATTCAATCATGGCTGATCTAGCTCTCCCTCCAAACCCCATTCTCCTGCCTTCTCCCCATAACCCCTGACACCGGTACTAATCAAGAATCTATCTAGCTCTGCCTTAAAAATATCCATTGACCTGGCCTCCACGGCCCTCTTTGGCAAATGGCGGCTACTGGGGGTGGTGTGGCGGTAGAATTGCTGCCTTACAGCACTTGCAGCGGCGGAGACCTGGGTTCAATCCCGACTACGTGTGCTGTACGTTCTCCTCGTGCCCGCGTGGGTTTTCTCCGAGATCTTCAGTTTCCTCCCACACGCCGAAGACGTACAGTTATGTAGGTTAATTGGCTTGGTGATGTGTAATTTGTCCATAGTATGTGTGGGATAGTGTTAATTGGGATCGTTGGTCGGTGCGGATTCGATGGGCCAATGGGCCTGTTTCCACGCTGTATCTCAAGCCTAAACTAAATTAAATCATGAAGAGAAGGAACAACAGTAATTAGAGGAAGGGCACCTGGAGCAGCACTAAGACTGCAGCAAGTGTAGTCAGCTGTCACCAACCCTCACACTCCCAGAGTGAAGAAGCTTCGAGACAGCCCAGGAGCTGGTCACAATGATGCTGCACATCTACAGTTAGTCTTAGTCATGGAGCTAACCAGCTTGAAAGTGTTCCTTGGCCCATCTTGTCCATGCTGGCCAAGTTTGGATTCTGGGTTAGTCATATTTGCCTGCATTTTATCCATATCACTCTGAACCCTTCCCTCTATTGATCTGTCCAAATGTCTTATGAAAATCATAATTGTATGCACTTCCATAGCGTCCACTGGCAGCTCATTCCAGAGACGGATGACCCTCTGAGTGAAAAAGTTGCACCCGAGGTCTCTTTTACATTTCCCCCTCTCACCTTAAGCCAATGCCCTCTAGTTTTAGAATCCTCTACTTTGGGGAAATGATTGTGAGCCATATCCCTCAAAATTCTGTATAATTTTGTACAATTACATCACATCACTTCAAAGAGAAAAGCGCCAGGCTATCCTCTGTGAAGAGATTCTGAAAAAGTCACCTATCCATGTTTTCCAGAGTTGCTGCTTGACCTGCTGAGTTACTCCAACACTTTATGCCCTTTGTGTAAACCAGCATCTGGAATTCTTTGTTTCTTCTCTGTCCTCTCCCCATAAAAATGAATACGCCCACCTCCAGATTCAGGTATAGTTTCTTCCCATCTGTTATTAGGCAACTGAACAATGCTAACACCATCAGAGAGCAGTCCCGAACTACTATCTACCCCATTGGGGACCCTCGGACTATCTTTGATCAGACTTTACTGGCTTTACCTTGCATTAAATGTAATTCTCTTATCGTGTACCTGTACACTGTGAATGGCTCGATTGTAATCATGTATTGTCTTTCCGCTTAGCACGCAACAAAAGCTTTTTACTGCACCTGACAATATTGTCATGTACAATGCACATGCCAATAAATAAACTGAACTGAGCTGAACTGATAACTCAAGCCAACAATTGCAGGTAACATTTTGGAGAATCTTTTCTGCACCCATTACAACTTAATGATATTCTTTCCATAGTTGTGCAATCAGAAATGCACATGATACTCTAAGTTGAACAGAGTTACCACCTATGACAAGAGCAGTGACCAGCTACAACTCAGACAGAAGCCTTTGGCTGGTCTGCTGTGGCTCCTTGCATATGTCCAAGGATTATTTCTTTAAATATTCCCATTTTTACCTTAAAAGCTTGTTTTTTACAAGATTAAATCTGAAATTGCATTCATTTGAATTAAAGCACTGCATAACTTTAGCAAATGTGCCTGATGGAAAAAGTCTCTTTTTGCAATATCATCATTATTAAATATGGTGGTGTAGCAGTAGAGTTACTGCCTTACAGCGCCAGGGACCCGTGTTCAACCCTGACTACGGGTGCTTGTCTGTATGGAGTTTCTCCCCGTGACCTGCGTGGGTATTCTCTTAACATAGAAATATAGAAACATAGAAAAATAGGTGCAGGAGTAGGCCATTCGGCCCTTCGAGCCTGCACCGCCATTCAATATGATCATGGCTGATCATCCAACTCAGTATCCTGTACCTGCTTTCTCTCCATACCCCCTGATCCCTTTAGCCACAAGGGCCACATCTAACTCCCTCTTAAATATAGCCAATGAACTGGCCTCAACTACATTCTGTGGCAGAGAATTCCAGAGAATCACCACTCTCTGTGTAAAAAATGTTTTTCTAATCTCAGTCCTAAAAGATTTCCCCTTTATCCTTAAACTGTGACCCCTTGTTCTGGACTTCCCCAACATCGGGAACAATCCTCCTGCATCTAGCCTGTCAAACCCCTTAAGAATTTTGTAAGTTTCTATAAGATCCCCCCCAGTTAAGATCTTTGGTTCTTCCCACACTCCAAATACGTACAGGTTTAGAGGTTAATTGGCTTGGTATAAATGTAGAATTGTCCCTCGTGTGTGTAGGGTAGTGTTAATGTGCAGTGCCGTGCAGTGTGGACTTGGTGGGCCGAAGGGCCTGCTTTCATGCTGTATCTCTAAACTAAACTAAACTAATATGTGGTAAGGAAAATCAGCAACGCTAGTTGCTCTCTGCCTGCCGTTTTCATCCCCCTCTCCACGGATAACGGGAAGCAAAAGTCTGCACATTACAGGCTCATTACTGGCTCACCTAAATCTTACTGACTGCACCAATGCTTGTTACTTGCTCCCATGTTATTTTGTGAATTCCTAGAGATTCCACTGAAAATAATGTGCAGCCGCTGTGTGATCAGTTGTCCGTCATCAGCCAGATTTGTGCCGATATTCCTACCATTTGCTATGTTTTGTAAACATTGCAATAGTACCTGCCTCAACTACCTCCTCTGGCAGTTTGTTCCATACACCCACCACCCTTTGTGTGAAAATGTTACCTCACAGGTTCCTATTAAATCCTTCCCGCCTCACCTTAAACCTATGTCATCTGGTTGTCGATTCCCCTACTCTGGACAAGAGACTCTGCGTGTCTACCCGATCTATTCCTCTCATGATTTTGTACACCTCTATAAGTTTACCCCTCTTCCTCCTGCACTCCAAGGAGTACAGTCCTAGCCTGCTCAACCTCTCCCTATAGCTCAGCCCTTGAGTCCTGGCAACATCCTGGCACCCTTTCCAGCTTGACAATATCTTTCCTGCAATATGGTGTCCAAAACTGTACGCAATACTCTAAATATGGCCTCACCAATGTCTTATACAACACGACCTCCCAACTTCTATACTTAATTGTCCCACACTTTCTGCTGCATTGGTTAGCTGTCTGGAGATCAGGGCTATTGCCTGCACACTTGGCACTTCATTCTTTCGGAATCACTCACACTTGGCAGTTCAACTGTACTGTGGTTCAATCATGCACCTATTTTGGCAACCTGGTCTACATTTTCCAGTTTGGTGGCCCTCTGCAAAGCAAGTCTTACTTGTGACGTCGCTTTGCGTAATAATGGGTCAACCCATGAAACCACGTTCATAATGATGAGGAAGAAAATACTATGATGACTATGACTGGAGGAGGGCAAGGACATGGGGGGCTTCAGTACTAGACTGCAGCTCACATTCTTTGGCAGCAGTTTTCCAAAAAGTTATTTAACTGCAAATCATACTTCTGTCAGGCGCAATAAATATCTCAAAGTTTTCATCCTGGAATAAACTATAAAGGAGTAAGACTGCCATTGATATTCACAGTTATTGGAGGAATATTTTCTGTAACAATGATTTCAATAAAGCCTGATTATTTTATTTACTGACGTGATGGTTACTCATGAATTTCCCTCAGTTTGCCTATACCAGGCAAATGCTGTTTAAGTAAGGGTGCTTGAGGATATTCATGGTTGTTTACCATCTAATCGGAATCTGAAGAAATCTGGAGAAACAGGAACATGTGCTAAGGTAGTGTGGACCAGCTGGCTTTCTGGTACAATTTTGGTCACCTAATTATAGGAAGGATGTCAACAAAATAGAGAGAGTACAGAGGAGATTTACTAGAATGTTGCCTGGGTTTCAGCAACTAAGTTACAGAGAAAGGTTGAACAAGTTAGGTCTTTATTCTTTGGAGCGCAGAAGGTTAAGAGGGGACTTGATAGAGGTCTTTAAAATTATGAGCGGGTTAGACAGAGTGGACGTGGATAAGATTTTCCCATTGAGAGTAGGGAAGATTCAAACAAGGGGACATGACTTGAGAATTAAGGGACAGAAGTTTAGGGGGAACATTAGGGGGAACTTCTTTACTCAGAGAGTGGTAGCTGTGTGGAATGAGCTTCCAGTGGAAGTGGTGGAGGCAGGTTCGATGTTATCCTTTAAAAATAGATTGGATGGGTATATGGACGGGAAAGGAATGGAGGGTTATGGTCTGAGTGCAGGTAGATGGGACTAGGGGGAAGTATTTATTTTTAATTTTTAAAAAAAAATTAAAAAATGTTCGGCACAGACTTGAAGGGCCGAGATGGCCTGTTTCCGTGCTGTTATGGTTATATGGTTATATGGTTATATGGTATCTTCTGACTGGGAGTTATTTAAGGGGATGTCAAGCCAGGGTACATTTTGTCATGCTGATAGAGGAATACATATCCCATGACATGTTAGCCTTGTACTCCTTTGACCCTTATCTGAGTAGACTGTGGCACATCCATAGAGAGAATGCAACCTCAGTCCTTGCAGTCACCATCCTAAGCAGAGGAGTTGGAGGTCCAGAGCCACCCATGTGGGATGGGATGAACAGGGGTGGCAATGCGTCATCGTGGCGTAGTAGTAGAGCTGCTGCCATACAGCGCCAGAGACTCGGGTTCGATCCTGTCTTCGGGAGCTGTCTGTACGGAGTTTGTACATTCTCCCTGTGACTGCGTGGGCTTCCTCTGGTTTCCTACCACACTCCAAAGACGTCCAGGTTTGTAGGTTAATTGTCTTCGGTAAAAATTGTAAATTGTCCCTTGTGTGTTGGATAGTGTTAGTCTACGGGGCGGTGTGGGCTCCGTGGGCCAAAGGGCCTGTTTCCGCGCTGCATCTCTAAAGTCTAAAGACCGAAGTCTAAAGTAAAGAATGGTGCCACAAACTTTGCATCCTTGGCATACTTAGTTCATATGTTGAGGTTCCATAGTTAAACTGGTGGTGGAGTAGACATGTATATAAACTAAGTGCTGAAAAGGGAAGCCACGATCGGCCGGCCCTCCGCTGCATAGTGGGAAGGCTGCTGCTCTAGGACCTGGGTTGGTGCTGCCTCTACCCCCTCCCTCTCTAACCCCTCCCCCTCTACCCCCTCCTCCTCCCTCTCTACCCCTTCCCCCTCCCTCTCTAACCCCTCCCCCTTTCTCTACCCCTCCCCCTTGCATTCACTCTCCGCCCCCCTCCCTCTCTGCCCCCCTCCCTCTCTGCCACCCCTCCCTCTCTGCCCCCCTCCCTCTCTGCCCCCCCTCTCTCTCTGACCCTCCTCCCTCTCTGCCCCCCCTCCCTCTCTGTCCCACCCCCCTCTCTGCCCCCTCGTCCCTCTGTGCCCCCCCCCTCCCTCTCTGCCCCCCTCCCTCTTTAGGGAGTAGTGAATATTGGGACCTATGAGTTAGTGGTGGAGTATTGCGTTCGGAAACCAGCCCTCCCATGTGATGCCGCAAGCCCCCCCACCCCTCAGTCTCTATCCCCCTCCCTCTCTACCCCCTCTTCCTCTCTCCCCCCCCTCTCTAGCCGCGTCTGCGCAGTTGGGGGCTATGCATGAGTGGATAGGGCGGGGAATAGGGTAAAAGGAGCGAATGAATAATATTAATATAATATCAAGGGGGGGGGGGCTAGTGTGTGTGAGATGCTGAAGCCCCCCCTCAACCGTTCATTGAGGGGACGGGACCCAACGAGTCCCACTTGGTCTAGCCCTCTTTAAAAAAAAGCACTTCTTCTATTGAATGTAGAATTCAGAATAAAACACATACATTTTCGGACATATACTTGAGCATAGATATCAAGTGTAAAAAGTGTTTAATTGTCATAAGCACAGTCCACAGTCAAAAAGGCCCAATGGAGGATGTACTTCTTGCGGCAGCTGAGAAAACACAACCTGCCACAGGAAATGATGGTCCAGTTTTATGCTGCCATCGTAGAGTCTGGCCTCACCTTCTTCATCATGGTCTGGTTTGGCTCACCCACCAAGCATGAAATCCGGAGGCTGCAGCGCATCATGCGATCAGCTGAGAAGGTAGTTGGCTGCAACCTCCCCCCCCCCCCATCGACGAACTGTACACTGCAAGGGCCAGTGTGGGTAGGATCATCTCTGACCCCTTTCACCCTGGCCACAAACTCTTTGAAACACTTCCCTCTGGAAGGCGACTCCGGACTGTCAAAGTCACCACAGCCAGACATAAAAACAACTTTTTTTTCCACGAGCAGTAGCTCTACTCAACAGCCAAAAGTCAGTAGCCTCATTTTGCTCTGGTATTTTATTTCATTCTTCACATGTTTAAATTATAATGTTTTATTTTTAATTGTCTACTGATTATTGTGTTGTTACTTGCGAGCAAAGCACCAAAGCAAATTCCTAGTATGTATACATACTTGGCGAATAAAAATGTATTCAATTCAATTCAATTTATTCAATTCAGTAAGCACTGGGAATGGAAGAATGAAATTCTTATTGCTGTAACTTTACAGGTACATTAATACAAGAACACAACAAATAAATATTCAACAAAGAATACTACAGCAAATTATCAGTCATACTAGGGAAGCAGACCTAATGCAGGCTGAGTACGAGGTGCAACACATACATAGTTCATAGTTGTGCATTGCTGAGGTGGGCACAAAATGCTGCAGTAACTCAGCGGGACAGGCAGCATCTCTGGAGAGAAGGAATGGGTGACGTTTCGGGTTGAGACCCTTCTTCAGACGTAGGGTTGTGGTTATGGTTTTGCAGTATAGTTGAAAAGCCTGTAGCTTGTTGGATAAAAAGCTGTTCTTGAAACCGGAGATCACAGTTCTCAGTCTCCTGTGCCTTCTTTCCAATGGTGAGTTAAGAGCATGAACAGGGCAGTGTGTGTCTTTGATGGTATTAGTGGCCTGATTGAGGCAGTGCCTTCTGTAGAAACCTTCAATGGTGCGGAGGTCAGTACATGTGATAAACTGGGCAATGTTCATTACATTCTGCAGCCTCCTTCCTTCTTAGGCATTTGAGTTACCGAACCAGGCCATTATGACACCAGTCAGAATGAAGAAGGGTCTCGACCAGAAACGTCACCCATTCCTTCTCTCCAATGATGCTGTCTGTCCTGCTGAGCTACTCCAGCATGTTGTGTCTATCTTCGTTTGAGACCAGCATCTGCAGTTCCTTCCTACACATTATGTTCTCCAAGTGTAGAAATTTAAAAGAGTATCCAGCATCAGAAACATTCTCCTGAAACGTCGGATGAAGTAGAAGCGTGATGAGCTTACTTTGTGATTGCATTAATGTAACGGGTCCAGGACAGATCTTCAGGGATGTGTACACCGGAGGATGTGATGCTATTGTCTCTCTCCATTATTGTAATTAGTCAAAGCAGATACATTAAACTAGAGCATGGAAAGATCCAGCATAGATACAGCAGGCCATTCTTAATCTACATAAACAAAGCTGATTGTTGATCAGATTGTATTATATAATCACTGACTTGTAGAATCATATGGAAATGACAATTTGGCCCACCAAGTCTGCACTGATCATCAAAACCCCACTAGCACCAAGCCTACGTTACTCTATTTTATTCCCATCATGTCCTCCCAGATTCTGCCACTCACCCAATCACTTGTGCTATTTATACTGGTCAATTAACCCATCAGCCCAAATGTCACTGGTGTGTATGTGGAAAGCAGAGGTCCCGAGGGTAACACACACAGTCAGTACTGAAGGTCAGGATTAATTCCTGTTCACTGTGCTACCACACTTTAAACCAAACAATCAACTGCAAACGATTGAAATGAATTAACCGTGAATGACTGCAGAGGTGCACACAACACTGGAGAACTGTTCAGTGCAGCTTTGTCTGAAAGTTGTGAACTAAGAGATTTGAACAGCTCCATGTCACCAGGTGGCAACAATCTCACCTCTGGCAGCCAGGGCCTGTGATGCTTCACCACCTGTTGGGCAGGTTGTGATTCCACTTAAGATATTATTCCTTCTGTGCCCTTCTTTCAATAGATCACCCTTCCCCGAATTGTAAGTGCTGCTAATTGCCTCTAATCAGAGGTCACAGCTTAGTTCTGGGAGGTAGTGGTGTTGCAAATAAGCTTTCAAATAACATATGTCTCTTCTTAATTTTAGATAAACTGTTTGTAGATTGTTTTTTTGGTATGGTAGTAGTTACTGCCCAGTGGTGGACCTCTTATGTCAAAGTGGGACATATGGTAAGCATTACGTAAGTAACTTCACAGAGCCATCTGTGAGATGAAGGGCAGAAGGAGGAAAGAAGGAGCAAGAATTCAATTTCCAGTCAGGAGCATTTATGTAACATTCATTACAATCCAGTTCAATCAAACAGAAATGCTGATAGATTGACCAATTTCTTTCTGTGCTTCTTAAACAAAAAATCCTTGATTTTCTCACTGCACGTCAGCCTTGCGGGTAACCAAAATTAATCCTATTGTCTTTGTGGTATATGTAAGGAAGCGTAATATCACATATTGATGGATTTGATCATCTGTGTATTGTCTGCATATATTGGACGAAATGGGGACCCGGGTGTGCTGGCTGAATGGAAATTGTACGTTTTCTCCATGATCTGTGTCGGTTTTCACCGGGATCTTCGGTTTATTCCCACACTCCAATGACATACAGGTTTGTTGGTTAATTGGCTTGGTATAATTGTAAATTGTCCCTAGTATGTGTAGGATATTGTTAGTCTGCGGGGATCGCTGTTTGGCGCGGACTCGGTGGGCCGATGGGCCGATGGGCCTGTTTCTGTGCTGTTTCTATAAAAACTAGACCAAAACTAAAAAATATATATACAGTCTGAGCAGTACCTTGAGTAAACCCGAAGCGCCTTTTAGATCACTTTGCCTTTCCCCAGTTATTCTGCCTGAAGTAACAAAGTCTTGAATATGTTGAGCAATAAACAATCTGTTAGATGAACTCAGCGGGCTGAGAAGTATCTGTGGATGGAAAGGAACAGTCGACATTATGAGACAATACCCTTCATCCTGGCGTGATGTTTGGTTTTGGCTCAAAACATTGACTATTCATTTTCCATCCACAGATACTGTGCAGCCCAAGGTGTCCCTTAAGCAGATAGTTTGTTGTTCTAGATTCCAGCATTTGCAGCCTCTTGTGTCTCCTCTTTTGCATGAATGTATACTCATTGTGGAAGGTTGAATCGACTTCAGTATAGTCACTAGAAGCTAGAGGACTATAGGGAAAAGTCTAAGCATAAGACTTACATCTGTGAAAGCAGGAACAGTGGCAAGTCGGTCACTCAGATTCATGGCTTGTATACTCTGGAGTTTAGAAGGATGAGAGGGAATCTTATTGAAACATATAAGATTATTAAGGGTTTGAACACGCTAGAGGCAGGAAACATGTTCCCGATGTTGGGGGAGTCCAGAACCAGGGGCCACAGTTTAAGAATAAGGGGTAAGCCATTTAGAACGGAGACGAGGAAACATTTCTTCACACAGAGAGTGGTGAGTCTGTGGAATTCTCTCTCAGATGGCAGTGGAGGCCGGTTCTCTGGATACTTTCAAGAGAGAGCTACATAGGGCTCTTAAAGACAGCGGAGTCAGGGGATATGGGGAGAAGGCAGGAACGGGATACTGATTAGGGATAATCAGCCATGATCACATTGAATGGCGGTGCTGGCTCAAAGGGCCGAATGGCCTACTCCTGCACCTATTGTCTATTGTCAATCTGATTGCAAAAAGAGCCTTGTTATTTAAGATTAAACCCAGGAGTTTTTCAATTCTTATGTAGAGTGGATGGAAAGATTCTTTAGGGCAAACAATATCACTGAATTGAGGGTGAGGGTGAAAATAGTTCCAAACAAAGCAATTTGAGTCAGTAAAAAAACAATCTTACTGATGGCAATAGACTTAGATATTTGGGTCACTTTTGATGACCTCCAGCTGCCACACAAGGCAGAATATGTTTCTTTTGATGGGTTGATGGAGAGCTTGTAGAATCACTTTAAACTGACAACTTTGGTCATTATAGAAAGCTACAAATTCAGGAGCAGAAACCAAAGGTCGGGTGAAACCATTACTGATTATACAGTTGTATAGAGGAATCTGTCTTGAAGTTATAATTTCCACACATTCCTGAATCAAGTGCTGTGGAACTTCAAGTTGACATGCAGTTTAGCAGACAAGAAAATTCAACCCAAATTATTAAAGTCTTGACATTTGAGTGTGCATGTAAAATAACCACATTGATGGAGATGGCTTCAAAAATGCTAAAGACTGGTGAGTATTGATGCTGCATACAACAAAGGACAGTGTCAAATGTAGAGCTCTCAGATTCAGCTCGAGTTATTTGAGTGATTTTGGCGCAAAAGGTGAGAATGGTGAGAAAATATGCCACCGGTGTAGTACAGATGTATGTGCATTTAGAACAGTTAAATATTTAATTGTGTTAAACTAGATACCAGATGATGAGCCAATAACATGTTGTTTAACTATTTTTTCAATGGAAAGAACAGAAAGCCACAAAGGAGAGGTTTATACAACTGAGGTTATGATCAAATAAGCTGCTGACTGCTCAATTATTGGAAGAAGATACCCTAGATTAAGGAGTTGAGCAAAGTAGCATTACCAAATTGCACTTCCAATCTGAACAGATTCTCACCAGATCCTGAAACCCAAGATCAGAAGTGGTGTGGCTTCACATAATGGTCAAAAAGTGAAGTCAGTGTAACTGGCTGCACAAACAGATCAATGCTATGAGGAAAAGATCTGCTCAATGAATTAAACGAGAATTGGAAGAATATATTAGTGTCAACACTTCCTAACTTCCTATCTACATAAACATCTCCAGTAATCTGTAGATAGACGTAAATATTTGTATGATGGTATTTTAGAGCACAATACCCATTGATGCATTAAGCCAAATGCTGCTGAACTACTGCAGTCTGAAGCCTCAAGTAGAGGAGGACTGGAACCAGCTCAAATTACAACATATGTATATAGTGATTGGATGACACCTATTGTTATGATGCCAGTTTTGCAGTGCCTATCAAGTTGTGCTTAGAACCAATGTCACTACATGATAAGGTTCAACATGTCCCCTGTGTTACAAAGGATAGGCCTGGCCTCATTGCTGTGCAATGTTCCATTCCATTGGGTATTGTCCCAGTACTCATCTCTCATAGAAATGTTTTTTTACAGGTAAACGACATTGACCACAGGTCCATGGGGCAGTAGTAAGCGGGAAATGTCCTGGTGGCCTTGTAGGAGAAGGACACTGTGACTCCTGTGGATTATTGCCTAAGAACACTGTCAAAATGATTTGGTGGTATCACCCATTGCTAGAAATCATCAACAAGCACCAATACCTTGTTGGACGGCAAGAGAATGGCCCTCCCTGTCAGATTGTCGCCATACAGTTGGACTCTCAATGCTTGCCGCTTATAAATTGCTACCATGAGGAAGGGATGATTGCCCTGTCGGTGAATTTGCAAAGGATGCAAGAGTCTGTCCCAAGCTGCATAGAAGAGGACCCTCTGCTACATGCACTATTCCTGGGGATACATAGAGAGACAAACATTAACAGTTGCTGGAAGATCATCAACTCTATGGAAGACCCATGTTGTTCTACCTGAAACCTATTGGTCTTTTAGTACAATTAGATATCGGCAAGAAAATGCTCATATTCTGATGCTCATAGGCTGCAAGAGGAATATGGAGAAGAAGGGCTGCAGTCTCTATGAACCTGCATCCTTTACACGTTGAAGGGCTAAGTCTTGTGTAAAAGACTCTTGAACATTTGAAATGTACTGTATATTGCCTATAGAATGTGTTAACACTACAAATGTTTAGGCCTAATAATAATTTGAATGTGTAGGCTGGACTACACTATGAACATAAAGAAAATCATTCTTGTATATAATTTTTATGAACAATGTTTTAGTTCTGAAATAAAAGTAATTAATTATAGAAGAAAGGCTCCTTAAGCAAACTGGCTTATGCCAGCTTATGCCAGTATAATCATCTCCCAAAATATTTCAGGCCTCTTTAATCAAGACATTACAAGCACTGGTATGCAACCAATGTAATGCTACTGTATACTGTAGATGCTACACAGGAGGAAAATATCCAAGTACAAGAATGTATTGTTGGGCCATTTCATCACATTGTAATTATGCTTCATGAACATAATGTTAAACTCCAGTAGAAGAACTTGGTTCTGAAGGCAGATGCAAATGGTCTACAACTGGTAAAGAGGTTTGATGCCATTGTCAAGACTGAAAAAACAAAACTAAACTGATCTTTCATAGGTATGGTCCAAAACTATTTGGGTTTTCGATGAACTTATGAACAATATTGGCTTTGTTACATCAAATTCCAGGAACGTTTGAATCATAGTGATGGTGAAGGAAACAACAGAGAACATGCAACCTCAACAAGTGAAGTTTTCATAGTGAGTTCCTTCTGGTTCATAATGCTGCCATTCACACACTGAGGCCCACTGTAAACCATCCAACAATAATAACAACGGTGTAGCTATAAGCCAAGTTATGGATAATGGCCATGAGAAATAAACTGTGCTCAAAGGTAAAGGAAACTTTGGCAACCTTTTCCAGAATCATATTGTTTCACCAGCCTTGTTGCAGATCATTCGTGTTGATCAGTCACTGCAGTCCTTTGTAGGGTATTCTTGGACCAAGATCTTCAATCCCACAATGATGGTCTCGAGAATGTAGCAATGGACCATTTTCCTGTCCCACTGTAATTATGGCATGGAATATCAAACATCCAAACAAACAAGTTGCTGACAATAGTAAACAGACCATCAGGGTTTGCTGTCTCAGGAGAGTTGTCGGCTGATTATAATTTATCCAATGCCTTTGTCATTACCGTGGAAGGTACGTAGACCATCGAAAAGTTGGTGGAGGTGAATTGCCCCAGTAAATAAAAGGGATGGTATTTTATGAACAGGTATTACAGTATATGTCAGGAGAGCAGAATTGAGCCAAGACCATCAAATCTGTGCACCACGAGGTATTGACCAAAAAGCAGCTGCCTTTTCCCTTGCCTGAGGATTCTGTACGGTTCATACCAGTCATAGTTACAATGGCAGAAGGTTGTCCAGAGATGCTGTGGCCATACCCGGCCGCAGGCCTGGCTTGCCATGGTGGAACTGGGAACCCGCCAGGAGAGGGAAGACGACGAGCCTGGGCTCTGTTCGCCCCATAGAGCAGAGAGGAGAGAGTTAGAATAGTGGGCTGCTGGCAGGCTGGCGGTGGGAGGCAGTGCCATGCTCCTCGATGACAGAGTTGGCCCCTGGAGGTCAAGTGCGTGGACCGAACATGGTCTGCAGCTGCAGGGAGCAGTGGAACACTTAACAACTGGGACTTGAAATTGGCGCCAAATCTGGTGAATCTGTACACAGTCTTGGTGTACTACTGCTATAAACTTGTGCTGTATCTGGGATGCTTAGTTATCTAAGATGTATCTAAATGCTTATGTTTAGTGATACCTGTACTAAACTGCATACAAAAATGAATTTCACTTGGTACATGTGACAAATAAAGTGCCATTGAACTATTGAACCATTGAGAATACAAAACTATAACCAAAACACTTTCCAACTTGTTTGAAACTAATTATAACAAAATTGAAGAAAACATCAAAAAGGATGTTGAAAGGTGGTCTACCCTTCCTCTAGACTTCAGTGCCAGAATACAAACAGTAAAAATGAATATCCTACCTAAACTACTATATTTATTCCAATCTCTCCCAATTAATGTTCCCCGAGACAAATTCATAGCCTGGGATAAGATGATCTCTAGATTCATTTGGAATAGCAAAAAAACAAGAATAAAATTAACAACTCTTCAACTGCCGAAAAGCAAGGGTGGAATGGCTTTACCGAATCTGAAGAAATACTTTTATGCAGCTCAACTCAGACCTCTGGCTTGTTGGTGTAGACCTGATTATGAATCTCGATGGAAAGAAATGGAAAGTGAGATACAGGATTACCAGACCCAGATATTGGTGGGAGACAAATATCTGAGAGGGGCTTTGAGACATGCTATGGATCCAATAGTAGCATTTACGTTAGAAATATGGAATGTTATAGTGGAATAATACAAATTAAAAAGAGGGGTTCACGCATTGAAGTGGTTCGCATATGACTCAAAGTTTAAGCCAGGGATGTATGATTCAAGATTCAAAGAATGGGCACAAAAAGGCGTAACGGCAATGTATACAGTTTCAGAAAATGGCGAGTTTATGAGCTTCCAAGATTTAAAGTCAAAGTATGGTCTCGAAAACAAAGATTTTTTTAGATACTTGCAATTAAGAGACTACTTTACAAAAGAGATAAGGCCAGAACTATATAATGTGATCAAGGTGATTGTGGATGCATACAAACAGAAGGGGTCTCGGGTCATATCTGTTTTCTACCAAGCTCTGGTGGGAAGCGGGGGAGAATCAATGCTCTACATAAAAACAAAATGGGAAGCAGAATTAAAGATTCAAATAACAGAAGAAGAATGGTATCAAATGTGTGAAACACAATGTACATCCACAAGCTCACTAGTATGGAGAGAATTTTGCTGGAAGAATCTATCTCGCTTTTTAATAACACCCAAAATAAGAAGCAGACAACTTGCTGTCCAACAACACTGTTGGAGGCTGTGCGGGAGTACGGAGCCAGACCACTCGCATATTTTCTGGAACTGTGTAAAGATAAGGCCATACTGGGAAAATGTTAATGCAGTTGTTAAAAATATCTTGGGTTATAAAATCCCAAATACCTGCCCTGTGATGTATCTGGGGCACATTAAAGATATTGTAAAAATAGAAGATACATATTTGATTAAAGTTTTGCTTGCAGCAAGTAGGAAGGCCATTACCAGGCAGTGGCTTAATGAAAAAAGTCCAAAACAGGAACAGTGGTTAGAAATTGTTCAAGACATCTTTATTATGGAGAAACTGACATATTCCTTGAGAGCCAAGGAGAATTCATTTGAGAAGATCTGGGAAAAATGGACCGTTTATTTGAGCCATGACACCAACTAGATAAATGCCGAGCTAGATATGGGAAGATTGTGTTATATAGAACTAGATGGTATGTTTGTGTGAATATTGAAATATCTCCAGATAACTAATCAATGTAACATTTTTTTTAAATTTGGTAAGTGAACCACACGGTCTTATTCCAATTTTTAATTTATTTACTTCATTTTTTTCCCCCTATCTATTTATTTTTTTATTTTGATTGTTGTTTTTCTTATTTTGTTTTATTTATGGTGATGGTGCTGCACTGTTTTGTATATATCTCTGAAAAATCAATAAAAATGTAAGTGAAAAAAAAAGAGAATACAAAACCCAATTCATTAGTTAAAATTACAAATTTGTAAATGTAGTTATCTTGGTTTCACTTCTTCATGTCCCTTAAAGGCCTGTCTCACGAGTCTGCGGTCATTGGCGGCGAAACAGGAAGAATCTACCGCTCCTGGGCCGCCATAGACCGCGCACTCGGTCAAACGCCCACCGCCGGGGCCGTGCGGCGTTGTTCCCAACACCGCACGGTGCTAAAATAAAACCAACACTGTCCAAAGATATGTTCCTACCACACAGCCGCTGCCAGTGAGGCACGAGTGCGGCACGGTCAACGCCACAGCCGACGCCAGTGCGGCACGAGCGCCATGCGTCGAACTTGCACCGCCACAGCCTCCACCAGTGAGGCACGTGTGCGGCACGGCCGCCGCCACAGCCGCCGCTAGTGAGGTACGTGTGCGGCACGGCCGCAGCCACAGCCCCGCGATCTGAAAGATGTCATCGCGTAGCGCGTCGCGTTGCGCGATGACGTCATCACCCGACGCCGCAAGCTCGTGGAACCGGCCGTACTCGGCCCCCGCGCAGCATCCGTGCAGCGCTCTCGTGGTTGCCATGTGGTCCCCTCTTCCGGCGACGCCGCGCTTCACCGCCAATGACCGCAAACCCATGGGACAGAGCCTTTAATATGTGAAACAGTGTATTATAGCTAAATAAGTGTGATACCACAATTGGAGATATTATATCAAGTGTAAAGCTTTGTTGAGGTTTGTGGAGTTTGAAAAGATGCAGGAATAATCTAGACGTAATTTGCTGCATAATCTGCATGTAACTTCACCATAGACGAGAAACCCACAGGCACAGTCACATTACAATAATCATGCTGCTTCCCTAGAGTCGTTTTTTTCCTGTTTATGTTCAGGGTCAAAAATCAGTTACATATCAAAACCATTATTTAAAATAGCTCAGTGCCAATAATGTTATGAGGATTCTACCTTTTCAGTTGTTAATTTTTTTTTTAGTTTAATTTTTAGTTTAGTTTAGAGATACAGCGCGGAAACAGGCTTTTCGACCCACCGAGTACGCACCGACCAGCGATTCCTGCAAATTAACACCATCCTGCACACACTGGGGACAATTTACACATATACCAAGCCAATTAACCTACATACCTGTACGTCTTAGGTGTGTGGGGGGAAACCGAAGATCTCGGAGAAAACCCACTCGGTCACGGGGAGAATGTGCAAACTCCATACAGACAGCACCCGTAGTCGAGTTCGACCCGAGTCTCCGGCGCTGCAACGCTGTAAGGCAGCAACTCTACTGCTGTGCCACCGTGGCTGCCTGCTTACACACTGTTTACATATCTTACATTGTTTACATATCTTACACATTGACAGTGCAGCATTCAAGGTCATCTTGTTAACCATTAAATGATCAATTTGATCTCAGCAAGTTAACCAGATGGAATAAACAAGCATGTGGAAGGATTTAGACTCAATAATTTTTAACTGGTCCTATTTTAAATTGAAAGATCTTCCTCAGAAACTGACTCGCCTCCCGAGGGCTTGTAGCTTACTGTCGGAATTTGCCATTCTATTTTATGTTGGTTTGGGGTGAAGGAGAGGCTGGACTGGACAGTTTGCTGTGGGATACCATCAAGGGCTCATGTCAAGAACAGGGTCACATTTCAGTAGTTAGCTTTTTTGGTATATGCTACCCGGTCAGCGAAAAGACTATAAATGATTACAATTGAGCTGTACACAGTGTACAGATACAGGATAGAGGGAATAATGTTTAGTGCAAGATAATGTCCAGTAAATTCCAATTAAAGATAGTCTGAAGGTCCAGCTCTGGACTGCACTCTAGTTGATTGGATGGTTCAGTTGCCTGATAACAGCTGAGAAGAAACTGTCCCTGAATCTGGAAGTATGTGTTTTTGCCTGATGAGAGAGGGGAGAAGGGGGAGTGCCCAGGATGAGATGCATCCGTAATTACGTTGGTGGTCTTCCTGAGGCAGTGCAAAGTGTATATGGGGTCAATGGGAGGGAAGTTGGTTTGTTTGAAGGTCTGGGCTGTGTCCACAATTCTCTGCAATCTCTGTGGTCTTGGATGGAGCTGTGTCCCAAACCATGCTTGGATGCATCCTGATAAAATATATTTTTACGGCGCATCTGTCGAAGTTGGTTTGAGTTACTTGGGACATGCCAAATCACCTCATGGTGTTGAGAGGGAAAGATAGATCAGCAGTGATTAAATAGTGGAGTAGACTTGATGGGCCAAATGGCCTAATTCTACTCCTAGAACTTATGCACTTAATTTATTGAATATTTTGTTTTAATATATATTATCTGTGTGTATTGTGTTTTCAGGCCTGCAGTGCTACTGTAAGTGAGAATGTCATTGTTATATTGTTGGTATATTTGACAACTAAACACTCTTGACTTCCTGGAACATTATGGAATAACATAACTGATAAGATTTGTCATGAATTAACAGATAATTATGAGGAGAGATGACCAACGAGTCAAAGATTTCCAGGAGCATCTTGTTTATAGATAGGACTGGTTTGGAGGTATATGGACCAAACGCAGGCAGGTGGGACTAGCGTAGCTGGGACATTGTGGCCAGTGTGGGCAAGTTGGGTCGAAGCGCCTGTTTCCACGCTGTATCATGACTAATTGGAGAGATTTAGAGAAGGAGTGACTTTGGACTAAGTGGGCAGAGAGTATAACCATCATTGGGAAAAAAGATAAAATATCCGGGAATGCACATGAGCTTGGCAAGTTAGAAATGCATAGAACTGGAAGTGTCTGAAGAAGTAATGGTGTTATTTGGTAAATAGAGGTAATGGCAGAAGATGATAATAGGAGGGATAGGATGGTAATGAAATGAATAGATGTAAAAGCAAGGATGAACATTTTAAAATCGGGGGCATTGTCTGGTCAGGAATCAGATCAGAGCAGTAAGAACATGCAAAATACGTGAATTAGACTTCAAGTGAGTTAAGATACTGGCAGCTAAGATTTAAATCATGAAGGTAGTGTTTAACTCACATGCGGGGTTCCTCAGGGCTCCATTCTCGGACCCATTTTGTTCAACATTTATATGCTCCCCCTAGCTCAGATCGTAGAGCATTTTAACATATCCTACCACACTTATGCCGATGACACACAACTATATATCGCAGTGTCACCACATGACCATAGTCCCCCTGCACTCACTGAGCCAATGTATCAAACATATCAATGAGTGGATGAACCAGAACTTCCTCCAGCTCAATGCAAATAAGACAGAAATTATTGTCTTTGGTCCCAAAAAAACAAGGCTAAAGGTGAGTGCTCAACTCGACTCAATTGCACTGAAAACCACAGACAAAGCCAGAAACCTTGGTGTAGTTATGGACTCGGATTTGAATTTTAACAGCCATATAAAGACCATTACCAGATCTGCCTATTACCATCTAAAAAATATTGCAAGAATCAAGGGATTTCTGTCCCAAGAAGACACTGAAAAACTTGTTCATGCATATATTTTTAGTAGGTTAGATTATTGTAATGGCATCTTTACAGGTCTCAATAAAAAATCAATTAAACAACTGCAGCTGATCCAAAATGCCGCTGCCAGAGTCTTGACCAACACCAAGAAAATGGACCACATTACACCTGTCCTTAAATCTTTGCACTGGCTCCCTGTGTGTAAGAGGATAGATTTTAAAATTCTGTTACTGACCTACAAGGCACTGAATGGTCTAGGTCCAAAATACATCTCTGACCTACTTGTTGTATATGAGGCGCCTAGACTCCTCAGGTCTTCAGGGACAGGTTTACTCTGTGTTCCCAGGGTCAGAACTAAAAAGGCTGAAGCAGCGTTGGGTTTTTATGCTCCACACCTGTGGAACAAGCTCCCTGAACACCTGAGGTGGGCACAGAATGTAAGCGCATTTAAATCAGGCCTTAAAACACTGTTGTTTACTAGAGCTTTTCCATAACCTGACATGCAGGTAATCTTAACTGTCTAATTTTAACCCTTTTATGTGCTTTTTAAAATTGTTTTATTGCTTCATTGACGTTGTTTTATTATTCATACATTTGTCGTATTGCTTATTTTGCCATTTTTAATTATTGACTATTTTATTTTTTCTTTCCTGTAAAGCACCTTGAATTGCTGTTTGCACGAATGGTGATATACAAATAAATTTGCCTTGCCTTGCCTTGCCTTGCCTTGCCTTGCCTTGCCTAAATGAATGCCTTCTTCAATAAATGAGCACAGGATTTGGAAAGCAAGAAACGGTGTCACAGGTTGTAACGAAACACTTTGTTGCACCATACATATTATTTGCCTAACTACATTAAACAGGGACATGATTAAACAGTAGATTTTCTGATGCTGGCAAACTTTGCTTGTGCGCTTTCATTTACAGAAAAACACATGGAAAAATACCCCCAGGGGTGCCCGAGAGGGGGGGAGGATGAGCACCCCAATTTGACGGATCGTTTGTGGAGTAGGAGTGTGGAATAAATTGAACGGGGAATTGAAGCAATGCACAAACATGAATCATTTTAAAATGATATATAAAAAAATAATGCTCAAGGGGTACAGGGATGGAGGGGATGGTTGACAAGTGGGGGTTGATGTTTATCTTGTTTACAATCGTTGATGTTATCTTGTTACTATTGTTGATGTTTATCTTGTTTACTATTGTTCACTGATGTTGGGTACTTCAAATATGAAGATTGTATGTACATAATAGTTGAATGTATATAAGTGTCTGTATGTATTATGGGAAATTGCCTAGGGCAGTACTATTATTAGTAAGGAATTGATTTTTAAATACGATAGAAGTGTGGGAAAAGGGGTGAGATTTAATAAGTTATTCTTCTTCTCACTCCTTTTCGAGCTTGTACAGACTCTGAGTTGGACATTGGAACCTTGATTTTGTTCTTCTCAATTGTAAATGTTGATTGCAATGTTCAATTGTTTGATAATTTCGATTTTGTTAATATCAATGTCTTTAATGTCTTTACTTGTTCGGAACAAATAAATAAATAAAAAATAAATAAATAAAGGCTAACGACTAATGGCAATGGACAACCGACTATGAGTATCCAATGCAGATGTGGAAAGGTCTGCAAGAACAGCTGAGGCCTGAAGATTCACCAGACCCGGATGAAGTGTTTGGAGGGAGAGGGAGTGTTTAAAGTATTTTACCTGGTGAGACGCAGGAGGAGCCTGGCCCGGAATCACCCCATAGAGCCCGAAGCCTCCAAGTGGCGCAACTAGTCCCTCGGAACAGATCTCCGGAGAAGGTTCGAGTCAAATGGCCACAGGCCTGCAAGACGGCAGTCTGGCATCAGTTCGACGAGGACGTCGACAAGGTGCTAGGAGCAACTGCAGAGGGAGACGTGGACTGAAGGCTGCAGATGACGACGACAATCATCGTCAGCCTAGCTGTGGAAAGGTTTGGAGCAGTGGAGAAGAAGCCGGCCAGAACACCTTTCACCATGAACCAACGAGCAACAAAGAGCAGCAAAGATCCACAAGATCTGGCAGGAGCTGAAGTCCCTCAAGAAGCAGTATAAAGAGGCCAGCGAAGAGCAACGTCCCCCCTTGGCTGAAATGCGAACCATCCTGAGGAAGAAGCTGCTGACCCTTCGTAGAGCTGAGTGGCACCGATGACGCCGGAAGGAAAGTGCCAGGTAGCGAGCATCCTTCATAGCCAACCCCTTCGGCTTCACCAAACAACAGCTAGGGCAGAAGCGCAGTGGGAGTTTGGCTTGCTCTAAGGAGGAGATCGACAGGCACATCCAGACGATCTACACTGACCCCGTCAGGCAGCAGGAGCTGGGCCAGTACAACATCCTGATAAAACCACCTCCACCCATCACGGAGTTTGATAGTAGAGAGCCACTCCTGAAAGAGGTCCAGGACATTGTGAAGAGGGCAAGATTGGGCTCAGCCCCTGGCCCGAGCAGAGTCCCCTACAGGGTCTACAAGAACAGCCCCTTGTTACTGAAACAGCTGTGGAAGATCCTGAAAGTCATCTGGAGGAGAGGGAAAGTGGCACAGCAATGGCGATTCGCTGAAGGTGTCTGGATCCCAAAGGAAGAAGATTCCAAGAAGATCGATCAGTTCAGGATCATCTCCTTGTTAAGTGTTGAAGGAAAGATCTTCTTCAGCATAGTGGCGAGGCGGCTGACCAACTTCCTCTCCAGTAATGGCTACATCGACAGCTCAGTGCAAAAGGGAGGCTTGTCTGGAGTGCCGGGGTGTCTAGAGCACTCGGGAGTGGTGACACAGCTTATCAGAGAAGCCAGGGAGAACAAGGGAAACCTGACAGTGCTCTGGCTTGACCTGGCCAACGCCTATGGCTCCATCCCGCACAAGCTGCTCCAGACAGTCATGGCCAAGCATCATGTGCCGGGCCAAGTGGCAGATCTCATCCTGGACTATTACAACCAGTTCAATATGAGAGTCTCATCAGGGTCAGTAACATCAGAGTGGCACAGACTGGAGGTTTGGGATCATCACAGGCTGTACCATCTCTGTGATCCTTTTTGCCTTGGCGATGAACATGATCGTCAAGTCTGCTGAGCCAGAGTGTTGGGGCCCTCGGACCAAGTCAGGAATGCGCCAACCACCAATCCGAGCCTTCATGGACGACCTGACTGTCACCACTGAGTTAGTGCCAGGAGGCAGGTGGATCCTCCAGGGGTTGGAGAAACTGATTGGATGGGCAAGGATGAGGTTTAAGCCAGGAAAATCAAGGTCACTGGTGCTGAAGAAGGGCAAAGTCATGGACAGGTTCCGCTTCAGCATCGAAGGGACACCAATCCTAACTGTCTCCGAATGGCCAGTGAAGAGTCTTGGCAAGGTGTTCAACAGCAGCCTGAAGGATACAGCATCTGTCCAGGCAACCTGTCAGGAGCTGGAGAGTTGGTTGAGAGCAGTGGACCAATCGGGGCTTCCCGGCAAGTTCAAGGCATGGATTTACCAGCATGGTATCCTGCCAAGGATACTCTGGCCACTGCTTGTCTACAAAGTCCCAATCTCCATCATAGAGAGATTGGATAGTAAAGTCAGCAGCTTTCTCAGGAGATGGCTGGGACTGCCCAGGAGCCTTAGCAGCATCGCCCTTTACGGAAATAACACCAAGCTCCACCTGCCCCCAAAGTCCCTGGAGGAGGAGTTTAAGGTGACTCGGGCCAGAGAGGTGATGCTGTACAGGGACTCCAGCGACCCCAAGGTGGCTCAGGCAGGGGTGGAGGTGAAAACTGTGAGGAAGCGGAGAGCCGGCCAAGCCGTGCTGCAAGCGGAGTCTCGGATACGCCAAAGAGTCCTGGTAGGAGCAGTAACTCGGGGAAGAGCTGGTCTGGGAATCTTCACAACTCCCTAGTTTGACAAGGCCAAGGGGAAGGAGCGGCTCAGGCTGGTCCAGGAGGAAGTGAGGGCAGTGGTGGAGGAGGAGAGGTCTACCAGAGTGGTTGGATTGAGGCAGCAGGGGGCCTGGACAAGGTGGGAGCAGGCCATGGACCGAAAAGTCACATGGACTGAGCTCTGGCAGGCTGAACCACAGCGCATCAAGTTCCTGGTCCAGGCAGTGTATGATATCCTGCCCAGCCCATCGAACCTCTTCATCTGGGGCAAAGCAGAATCTCCGGATTGCCCGCAATGCTCAGGCAAAGGGACATTGGAACACATCCTGTGCTGCTGCCCAAAGGTTCTTGGGCAGGGCCAGTACACCTGGCGTCATGGCCAGGTTCTTAAACCCATTGCAGAAGCCATCAGCATGGGAATCAGCAGCTGCAGACGAGCACGGCCCACCACCCAGATGATCACCTTCGTGAAGGCCGGAATGCAGCTGTCAAGATCCACAGCAGCCAGGAATCAGTCAGGAATCCTGGCGACTGCGCAGTACTGGCAGCTTTCTGTAGACCTTGTGAAACAGCTGAAGTTCCCACAGCACATTTCAACAACCATCTTGAGGCCAGACATCCTCCTGGTCTCAGAGGTGACCAAAAACATCGTCTTGTTGGAACTGACAGTGCCGTGGAAGGACCGCCTGGAGGAGGTCCACGAGAGGAAGATGACCAAGTACGAAGAGCTAGTCATAGACTGCCGTAAGCAGGGCTGGAAGGTAATGTGTATGCCTATCGAGGTTGGCTGCAGAGCTTTTGCAGGGTAATCGCTCTACAAAGCCTTTAGTGCACTGGGCATCAACGTAATGGCGAGGAGAAGAGCCATCAAGAACACCACAGAGGCAGCAGAGAAGGCCTTGAGATGGCTCTGGATCAGGAGAGAAGGTCCATGGGGGAAAGCGAATGCCACCTGAACACAAGTCGTGGTCTGATCAACCACGGCTGGGTCCCCTGGATGAGGGTGTCTGATGTTGAAAGACCCGAAACACCCAATGACCCCGGGTTACATCACTGATGATGTGTTCAGGAGCATCAATAGATGTATTTGTATAAATGGGTGTTTCCTACAGTCGTGATTATCCCCGAAGCTTTCTCGTTGTGCAATTAGATTAGTTCTCCTGCAAGGAAAGGTCCTTTCAATATGAAAATGAGGACATTCCTACTTCTAGCCACTTCTGAAAAAGTTTTGCCGCATTTGCATTGATGAGCATGTGGTCACTGCACCAATCCTCAGAAACTAGGGTGGAGTTTCTACTTCATATTTCTTCCTGCAGAAGAAATCTAACTACTTTTATGACAGGTTTGGCCCTTGCAAAACAGTTGTAGCTTTGGATTTCCTAACACTTGCATGCCCTCCCCAACACATTCTGCAATACTACTCTCTCCACTTTGCCTTTACATCAACCCCTCCCTCTGCACAATCCTCCTATGTTAAATGGTTCTTCTGGCAAAAGTCCAAAGCAGCTTGCAAACATAAGTGGTTGACTCACAGGGGTTGGCGATTCATTCATGTGTGTGCTAAGCTCCCAATGCACTGATCCTGAAAACCAAACATGAGGACAAAATCATTTTCCTTCAGTTTTCTTCAAAAGCCTTGATGCTCAGAAAATACTGGACTTTCAAATATAACAACCTGTGTTCCGAAGGATGATTGAACATTTACCACCCTTAAGTTCAGAGGGCACATCACATAATAAATGAACCATTCACATGACACATAGAATGGATTTGATCCACTGATACTGTGAATGCTTGGCGTAATTTAATTTAGGGTTCAGATTCAGGTTTAGAGGATTTTAAATTTTGATCTTCCAAATACAAAGCTGATGTGAATGTTAAGGCTTTGATTCATAATTCCACTATTGGTCATTATGATTATCTGCTGATATTTGCCTTGCCACAGAAATAAATACATAAGTATAAGAATAATTAGCAATGAAAATGGATCAATTGTTAGGGCAGCAGTACAATAATTTGTGAGTTTGGGGTAGAACCACTATTTAACTAATCTACTGGGATTATTAAATGACTCATTACTCAATCTAGCTGCCTCTTCTTCCTTGAATGTTATATTTATACGGCTTCAGGAACATACCCTCCACACAGGTGGTATCGTAGAAAGTGAAGATGGTTATCCAAAATTATAGCAGGATGATCTTCAACTGGGCAAGTAGGCTGAGGAATGGCTAATGGAGTTTAATGCAGATAAGTGTGAGGTAGAGTACATGCCTCAATCAGCATTAATGGTACCTAAGAGGAAATGGTTGAGAGCTTCAAGCTGGTTGGCATTAATATTACCGACGATCTCTTATAGTCCGACAATGATAGATATGAAGGTACACCAATGTCTCTACTTTCTGAGGAAATTTGGCATGTCTCCAATGACTCTTACAAACCTCTACAGATGCGCCATGAAAAGCATATGTCAGCTTGCATCGCAGCTTGGGTTGGGAACAGCTTTGCCCAAAACCACAAGGAATTGCAGAGATTTGTAGATATAGCCCAGTCCATCACACATACTAGGCATCCCACCATTGGCTCTACCTACACTTCGTGCTGCCTCAGAAAAGCAGCCGACATGATCAAAAACATCCCACATTCCTCCTTCATGCTCCCATCAGACAGAAAGTACAGAGGCATGAATGCCAGACTCAGGAACGGCTTCTCCCCCTCTGTTATCAGGCTTCTCAACAGTCCTCCCACTAGCTAGGACAATGTCCAATGCACGTCTGCCCCATTGTAGTCATTGGACCTTGTCTATGGAACTGATGTGCTACAATGCTGAGAATTATAATCTGCACTCTATAATCTTTTCTTTGGTCTATCTATTACACTTGAGTTTGACTTGATCGTATTTATATATAATATTATCTGATCTATTTGGATAGCATGCAAAGTGAAGCTTTCCACTGTACCTGGGTACACATGACAATAGTAAACCTAAACCAAAAGATAGGGTTACAAAGAATGTTTGTGGTACATTGGCCTTCATCGGTTAAGGTTTCGAGTATAGAAAAAAAAGACACAAAATGTTGGAGTAACAGTGCATCAGGCAGCATCTCACACAGTTCCTTGTATTTCCTATTGAGTATAGAAGTTGGTACGTCATATTACAGTTGTACAAGTTGTTGGTGAGGCTGCATTTGTTCTGTGTTATAGTCACCCTGCTATAGGAAGGATGTCATTAAGTTGGAAAGAGTGCAGAGAAGATTTATGCTGATGTTGCAAAGACTCGAGAGCCTGAGCTCTCGGTAAAGGATGGGGAGCCTGGGATTTTTAATCCTTGGAGAGAAGGAGGCTGAGGGGTGATCTTAAAGAGATGTGTAAATTTATGAGGGGAATAGATAGGGTGAATGCACAGAGTATTTTAACTAGGGTAGGAGAATCAAGAACCAGAGGACATAGTTTTAAGATGAGAGGGGTAAGATTCAATAGGAACCTGAGGGGCAACATTTTCACTCAGAGGGTGGTGAGTATATGAAATGAGTTGGCAGAGGAGGTAGTTGAGGTAGGTAATATAACAGCATTTAAAAGATACTTGTACAGGTATATGGACAGAAAAGATTTAGATGGAAATGGGTTAAACAGAGCCAAATTTTACTAGCTTATTTGGGGCTTTTTGATTGGCATGAAAGAGCTGAGCCAAAAGGCCTGTTTCCATGCTGTTCAGCCATGCTATATGCTTCAATGACATTAGGAGATCTATTTCTTGTGGTTTGCCACCATGAAATGCAAGTTGATTCTTGATTACTATAGGTGTCAGAGGTTATGGGCAGAAGGCAGGAGAATGGGGTTAGGAGGGAGAGATAGATCAGCCACTTGATGGGCTAAATGGCCTAATTCTACTCCTATTCCTAATGACCATACAATCTTATGAGTTCCTTTGTTCCAAACCAAGGTCCTCTCACCCACAGATACATATTATTGATAGAAATTATTGTATGAAAGATCTAAGAAATATTTGCAATAAATTATTGCCCAGTAATGTAGGATGCATGGGGCAATAAGATTCTGCTGATGTAGAGAAGGTTAGACGGGGCAGGAACTACAACCTTCTCTAAGTCAAATCAAATTGAAATAACCTGTTTCAGTAATGATTTATCACAGTTTGGAAACTGGCCTTTTTTTTATCAATAGTTTCCTTCAATTTGTACTTTAACTATTGGCTTGGATTAAATGTCCACAATGGTACAACTAGATTGACTGCTCTCATTTTTATATTTTAGACTTCTCTTCTGCTCCTTCCTTAATTTCCTTACCTCATTCCATATTTGCATGTGTTTCCTTTTATTGTTACCCTTCTTACTGATAGACAATGGAACTTGGCATATATTTTTGACAATGAGATATATTTATATTTCTTTTTTTTAAATCATAAGGTCATAAAGCATAGGAGCAGAATTAGGCCATTCAGCCCAAAGAGTCTGCTCTGCCATTCGATCATGGCTGATTTATTTTCCCCTCTCAACCTCATTCTCCTGCCTTCTCCCATAACCTTTGACACCATTACTAATCAAGAACCTATCAGTTTCCACCTTAAAAATACTGAATAACTTAGCCCACACAGCTGTCTGTGGCAATGAATTCCACAGATTCACCATCCTCTGGCTGAAGAAATTCCTCATCTCCTTTCTGAAAGTACCTCCTTTTATTCTGAGTGTGCACCTTGGGTCCTAGACTCTCCCACTACTACAAACATCCTCTCCACATCCACACAATCAAGGTCCTCCATTATTTGATAAGTTTCAGTGAGATCCCTCCTCATCCATTTCAACACCTGTGGGTGCAGGCTCAGAGCCATCAAATGCTCCACATATGTTAGCTCAATCATCCCTGGGATCATTCTTGTAAACCTCCTCTGGACCCTCTCCAACGCCAGCACATCCTTCCTCAGATATGAAGGCCCATAAATGCTCAGAATACTCCAAATGTGGTTTGACCAGTGCCTTATAAAGCCTCAGCATCGCATCCTTACTTTTATTTTAAGTCCCTTTTAGATAACCATCTATTGTTTGAACCACATCATTCTTTTTTATTACTTTATTTTGTTGAACATACTCAGTTTTAATGCCTGTCCTGCCCTCGTGCCTAGTTCTTACAGTAATGTTTTCAGTTTCTGTATTATTAATAAACTCTGTGTTATTATGCTGAACCATCCTGAGGCATCTCCATATTTTTAATTCATCTCTTGGATATTTTTCATTTCTCATGGCTGGTAGATTATAATGAAACTGCCTCAAGAAGGCATCATGCACAACGTTTAAAAATCTATTCTTTGTAGATTGCCATGAAGAGATTTTCTGCTTGAGTTTCAACTATGTAAGGGAGACTGGATCTCAACCTGAATCTGGTATTAATGAGGAATCAATTTGTTTTTATAAAATAGGTTTAATCTGGTAAGCATTCCGGGTGCTTAATTGACATGGTACCAATAACATGGACCAGCAGGAGGTGAGTGCCACAGGAGGATAACACCAGGGGTGGTTCCTGACAAAGATAGGTCTGAAATGGATTGGGGTGAATTCCAAAGAAAGGAAACTCTCTGTTGGGAAAGTGTTGGGTTTCTTTGCAAATTCTGGAGAAACATGTTTGCTCTTCCTTAAGTCGTAGGGCACCTTGATCCCTTATTCCCTTACCGTTGAATTGTGAAACGTTATTCCCTTATACATTGTAAATGGATCAATTGTGGTCATATATTGTCTTTCCGCTGACTGGTTAGCACGCAACAAAAGCTTTTCACTGTATCTCAGTACACGTGACAATAAACTAAACAGAACAGAACTGATCGGTGTCTATTTCTTCTTGGTGTATGTTGTAGCTGGTGCAGATTATACCTTGTCTTAACAACCATAGCAAAAACCATCTTTGGTCTTCATCAACAAGAATGGCAAAGGTGATGAGGTGAAATTGGATTTAATTTTGGACACAGAGGGAACAAACCTTCCAGATCTGAACAACATTGCAATGCTATATTGCCCTAAAGCATTGGTTCCGGAGATCAGCAACATGTGGCTTCACAACCACCACCATCACTAACTTTTCCCCACCTCAACAACCACGAGCCCTCCCACCACTCCTGCTGAGGAAGATCACCTTCCATGATGATCTCAGCTGCACATTTAGGACAATGTGGCTTTGGCTCATTTGAATCTATTTTCACATTTCTTCTCCTCCTTTCCAATGTTCATCTTGAGATACTGGAGTTTGAAAACACATCATGCAAGGCCAAGTCACCCCGTCCCCCACCCCCACTGCTGACATGATCCATTGACCACCAGATAACATTAATGAGCAGGCTGGCTTCAAAAGCCATCAATAGTTTGGCTGATATTTCTCTGTGGAGTTTGCATGTTCTCCCTGTGACTGTGTGGGTTTCCTCTGGGTGCTCCCACATGCCAAAGAAGTGCAAGTTTGTAGATCAATTGGACTCTGTAAAATTGCCCCTTGTATGTAGGGATTAAATGAGAAAGTGGGATAACATAGAACAAAAGTGGACGGGTGATCGATGGTCAGTGTGGACTCAATGGGCCAAGGAGCATGCTGTATCTTTGAGAAATTAACTTCAGAACCAAGTAACATCAAATTGCCAGCATTTTAACTTCCCATTGCTCTGTTCCTGTTAAGGGTGGCATTTATATCAGATGTTATCCATTCCGTTACATGATTGCTGACAATATATACTTAACGTAGGAACATACATCTCACAATGTCCAGATAACTATCCTTTCCCTCTTATTTTATGTGCACACTAATACTCAATTCATTTATTTCCCCAACTAAGAAATTAAATATTCTTCTTCTATTCTCTTTCTTCCTTCCACGTGCTTTTTTTGTTCTAAATTTACATTGCCTATTCCTATCATTCTGTTTATTTCCCCCCATCTTGTTCATTGACATGGTTTGCCACTTCCCCAATTAAGCATTTGCATTTCTGTTCAGATAGAATTATTTCCCCTTTCGAAATAATTTCCATCTTCATTGGAACTGATGCCAGTTTTCAGTACAATAGAATTTCTCTCCCCAACATCCCCTTGACTCATGGATTCAGCTCCTTAATTTGCTGATATTTTTTTATGTCTATGCATGGCTTGGGAGGAATCGCGGGATAACCATCCTTGAAAACCTTTTCCTGTGTCTGTTTCTAGATCGCTTAGACCCATGTTGCAGCATTTCTAAGCCTTTCCTGTCCCAAATCTTTAATATCCAGATTGACCTCCGCATCATAATACCCTCCTTTGCATTGTTCTTCTAATGAGGATATAATGGGGAACCTGGACTTCCAGTTTGGATTTCAAAAGGAAGTTAGTGCTTCTCACTTATTAGAAAAGACTATTTGTTCTGGATTTTTCTTCCCTCAGCTCTCTGTCCTTTACCAGAGTGACACATTCTTAAAAATATCTTATTTGATAGATTGCACTGATTATAACTTTTGTCTTAAGGACTGATATGTGTAGCTCAATAATGCCCTTAGGAAATACTTCCACAGACGCGCAGCAGTTAGCATTTGCTGCTTGCAATTCCCACATCCTGCAGGAATTCAACTTTATTGAACCTTCCTATTTCATGCCAATTTTAGCATGAGTATTGTTTAATTTATAGGCGTCAATATTCCAATATTAATGAACTCTTCCAGGTCCCATTGATTGCAAGTGTATCTAAATCTCTGTTGAGCTGCACTAATACCAGTGTTCAGCAATGTCCTCCAAACAATATTGTTTTTTATACTTTAAATAAATTAATTCACAGAATAGTTTCAGATGTCCCATCAGCCCAACTGCACAGTAGATGAATTAGGATGTTGGTAGTGGCTAATGGTTGTCTGCCACTTGTTAATTGTTAATGCGCCAACAATCACAAGCACTTACAATTGGAGTTTAATGAAAAAGGTGGAAACAGGCACACACACGCGCATGCACACACACACACACACGCACACACACACACACACACACACACACACACACACACACACACACACACACACACACACACACACACACACACACACACACACATGCGCGCACACGCGCACACACACACAGTAATTGCATTTACCTCTTACTTAACATCTTGTGTAGATTTTATCTCTATTTTGGTATGAAGGTCAGGCAAGGTTTTGCTATCATTTTTCATAATTGCTCATGTAAGTGCCCTGGGAAAATAATATTTAAAAAGCAAAAATCTACAGATTAGAAAATCTGAAATACAAACAGAAAATACTGTAAACATCACGGTCAGCCAAGAGAGAAAGGAACATGCTGAGTTACTCCAGTATTTTGTGTATTTCCTTAAATGTTAACTCCTTTACAGATGCTGCTTCACCTACTAATGGGCCTGTCCCACTTAGGCAATTTTTCAGTGGACTGCCAGCGACTGTCAAGTTGCCAGCAGTGGCCTGAAAAATCGGCAACTGGAACGGCGACTGTAAGAGTGGAACACACACACACACACAAAAAAAAAACCACATCGCTTCCTTCAGGCAGGCGGGGGACAGGGCAAGTGGAATGGAGCGCTGCCTGAGTGAAATTCACACGATGCAAATCCAAGGTGAAACAGACACACACTGTGATGAACAGGAAGGCTGTCTCTGTAAAAAGACAGCTAAAACACAGTGTCTGGTAAGTTTTTAAAGGGGGGGGAGAGGGGGGAGAAGGGGGGAAAAGGAGTGGAGACAACGTTTAAGAAGCCAGAGATACACGGCAGTCATAGAAACATAGAACATAGAAAATAGGTGCAGGAGGAGGCCATTCAGCCCTTCGAGCCATTCATTGTGATCATGGCTGATCGCCCCCTATCAATAACGCGTGCCTGCCTTCTCCCCATATCCCTTGACTCCACTAGCCCCTAGAGCTCTATCTAACTCTCTCTTAAATCCATCCAGTGATTTGGCCTCCAATGCCCTCTGTGGCAGGGAATTCCATAAATACACAACTCTGTGGGAGAAAAAGTTTTTTCTCACCTCAGTCTTAAATGACCTCCCCTTTATTCTAAGACTGTGGCCCTTGGTTCTGGACTCGTCCACAATTGGGAACATTTTTCCTGCATCCAGTCCTTTTATAATTTTATATGTTTCTATAAGAACCCCCTCATCCTTCTAAACTCCAGTGAATACAAGCCTAGTCTTTTCAATCTTTCCTCATATGACAGTCCCGCCATCCCAGGTATCAATCTCGTGAACCTACGCTGCACTGCCTCAATCACAAGGATGTCCTTCCTCAAATTAGGAGACCAAAACTGTACACAATACTCCAGATGTGGTCTCACCAGAGCCCTACACAACTGCAGAAGAACCTCTTTACTCCTATACTGAAATCCTCTTGTTATGAAGGCCAACATTCCATTAGCTTTCTTCAACTTTCAGTGACCGGTGTACAAGGACACCCAGGTCTCGCTGCACCTCCCCCTTACCTAACCTAACCCCATTGAGATAATAATCTGCCCCCTTGTATTCGCCGCCAAAGTGGATAACCTCACATTTATCTATATTATACTGCATCTGCCACGCATCTGCCCACTCACTCAACCTGTCCAGGTCACCCTGCAACCTCCTAACATCCTCTTCACAGTTCACACTGCTACCCAGCTTTGTGTCATCCGCAAACTTGCTAGTGTTGCTCCTAATTCCCTCGTCCAAATCAGTAATATATATGGCAAACTGTTGCGGCCCCAACACCGAGCCTTGCGGCACTCCACTCGCCACTGCCTGCCATTCTGAAAAGGACCCGTTCACTCCTACTCTTTGCTTCCGGTCTGCCAACCAATTTTTTATCCATGTCAACACCCTACCCCCAATGCCATGTGCTCTAATTTTAGTCACCAGTCTCCCGTGCGGGACCTTATCAAAGGCTTTCTGAAAGTCTAGATACACTACATCCACTGGCACCCCTTCATCCACAGAATTTCTCCTCATTGGCTCCAAATCAACACTCACTAAAATTAACAACCCCACTCTCACTATCGACGGCACCACTGTCTCCCCATCTCCTCAGGCACGCAACCTTGGCATGATCCTTGACTCAACCCTCTCCCTTGAGCCTCACATCCGCCATGTTGTCAAAACATCATTTTTTCACCTCCGCAACATTGCAAAAATCAGATCGTCTCTCACACCCCCCGCTGCTGAAAGACTCATCCATGCCTTCATCTCCTCCCGACTGGACTACTGTAACTCTCTTCGTTTCGGAATCAATTCCAGCAGCATCAAACGACTCCAACTGGTCCAAAATGCAGCCGCTCGACTCATTACCCACACCAAATCCTGGCACCACATCACCCCAGTTCTCAAAGAACTTCACTGGCTTCCCATTTCCCACCGGATCACCTACAAAATCCTGGTCCTCACCTACAAAGCCCTCAACAACCTGCCCCCCCCCCCCTTATCTCATTGACCTCCTCTCCCCCTACCAACCCTCACGGTCCCTCAGATCCACATCAGCTGGTCTCCTCTCCACTCCGAAATCAAACCTCTGCACTTTTGGAGGCAGAGCCTTCTCCAGGGCAGCTCCCAGGCTCTGGAATTCCCTCCCACAACCGGTCCGAAATTCTGAGTCCCTCACCATCCTCCAGTCCCGCCTCAAGACCCATCTCTTCACCTCTGCATACCCTTAGTCCCATGTTCCCCTCCCCTCTGTCTTACTGCTCTATTTTGTTTTGTTTATTCCTGACTCTCAATTGTAAAGCGACTTTGAGTCCTGAAAAGCGCTATATAAATAAAATCTATTATTATTATTATTATTATTATTTTACTTGTCACATTCTCAAAAAATTCCAGAAGATTAGTCAAGCATGATTTCCCTTTCATAAATCCATGTTGACTTGGACTAATCCTTTTGCTACTATCCAAATGCCCCATTATTACATCTTTAATAATTGACGCCAGCATCTTCCCCACCACCGAAGTCAGGCTAACTGGTCTATAATTCCCTGTTTTCTCTCTCGCTCTTTTCTTGAAAAGTGGGATAACATTAGCTATCCTCCAATCCACAGGAACTGATCCAGAATCTATTGAACATTGGAAAATGATTACCAATGCGTCCACTATTTCGAGAGCCACCTCCCTGAGGACCCTGGGATGCAGACCATCAGGTCCAGGGGATTTAACATCCTTCAGTCCCATTAGCCTACCCAATACTATTTCTCGCCTAATGAAAATGTCTTTCAGTTCCTCTACCCGCTTAGATCATCTGTCCTCCAGTACATCTGGGAGAATGTTTGTGTCTTCCTTAGTGAAGACAGATCCAAAGTACCTAGTCAACTCTTCTGCCATTTCCTTGATGCCCATAATAATTTCACCCGTGTCTGCCTTCAAGGGACCCACATTTGACTTTGCTACTCTTTTTCCCTTAACATATCAAAATAAGCTTTTACTGTCCTTCTTTATATTCATGGCCAGCTTCCCCTCGTACTACATCTTTTCAGCCCGTATTGCCCGTTTTGTTTCCTTCTGTTGTCCTATGAAAGTTTCCCAATCCTCTGGCTTCCGGCTACTCTTTGCTGTGTTATACATCTTTTCTTTTAGTTTTATTCTATCCCTAACTTCTCTTGTCAGCCACGGTTGCCTCCTACTCCCCTTAGAATCTTTCTTCCTTTTTGGAATGAAATGATCCTGCGTCTCCCGGATTATGCCCAGAAATTCCTGCCATTGCTGTTCCACCGTCATTCCTGCTAGGATCCCTTTCCAGTCTACTTTGGCCAGCTCCCCTCTCATGCCTTCATAGTCCCCTTTGTTCAACTGCATCACTGCCACTTCCGATTTAACGTTCTCCTTCTCAAATTGCAGATTAAAACTAATCATATTATGATCACTACCTCCAAATGGTTACTTTACTTCGAGTTCTCTTATCATATTTGGTTCATTGGACAATACTAAATCCAGAATTGCCTTTTCTCTGGTCGGCTCCATTACAAGCTGCTCTAAGAATCCATCTCGGAGGCATTCTACAAACTCCCTTTCTTGGGGTCCTGAACCAACCTGATTTTCCCAGTCTACCTGCATATTGAAATCCCCCATCACCACAGTGGCATTGCCTTTGTTACATGCCAGTTTTAACTCCTGCTGCAACTTACACCCTACATCCGGGCTACTATTTGGGGCTGTAAATAACACCAATTAGTGTCTTCTTGCCTTTGCAATTCCTCAACTCAAACCACAGTGACTCTACCTCGTCAGTCCCTATGTCTTCCCTCGCAAGGGACTGAATTCCATCCCTCACCAGCAGAGCTACCCCCTCCTCCTCTGCCCACCTGCCTGTCCTTTCTATGGGATGTATAACCCTGAATATTAAGTTCCCAGTCCCGATCCTCCTGCAGCCACGTCTCAGTAATCCCCACAATGTCATATCTACCAACCTCTAACTGAGCCTCAAGCTAAACTACTTTACTTCTTATACTTCGCACATTCATATACAATACTTTTAATTCCTTACGCATCTCACCTTTCACATCAATCCCTATTACACTTGGCCATACTCTCCTATCCCTTTGTGAGCTTCCTTTCCCGTTAATCCCGTTAGTCGGTTATCCTTGGGTCTGAAAACTACTGCTTACCCTTTTTTTCCCCAATGAGCCAATGAAATTCACCGGTCAGCACCGTTTACAACCTACAAGAATCTCCGAGAACCTTCGACCTCCTGGCAACCCATTAGGATGACCCACTTACGGCATGAGAATTCTTGCTACTCTCCATGGCGGCTTCATTGTAGTCGCCGCAAATTTTTCAACATGTTGAAAAATTCACGGCGACCATAATGAGGCCGCGACCAGTTCCCAGAATGCAGGAACTCCTCACAACCATGAAAGCAACTCCCCGGCAACCACCCGCGAACATGTGGCAACCATGTGGCGACTGCATAATCTCCTGCAGTCCCTTAAATAGTCACCTGAGTGGGACAGGCCCATAAGGATTTCTAGTAATTTCTAGTTTTACTTAATATTTAAAAAATTCAGTTCAATTTTCATGGATAATCAGATTTGCTCTCTGGGGTTACATGGAATCTCAACAGTTTATAAATCCACTGAAAATAAACATAAGGATGCAGTGGGTTTCACTGCAACCTATCCCGTGTCCACCCCCATTCTTTGTGATCATCAATTAATTAAAAAAGAATATTTATTTAGGTAAGAGCAGTGCTTTTTTGTGATGGTATACAACAACATCTTAAGGGTTTGGACAGGCTAGATGCAGGAAGATTGTTCCCGATGTTGGGGAAGTCCAGAACAAGGGGTCACAGTTTAAGGATAAAGGGGAAATCTTTTAGGACTGAGATGAGAAAAACATTTTTTACACAGAGAGTGGTGAATCTCTGGAATTCTCTGCCACAGAATGTAGTTGAGGCCAGTTCATTGGCTATATTTAAGAGGGAGTTAGATGTGGCCCTTGTGGCTAAAGGGATCAGGGGGTATGGAACAAAAGCAGGTACAGGATACTGAGTTGGATGATCAGCCATGATCATATTGAATGGCGGTGATATGTTTCTATCATGTACCAAGGTGTACCGTCAACTCTAAAAAGCCAAACACCATTATTTAATTTTCCGACCACGTGACACATATGGTTATTAAAGTCCTGTACTGGCACCAATTTATCCACAAAAATGCACTGGGAATCAGCATATACCAAGCTATATAAAGATGATATCATGTAGAAACTTTGTGTTTCAGTGTAAATTGAATTAAAAGTTTAATATTCTCATATATTCATTTACACTTTGCAGGAAAACATTTGATCTTGGAAAGGTTGCTCTGAATATAATGTATATCTCATTATGAAATTGCTTTCTTTGATTAAATTCCTCACTTTCTTTTGAATACGCTTACTATATGATTTATGCTTTTAAAACAAACCCTCAGAGTGGCCAGATGTTTGGAATAGTTACCCCACAACATTTAAAGATTGTGCTTTTGTGTTTAGAACCACTTTTATAAGAGAGAAGAGCATGGCTCCTCTATACCTAGACTTTCAGTGTATGATATAGGAATATAGGAATATATACTGAGTGGGTAAGCTTCTTAATTCAGTCCTCACCTACAGGAAGTCTCACACAACATTAGTCATCCACATCTGCTCAAAGTTCTCCTTTCTCGGGCTGTGCAATTATCTTTACATTGGGCAGCTTTGTTCGATTTCAATCCTGGCAACAGTAGTACGGAATGAAATTTTATTACACTTCATGCATCTATTTTTACAGCATTTTGGGAGGCTAACAAACAAATTAGGAACATAGAGAAGCTTTTTCTACGAAGAACAGTCTTGGATGAGAATATGACTTCACCTGTGTGACACGGGTTCCCAGTCAATGTACAGATTTGAGATGAAAGCCTCCTCTCTTTCCAGACCATTCATAAGGATTCTGAATGAAATAAGATTGGACAGATCCAACTCGCTTCCTCATGGCTAAAAGTCGGGTACTGAAATTTCGCCATGATTTTGCCCTGTCTCCGCTCACAGTGCATTCTCAATTAGAAAGGCTTTCCGAGTTATGAAACATCAGGTCTCCCTCACAGCTGCTTCAGGTCATTTTATGATAATTATTTTTCCTCTGAACTCCTGTCTACTTTTGTTTTGTTCTGGTGGCATCAGGGCAAGAAGCCATGCCTCACTTATAGGTTAATGTTGGATGCAAATGGGGCCAGTGGGATATGATCTGTCACTCACCGGCATTCCAGCTGCTCCTGTCTTCCTTGCTTCAAGCAGACATCAGCGAGGCACTGCCGGAGAGGTCAGTCAACAAGCATTTTAGATCACCTCAGAAAATTCAAAGCAGCTTCTCCGAAATTGGATTTCTGTGAAAGAGGTCAATTTGCAGCCGTTCAGATCTCAATAGCTGATCCTACTGCCTTTCGACTTAACATCCGTTGCTAGTGCCACATGCCATGCCCGCTGAGTGGATGACTAGGATGTACCCGTTATCAAAATGAGTTCATTTCTATGATGTTGAAACAGCAAGGGTGTTTGTACACGTGGAATTATAACATATCAATATAAAGGGTGGATTGAACCGTGCCTTCCGTCCCACCCAACTACAACAGCATATCAGGGAGACCGACACTGAGCTATAAGTTGGGATCAAGATAAGATTCAAATGAATGGGCAGGTCCTATCCCATTATTGTTTGAATGGTGTAGTGGAGCTTCAATAGCTTGTAGGCCACTGCTTTATTTTCCTTAAAAGACACACGTACTGCTTAAATTGGAGAAAGGGCTTGGCAGTATTTTGTGTTGCTAATTGCAGAAACAGCAAAGGAATGAGCTTTACTTGTGCACTCCACGATACTTGTACTGGTAATCACCAGAAATTTGCTGTTGCTGCTGTAATTGTTAGAATGCATGGATAGACTCTCCACAAATAACATGAAAGCCACACAATGCTGTGAAGCAAAATTAATGTCATGCCAATAACCAAAGTGTTTTGGAAATTTTTACTTTGATGGTTGCAAAAAAATAAATAAGAACACTGATCTCCCCAGATGTTCAACAGGCATTTATCTACCATTTGCACCAGTTTGCCGTCATTCCAGAATGAACTGCAGGATTAGTGCAAAAGTCCTTCAGCAGAACATGGTTAATGATGCCTAACACCAGCCTGTGCCAGTTTTGCAGATGTTATGTGCTAAAACACTGTGGGTTGCCTTTATTTTTGATTGGCTCCACTTGTAGATTTTTTGAATATGTAAGAAATCAATTTTGTGTCAAAGCTGTCTTACACTACCAAGTGATATGCTGCAGAGTAGAAAGAAAAAGCAGAGCGCATAAATTTTGACTTTATGTAATGCCTAGGTTGAATCACATTAAGTCATAACTTCTAAGTATGTGCAGTGAACAGCACGTTGACTGGTTACAGCACAAATATATTATTACAGTTTAATCATATCCCCCCAAAAAACATTGAAGAAAGTTTCCTTTGATGTTAAAAATTAGATGCATACTTCTATTGAAAAATCCTCCTGATTTCACCTCAGGCCGTCTCACAAAAAGGCTTTCAATCAAGTCAAGGTACCTTCAATCATATATGAAAGCATGGTCAGAATACGGGAGCTGGCTTTATATAAATAAATTAAAGACACTTAAGTATGATTGTTGGAAAAGCTTTGATAACGATTTCACAAAGCTGCTTAACTCATTCCATAGTAGTCCTATTTATTTTAGAAAAAAAAGAAAAAAGATTGAGAAGGATGGAGACGGGGTGAAAGAGGAAATGAGAGAAAACGAGAGAGTAAGAATGAATGAAAAAATGAGAAATAAAGTCAAATATAAGTGAATTCGTTCAATGGCAGCTACAAACATGCAGAGAAGGCAAATGGCATTGGATTAGGAGGGGGAAAAGGCAAAGGAGGAGAAATTACAAAAATGATTTCAGTTTAAAATTGTCAATTTAAAATTTTCAAGATTGAATCAATTTTTGGCAGACTGATCACTTTCTTGGCCAGGGAAGTTAGTTGGTGGTCTGTACCAATGTTGTTGAAAGAATGTTATTGTTGTAATGGAATTAATGTGCAAAAATGGGTACTTCATCAACTTTTCAGGAGAGCGAAGGAAAAAATGCTTCTTTCATGAATCCAGTTGTGGTAGTGCACATAATCTAACAATTTGTGGCCATTTGCAGGATATTTGTTGTTTATCACAAATCATTAAACGTGTTGCAGATTACCAATAATAAGGCACAGTTGCATTTTCAGCAAATATAGAATTTTTTTAGATGCAGCAAAATAATAAACAAGGCATGAAGATTCTTCATGCACTCTAATGAGAGAGGACTGACTCATTGCTTCCAAGTCATAATATGTCCTCAGGTTTATGATTCTTCTGAAGTGTGACAGAACAAATGAGGCCCCCTACTAGCATTGCAAGTTCAAAAAATTATCTGCTTTCCTCAGAATAGCAACTCCCTCCTTCAATGGCAGCACTAGCCACTGTAAATGAATAAAACAAGTAATTTGTTCCTTTCTGTACATCCGTCTCTTCCTCTTCGTATTATTTCCAGTGTTTGCATCGCTCTGTGATTATGATTATACATAATAAGTTGTTTGAAGTTTGGATGGATAATTTCTCTGGCAAATCAAGGTATTATTTAAGAATGAGTGAACAATAAGTTTTTTTTTCTCATTTGCAGCTCATTTCCTGATGTGTCCACTTTCATCTTTGTTTCGGCCTAATTACTCAAAGGAGAGGTGAAGCAGGCTCAGAGGATTTATGATGGGAGAAACAATTTGCTTGTGTGGAATAAAAATAATTGTTTTCTCTCTGGTCTATTCTTGAAATACAGGAAAAATGATAATAAAATTTAAAGGCTAGAAATATCTAATTCAATAAAGGGTTAGGTTTTGAACCTCACATAGACTGCACATGCAGACATGTATATATGTGTCTGTGTGTGACACCATGGTGTGGCTAGTTTTAGTTTAGAGATGCAGCTTGGAAAATGCCCTTTAGCCCACGAGTCCATTCCGACTATCGATCACCGGTTTATACATGTTCTAAGTTATCCCACTATCTCTCCATTCCCTACACTAGAGGCAATTTTTGATTAACAGAGGCCAATTAACCTACAAACCCACAAGTCTTTGGGATGTAGTAAGATGTTCAAGAAGGAACTGCAGATGCTGGAAAATCAAAGATAGACAAAAATACTGGAGAAACTCAGCGGGTGCAGCAGCATCTATGGAGCGAAGGAAATAGGCAACGTTTCGGGCCGAAACCCTTCTTCAGACTGATGCAGGGTGGGGGGGGCGGGAAGAAGAAAGGAAGAGGAGGAGCCAGAGGGCTGAGGGAGAGCTGAGAAGAGGAAGAGACATCAAGGGCTACTGGAAATTGGAGAAGTCAATGTTCAGGCCACTGGGGTGCAGACTGCCCAAGGCATATGAGGTACTGCTCCTCCAGGTTCCGGTGGTGCTTATCTGGCAATGGAGGAGGCCCAGGACAGAAAGGTCGGATTCAGAATGGGAGGGGGAGTTGAAGTGCTGAGCCACAGGGAGATCAGGTTGGTTAATGCGGACCGAGCGGAGGTGTTCAGCGAAACGATCGCCAAGCCTATCTCCCCATCCCCCCACTCGGAACAAGGGCAGAGTCCCCCTAGTCATCACCTTCCACCCCACTAGCTGTCACATACAACAAATAGTCCTCCGTCATTTTCGCCACCTCCAACGTGACCCCACCACTCGCCACATTTTCCCATCCCCCCCTGTCTGCTTTCCGCAAAGACCGCTCCCTCCGTAACTCCCTGGTCAATTCTTCCCTTCCCACCTGCACCACCCCCTCCCCGGGCACTTTCCCTTGCAACCGCAAGAGATGCTACACGTGTCGCTTTACCTCCCCCCTTGACTCCATTCAAGGACCCAAGCAGTCGTTCCAGGTGCGACAGAGGTTCATCTGCACCTCCTCCAACTTCATCTATTGCATCCGCTGCTCTAGAAGTCAGCTGATCTACATCGGTGAGACCAAGCGTAGGCTTGGCAATTGTTTCGCCGCATTTCGCCGCATTAACCAACCTGATCTCCCTGTGGCTCAGCACTTCAACTCCCCCTCCCATTCCGAATCTGACCTTTCTGTCCTGGGCCTCCTCCATTGCCAGAGTGAGCACCACTGGAAACTGGAGGAGCAGCACCTCATATTCCGCTTGAGCAGTCTGCATCCCAGTGGCCTGAACATTGACTTCTCCAATTTACGGTAGCCCTTGCTGTCTCCTCCCCTTCTCAGCTCTCCCTCAGCCCTCTGGCTCCTCCTCTTCCTTTCTTCTTCCCGCCCCCCACTCTGCATCAGTCTGAAGAAGGGTTTCGGCCCGAAACGTTGCCTATTTCCTTCGCTCCATAGATGCTGCCGCACCCGCTGAGTTTCTCCAGCATTTTTGTCTACCTGGGATGTAGTAAGAAACTGGAGCATTTGGAGGAAACCCACCTGGTCACAGAGAGAATGTGCAAACCCCACACATACAATGCCCATGGTCAGCGTCGAACCCGGGTCTGTGAGGTAGCTGCTCTACCAGCTGTGGCACTGCGCAGCCACTGCACAGCCCCAAACATCTTCTTGTAGTAAAGTTGACAAAGCTCTGTCGGGTTCTGGAAAAGTTGTAGACCATGCAAGGGTGCAAGGAAATCACAGAAATGACACCCAGAACTGTGCTGCATGCAGTTTTATGTCATGACACGCATGTGTTCCTCTGAGATTTGGTGCATTAGATGGAATATTGCTTTAGGGGAATGTGTTTCATTGGGGGAACATGTGAGTGGTGGAATATTGCAATGGGGAATGGGTTGCGTTGGGGGGACCAGGCCTCCCATGTGACTGGGACCCAACGGGTCCCACTTAGTCTAGTTGCTTTATAGCAATCTGCAGCTATTATCAGAAAAGGTCCTTTAAAGATTCCATGCCACTGTTTACAATGAATTGACAACCTATCTGAATTTGTCACAGCTTGTGTGCTACATTGATATAACAGGAAGGCGGCATGGTGGTGCAGCGGTAGAGTTACTGCCTTACAGCACCAGAGACCCGGGTTTGATCCTGACTGTACGTGCTGTCTATACGGAGTTTTTATGTTCTCCCTGTGACCGTGTGGGTTTTCTCCAGGTCCTGAGACATATAGGTTTGTAGGTTAATTGGCTTCGGTAAGATTGTAATATGTCCGTAGTGTGTATGATAGCGCCAGTGTGCGGGCTGGACACTGGTCAGTGCAGACTCGGTTGGCTGAAGGGTCTGTTTCTGCGCTGTATCTTTAAAGTCTAAAGTCTAAAGAAGGGAATGGAGAAGAAAGCTATCCTCTTGTTTCCTCGTGACAGTAAACCTTGATGTACAATGAAAGGAAATAGAAATTCTTCATCTGAACTTCAATCCGGTTTAAATATTGCATTTATTGAAAATATTATACTGCATCGTCTAGTTGGGCTAAATAGTCTGCTTGTGCATTCTAAATATATGTAATAGATAACATTAAAGATTGGTCCATATTATAGAACATAATCCAATGATTCCTGACCAGGAGGCATTTGGAAATCGAGGCCAGAAAGTATGATGATTTAACAGGTCTGCCTGTCCTGCAGCATTCTGATCTTGAAATTACCCACTCTGCTTTGAATACATTTATCCTGGAATGACCCATATTTGCTGAAGAATTGATGAGTTCAACATGTGTGGAATCGACTCAACACAGACGAAGAAACACCACAAAATACGCCGAAAAATCTCAGTGAAACAATGATGACCTCCTTGATTGTTGAGTGTAGTGTCAATTGATTAACATAAGGACACCTGACCAATATGCTGTCATCATAGACTCACTATCAAAAACTGGAACAACTATTGGCACAGAGGTTCAGCACTTTGATCATTCCACTGCTACTGACAAAAACAATTGTAATTATTGACATACTTCATCAGTCCACCTGCAATGAATCTCCACAATCTGGTTACACAACATGAAGGGCATGTAATTTTATCTGGCAGCCAAGGCCAGAAAATAAAATCAAGCATATCCAAACACAAGGAATAATTCCTTATTGTTTGTCTTTTTACAGCAGCTCTACAGTACTTGAATACAGCCCCTGGCCATTTATTACCATTCCAAACAGTCTCTTGCTATAGGATCTTGCTTTGTGTTTCAACCAGCTTGGATCAAATTCATTCTTTGAAGGATTTGCTTTGCTTTTTGGAGTGGAAAATTGAATCTGCAATATAGTTTGCTGCATCGTACTATGATTGCACAACTCATATGACCATTTATGAGTTACAATGACCAACAGTCGGAACAACTAACTTGATGAACCAACAAGAAAGTGAAAATAAAATTTAGAACAAACCAAAATGAGAATTGAACAAGTAGGAATATGGTCTTTTGCCAAAAAATGGAATTTGATGCATTGCAACAAGGACAAACTGAATAATTTATATCTCCTTTCTAACCTGAGATTCTGTTACAACATTATCTATTTAATATAATGTCTCTGCCTGAGTTTATTGATTAGGAGTTAATCTTGCCTGCTTTGAGATCAGTTTGTGGATAATACAATACCTCTGTCTAAATAAACACATAAGTCATACAATATTCAAGATGGAAACACAAAATGTTATTACATTTAAAGTGGGTTATTAAGGGCCTGTCCCACTTGGGCATCATTTGCGCGTCATTTACGTGACAGGCTGGTAGTGACTGATGTACGACAGTCGCTCGAAAATCATCTAGCAGTACGACAGTCGAGCGCCAAGTGCTCTTGAGGGCCCGGCTTCTTTTGGGAGTCATTTATGATGTCGTTCGTACTTAGTCCGATCTCTGTGGCATAGATTTTCCCAGTTAAAATCAAAGATACTATGGTGAAAAAATTTCAAAACTATGCACGCTTTAGTCACGTGGTGCGGCGCTCAAATGACGCGCATATGGTGCGCGACGGCGTACGGGTGGCGCATGGTTATGGACATTGACGCACGGTGACACATAATAAATTAGCATAGGCAATGTTCGTGCGTCACCGTGCATAACCATGCGTCACCACGTGCTACACGTATGCCGTAAGTACGTCAGCGTACGCCATCAGTACATCAGCGTGCGCAAGGGATATGTCACGCAGGTGGCGTGCGAGGATTTTGAGCACTGCAAAATCCTGGGGCGCCGCATGTTACCGCGCGTCACTGCATACATCATCACGCCTCAACACGCGCCATGCGCGCGTCACGATGCGCCAACCAATTTTTTGGATGTCGCGTAAATGACATGCAAATGACACCCAAGTGGGACAGGCCCTTTAGAGACATAAATCTATGGAATCGAGAAATATGCCATGACATTCTTAATCTGTGCATCATCCCATTCATCTTTAATTATATCGATAATGATTACCCCATTTATAAAGTGATGTGACAATAACAATATTGCAAAAATAGCTTGATGAGCATGTCTGAATCATGATAGTTTACAACTTCTTGTAACTAATTATATGAGTTGTGTACACTTTAAAATATATTTGACATTGATCATATTTGAATAACAGCAACAGTAATGTGTAATCTGTTGATGAGATTATGATAAATTTTTGGTCACAGCCACATTATATCCTTGACACCGAGGTGGCCTCATGCTAACTTAAATTTTACTTCGGAGTCACGTGAGTGACTACGTGAAGAAGACCCGTCAGGGCGCATGCGCGTCATTACGTCTGACGCATTGGCGCACGGACAGCGGGAGAACAGAGCTCTTCCTGTGGTGAGTAGTTTAAAACTCCAGCAAAGTTCGAAAAACTTTGGTGGAGTAAGGAGAATTGTTTTGTTTGTAGGTGCTTTAAAGGCCTGTCTCACGAGTCTGCGGTCTATGGCGGCGAAACGGGAGGAATCTGCCGCCATAGACTGCGCACTCGTGAGAAAGTACAATTCCCGGGCCGTGCGGCGGTGTTCCCAACACCGCGCGGTGCTAAAATAAAATGGACAATGTTCAAAACTAAATACTCACCGCACAACCTCCACCAGTGATGCACAAGTGCGGCACGGCCGCTCGCACGGGCCGCCGCCAGTATGGCTCGAGCGCCGTGCGTCAAACCTCCACTGCCACAGCCTCCGCCAGTGACGCACGTGCTGCCGCCAGTGAAGCACGTGTGCTGCACGGCCGCAGGCACAGCCACCGCTACAGCGCCGCGATCAGGATGGCCGCCGCCACAGCCGCCGCGGGTGAGTCACGTGTGGCGGGCCGACGTCATCGCAGTCGGCCCGCCCTTTTTTTACTTACCGCAAGCACGTGGGACCCGCCGTGTTTGAATTAACTCGGCCCCCGCGCAGCATCCGTGCGGCGCTCCGGTGGATAGGCTCAACGCTCTCACCGTTGCCGCGCGGTCCTCGCTACCTCGTTACAGGGCACCATGGGCAAGACGACCAGGGTCAGGCGAGCCACAGAGAAAGTAAAGGAGAGCCGCGAGAGTGCGGTTTCTGAGCGGCTGCCTGGCACCCCTGCACAGTCGCCGACCGGGAGCGGAGCGACGGCAGACTTGGTGCTTCAAGGCACACAGCCAACGCCAGTCGGGCGTAAGGCTAAGGCAAAGTCTGTGAGGCCCACGGACTCAGCTAAGTCGGGCCATGACGAGTCCCGTATGGGGCAGGATACCGTTTCAGAACGGTTATCCCAGATGGAGCAACTCATACAGGGGTTGCTCCAGCAACGCACACTCCAGGGGGAGGAGTCGTGTGGGCGGCAGGCTGTTGGAAAGGCCGCGCCGGCAGCACCTTGTAGAGGGCTGCTTGATGGCACCCTCATGGATGAGGTGAGTGCTGAGGGTCAGCTTAGTTCTGACCCAGACTCTGACGGAGACTTCGAACTCAGCGAAGAACGGCCGTTGCCAGAGATTCCACCTCTGGCAGCACGATTCGCTGTCCCGTCAGAGTCGGGAGAGCCTCTGGGAGAGGAGCTGGCAACCAGCATAAATTATCTAGTCTCCCATCAGCTACAGGAGCTGAGCATTGATGAGACGGTAAAGAAGCACAAAACCCCGATGAACTTTGTGCTGCTGAAGGTGCCAGCAGTGAACCGGATGATATGGGGCCAGATGGGTGTAGCCATGCGTGCCCAGGAGATGAAGCTGCAGTGGATCCTAAAACTGCTGGGTTCAGGCATCAGTGGTTTCTCCAGAATCCTGGATGGAGAGGAGATTTCCAGTTTGCAGCAAGAGGTGCTGGGGTTGCTCTGTAGCGCCCATTTTGAAATTAACTGTCTCCGAAAAAGTGCCATTCGGCCAACTATAAATCCAAAATTTGCAGCTCTCTGCCAGCCTGGGAACATACAACCGGCCAATCTACTCTTCGGAGAGGATTTCGCGAAGAGGGTTAAAGAGCTGGATGACGAGGCAAAGATGGTGGGCTTGATTAAGCAACCGGCAGCCGGAAAGTCGCAAAAAAGAAAATATCCCTACAAGTGTGGTGATTGGTCTGGACCCGGAACAAGTCGAACGACCATGCAGATGCGCAGTTGGCATTCTGCAGCAGCAGCACCAACAAATGTGGGATTTCCAGCTGGAGGCCGGGGACAAACGAATCCACCAGGTACCAATGAGGTAGGTGGGTCTGGTTCTCATGTGGACAGATTAAATGTAACACAACTAAAAGTTGGGGGGAGATTACATCTGTTCCTAGACGAATGGAAGCAAATTATCTCAGATATGTTTATACTGAGTGTTATTGAAGGGTTTCGAATAGAGTTTAATCCAAATTCTGATTTACCCATGCAGCATGTTCCAAGGAGAAATTTTCAGTTTAGTCTAACAGAACAGATGGAAGTTCAGGCGGAACTTGAAAGCTTATGTGATAAAGGTGTAATTGCAAAGTCAGTTTACCAAATCCATCAATTTGTGTTTAATACTTTTCCCAGACCAAAAAAGGATGGGGGATGCAGAATTATTCTGGATCTGACTAGTCTTAACCCTTTTGTACAGTATAGACATTTCAAGATGGAAACATTTGTGACTACTAAGCAACTCGTTTCCAGAGGATGCTATATGGCAACTATAGATCTTAAAGATGCGTATTACTCAGTGTCTGTTCATTTGCAGGATAGAAGATATTTAAAATTCACCTGGATGGAGCAATTATGGCAATACAATGCACTGCCTAATGGTTTGTCTTCAGCTCCTAGAGTATTTACAAAGTTGTTAAAACCTATTCTAGGCATGATGAGAGGCCAGGGTCATGGCTTATCACGATGATATCTTGATTGTAGGACAATCCAAGGAAACAGCTGAAGCATCAGTGGCAGTTGTTAAATCCACTTTTCAAAGATTGGGCTTCATAAACCATCCAGAGAAATCCAAATTAACAACTGTAACACCTGTAACAAAAATTGACTATTTGGGGTTCACAATTGATTCAATCAATATGATCGTGTCTCTGCCCAGGAACAAAAGGGTAGAGCTAATTGACAGCTGTATCAAGCTAATTAATGAGAGACAGCCTTCAATTAGACAGGTGGCAAGTCTGCTTGGGAAATTAGTGGCAGCATTTCCAGCAGTTCAATATGGGCCACTGCACTATCAACAGTTACAGAGGGCAAAAGAACAAGCACTAAGGACACAATTGGGTCATTATAATAGACCTATGCAGTTATCAGCAGAGGCTGTTGCTGATGTGCAATGGTGGATTCAGCATGTGTCCACTAGTTGGTCCAAAGTAGTATTGGAGCAGCCTTCCATGATTTTGGAGACAGATGTCAGTGCACTTGGGTAGGGTGCCACTGATATGAGTTCCAGCTGTGGAGGCAGATGGACTGAGCAAGAGGCATTGCTTCTGCAAACATGGGGAATTAACTATTTAGAGCTTATAGGAGTTTTTTATGGACTTAAGGCTTATTGCTCTAACAAAGGTAACCTGCATGTTCAGTGTCAAATTGACAATACTATGGCAGTCGCATATATTAATCACATGGGTGGAATCAAATCGTTATCTTGTGACAGATTGGCTAATCAAATTTGGGCCTGGTGTATTGATAGTGATATTTGGCTTTCAGCTATTTATCTGCCAGGTAGACTCAATATTGTAGCAGATGCCAGGTCACGAAAGTTCCATGATAACACAGAGTGGATGTTGAACCAGGACGTGTTCAATAATATTGTACTTACATATGGAATGCCAGATATCGATTTGTTTGCATCCAGGCTTAACCACCAGCTGCCTAAATATGTTTCATGGGAACCAGATCCAGGGGCAGTTGCAATTGATGCTTTTTCGCTAAATTGGGGTAATATGTTTTTGTATATTTTCCCACCATTCTGCCTCATAGGTCGGTGTCTGCAAAAAATCAAGCAGGATGCTGCTTCAGGGGTGTTGGTAATACCAAATTGGCCAACTCAACCATGGTTCCCTTTGATGTTACAGATAGCGATCCAACCTCCTTATGTGGTTCCAAAGAGTAGGAATTTACTGGAGCACCCGGTAACACGTGAAAGTCATCCGTTATGTGATCGTATTGATCTGTTAATTTGCAGGTTTTAAGAAGGCCTTACCTGGGGCGAGGACTTTCTGGGCAAACGGTGGACATGCTCACTGCAGCCTGGAGAAAGAGTACTCAAAAGCAGTATATTACTTATGTAAAAAAATGGGAACAATATTGTGTACAAAATAATATTGACTATACTACTGTAGTTATTGAGAATGTTTTAGAGTTCCTATCCACACTCTATTATGATGAGGGCCTCAGTTATAGTGCTATTAATACAGCTAGAAGTGCTTTGTCCTCGTATCTTTTGATGGGGTCAGGAAAAGATCGTATTGGTTCTCATCCTCTCATATCTCGATTTATGAAAGGAATTTTTTAATTCCAAACCTCCTAAACCTAGGTATATGGTGATCTGGGATGTAAGTGTGGTCCTCAAGATGCTTCGTCAGTGGGTTCCTGTCACGTCTCTGACTTTGGCAAAACTGACCATGAAGGTGGTTATGCTTATGGCATTGGTTTCAGCACAGAGAGTGCAGACTTTGCAAAAACTTCAGCTAGACAGGATGGAAGTGACTACAGAAAATGTTATGTTCTATATTTACGACCTGCTCAAACAAAGTAGGCCAGGTGTGACAGGTTTCAAAATTGTGTTTTCAGCATATCCTACAGATCCATGTTTATGTGTAAGGACACGTTTATTACATTATATTGAAGCTACAAGGGCTTTAAGAAATGTGGAAACAGGACTATTTATCAGTTACAAGAAACCACACAAGAGAGTGTCAGTACAGACTATCTCAAGGTGGTTAAAGCAAGTGTTGGTTCAGGCAGGAATTAACATTGATGTGTTTACATTTCATTCCACTAGGGCAGTAGCAACGTCGGCGGCCAGGGCGATGGACTTTCCCATCGATCATATTCTAAAAGCCGCAGGGTGGCAAAATGAAATGAAATTTGAACAATTTTACCATCGGCCGATTGCCGATGGGGGACTGTTTGCCAATTCAATATTAAGTTCTGTTTAATTCTGTTTAATTCTGTTTAATTTTGCCCCTACGATAGAGGGCTTATTGTTTGTTTGATTATTCAAATAAAACTGTTACTGTATGATATTCAGTGTCATGTTTAAAGCATTATTGATTATTACTCATCTGGAGTCAATCAATGCAGTGAGAAGCCGGGATTGGAATCTGCGGCATAAAATCACAGAGCTTTGAACTCTTCACGTAGTCACTCACGTGACTCCGAAGTAAAATAGTAAGATTAAACGAGAACTTACCAGTTTGAAGTTTGATCTTTATTTTATGAGGAGTTACGTTGGTGATTACGTGCCCGCCACGCCCAACCCACTCTCATAAAAAGGTCATATGGTAGTTCTCATGTTGCTCATCTTATTATGTTACTTCAAATATTGTGTTATCTGTGATTTCATACCGCTGCTTTGAAGATTGGCGCGCATGCGCCCTGACGGGTCTTCTTCACGTAATCACCAACGTAACTCCTCATAAAATAAAGATCAAACTTCAAACTGGTAAGTTCTCGTTTAATCTTACTATTAATAATAATAAGCAGTCACATGACAATAACATGGTTTAATTCATCAGTCAAACTTAATTGTCAGCATTGTGTTAATGTCAGCTTGGAAACATAAGCAAATAATAGTAGAAAATCCACCGTAAAGGTTATTTTTTCTCAGAATCTTTGCAAAGGGTCTGAATCAGACTTATACACTGTTGCATATATCAGTAAATCTTCCTAACATGTGACGTGCTACATCATCTGGGCTGCTTCTGATATTCACCTCACACTCCCTCTCCAAAACCCATCCTCCATGTCGGATATATCTTGCTCCACCTTTCTGCTTCTTCCTGCTGCCATAAAGGTGTGAGAAAGGTCAGTAACCATCTTACATGTGTGTCAAAAGTCCTGGATTGCAGGTATCAGTTCTCATTCTTGCTGCCTTACCTCATGTAACAGGGCATGCCAATCTTATTATAATGGACTTTAGCCAGGCCTTCAAAACTGTTCCCTACTGTAGGTTAATGGCCATAATAACATCTACTCCTGGATTGATTCATTCCTCACCAAACTTCATCAAAAGGTTGTAGTAGACGTTGAGTCATCACAACAATCTCCAGTCGAGTCCAGTGTGCCACAGGGAACGGTGTTGGGGTCCTTGCTGTACTTGATCTACATCAACGATCTACCTGACAGCCTGTCTTTGAGAGTGAGACTCTTTGCAGACGACTGTATTGTGTATCGAAAAATCAAATCTGCTGAAGATGCCAAGGTTTTTCAAAATGACATAAACCATCTTTGCAATTGGGAAACCATTTGGCAAATGGGTTTCAATCAAACCAAATGCTTTTCCATGAGAGTTTCTCATAAAGCCAAGCTGATCATGAACCGGTACAAGATGGGAGACAGCCTGCTTAAAGAAGTTTATCACCACCTATTCCTGGGAGTTGAACTCTCATCTGGCCTAGCCTGGAACAGACAGATAAACCAGATTGCAACAAAAGCAAACAGAACTTTGGGCCTTCTCCGGAGAAACTTATCTGGTTGTGACAAACCAACTAAGGAGGTAGCGTACAAAGCACTTGTCTGCCCACTGTTGGAATATTGCCAGACAATATGGGACCCTCACCAGAAAAATAACATTGACACCCTTGACAAGGTTCAGAAGCGTGCAGTCGGTTTGTCTAAAGCGACTACTCAAGACAGTCAAGTGTTTCCGGATATGTTAAATCACCTTGGCTGGGAGTCGCTGGAGTCAAGACGAACCAAAGCCCGCTTATGTACTGTCTACAAGGAGACTCACGGCATCATCCCCAGCAACATATCTCACCTCATTCAATCCAGTACCCAGAAATCTACAAGACAGCCCTCAGGTCACTTTATTTATACTAGAATTAGATAAAAACAATAATAGCTATCTACTGTCACTATATCTATGGACTATCCCAGAGTGGAACATCCTTCCTGACACCACCAGATGTGCACCAACCTTGTCACTTTTCAAGTCACATCTTGACAACTTGGACGTGGATCATCTCACCAAACTTGCCCAGATAAAATTCTGAATAACACTTTTGCAACCAGTGCCCATGCGAGCGTAACCTGCACAAGATTGGCGGTTGTGCAGTAGCAAGCAGAAGCAGAAGCAGAAGAATAGACTTGTACTGTAAATCAATCAAGCCTTTGCTATTATCTCCATCATGGTCTGTACTTACAATCCATTATGATGCTTTGCATGAAGATTCCAATCCCTGGAAGATCAAAATTCCCATCTCAATATTTGTTTTAATCTTGGTGGACCTGCTAATTACCTGTGATTGGCTGAGCACTCACAGGATTGCTATTTGTTCCTCAGAGATTGGGATGATAACAGTAGAGGAGAAGAACCATTCGCACCATTGACCGAGAGGTTATACATGAACATAGAAAGAACTCCACATTGATAACTCTGTCATATTGGTTCGCAGTCAGGTGTGAGCAATTCATGAAGTTAATGAGCATCACTGGAGGAAAGATGCAAAGAAAATGATTGAGCCACGGTACATTGATGAGAACATTTATTGGGATGTGGATCATGACTGATGAATTGTCTATTTACCCTTCGGTCATGAACTTGAATTTGAATATAGTGTTTTATCATTCCAGCCCTCTCAACTAAGTTTTTTTTAAATTTATTATTATTTTTTTTAAAATTAGAAGTATTGTACAGTGCAGTGATCTCAAACAAACATAAAATTATACATTTCTTGTACCACTTCTTATTTTAAACTTTAATAAGAAAAAAGATAGAGAGAGTTAGCAGAGATAGTGAGTGAGTGAGTGAGTGAGTGAGTGAGTGAGTGAGTGAGTGAGTGAGTGAGTGAGTGAGTGATTGAGTGAGTGAAAGAGTGGTCCAGGGAAACCCGTAGGGACCTAAACCACAAGAAAGAGTTAAACAAAAAAAACACAAAAGAAGGAAAAAGAAAAAAAAGTAAGATAAGATAAGACAAGATAAAAGGGATGAACCGACTTCATATCTTTACTCACCAGGTCCTGAAACCATTTATTTTCAACATTTTGTTGCACCCTATATTTGTAATAAGTCGATAAATGGAGACCACATCTTTTGGAAATGGTCTGGTTTACCTGCTAAGAGGAATCTCATATCTTCTAGGTGTAACAGTTCCGACATATTAGAAATCCACATTTTTATCGTTGGTGTGGGAGCGTTTTTCCAGAATTTCAGTATAAGTTTTTTTGCCATTATTAAGCCGTAATTAAGGAAGCTCCAAACTGGCTTCGATTGTTCCAAAAATGATCAGTTTTGCATTCGGTTTCAGTTTTATTTTAAATAATTTCGTAAAAATTTCGAAGATTTAATTCCAATTTTTTTTACTTTTTATACAAAAAAACAAAAGAATGTGTTATAGTTGCTTCTTGGGTTAGACATTTATCACAGATGGAAGAGACACTTGGGTAAAATGTACTTATTTTAGCTTTTGAGTAGTATAGTCTATGTAAAGTTTTAAATTAAATTAGAATGTGTCTTACATTAATCGAGCATTTATGCACATATATGACAAGTGTTTATCCCAACTCTCTTTCGAGATTTTTATAGCTAGTTCTTGTTCCCAATCACTTCTAATCCTATCAGATGATGGTATTTCTATATTTAGGATGGTATTATACAAGTATGATATTAAATTAGTTGATTCCGCCTTTATATTCATTGCATCGTCTAATAGGTCTGGAGACAAATTTTGATATTCTTGTGTATATTTTTTCAAATAATCACGGATTTGAAAATATTTAAGATATTGATTACTTCTCAAATTGTATTTAAGTTGTAGTTGGTGAAATGATAAAAAATTTCCTTTATCATACATATCTCCAAAAGTTTTAATTCCTAATCTGTCCCAGTATGTAAAAGATGTATCTATAATAGATGGTTTAAACGACGGATTATTAACTATAGGTGAAAGAAGCGATAGATTTCTTAATTTTAAAGTTAATTTTATTTGTTTCCAAATTTTAATTGTACTATGAATAATTGGATTTTTACTATATATTGTATTCTTCAATTTTGTTGGTGAGAGAAGGATCGCTCCTATATTAAAAGGGGAACAATCCTCTCTCTCCATTACTATCCAATCCACCTGCTGGGCTGAGTTGTCCAACAGGTGAATCATATTTTTGACATTTGCTAATAATACAAAAAATTAGGGAGTGTTAAGCCGCCAAATTCTTTAGGTTTGCACAAATGTCCTCTTTGAATTCGATGGGATTTATAGTCCCATATAAAATTTGTGATATCGGCATCCAGTTAAAATGTATATCAGTATTGATTGGAATAGATATAAAATTTGTGGGGAAAAAAAATCATTTTTATAGCATTTATTCGGCCTATTAGAGACATCGGTTTTGCAAAATTTAATCAGTGTGTTTAGTTTATTGAGTAAGGGCATATAGTTTGCATTAAATAAAGATTTATATTTTCTAGTAATTTCAATTCCCAAATATTTGAATTTTTCTGAAGCAATTTTAAAAGGGAATTTTAACAGGTGTGTTGAGTCTTGAGGTTTTATCATCATAATTTCACTTTTATTCCAATTTATTCTATATCCTGATAAGGATCCAAATTCCTCTATTAGATTTAATATATTTGGTATACTGATTTGTGATTTTGTAATATATAATAGTACATCATCTGCATATAATGATATTTTATTATTTGAGTATTTTGTATTATAACCATGGATATTCGGATGTGTTCTAATACTTTCCGCTAAGGTTCTATTACAAGAGCAAATAGCAGAGGTGATAATGAACATCCCTGTCTATTTCCCCTTAATAATTGAAATTTCGGGGACAACATATTATTAGTTAATACTCTGGCAGTAGGCCTGTCATATAATAGTTTTACCCAAGCGATAAAGTTCTCTCCCATTTGAAATTTTTGCAATACTTTAACAAGGTAATCCCATTCCACTTGATCGAATGCTTTTTTTGCATCCAATGAAATAATTGATAAGACTTGTTCTTCGGTTTTATATGAGTGCATTATATTAAACAGACGTCTCAAATTATTGCATGAGTATCTCTTGGGTATACACCCCGTTTGATCCGCATTTATTAATTTACTAACATATTTACTTAATCTTCTAGCTAATGTTTTCACCAATATTTTTTGATTTGTATTTAACAGCACAATAGCTCTATAAGAACCCGGGTCTTCTAAACTTTATCTTTTTTAGGTATAAGTGTAATCGTTGATTCCGCTAATGTTTCTGGAAGTGTTTGTTCTTTAAAAGCATATGTATACATTTTATGCAGCTGTGGTGTAATTATCTCGTAGAATCTTTTATAAAATTCATTACTAAAACCATCTGGTCCTGGTGTTTTTCCATTCTTTAATGAATTTATTGTTTCTTCTATTTCCTTAGTTGAGATTTGTGCACCTAATTCCTCTTGTTCGATCAAATTAAGTTTTGGGAGATTACAATTATCCAGGAACTCTATAACTTTAGTACTATCTGCTAATGCTTTAGATGTATATACATTTTCTCTCAACTAAGTTTGATGGGATTTTTAATGGTTATTTCTAACTCTGCCTTTTAAATTTTATATCAAAGTCACGTGAGTGACTACGTGAAGAGCCCGCCAGCCCGCATGCGCATCAATACGTCGAGGCATGGCGCGGGAATCGGAGCAGTTCGAAACTGCTCTGGCAGGTAAGTCAAATTTGTCGTCAGGAACGGGCCGCTGGGGTCAGCGGGCCCGGAGTAGCTGACGGACGCAGCCTGTGCGGCTGCCGCCGTTGGAGCTTCAAACGGGAGCAGGCGGCCGGATTTGGAGGCCGCCGTGGAGGCTCCGTAAGGAGTTGGAGGGGCGGCTGCTGGTGCAGTCAGATTAGCGATTGCTGCAAAAGATTAGCAGCAGCCGGTGGTTTAAAAATAGCCGCGGCCAGGACAGCGACCACTGCAAAAGATTATCAGCAGCCGGTGGTTTAAAAATAGCTGCGGCCAGGACAGCGACCGCCAGGTAAGCTCAGCTGCCGTAGCACCTATCAATTTTAAACATAGATGCTGCCGGCTGAGGCAGCATATGCTGTAGAGCAGCATATAGTGTATGCTCTATTTATAGGGCAGCTATAAATAGAGCTGGCAGTTTTTTAATAGCGGTTGCCGCTCAGTCACATTTGTGACTATCGTAGCAGATAGGATACAAAGGATACAAAGGACATTTATTATCACATACACCAAATGGTGTAGTGAAATTTGACTTGCCATTGCGGCACAGAATGGGTCTCCACTGGAGCAGGTGGTTGTTCGGAGAATCTTACAGGCAAAAGCGACTTTGAGTCTTGAAAAGTGCTATATAAATAAAATCTATTATTATTATTATTATTAATGTCTGTACAGATTAATGCTCCGAAAGGGAGTCAGCCAGAGGTGTGAGGAGGCAACACCTGGTTCAGGGATGCGTTCTATTTCCTCCCCTAAGAAACTCCATTGAGGCTCCAGAAAGGAGCTCCTGGCTTGGGAAGCCTTTTTTGAGCTGTGTCCATCAGACAATTGTGGAGCAACACCTGGTTCAGTGTTGCATCATGATAATTTCCGCACAGTAGAGGGGACTGTTGGAGATTCTTTCATAAGAGACTCCAACTATGTGGATATCGATAAAGCAGTCGAATCTCTGATCTAATGGGGATATGCTTGTTTTCAATCATGTGAACAAACTATGCTCCGTGTACCAGAGGCATTAACAGGCGGCTCCAGCCATTTGCCTATGACAACACCTGGCAGGGTTGCAGTATTTCTTCCACTCTGTCTAGGGGAGTATCGGAAAGAGGTGACTCCGATTATGATACTCGACCGGGTCATAAGGGGGCTAGAGGCCTGAGGAAACAACACCTGGTTCAGGGTTGCGCTCTATTTCGCCCCCTGAAATACTCCGTTGAGGCTCCAACAGGGAGCAAGGACTCAGAGTCACAAGCAGGCGCAACCTGTCTGGTAAGTACAATAAATAATGATGATTTATACCAGCAGAGGACCGCGGCAGTGCGGAAAGCCGACGGCCATCCATTTCCACTTCGGAGTCGCTGGCAGCACCGGTCTGCACACCTAGTTCTGATTCGGCTCCTAGAGGGAGCAGCTTGCAACCTCGAGTCGGGGCAAAGCCAAAGCCAAGTCTGTGAGACAAGTCCTGTCGGACGATTCGGGACAAGAGGATTCTGTCCCCACATCTATGGCAGATGTGATTGGCCGTTTGTCTCAATTGGAACATCTGATGGATCAGATGGTGGCACAAAATATGCTCCGTGTTACGGTGGCATGCACAGGCAGTTTGAATCTATGCCTGTGGCAACACCAGGTTCAAGGTTGCAATATTCCTCCCACTTGGATGAAGGGAGTGTCGGAGATGGTGGCACAAAATATGCTCCGTGTTACGGAGGCATGCACAGGCAGTTCGAGTCATAGGCCTGATGCAACACCTGGTTCAGGGTTGCAGTATTTCTCCCACTCTGTCGAGGGGAGTGTCGGAGATCAGTATGGAGCTGACTCCGAACATGAGTATGTGCCTGAATCCCATGCTTTAATGCATGATGTACGAGAGTCGCATAAGGAAGAGCTGCCTGCTCTTGCCTCTAAATTTGCTGTTCCCTCGGGGATGGGCAAGCCACTACAAGAGGAGTTGGCCAGTAGCATCAGCGACCTAACATCACATCAGCTGAAGGAATGGCAACCATGGGGGTGAAGATGTGGTCAGGCAGGGTCTGCAAATGGAACTTTGCTGAAGCTCCATTAAACAGGTCGACCTGGGTTCAGAGACGTTGGCAGGTAAGGTCTCTTTATTAACCTCCGTAAAACTCTGGAAAGGCGCAGTCTGTCGGCCCAGGTTTGGATTTACTGACAGCATGGGCTGTCTAGTATCTTTTCACTGTCTTTGGAGTCGACAGATTGATGCAGATACATTGGCAGGCTGCCTTGCATACTAACCTATGTAATTTCCAAGTAGGAACAGTTTGGTTACCCTGGTTCAGGGTAGATCTTCCTGGAACTGGCTGGCCATATGGGTCATATTGACCAGGGAAGCACTGCCTCAACAACTGTGATTGAGATTATCAGGCTGCTCAGTAGAGTGAAGTAGTTGTAGTCTCCCTTAACACATGGTTAAAATTCTGGTCAGTTAGTGCAGTTGCCAGTTCATTGAAAACATCATTGCCATCATCTCTGGGATAGGTAACTACTAGCAGGAAGCCGGTCTGGCATATAGTATTTTATCTGACCTACAGGTTCATGTTGTGAATCAAAAAGGTATATATAATAATCTGTAGGCTCTCATTATCAGTATTCCTGATTGAGTGGTTAGTCGCAGAGATTGTGTTGCGCACTCTGGCGACTCAGACAGGTGGTTTCAGTCAGAGGACTGCAAAGCAATTCCTGGTTCAGTCTTGCATTAGGCTAAATTCCACTCTGAGGAAGAACGCTGAGGATTCATGGTGACTGTAATAGTCGAGAGTTGACAGGGAACTCGTATTCCCACATCAAGTGGATTAGGTGTTTCAGCTCTAGTCATAAAGTTCTGGTTATATGTTATCAGCGAATTGAATGTATAACTAGATAATGTATCCTCCGTGGCAAGAGAAGCCAAGAAATTTCCGTCCATATGGTCAATAGAGGAACGGTAGTTCCAAGTGGAATCAGTGACATCTCACAGGGGATGAGTAGTCTGCTCAAGAACAAAAAGGGGTATATTTCTGATATTTCTCAAGATTGTAGGAACATGGAGCATGCCAAATCAGGTTAGGATTGGCTAATCTGATCATGTGTTTGGTTACCCAGTTTGAGATGGATGATTGGCTTTCAGCAATTTAGCTGATTCAGAGAATCGATCTTGAAGATGCATACTTTGCCATATCTATACACAAGAGGCATAGAGATATTTGGTGTTTGATAACATAGCCAGTGGTGGAAGCTATGCTGCCCATCTCAGATCAAAGGGCATTGTGTCATCAAGGTTTAGATGACATGCAAAATTTGCAGCTGATAAAACTTAGGGGTTTATCAGTAGATACCTCTTACGATATTAAGGATGAGGCAACATAAAAATTAATTGTGCCAACTTTGCCTATTCATTCAGGCCATGGTAAGGCGGCTAAAGAAGCTCCTATTTACTCGAAGTAAATAGTACAGCCTTTTTTCTCGGGCAGCTAGCTCTCCACAATTGTATGGGAAATTTGTGGACAAGATATGTGAGTTAATTTTAAACGGAAGTAACAGAGGTTTGTGTTGCTTTCAGTTTGGGCTTAGGGAAGCGATTATGTGATTGTACAATTGACACTGCTTGTGCTGTTTTGTCATTCTTTATCATTCCATAAGTGGGACAATAAATGATTGGCTATTCACCTGTTGTTCTCTAACGTTATGCAAGGTGGTTTTTATATGACCGCTCTAAAAGCCTACAGTCATCGTAGTGTGCAATGTATATCAGTAAATAATTATGCAGATATTCATCTACTGTTTCCTAATGGCAGCAGTACCTTTAAGTTGATTATGCTTTTCGCAACTGATTTCAGCACAAAGAACACAGTCTTTACTCAATCTCCGGCTCGGTGTCTGGGTCATAATTGATATTAGGGAAGCTTGTTATGGGAATGATCTCATAAGCAAAATGGGCATGATTGCGTACATTTGGAGTTGACAGCATACCCACCAGAGCGGAGATTGGGGGTGTTATTATGTATACAAGTACATTGAGCTTGCTAGTACCTATGAGATGAAAGATAGTTTCTTCATTGTTATTTAATAATCTCTCAAGAGATTGCTGATGGCTCATTAGCAGCCAATAGCATGGATATTTCCCTTGCATCATACAGCAAGCGGCTTGCATAGTGCGTGTTTAGAAGTTATAAAATTTGGTTGAATATGTCTGGGTATTTGCAGATAGAATTCTGAACAGTGTTGCATGAGTTATTGTCTAACTCAAAGTCAATTGGGACTATGGTCCGATTAAGAGCAATGGCCATGTATGCAAGTTAGCATCATGGTATTAATAACCCATGTTTTATACCATTAAAGGTTTATCTGTTTAAGTGTTTCACACACAGATTGGGTTACTGCATGAAACCACAGAGCTTTGAAGTCTTCACGTATTCATTCACGTAACTTCGATATAAAATAGAAAGATTAAACGAGAACTTACCATTTGAAGTTTGATCTTTATTTTATGAGAAGTTGAAGTGAGGGAATACGTGCCCGCCACTCCCAACCTTACTTCTCATAAAGATCATTCGGTAATTCTAAGGTCGTTAATCTTTCTATAGCTTGAGCAGTCGTCGGGTGGAGAGAGAGAGAGGGAGAGAGAGGGAGACACGGAGAGATACAGACGGAATTGAAGGTGATGCCCCCCCCCCCTCGTCGCTCGCCCGCCCGAGAGTCCCGGGAGCTGGAAGCTGCAGACACACAGACAGACAGGCAAGGCTGGAAAGGCAAGTCAAGCTGAGCTGAGTGCATAAAAAAATAAAAAAAATAAAAATAAAAATAAAAAATCACAAAAATCACAACAACAAAAAATCACACAATTTTTAAAAAAAAATATCTTTCTATAGCTTAAGTTCAGCAACTAGTCTGTGGTTTCATACAGCTGCTCTGAAGATTAATGCACATGCAGGCTGGTGGGCTCTTCACGTATTCCCTCACTTCACCTCATAAAATAAAGATCAAACTTCAAACGGTAAGTTCTCGTATAATCTTTCTATTATATTTGTTATCCCAGCAAAAAAAATGGTTAAAAACTGGATAATGTATCTCAGTCATAAATGTATCCTTGGGCTATGACCCCTCGATCTAAACGTTTATATTATCTTGAGCATTCTTCCCACATCAAGTCTGTCCAGTCCGATGTGGATTTCATAAGTTTCAATGATATTCCCTCTCATCTAAATTCTGGTGACTACAAGACCAGTTATCTCAATATCTCTTCATGCATTAGTCTCACAAATCTGTAGCATCCATAGCAGGACATTAGACCTCACTCCCATGGAAGGACATATTTCCTCAGATGAGGAGACTAAAACAACATGCAGCAATAAAGTGTTTGCATCAAACTCTTACACCATCGCAGAAAAACCTCCCAGGTCTGGTACTCAAGTTCCCTTACCATAGAGGCTAATTTATCTTTTTCCTGCTTCATCTGCATGTTGACTTTCATTGACTGGTGCATATCGATATTGCAGTTTTGTTTGACCTCCTTTTGTTCCTAATCTATTACCATTTAGATAATAACCTGCCTTCCACCTTTTGCCACCAAAGTAGATTACCTTATAGTCATCCACATTAAGAGCATCTTTGCATCCTCCCCAGCTCACATTCTCATCCTCCCTTGTGCCATCCACACACTTGGAGATATCACATTTAACCCCCTCATTTAAATTGTTAATATGTATTATGCATAGCTGGGGTCCAAGAGCTTAATGAAGAATTCTACAATATTATACTTGCTCCTCCATAAAAGAGGCCATAAAATGAGATTGCCAGGAATACTTTCTCACTACACATTACTTAGCCTATGCTCTAGTTAGCTATTCAGCATATTGGTCAAGAAACCCAACCCTTATACATTACACAAATTTCTCCTCTACAATGTAGTTATCAATTTGACTAGCCCACTGTAAGTGGCGATTAAAGTCATCCATGATTATGGTTGTACCCATATTACATTCTCACTAATTCCTGTTTAATAGCATCCCCAACATCCCTACTGATGTATACATCATAAAAACATAGAAACATAGAAAATAGGTGCAGGAGTAGGCCATTCGGCCCTTCGAGCCTGCACCACCATTCAATATGATCATGACTGATCATCCAACTCAGTATCCTGTACTGCTTTCTCTCCATACCCCCTGATCCCTTTAGCCACAAGGGCCACATCTAACTCCCTATTAAATATAGCCAATGAACTGGCCTCAACTACATTCTGTGGCAGAGAATTCCAGAGAATCACCACTCTCTGTGTAAAACATGTTTTTCTCATCTCAGTCCTAAAAGATTTCCCCTTTATCCTTAAACTGTGACCCCTTGTTCTGGACTTCCCCAACATCGGGAACAATCTTCCTGCATCTAGCCTGTCCAACCCCTTAAGAATGTTGTAAGTTTCTATAAGATCCCCCCTCAATCTTCTAAATACCAGCGAGTACAAGCCGAGTCTATCCAGTCTTTCCTCATATGAAAGTCCTGACATCCCAGGAATCAGTCTGGTGAACCTTCTCTGTACTCCCTCTATGGCAAGAATGTCCTTCCTCAGATTAGGAGACCAAAACTGTACGCAATACTCCAGGTGTGGTCTCACCAAGACCCTGTACAACTGCAGTAGAACCTCCCTGCTCCTATACTCAAATCCTTTTGCTATGAATGCTAACATACCATTCGCTTTCTTCACTGCCTGCTGCACCTGCATGCCCACTTTCAATGACTGGTGTACCATGACACCCAGGTCTCGTTGCATCTCCCCTTTTCCTAATCGGCCACCATTCAGGTAATAGTCTACTTTCCTGCTTTTGCCACCAAAGTGGATAACCTCACATTTATCCACATTATACTGCATGTGCCATGCATTTGCCCACTCACCCAGCCTATCCAAGTCATCTTGCAGCCTCCTAGCACCCTCCTCACAGCTAATACTGCCCCCCAGCTTCGTGTCATCCGCAAACTTGGAGATGTTGCATTCAATTCCCTCGTCCAAATCATTAATATATGTTGTAAATAGCTGGGGTCCCAGCACTGAGCCTTGCGGTACCCCACTAGTCACTGCCTGCCATTCTGAAAAGGACCCGTTTACTCCTACTCTTTGCTTCCTGTCTGCCAGCCAGTTCTCTATCCACATCAATACTGAACCCCCAATACCATGTGCTTTAAGTTTGTATATTAATCTCTTATGTGGGACCTGGTCAAAAGCCTTCTGAAAGTCCAGATATAACACATCCACTGGTTCTCCCTTATCCACTCTACTAGTTACATCCTCGAAAAATTCTATAAGATTCGTCAGACATGATTTACCTTTCATAAATCCATGCTGACTTTGTCCAATGATTTCACCATTTTCCAAATGTGCTGCTATCCCATCTTTAATAACTGACTCTAGCAGTTTCCCCACTACCGATGTTAGACTAACTGGTCTGTAATTCCCTGTTTTCTCTCTCCCTCCCTTTTTAAAAAGTGGGGTTACATTAGCTACCCTCCAATCCTCAGGAACTACTCCAGAATCATCTCTTGTACCTTGGTATTTCTTAGCCCTGCCCACATAGATACTATGCTATCTGGCCTAATATGCAAGAAAGGATATTATCCTTTTTAGCCAGAACCTCTACTCAACCTCCCTTTCTTTTGGATTGTCCACATTGGATTTCCTACCATGTATTTGGTGGGAAAGGTTGATCATCATGACAGCAGGTTCATTCTGCAGTCAGCAGACCTCAAAATCTTGAGATCTACTCTCATGAGCACTGCACACTCAAAATATGTCATTGAGATCCTGAATCATACAAAAAGCCTACAATCCTTGTGAGATGTTATACTCCTCCACTTGCATTTCCCCACTTCCACTCACTTTAACCCAGTAAATTCACTCAGCTTTATTGGAATAAAGAATGTTGGTGACTTGCTTAATGCAAAAGTGGATGGAAAATGTGAAAATGGTATCAATCCAGCTTGAAAGATCTAGATACATTTGTGTGCAGGTTCAAACAAAGCAAACTTCAACTTGTTCTAAGGCTAGATTTATAGCTTGATTAGGTGACATATTCTGCGAGATCACCCTTACCAAAATAGAAGCAGGACATAACTTCCTTGGTGAACTCCAGATAGGTAAATTGGTCCTCAATAACTTTGGGCGGATAAGGACTCTTCTTGGGGGCATTGCTTCCACCACTGTGAATTGCTTCCATCACCTTGACTGTGCTGAAGTCAAGACAATGTACGCCATTCTCTGTCAACATTAGCAACTGTAAAGAAACCCTTATTGAATCGCAGTAACATCCAAGAAAAGTTAATCAATGACTGACCCAAAACTTATTCATGAGCTTTTAAATTAACGTTAGGAAGGGGTTCTTCCATCTGCTGGTGTTTTCACTTATGCGATGGTGTCATTTGGAGGCTTGATCTCTCAATTTGCATAATTGTCATCAAATTAGAGTTGAATGTTGAGTGACATAGTGATCTGCCTAGACACAAAATGCTGGAGTAACTCAACAGGACAGGCAACATCTCTGGAGAGAAGGAATGGGTGACGTTTCGGTTCGAGACCCTTCTTCAGGTCTATATGTTAGCAGTGGGGACCAGCTTTTACAAATATCAGGAGGAATTTCATTTGCCAAGTCAGTCATACAAATAAAAAGTAACAGAACACCCAAAACACATTTTAACATGAACATCCACCACAGTGACTCCTACACATTCCTCACTGTGATGGAAGGCAAAATAAAGTCCAAGTCTCTTCCCTTTGTTCTCCCATGGTCGGGGGCTTCGAGCCTTCCGTTTACGGGATGATCTTGACTCCCGTAGCCGGCAGTGTTTGGGCCCTCCGCGTCAAGGCGATCAGCTCCTGCATCGGGGGGGATGTCAGCTCCCCGCACCGGATGATCGAACCTCGCGTCGGGGCTGGTCGAACCTTCCGCGATGTTGGAGCTCCCGACTCTGCCTCCCCCGAGACTGTGAGCTCTTGATTGTAATTCCGCAGGCCACGGTTTGAGTGAACCCAGACAAGGGATCAGCTCCGATGTTATGTCCGTGCCCAGCGGCGGGGCTCATGACAGTCCGAGGAGGCCTCCGGCTCCAAGATGGAAGGCCGCAGAGCGCCTGGAGAATACAATACGAAAATCAATCGCATCTCCGGCAAGGTAAGAACCCGAAAAAAAGGTTTCCCCGATCCCCTCCCCCTCCCCCCACATAAGACAAACTGGAGAACATTAAAACAAACTTTTAACAAACACTAAAAATTTTAAAAAAGATGAAAAAACAAACAGACTGCTGGCGGAGCTGCCATCGTACGGCGCCCCTGGTGGTATGCAGTACACATAGGAAGTAATAATGCCCCCTAATAGAATTAATTCTACAACATTAGTGAATAGATACCATTTTGCAATTCAGATTTCACTCAAGCAGGAGAAAAACTATAGGAGGAAGGATGCTTTCACAGTTCAATAGATCATGCATTTGAAGACAACTGTCTTCCTTTGTAAACATGTCGTGCTGGGCCATATTGATAACATTTAAAAATAATAATTCAGTGTTGGTTAATGTGATGGACAAATAAACCATCAACATTGTTAGTTTATAATAGCACATGATTTCCAAGTAAATCTTTGAAATAATAACATTCAGTAATATTGCAATTGCAGCAAAGCGTTATTAGATCAAGGTACTTGAAAGAGGTTTTTGATTGTGTTTTTAGCAATCCAGCTGCCTAAAGAGCAGTTTAATGCCCCTGTCCCACTTAGGAAACCTGAACGGAAACCTCTGGAGACTTTGCGCCCCACCCAAGGTTTCCGTGCGGTTCCCGGAGGTTTTTTGTCAGTCTCCCTAATGGTCGAAAGTGGTTTCCGCTTCTTCTATGTTCCGGCGATTATTTCAAAAAATTCAAAACCTGCCGCGACTAAAAATAGGTTGCCGTTTAAAAAATCGGTAATTTTTTGGTCGAAGCCGGTTGCGATGGTAGTTGAAGGTGGTTGCCGGAGGTTGCAGGTAGTGGAAGGTGTAAACAAGCACCAGAGACAGTGTATGATTTAAACACATCTTTAATCAGCACTGAAATTTAGCAGCGTTGAGGACAATAGGTTGTCAGTACATCCTAGCTGCTCAGACTGGCAGTGCCGGGAACAAGCGTTAGTATAAGTGTTATAGTGGGGTGGAGTTAGTGATGCTGGCTTATGTGTGATTGGTTCACATGCATCATCAATCTACATCCTTCCCCCTAAAGATTAAATGTGGAAAGGGCACCCATACCATGAAGTTAAACATACTCGCCATACCTGTCTGGTGGTCTACTAACACGGCCCGAGCGCGTGCGGACCCAACCATCCCCTCCTGAAGAATGAGACGGAGAGCCTGGAGGCGAGAATGGCACGGGAGAGGCTTGTGGTGACCGAAAGGGGAAACATGCGGTAGGTGAAACCCTGTGGCAAGTGGAGACCGAGTGACATGGGTGGGGTGCAAGGCATGCGGGGACGGGTGGGAGACATTGCAAAAGGCGGCTGGAACTGGAGCGGCGGAGCATAGGGATCAGCAGGCGGTGGTGACATCCCTCACAGCAAGCAGGTGTTGTCGACTTCTCCGGTATACCGCTCCCTCGCAGTCCACAAGGTAGGATCGCGGCTCGTCAGTCGGGCGTACAACAGTGCCCAGACGGCAATGTCCAGTTAAAGTTCGTAGACGGACGACCTGGCCCGGCAGTAGAGGCTTGAGTGGTCTGCTGGAACTGTCGTATGACCATTTCTGGATGTCATGCTTCTCCTGGAGACGTTTCTGGACAGTGGCAGGCTTCAGCACGCGAGGGACCAGCTGCTGTTGTGCGATGGGGACCGGAGACCTCGTCAATCATGACATTAGGCGCTGTGCCGGCGATCCCAAGGTTCCGTCTCTGGTGATGTTTCTGAGATTCAGGAGATCGAGATAGACATCTGACTTTGAAATGCGCGCTCCCTCCAGCAAGTGCTTGGCGCTTCTGACAGCGCGTTCAGCGAGTCCATTACTCTGTGGATACTCGGGACTGCTCGTGACGTGCTGGAAATTCCATCGGTCTGTGAAAAGCTTGAACATGTGGCTGGTGAACTGCCGACCGTTGTCGGTTCTCAGGATGACAGGAGCGCCATAGGCAGAGAAGTGTCTTTTCAGCTTCTTGATGACCATCTCAGATGTGAGGGAGGTCAGTTGGTCTAGTTGAAACCAGTTAGAAAAGGAGTCGACCAGAACGAGGTAGTGCTTTCCGCACCATTCGAAAATGTCCGCCGCCAGCGACATCCAAGGCAGTGCTGGTGGAGGTTGTTGCAGAAGGTGTTGCCGCTGCTGATTGCAAGATTGTTGCAAGTGGGGCAGGAGGCTATGCGGTCCCGGATGTACGTGGCCATTCCCGGCCAGTAGAACAGACCACAAGCGCATACCAGTGTGGAGTCGTCTCCTGGGTGACCGCTGTGTGCCTCTTTGAAGTATTCGTCTCGTAGCGATGAGGGTATCACTACCTTGTGACCCTTAACAACAACAGCATCCTGAACCACCAGTTCATCACGGACCAAGAAGAACGGCTGCACCTCTGTGGGCGTGTCAGATTGTTTGTCTGGCCAGCCTGTTTTGATGATGGATGAGAGGGTTTGAAGCGTATCGTCAGTGGCTGTGTGCGCGGCCAGGGTGCGCAGTTGCATACTGGAGACGAGATCGACACCGAGGACCGTGAAATTCTCCTGTTAATAGGGGTGTTGTTCGCAGGATGCTCGAGATGCACGAGAGAGTGTGTCAGCGACATGCGTGTCCTTACCCTTTTTGTAGGTAATAGAGAAGTCGTACCACTGCAGCTGCATCATCATGCACTGAAAGCGAACTGGCGCGGCATGGATGGGCTTGTTCAGGATTGTCACCAGTGGTTGGTGGTCCGTCTCGACCGTGAACGTGTTGCCAAAGACGAAGTCGTGGAATTTGGAGCAGGCAAAGACGACAGCGAGCAGTTCCTTTTCGATTTGCGCGTAGTGCTGCTCCGTGTCGGTCATGGTGCGAGAGGCATATACGACAGGTAGTAGGGTGCCATCGTCAGATGGTTGCAAGCAGGCTGCGCCGAGCCCGAATTTCGAGGCATCGCAGGTGATCGTCACCGGACGTTTCAGGTCGAAAAAAGTCAGGGTCGGTGCACTGGTCATTTTGGATTTTAAAACATCAAAGGCAACCTGGTGTTGCTGGAACCATGACCATGCAGTGTCCTTTTTGGTCAACTGCTGCGGTGTGGAGCTTAGCTCGCTGAGGTTCGGTATGAACTTTCCGAGATAGTTTACCATGCCCAGTAAACGTTGCAGGCCTTTCACGTCTGTGGGGGCAGGCATTTCTGTGATGGCAGTAGTTTTCTTCAGATCGGGTTTGAGGCCATCAGGGGTGAAGATATGGCCGACGTAGGAGACCACTGGAACCCTGAACTTGCACTTGTCAGGATTGAGCTAGAGGTTGTTCTTGACAGCACCAAGGTGAGCCTGAGATTGTGATCGTGTTCCGCTGCGTCTTTACCATAGACGAGGATATTGTTGACAATAATGGCACAAGGCAGGTCCTCGAATAATTGCTCCATAGTTCTTTGGAAGACTTCACTGTGGCATTCTCAGAAACTTATATCTGCCGAATGGGGTGGCAAATGTGACGAGATTTGCAGCTTGTGGACGGTTTTGTCAAAGGAAATCAGCTCCAGTTCCTGACAGGCATGATTGCCAAGCAGAGTAACTGAATTAAAGTTCAAGACATAGAAGGTCAATTCCTTCGTTGTTTTCTTTAGTACACATTTCAAGTTGGTTTTGCCCAAGGGAACCAGCACCTCCCCTCCAAAAGCATGTGAAGTGGATTTGTCCTTGATGAGTGTAACCTCAGTTCTAATCTTGTTAAAGAGGTTGATTGACATAGTGTTGACCTTCGCGCCCGTGTCTAATTTCGCACCAAAATCCACATTGTTTACAGATATCATCACGGTTGGATCAGAATTCTTGGCAGCAGCATGCTGTAATGAGTAAACAGTCGGATCGTCTTGCGAGTTAATTGGGCTGTATTCGGGAGCGGTTTCGAGCTAGAATTGGGGAGTGAGTGTGTTGCTGTCTCGTTGCAAAAAATTGAGATTAGTCTTGGGGCTAAGCGAATTCTTTCCCCGGGCCCGAATTGCAGCCCGACAGACAGAGGCAAAGTGATTTCGCTTTTTGCAGTAATTGCATGCTCTCCCAAGGCTGATTGTCTGTTGTATAAGTAATTGCAGTTGGGACATCTCTTTGGAGGACCGCTGTGAGCTGCCTGACTAGCTTGGGTCATAAATCGGCTGTTATCTGTGTATGTTTGCTGTCAGATTGATGGTTTTGGTTTCATGCGAACTGTCTATGGGGTCGACAAATTCGGCAGTTCTGCATGCGTGTGCAGCTTCATCAAGTGTTAAATCTGGCCATCTCAGGAGCTCTGATCTGAGCTTTAGATCGCTAATTCCATTCACTAAAATGTCCCTCGTTAACTGATCAGTCACCTGATCAACCGGCATATTCTGGAATTGGCAACACTGGGCTAAATACATCAAGTCTGAGATAAACGAGTCAACTCGTTCCCCGGGGAGCTGACGATGAGAGAAAAACCTTGCCCTATCCAAAATGTGATTTGAGGGCTGGTCACAGATCTGGCTTAGTTTACGCAGCAGAACATTAGGGTCATCAGGAGATTCCGCTGGTGTTATTACCTGGTCGTTGGCATCGCGGATTGCCGGAGCATAACGGAATGTTCTGGATCGACGAAGGGCATCTGGGCCCGCAAGGTTGAGCAGGAGAGAGGCCTTGACTGCATCTGGTTCATTTCGTTGTGCAATGTTCATGTAGTGCTGGTAATCAATTTCAAACGTGGCCCAGCGTTTGCTGATATCCGCATCAAAGACAAGACAGACAGGCTTTCGACAAGAAGAAGCCATCGTAAAGTAAAACAAAAACTCATAAAAGATAAAATAAAAACCGTTATACAAGAGGAGTGGATAAGACCAATTTGACGCCATGTAAACAAGCACCAGAGACAGTGTATGATTTAAACACATCTTTAATCAGCACTGAAACTTAGCAGCGTTGAGGACAATAGGTTGTCAGTACATCCTAGCTGCTCAGACTGGCAGTGCCGGGAACAAGCATTAGTATAAGTGTTATAGTGGGGTGGAGTTAGTGATGCTGGCTTATGTGTGATTGGTTCACATGCATCATCAATCTACAGAAGGTAAGACCTCCCTGGTGGAATAAAACTGGGTGAAAAAAAGGTCTTACCTTCCACTACCTGCAACCTCCGTCAACCACCTTCAACTAGCATCGCAACCGGCTTCGACTAAAAAATTACCGATTTTTAAAACGGCAACCTAGTTTTAGTCTCGGCCGGTTTTGAATTTTTTGAAATAATCAGCGGAACATAGAAGAAGCGGAAACCACTTTCGACCATTAGGGAGACTGACAAAAACCTCCGGGAACCTCCAGGAACCTCCGGGAACCGCACGGAAACCTTGGGTGGGGCGCTCTGTCTCCAGAGGTTTCCGTTCAGATTTCCTAAGTGGGACAGGGGCATAACTGTGCAATGTTCAAATGTTTCCATATCACATGGATTTACTGCATCGTGATTCTTTTGCCAATATAACACAGCATTGACACGTTTCAATAAAATGTTCAGGTCATTAGTGTTATTATGCGAAAGCTTGGTTTCATTATCAGAAAAGAAGGAGATAATGATCTCATTTGGGAAACAATGCCTTTTTAAAATACATATTTATTTTGCAACCTCAAAAGCAAGAATTATAATACTCACTGCAGCTAGTGAGAAAACATGAGTAAATTCTGATCTTTATGTCAACAACATGGACTTCATGTAGTTCGCAATCAAAGCAGTGATGAGAGTTGCATTTAACACGCACCATAGAATGAGAAGTTATTCAGACCCCGTGAGTCTGTTATTATTTCTTGATATTACTTCCAATTTTGGTTGTAAACATCAGAATTGGTAGGCCCCCTTCGGTCATGACTGACCATGGGTGATGCATCCTAGTTTGCAGGTTATGTGTGGTCGGCTGCAAGCCTGGGCGATGTCATTTGGAGGAAAGGCTGTTGCCCCTGCAGCACGTCCCCCCTCTCCATGTCGCTGATCGATCCAAAGGAACAGCAGGGCTGTTACAGTTTGGCATCAGCGCCATCGCAGGAGCTGCCAGAACGAGGTTGTAGACAACGACGAACTGTCTTAGGGCTCCGCCTCCAGATTTTCTTGAGGTTTACTCCTGGAACCTTTTCCATGACTGGATATGGCCACAAGGCAGTGGAGGTTTTAAATCAGAGTTTTCCCTCTCCTAGATGGACTGCCTTCCCAGGCTGGCAAGCCCCATCTGCCCGAGACTCATGGGGGCTGGAGCGTCTACCTTCCCGTGCAGGTCTATAGCACCTGCCCACTACCCAAAAACATCAGAATAAGAAATAACAAAATAGTCTGGTGCAATTAGAAATTGAATGCTTGTGCCCTGCTGTGGGTTTTTCAGTATGTTATAGTAACATCCAAATTGTACATGTACAATGTCAATCTACATTGCTCATTGACACTGAGGCTCTAGACCAATTGAACATTCTTTAAAAGCAATCCACAAACATTGTTCCAAATATTAGATGCCTGCCCAATGTAAATAAAACTATGGAGCTGTTCTAGAGTATTACTCAGAGCATTACACAAGATTCTTGTTCAAATCTTGGAAGCCTGCCACTGCCAGTTAAATCTCTTGATTCCTGATCGATCTCTGCAAACAAACAAAATGAATTAAAATTAAATAAGATAGAAGAAAAATAAGACGACAGAGCAGTTAGAAAAAAGAAAATATATCAAAATAATGCAGCTCAATGGGAGGGAGCGGGGTGGGGAGGGTGGTAGTATTTTTTGATGGTTGATATTTACTTATTTGGGCAGGCCACCGAGAGAACAGGTATTCAGTGGGGGGGGGGAGGGGAGGGGGTGCTGAGAACAAAGAGAGACCCAATGTGTACGGACGAACTGCAGATGCTGGTTTAAATCGAAGGTGGACACAAAATGCTGGAGTAACTCAGCGGGACAGGCAGCATCTCTGGAGAAAAAGAATAGGTGACGTTTTGGGTTGAGACCCTTCTGCAGACCCACTGTGGTGGGCCACCGAGAACAAAGCGGGACCATTGGGACTACATTGAAGACGTTATAACTTTGTCGCCACTCTACACAATATAAATAGACTCTTTGCATACATTGTGTATCAAATACAAAAACAAAGAATTTCACTGTGACATGTCACATGTGATAATGAAGTACCATTTATTCATTCATTCAGATTAGTAGATATCTGACTAGTTAGCAGATGAATCTAAACAAATTTAAAGATATGGAAGCGGAAGAGAAATAATGCAATCTCCCAAAAGTAGTGCAATATGAGAATTGTGCCGATAATAATATGCCTTTGCATCATCGTACAGTATGTGGGCAATGTTTTAGCACAGATTGATATAGTTTTTTTTGTTTTTTTTATTTTTTAAATTTTATTTATTAGAAGCACATAACGTTACAACCACATCCATTAATACTCGTCACATATATTTTATTACAATTAATGTACTCCATTTTTTTTTTTTTTTACATTGATAGAGGATAAGATTACGAGAAAGAGGAAATTGAAGGAAAAGGTGAAAGTGTAAAAAAAAACAAAAAACGTGACAACAAGAAAGAACAAAGACCCTATAAGAAAAAGAGTTAAGAAGTAGACCCTAGAAAAGAAGAAGAAAAAGAGAAAGGAAAAAGAGAAGAACAAATACCTTTTTTATCAGCATCCCGCAAATGGGACATACCAAATCTCCAATTTTCATCCCCCCCCTACCCGACCTCAGTTTTTTTTAAAGTACCTTTGCACCCTATATTTGTAATAATTCTATAAATGCTGACCACGTCAGATGGAAGTGGTCTGGTTTACCTGCCAGGAGGAGTCTTATCTCTTCTAGGTGTAATGTTTCAAACATATTTGAAATCCACATGTTTATAGTTGGTATTGGAGCATTTTCCCAACATTTTAGGATTAACTTTTTTCCTGTTATTAACAGATTGATATTGTTTGCATTAAACTGATTTTTAGTGTTAATTCATTAGTTCTATCCAATGTCAAATTTTAACTGTATCCATTAAAAGGAGACAAAAATGAAAATTGAAGAAGTAACCAAAAAGGTTGATAAAGACAAATCCTTTTGATAAGCATTTGATAAGGTTCTGCACTGCTAATTGTTCTGGAAAATTAGGTTGCATAGGATCCAGTGAGAGCTAGCTGGATAGATAATTGTCTTTGGGGAAGGAACCAAAGGGTGATGGTGGACAAAACCACAAAGTGCTGGAGGAACTCAGCGGGTCAGGCAGCATCTCTGGAGTATCTGGATTGTTGATATTTTGGGTTGCGATCCTTCAGACTAATTGTGGGGGATGTGGGGGAAGAAAGTTGGAATAGAGAAGGGGCAGGAGGAAGCTTGACAGGTAATAGATGAACACAGATAATGGAGGTTTTGATAGGCAGATGGTGGAAGGTTGATTTTCAGACAGGGCCTGTTACTAGTAATGTGCCTCAAGGATCAATGTTGGCACCTTACTGAGTGCCAGGTAATTTAGTAAGGTTGTTTATATCAATGATTTGGATAAGAATGTAGAAGGCATGCAGATGCCATTCAAGAGTCAAGAGTGTTTTATTATCATATGTCCCAGATAAAACAATGAAATTCTTACTTCCTGCAGAACAACAGAATATGTAATCATGATTAATAATATAACAAAAAACTCAAAAAAAATAACAGTGCAATAATAATAATAATAATAGTCTATTGTAGTTCAGTGCTTAATAGCTTGATGGCTGTAGGGAAGAAGCTGTTCCTGAAGCTGGACGTTACATTTCTCAGGCGCCTGTACCTTCTTCCCGATGGCAGTGGTGAGATAAGTGTGTGGCCAGGATAGTGTGGGTCTCCGATAATGTTGGCTGCCTTTTGGAGGCAGCGACTTCGATAAATTCCTTCGATGGTGGGGAGATCAGAGTCAGTGATGGACTCGGCTGTGTTCACAACTTTTTGCAGTCTTTTCCGCTCCTGGACGTTCAAGTTGCCGAACCAGGCCACAATGCAACCAGTCAATATGCTCTCTACTGTGCACCTGGAGAAGTTCAAGATAATCCTCTTTGACATACCAAATCTCCGTAATCTTCTCAGGAAGTAGAGGCGCTGATGTGCTTTATTTATAATTCTGGTTCCTGGAAAGATCGTCGGAAATATGCACGCCCAAGAATTTGAAGTTTTTGACTCTCTCCACCATCGTCCCATTGATATAAACAGGATTGTGGGTCTTCTACCTTCCTCTTTCAAAGTCCACAATCACTTTGGTTTTGCTGATATTGAGAACCAGGTTTTTGTTCTGCCACCATTTGGTCAGTCGGTCGATCTCACTTCTAAACTCTGACTCATCACCATCTGTAATTCGTCCCACAACGGTGGTGTCATCGGCGAAATTGAAAATGGAGTTTGCACTATGTCCGGCTACACAATCATGAGTATAGAGTGAGTGTTATTGTAGATAGCAATGATGGTTAACAAAAAATACAGCAGGATCTTGATCAGTAGAGCAAATGGGCTGAGGAATGGCTAATGGAGTTTAATGCAGATAAGAGTGAAGTGGAGCATTTTGGGAAATCAAACCAGGACAGGACTTTCACAGTGAATGGTCAGGCCCTGGGTTATGTTGTAGAGTGGAGGAATCCTACAGATCATTGAGAGTGGTGTTACAGGTAGGGTGGACAAGAAGGCTTTTGGAACATTGACCTTCATCAGTCAGGGTATTGAGTATAGAAGTTGGGATGTAATGTTACAAGACATTGGTGAGGCTGAATGTTGAGTAAAGTGTTCAGTTTTGGTCACTCTGCTACAGGAAGATGGACAGAGGGCAGAGAAGATTTACGAGGATGTTGCGAGGATTTGAAGGCCTGAGATTTAGGGAGAGTAGGGTAGGCAAGAACTTTACTCCTTGGAGCGCAGGAGGCTGAGAGGTGATCATTTAGAGGTGTGTAAGATCATGAGGGGAATAGATAGGTGAATGCACAGTCTTTTAACCAGAATACGGGAATCAAGACATAGATTTAAGGTGAGAGGGAACATATTTCATTTTGAGAGACAGTCTAGGGACACAGTTTATAGACACAGCATGAAAACAAGCCCTTCAGCCCACCAAGTCCACACCAATCATTGATCACCTGTTTACACTGGTTCTATGTTATCCCATTTCCATATCCACTTCCTATGCACTAAGATCAATTTACAGAGGCTAATTAACCTACAAATACGCGTGTCTATGTGATGTTGGAGGAAACTGGAGCAACCTGAGGAAACCCACTTGGTCACAAGGAGAATGTGCAAACTCTACAGAGACAGCACCTGAGGTCAGGATTGAACCTGGGTTTCTGGCACAGTGTGCCAGAAGGTCTACCAGCTACGCTACTGTGCCACTTTAATAGGAACGTGAAGGGCAATCTTTTCCCAGAGTGTAGTTGGTAAATGGAACAAAATGCCAGAGAAAGTAGTTGAGGCTTAGCTATTAGACTTATCTTGCAGACCTCCCATGAAGACCTTGCCTATGTTCCAAAGCAGGACTTGCATGTGATCACACACTGAAGAGCAGGTGCTTGGCTTCACTATTGTTGGTCACGTGGTTGCTGGCCATTTATGTCTGTTGATTCAACCTCAAGCCATCTCTAAACAAACCTCTGAAGCACATGGTTTCTGAGCTGGGTGCCTGGAAGCAGCAGATCAAGTCTCTCTCGTTGATCAGTGCTGTCTAAACGGCCTGTCCCACTTACGTGTCCTTGGCACGCAAATTACGCGACCTCGTGGTCGCGTTGAGGTGCACAGGCATCGTATGGCCGCACGGGGCCGGTCCCACTGAGAAGCGCAGAGGGGTATGGAGTTGTGCGCGACATCACACGGGGCTCCGAAATTTTTGTAGCGAACAAAATCTTCGCATGCCAATGGCCTGTCGCGTAACTGACAACCAAAGTGGGACAGGCCCAAGACCCTGGCACGACACAACGTCTCACCTCCAACAGCAGCAGAAGCAGGCAAACGATCGCCGAGCTCGGCCTGGGGCTCACGGTCGTTGCGGTGCGGATCCGCCCCCACTCCTACTCCCAGAGAGGGGCCAAGAAAATTGAAGATAGACACAAAATACAGTAGTAATTCAGTGGGACCGGCAGCATCTCTGGAGAGAAGCAATGGGTGACGTTTCGGGTCAAGACCCTTCTTATAGACTGAAGATGGGTCTCGACACGAAACATCACCCATTCCTTCTCTCCAGAGACGCTGCCGGTCCCGCTGAGTTACTCCTGCATTTTGTGTCCATCTTCAAATGACGTCATGCGCTCCAGACGGCTGTGCGGTTGAATGAAGTCGCGCGCGACCTTCGCAGGACCATCGCGGATCAACGCGACCACGAGGGCGCGTAATTTGCGTGCCAAGGACACGTAAGTGGGACAGGCCCTTAACTTAAACTAGTCATTCACAAAATTGGAGCCTGTGGTGATGCATTAAGATGATGAAAACAATTATTATTGGAAGAGCCCAGAATTCAATACGATGAGATTGCAATACAAGAGTTGTGAGTTGATTGGGCATTGACATCTCCTTGCCTGTTTACCAATGCAGCGTGAATTAGCATTGAATGAGCTTTTGCTTAACTAAATTGACTTTGCCTGTTTGTTAACATCTTGGGAAAATAAACAGCAGTGTTTCGACCAGTAAGACTGCAGCATCAATGAATATCCTTTCCCCTTACAACAGGATTAAATCGAACCTCATTAATTGTGTGAAAAGATTCTGAAAAATAAATGTTCGTAAAAGGCATTGCGTGTGGAATCTGGATTTTATTTGACTGTTTCTACTTTGCCATTTATTGAATCATTTTCACTGCAATGACTATGGCCCTTTCTGAGATAAAATAATTATTGGATAACGTTGATTGAGAAGCAAAAAGTAAAAATGCAAAAAAAATGATATTATTGCCATAAAGAAAGCAGTTCAACCGAGAACACAAATTGGCGGTAATCCTTCTTTGATAATGGCAAAGAAAAGAGTTATATCATGCTGGACCGACCCAATGCCTGGACTATGTGTTGAAATCATGAGAAATAGTCTGACTGAAATTCCTATTTCTATCCCATCTTTTTTTTTGGAATTTAAAACTGTTTCCTCTGTTGATGATCTTGAAGTGCCAGCTCGACATTGTATGATTCACCAGTCTCCTGACATGTGGGAAATCTGCCTGCATGTGTCTCTAGTCCCCTGGAAATGCCTAGGAATCATCTCAGTACAAGGGCAGTCCAGGATGAGCCTTGTCAATGATACCATATCTCCTGAACGAACAAAAAAAATTCAAACTCAATCTTTATGCATTCAACCTGAGAGTCTTTTATCTTGTTTTTAAATTTTTCTCTCATTCTTCGGCAATTGGTTTTCCACGGATATTACACGCCAAGAGATTCCCTTTTAAATGCAGGTTCCAAAAGGAAGTCGGCATTTTAAGATGGAGTCACTAAGAACTAAATTGGATTGTGCTGGAAAGCATGCACCATTTGTGATGCCCATTTGCCCCGGCAGAGGAGGGATGTGAAATTTATGCTGCTTGCTCACATCATGATGTCAATGTCCAGCCAGCATTTAATGTTGTTTATTGTCTGTGCACATTGCCACAGGGTCCAATTTCATGAATTACTACCCATCCCCCCTATCCCCTTTAAACCAGGTAGTATTGATTAAAGCCAGCTTGCACCTCTTATAGAGGAGGTATCTCTGATGGAAGTAATCGATAGGTCTCGGCAGCCTACTAAAGAAATGGCTGTATCTGAATGAATGAGGCGAGCAAGGTGTTCAGAAATCATATCATAAGTAATAGGAGCAGAATTAGGCCATTCGGCCCATCAAGTCTACACCATTCAATCATGGCTAATTTATCTCTCCCTCCTAATCCCATTCTCCCGCCGTCTTCCCATAACCCCTGACACCTGAACTAATCAAGAATCTATCTGTCTCTGCCTTAAAAATATCCATTGATAATCGCTTTGGAGATCTCTAGATGAGGTGAAGATGATCAGGGAATCAAGAAGCCCTCCGGGCACATGGGAGAACAGCAGTTGAAGGAGACATTAGTCATGGTCAAACCCCCCTAAGTCATGAACGTGGTGTCACACAAAGATCAATGGTGTCACATCTTCAGGCAGCATTTCCCGCGGAATGCACTGTCAGTCCCGAACACTGATCTATATGCCTCACTCATCACTCATTGAGCAACAAACGTTAGGTTATGGTGAAGAAACTGGGAAGTGAGAGCTACAGCATTGCACCATCTGCAGTATGTATGTGAAGAAAGATGGCAAATGAGTTTGGTACTGACTGGAAGGAGCAAGAACTGACTGGATTGTATTCCATTATTTCAGGTGGTTCCTAGTTAGGGGCAACAGATTCGCAAATACCCCACTTGACCCTTACGCACACACCCGGCTTTGTATTCCGAATTCCCCAGCTTGCACTGATAGGTGTATATCTCAAACACAATGCATAACATTCAGCATCATAAGGTCCTTGCGAGACTGAACAAGGGTCCCACTCCAAACATCACTCATTCCTTTTCTCCAGAGATGCTGCCTGTCCCGCTGAGTTACTCCAGCATCTGCAGTTTTACACCAGCATCTGCAGTTCTTTCCTATCACCTATCAGTGTTCTGCAGGGATGCTACCTGACCTGCTGAGTTACTCTAGCACTTTGTGTCTTTTTGTCATGAGCAAGCATCTGCAGTTCCTTGTTTTTATATTCCTTGAGATTATTTAGCATCACAGGGTTCCTGTGATTATTTCTTGCTTGTGATTATTTCTAGTTTCAATAAACAGAGATGTCATGCTGAGGCTCTATAAGGCACTGGTCATTTGGAGTACTGTGAGCAAATTTGAGCCTTATATCTGAGGAAGGATGTGCTAGTTCTGGAGACGGTCCAGAGGAGGTTTACAAGAATGATTCCAGGAATGAGTGGGTTAGCATATAATGAACCTTTGACAGCACTGGGCCTGTACTCGCTGGAGTTTTGAAGGTTGAGGGGGGACCTCATTGAAACTTACAGAATATTGAAAGGCATAGCTAGAGATGACGTTTCCACTGGTGGGAGAGTCTAGGACCAGAGGTCATAGCCTCAGAATTAAAGGGCACTCTTTTGGAAAGGTGAGGTGGAACTTCTTTAGTCAGAGGGTAGTTAATCTGTGGAACTCATTGCCATGGAGGGCAGTGGAGGCCAATTCAGTGGATATCTTTAAGACAGAAATAGGCAAATTCTTGACTAGAACGGGTTTCAAGGGTTGTCGGGAGAAGGCATGAAAATGGGATTAGGAGGCAGAGATCCGCCATGATTGAATGGTGGAGTAGACTCGGTGGGCTGAATGGCCTAATTCTACTCCTATAATTTGTGAACTTGTGAAACTTGCAGTTGGAATATTTCAGACAACTCCTAATTCCCAGACGACAGTGTTCTCCATTACCGGAGGAGCAGTCATGCAGTCTCTGGCCAGCGGCGGCTCTGAAATCATTGAAGGTTACATTACAATCAAGTCAATCATCCTTTCAATCCACTCCCAACTTAATCCACATTATTGGTGCCCATAACTAGAGGCCACTTTGAAATCAGGGAAGTTCTAAATACATTTTGAATGAGAATCTGCAGGAGGTACCTCCCACTTCCATCCTCCTTCACCATAACACAATCCTTGTGCCTATTGTTTCAGATAAACAGGAGGTCCCAGATAAACAGATAGGAGAGAGCTGATGAAGGCACCTGGCATCTCAATGTGTTGCATGCAGCTATGAGCTCAAATAGAACCAAAAAATGTTGCACTATGAAGGTATGATTCAGATATAGTGAGGCTCAGGTTCGGGGAAATATGCATCTCAGGAACTAGCCACTGAAGGTGAATCTCAGGTAATGACTTTGGTGGGACAGGTACAGAGGAAGATGATGGGTTGGCACAACAAATTGGTACACGTAGTCTTGCTTGAAAAATCAAGGCACATGAGGGATTGTCATTCTAACCTTGTACAGGTCTTGGCCATGGGTTCGTTATAGTATGTATAGTGGTCACAGTCTATTTCAACACATGCAGACTTGATGTCTGAAGTCTTAGATTCCAAAGCAACACCGCAGAAAGCACCCATTGAGCTGCTGCAATGGAGGTTCACATATCCACCATGCAAGTTCTGAGTGCTGTTAAATTACATTGGGTTTTCTCTTTGAAACAACAGGAAATGGCTCCTGATGCTACCTTATTTCTCCCTCTTCTTCCTTCCTGTTACTCCTCCTCCTATTCCACAACTGCTGGCAAGGGTTATGCTTGTCTGTTTGGCAGGTTTCCCAGCATGAAGCAGTTAACGCAGATTTGGAGATTTGCTCCATTATGTGCAGCAAGGTGCCTCCAGATTTATCCAGACAGCTGAAGAATCGTTTAATCAGCTCAGTGATTGTGTGTATGTATGAGTGATGCCCATGATAAGATTTCTTTTTCTGGTGTATTAGTTTCAGTCTGAAATTAGGAGATGATGGTGAGAAGGCAGTATTGTCCCCCAGTAGCAACCCTTTGGTCAGGTGCAATGGCTTAAAAACAGAAGCCACATGACTGATACAAAATAAAAGCATATGAATCCTACCTAGTTATTTGACTATGGCTATTACTATGCTCTAGTTGTGGTCCTGACCACATGACTGATACAAAATAAAAGCATATGAATCCTACCCAGTTATTAGACTATGGCTATTACTATGCTCTATTACCATTGTGGTCGTGACCTATTTCAATGAATTAAATCCTTTGCATTTACAAAACATCTCATGTTAAAAAATATGTTGCCTTAAAATTATATGACTGCAATCAATGGATTCCCTTATATATCTATACACTATAAATGGATTGATTGTAATCAGTCTTTCTGCTGACTAGTTAGCACGCAATAAAAGCTTTTCAATGTACCTCAGTATACGTGATAATAAACTAAACTGAACAGTCCATCCGAGATCCCGGAATGCTGTCAAAAAAACTGCTATCCATTCAATCCTGGGAGCCCTTAGCTAGGAAGGATTTGAATTCTTATTTTCTGGAGAAGATAGTGTTTGTGACCTCCCTATTGTAATGTGCACTGCAGACTGTGAAGCGGTCTGTGCACCAGCCTAGAAAATAAAAACATGAACTATGACCTTTCCAGATTCCAGCAGTCCTGTTCTTGTTCTGCTCTGCTTTACTGCCAGTGGCTGGAACACATGGCATAACTCCATCTGCACCTCCTTAGTAAAGCCGATTCTCTTAAGCTATTGCTCATTGCTCTAATGTAGACAGAAGAAATACTTTCTAAATCCCCTCTGTGAATATGGCATCCAGTTGAGTACTCATTCTCCCCCCTATTTCAAACAACTTGATCTATTCTGCATACCCTCATTCTTCATGTTATATTGCACTTTTAGTGGAACTGTCTTCAGAGTCTCCACATCCAGACACAAGAGGTTTCTGTTGACTCCAGCACAAATCTACTTCCTTCTGGCAAATTAGTTAGACTGCCAAAACTGTCATAAGGCCCAGAAGCACACCAATGCCAAAGGACACTCTTTAACTGTTGACGCCATTAAAAGGTGCAGATTGAAGATTTTCCTTTCTGCTGCCAAATACTATGCTCTGCATTTGTCAAACACAGGCTGTTTGCTATATCATAAGGCCAAATATAGTAGAGCTCCTGTCTGGTAAGTGTGACAACATAACCTGCCTAGTCTGCATAGTTTCAGCATAAGCAAATGCTGTTGCTGCTACAATCCTTCCCAACATAACAAATGGTGTGAATTATACTAGCATTGTGCAGAAACTTGGACGCATATAATAACTCATAGTGTCTATGGTGTCTGAACTAAATTTCCTGATCACCTTGCAAATGCATTTCTGAAGCAATTATTTACTTTGTGCTGGAAGCTATTTTGCTTTGCTAACATCTGCCAGTATTTTGGGGATCGGTGTTGATTTTCCACAATTTTAATTGCAAATTCAAGTTTTTAATTTAAAAAATACAAAAGAAAAGAAGCAAGGCAAATTATGTCATTAATTGTGGATTACTTTATCCATCCTTTATCATGAAGTCTTATCACATTGAGAACATCTGCATTGGAACAAAGCCTAAAAAAACTGCCCAAAGAAGGGTCCCTACCCAAAACTTTACCAATCCATGTTCACCAGAGATAGGGTTGCCAACTGTCCCGTTTTAGCCGGGACATCCCGTATATTGGGCTAAACTGATTTGTCTCGTATTTGACTGCTACTACTCGGGTCGAGGGGACTGTCGGGTCCTGCCTCACCCGTCCCGACATAGTGCAGCCCGTGGAGTGCAGCAGCAGCGCCTCGCCCGTGGCCCCGTCGGTCAGCAGCCTGGCCAGCTGTCAGACCTTCGGACCTTCGCTTACCGCTGACAGCACCACCCCTTCTTCTCATGGCCGATCATCGGTTCAGTTGTTTGAGTTGGATGGGGTACCGGACTTTGCGTGTGACGTCGCGCGCAAAATCCGGCGCCCAGGCCAAAACCCCTCAGCTGGCTGGGCTTTGTGTGCAGTCCAGCACTCGAGCCAACTCATCATTCACCATGCCACGGCCGAGTCGGTCAACGAATTGCCGTTGGGAATTTGTACCGTATTTTGCCTTTTTTTCCCTTATTTGGGAGTGAGAAAGTTGGCAAACTGAATTACTCCAGCGCATTGTGTTATTTTTGTAAACCAGCATCCACAGTTCCTTGTTTTTTCCCCACAATGTGTTGATGTGCTATGCAGCTACCGTCATTCCCTAAAAATGGGCATTTAGCAACTTCTAGGATGAGCTGGTAAAGAAGGACAGTCAGGCTCATCACAGCTATGAATCATTGTGCATTTAGATTATCTGAAGATGCGACAGAGACATCAGCAATATCACTCAGTCGGTAAGGTACATATGTATTAATCAGGTTATTAATACATTGTTTGCCACGCACAGTGGCACAGGTGGTAGAGCTGCTGTATCATGGGTTCGATCCTGACCTTGGGTACTGTCTGTGTGGAGTTTGCACATTCTCCCCGTGCTCGCCTGGGTTTCCTCCTGGTACACCGGTTTCTTCCCACATCCTGTAGACATGTGGGTTTGTAGGTTAATTGGCCTCTGTAAAACTATCCTTTGTGTGCAGCGAGCAGATGAGAAAGTGGGATAACATAGGATTAGTGTGAATGGGTGAACAATGGTCGGTGTGACTAGATGGCTGAAGGGCCTATTTCCATGCTGTATCTTTAAAGAAAACTAAACTGTACTATACAGGAAAACTATAACTTTCCCCATGGACAACTGGCAGCAGACTCAAGTCTTCAGAATTGTAAGATTTCTGAGTGTACCATCTATGGCAGTTACTGTAACCAAATGGGCACCTGAACTTAGTGCACCAATACGAGAGTTTCAACCCACTAATACAATACATAAGAATGTGAGAACAGGAATAAACCATACTGTCCCATGAGATGCTTCCATGATTCATTGCAATAAAGGTGATCTGCAATTTGATTCCAGAAGCCCCATCTCCCTTAATACCATTTGTTAACAAAATATGCTTAAAGTAAACAAGTGGCCCAGTGTCAATTGTAAAAGAGAATTCAGAAATTCTACCAAGGAAATCTCGTAAGTAATACTGAAGAAAGCATTGATTTACCATAGATATTAACAGATTAAGTGATGGGCAAATCTGTGGAAAATGGATTTCAATGGTGCCACAGACTTATCTTTGCATGTAACAGTGTTCTCTAACTTTACCACTGGAAGGTCTGGCTCTCATTTTTAAATTGTGCTCCTGGTCCTAGACTCCCCAACCAGCGGAAATAATTTCTCTCTATCCTATTAGTTCCCCTTAATACCTTGAAACCTTCTAAATTTTAGGGAATGCTCGTCTTCTATAATCTCTTCTCATGATTTAACCCTTGTCTGGGCATTATTCGGATAGATCTCTGCTGCATTTTCTCCATGGCCATGCCATGCCAAAGTGGGGTGTTCAGAACAGACGGTAGTTTACCAGGTTGTTTTGCTTTCATACAGCTTTCCTCTCCATTCCTTCTATTCCCCGAAGTATAAATGTTTAGCAATCCATTAGCCTTTTTAAAATTATTTTCTGCACCAGCCCATGATAGTTTAGTGGAACACAAAGTTCTGAAGGAACTCAGCAGATCACGTAGCATCTAATCAGGAAATCACTTCCCAGACGTTGCCTGACCCGCTGAATTCCTCCAGCACTTTTGATCATTTTTGATCAGTTTTGATCAATATTCCACCATCTGCAGTCTCTTGTGTCTCCATGAATGTTTAGTAACCTATTTACATGGGTCTCCAAGATTTTTTTTATCACTTTCCCACGTTTAACTTTTCAATATTTAGAAAGTAACTTGTCCTATTCATTTCAAAGCAAAGTTGATGACTTCATATTAGCCTATGGTGGAATGTTTTTCAACAGATCTGCTGATTCATTTAATCTATTGTATGATTTTTTAAAATTGTTTACAGTATGGTCTACCTTTTGATTCTGAATGTGTAATTTTCGATCCATCATAATACTCCAAAAGCAGTCTATCGAAAATCCTATAAAGCTGCGTCATGACTTACTGACTTATACTTAATGCCTTGACCAATGATGGCAAACACCATATTCTTTAATAAAGTATTCTTTAATACTCTATCTACTTATGTAACCACTTTCAGGGAACTATGGACTCGGATCCCTAGATCCCTCTGTACATTAACTGCTCTTAAAGGTCTTGCCATTAACTGTATATTTTCCTCTTACATTTGTTCTCCCAAAGTGCAACATCTCACACTTGCTTGGATTAAACTCCATGTGCCATTTCAGTAGCTGGTCTATATCACGCTGTATACTTTGACAGCATTAATCACAGTCTGTAACTCCAGCAATCATAGTGTTGTCTGCAAAATAACTAACCAGCCATCTTCATATATTTTCAAGTCATTTACATTCACATATTGTGCCAGGATAATGGTGATGACTGTGCAGGTGTTCTGGAACCGTTATGTCGAAGGCATCTTATTAGATTGTCTTGGTGCCGTGAACAATGCTGGACCTAAGGGATCACAGCTTACATGTCAGTGATTACCGCAGTGTTTGGTTCAAGAGATCCCTGTGCTCTATGCAAAGGAAAACCAAGTCTGGGTGGAAATGACCACTGTGCCAAGATGCCCAGATCATTACACTGGATGAAAGTTTTTACATTGTCAGGATCAATGTGCCTGGACGATGGAAAATCATTGCGCTGGGATGCTAAAACGTAGCATGATGAAGTTTAGGGTCATTTCTCCAGAGCTCAGGGATCACAGTGCTCAGTGCCAGGGAGCATCTAGTTAACATGCTGGGAACCATTGTGTTGGATACTAGGGATCATAGAGCCTGGTGCAAGAGATCCCTGTGTTTGATCTCCATGTCAGGGATCAGTATGACTGGATGCTGGGGTTTGCTGTGCTGAGTGCCAGGACTTGCTGTGCATGGAAACCAGGATTGCAGGATCATTATACTAAATGCAGGATATCATTGTGACAGGAGACCAGGATTCATTGTGCCTGGGTGAAAGGACCACTGAGCTGAATGCAAGGAATGAATAAGCTGGGTGCTCATGATCACATTACCAAACTACCAAGGATCATTGCACATGGATACAAAGGATCACAGGACCCAGATACCAAAGTTTGCTGCATCTTGTTGCAAATGATAATTATACCTGGGTGGCTAGACCACTGTCCCCATGTGCCAGTATCACTATACCCTTGTCAGGGATCATTGAGCTGGGATATCAGAGATTACCAGGCCAGTTTGCTGGGGATCACATTGCCAAACTGGATGCCACAGATGGCTGGAGCAAATGTCAGGGATCGCTGTTCTGCATCACATATTCCCTGGATTTTGGGAAAATCACCATTTGCCTGAATGCCAGAGTTCAGATGCCACTGATTACTGTGCCAAGTTGTCATGGAGAAGTATGCAGGAGTCATAGGATCACTGTGCCAGGACATCAGAGATTACTCTGCCTGATTATCTAATCATACTGGCTTCTTAAAGTTTTCATGAGGTCATCATAGTTTACTGCACGTTCCATAATTTGGCTATCCAACAACATCAAAACATGGATGAAGTATAAGAGGAAGACACTAAACCCATGTGAAGACACTTGCATTTTCCTGTTTTGCACGTTTATTGGCAGCCTGAGCCAGCTTATGTTTGAATTGGTGGAGTCCTCAAGTTCACCATCTGTGCAAGGCAGTGACAGTCCTCGCTTCCTGCTGCGCAATGTGGCTGTCAAACAGACCCTGACTGCCCTACACTAACTCAGATACCATGCATTCTATTTCTTTGATCTGCTTTTGCTTTATTCCGCACTGTCACAGAGTCTCTTCACAGTCAAGATAAATTGCAACCAAATGTACCACTTTGTAACTGATTTGTGTATTTTGCTTTGGCGCTTAAGAACTGCAGAGCTTCGAATTTTGCTCCTGTCTATACGTGTCCCTCTCTCACAGTTGTTGAATATATTTGTGTAGGATGGTGAAATATTTGATGTGGTGCCAGCGATTTGCTGAGCTTTTGTTCAGCAGCCTTTACAAGTTGTAAGAAATGATGCCTTCTCTGATGGCCATCATTTGTGCTCATGGACCAAGCTGTTGACATGATCTGAGTGAGTGTAGCAGCTGGCATGTTTCCTTTACACTTTTCATCAACCCCGATGTGCCGGAGCTAAAAATATCACACCGCTCTTTGATCTTAAATATCTGTTTCTAATACATTGTTGATTGCAACTGCAGCCCACAAGAAGTTTTAATCTGAGACTCAATGTTCTTTTTAAAGTAACATCAGTGGAGCATTTATCTTGAATCATCTCTTATGATTTACTATTTTGTTAAATAAAATACCAGTATACCAAAATATGATTCCAGCATGCTTAAGTTTATTTGCATGGCCGATGTATAATATTGATAGTAGAGAATGATTTCAAGGCCACAAGGATCTCTGCAAAAAAAATCTAAGTATTTTTCAATATAAAAAATCAGCCAACGTGTGCAAATAAGTGGAAATTCTTCATAAAGTTTTGGAAGTGAGGAATTACATTGTTTTACAATTTAAACTAATTCAGAAGCTGATTCAGGAATCAGGGGGCAAGAATTAGCTCTGTGTGAAGAAATTCCTCAAAATCATGCCACAAAAATGGATCATTTTGACCATCACCACCTTCATTATGTACCATCACCACCTTCATTCGGTATTCAAAAAACACAAGGAATCATGGGATTTGTCAAAGGTCACTCACGATAAACACTCTCGGCAACCATGCCGCTGCATGCACACAGACCTGCGCCTTATCTGTAGCCAGGATCGAACCCGGGTCCCCGGCACCGCAAGCGTTGCCAAGCTGCCATTGGACTGTCCCCGTCCTCTCCTGAGTGCCCCACCCCCGTCTGGGGGCAGTCTGAGATGTCCGGGGCGACCCCGGACTGACAGGAGTCAGACAGGAGTGGCATCCCAGGCCCACAGCCAGCGCGGAGAAGAAGCGTCAACCCCACCTCAACGCTGCCTCTCCCGCCGGGCCAACCGACAGCTCTGGACTGACGGGACACCGGTCCGTCGCAGCGGCGGCTCAGGCCCACAGCCAGCGTGGACAAGAAACGCAAACTCCACTGCTCTGGGCCGGTGTCCCCTCAGTTCAGGGCCACCGGTCAACCCGGCGGGACAGGAAGAATGGCGCTGGAGCCAGTGCCCCCCCCCCCCCTCTGCGCTGGCTGCAAGCCTGGCTGCCACTCCCGTCTGATTCCCGCCAGGCTAGGGCCACCCTGGATATCCCCAGCTGCCCCCGGACAGGGACGGGACACTCGGGCGGGGACGGGGATGGCCCAGCAGCAACTCAGCAGCACCGGATACCCGGGCCCGACCCCAACCACAGACGAAACACAGGTCTGCACCCATGCAGCAGCACAGCCGCCGAGAGTGTTTATCGCGAGCGACCAATGACCTGGGCATGCGCAGTCGGAATACCGAACTCGCTTATTTAAGTCAATGTTTAATGTTGCCTGATGCCAAATGCACTTCGACAGAATACGTTTCAAATTGCTTTTAGTCTGCATCTGAGACAATGAGACAGGTCGATAGTGCAGGTATCTGCCTGCTAAAAACTGATTGAGGTTCAGACTTTGCCTGATATCTTTTCCCAGCAGACCTGGATGAATATCATGACAGCATGTACATGCAAACTTGGATCCTCCTGTGTGTATCATCCCAAATGCAACTCTCTTCTCCGAACAAGCATTGTATAAGTTTCACCCATCAGTGCCAAAAATAAAATTACCTAATTATTAAATGGACTGTTTTGGACCACAAAGTACACAGGGTGAACATTTTTTTACATTCCAGTTTTGTGAGGAACACACTAGTCTATTAGAGGAGCAAATCTCCCCGCATGCCCCATCCCCCTCCCCCCAGCACCCACCCCCCCTCCCCCTCACCTCCCCCCCTCCCCCCTCGAACCCACCTCCTCCCACCATTGCCCCACCAGGAGAACACACTGCTCACACCCTGGCACAACTGCAAGGCAGCTACGTTTACCCAAATGCTGCCTCCATCTTGCTTCCATTATTTAGGCTGTAAAATGAGTTTTTGCATCCTGGCTCTGGCTAGTTTACTGACACTGCAAACATAATTTAATAATTTTCAGTTTCTTTAGCCAACTTTTATGTAGACAAAATGTTTGCACCATTATGATATTTTCTGCTTTCTGGCTGATAATTAACAAAGGATTACTGTTCACTCATTCGTGTCAAGTCAGCCTGATGTCCTCAGATTTGAGAATACGGCAGCATAAAGGAGTCCATCCAAAGAATCTAGCAGATGTGAAATTGTTGACCTCTCTGTGTCTGACTGGAACCAAGCTGTGCTCTAATTCTATGGAAACATAATGACAGCCAAGTAGAATGGTAAAAGCTTATTGCATGTGCGGTCTAACATCATCTCAAGAAGCCTCCATGCTCCATTAGAACATTTTTTGATCATCCATCATGAAAATTCACTACTGTCAGGGGGAAATTTTTTAAGCATTCTTAGGATGGCCCAGGGTTGAACTCTTCAGTGTTGGTTGGGAAAAGATGTTTTACTGCGAAGAAAAGAAAATGAAGGACATAACATGACTTTCACAATCATTGTAGAAAATACTATTAATGGAATATGCATTCAAAGTATATAACCTGTTGCAATTGATGAGCCAGAACAGAGATACTTAGGATCACAGGACCCAGATACTAGATACCCATGCAAAGTGAGCAAAACTGAGTGAATGAATTAGTGCCTTTTATGATAATGGGAGAGGCCACTTATCTCGCTTTGCACACGCAAGGAACTGCGGATGCTGGAATTTTGAGCAATAAATACAAAGTGCCGAGGCAACTGTGCAGGCGAGCTCAGTAACTCAGGCAGCATCTCATCAGCACAGGCAACCTTTCGGATCGGAACCCTTCTTCAAATGACTGCATTTAAACTTGATACTCCCTCACCAATTTAGTACATGAAAGATCATCTGGTGCACTTTATGAATAATAAAACAATTATGAGGTGTTACTTTTAAACTCAGCTGGGCGAATATCCATTTAAAGGGTTCATTTGGTTTCTGCAAAGCTTGCACGATGAATAGACGATTAAAATCCTAGTGTGAAAACCAAGAGAGTTCTCTAAGGAGTGGGTGAACAGGTTCTGATCCGTCCCGACGCAGGTGTTTCTATCGTCCTGACGCGAGGGCTTTGGAAATCGGACCGTCGGCAGCGGCAACTGCGGAGGGTTCAATAGCCCGACCACGGGTGAACAAAGAGGAAGATGATTGAACTTTATAACCTTCCATCACAATGTGGATTCCACTTTGGTGGATGTTTATGTTAAATTTTATTTTATGTGGCTGTGTGTATTGTTGCTTTTCACTTAGTACAGCTATATGGTAAATCAATATCACTGTACCTTAATTGGTGCATGTGACAATAATCACAAACTTGAACTTGAACTTGATACAGCTAAAAGTTAATTAATGACAAACTATAATGGGGCCATTCTTTGGAAAGTGAACCACATTTCACACACGTGACCAGATGTAATCACATAAAGTAATACATTAAAAAAATTATTGTAAGAGATTAATCTTATTCATTGCTATTTTCCTACCTACAGAACTATAAGGCATGTCTGCTAAAGATATGAACATTCTAGCTTTTTAAAATTCAGAGTTTGTAAGATAAAACTCAGTTATGAAAAAATGCTTCCGTGTGAGGCCACACACGTGACCAGTCACGTTTGACCTCTGACCCTAAACAAACATTGTCAGCATAACATAAAAATGTCACGATAAACTTCAAAAAAATATGAATCATATATACAGTACAAAACAATATACCTGTAATGCTTTCAGAATTAGAAGAGAGGTGTTCTATAATTTTTCATATGTTTGGTCACACACGTGTCTAGGAATGGGGCAATGATACTTTTTATAATAATAATAACATAAACCATCACCTGTGTAAATAATTTGTCTGAATAATTTGGAGGACAGGTGAAAAGCAATCACATCACTTAAACATGAATGACACTTGGATCAATTGACTTAAATCAGAACTTATATAATGCCCTGGACAGTCTCCACACATTTACAATAGTGTGTTCATTTCACCAAAGCACAAAGTCGATTCTTAAGCCAAGGAGACATCACCATGATAAGCAGTGATTCATGGTGTCAGAGAATTGAGTTCTACCAAGACTGAAGAAATTATTGGTCTTTAGACGAAAAGAGGGGAAATCTAAGAAGTGTACAAACCATTAGTTAACATAGATAAGGCTAATCTATAGCTCAACTTCAATGGATGTCAATGCACTATAACAACAACAAAGTACTGGCCATGTAAACACAAGTGCCAATTCCAATTCAATAACCGACATAAAAATTAATGTTGGAAAACAGCCTGAGACATTGCCAAGGTTTGATTTTAAGATTAGTTTTGCAAGAAATTATGCAAAGTATTAAAGCATTTGTTTGAGAATCCTCTTTCCAACATTTTAGTAAATATAGTTATTTTGCCTGTTGTAATTTTATGATGAAAAGTCTTAATTCAAATTCCACACATCGGATTTTCACACCAGCTCATAGAAAAAATATAATTGTTAAAAGTTTCCTGTTGCTCTTTTTTTAATCTACAAATTACTTCCTTCCAGGTCATTAGTAAACAAGATATCCATTACAAGCTCATGGCATGTTGACCTTTATAATGAGAGGATTTGAGTATAGGAGTAAAAAGGTCCTTCTGCAGTTGTACAGGGCCCTGGTGAGACCACATCTGGAGTATTGTGTGCAGGTTTGGTCATTTAATTTGAGGAAGGATATCCTTGCTATTGAGAGAGTGCAGCGTAGGTTCACGAGGTTAATCCCCAGGATGGCGGGACTGTCATATATGGAAAGATTGGAAAGACTGGGCTTGTATTCACTGGAATTTAGGAGGATGAGAGGATATCTTATAGAAACCTATAAATTAGAAAAGGACTGGACAAGATAGATGCTGGAAAAATGTTCCCAATGTAGGGGGAATCCAGAACCAGGGGCCAGAGTCTAAGAATAAAGGGGAGGCCATTTAAAACTGAGATGGGAAAAAAATGTTTTCACGCAGAGAGCTGTGAATTTGTGGAAATCTCTTCCACAAAAGGCCATTTCACTGGAGGGATTTAAAAGAGAGTTAGATAGAGCTCTATGGGGCTAATGGAATCAAGGAAGGCAGGCATGGGTTACTGATGGTGGATGATATGCCATGATCACAATGAATGGCGATGCAGGCTCGAAGGGTCAAATGGCCTTCTCCTGCACCTATTTTCTATGTTTCTAGGTTAAGACTGAAGGGGCTCATCAGCCCTTTATAAAAGAGAGTTAGTGAGATGAGTAGAAGCTACTCCTGATGGAAGTTATCTCTCTGAGCCTCAATCAAGTCCTCACAACCCATGCTCTGCTCTCTACCTACTGCACTTGCTAGGTTGCTCCCCAGTGCAGCCCCTCGGACACATCGGTAGGAATCCCATCACCAGCACAGTGGTCACTCTATCCTGATCCAGGGAAGCTGCTGAATGTCAAGATCACTGGGCAGCACAGTGGCACAGCTGGTAGAGATGTTGCCTCACAGCACCAGGGACCCGGGTTCGATCCTCAGGTGCTGTCTGTATGGTGTATGCATGTTCTCCCTTTGACCGCCGGGGTTTCTTCTGTGTGTTTCAGTTTACTCCCACATCCCAAAGTCATGCAGGTATGTAGGTTACCTCTGTAAATACCCCCCTCCCCTATGTAGGGAGTGAATGCAAACGTAGGATAACTTAGATCTAGTGTGTATTGGTGATCAATGGTCGGCGTGGACCAAAGGGCCTGTTTCCATGCTGTTTCTTTCAATCAATCAGTCTCAGCTCATCCAACCCGATTGCAAAACAGCATCAACCCTTCTACAATGACACATAGGCAGAAAAACTGGGGCGGCACGGTGGCGCAGCAATAGAACCCAGAGACCTGGGTTTGACCCTGACTACGGGTGCTATCTGTATGGAGTTTGCACGTTCTCTCTGTGGCCTCATGGGTTTTCTCCAGGTGCTCCGGTTTCCTCCTATGCTCCAAAGACGTATAGGTTTGCAGATTAATTGGCTTTGGTAAGAATTGTGAATTGTCCCTAGTGTGTAGGATACTGTGAGTGTGCGGTGTGATTGCTGGTCAGCCCGGACTCGACAGGACAAAGGGCCTAAAATCAAAGATTTAGACAATCCTTTTAAAACATCTTCAGTAAGAGATCAACAATGAGCTGGAATCACCACAGCAAACCTACAGGATCCATTGTGTTATAAAATGGAATGTAGCTTTTCCTGTGTGTAATTCCTTAATGCTCTATAAATAGTTATAGGCTGCAGGTTTTAGGTGCTCCTGGAAGTACAGTAACCTACAGTGTCTATTATGTTACAATATACATTGCACTCGGTTGTTAAGTCCCACTTAAAGTTGAGTAAATCATATTAAATACTGACAGTGGTGGGGGGTGGTGATGGCGGTGGAGGGAATAGGGGTCACCCAGAGTACAGCTCTCATCACTCAAAAGATAAAGTACGCAGCGTGGGACCGTTGAAATGTACACCCTCCATTGACAAGAAGCACCTGCTGCCAATATTTGTTTGGTGAAATCAGATAGTTATCATGACAATAGGGCATCTTACCTGCAAATTACAACTTTGTGAATGGTGAAATATGTTGCAACTGAACACATGTAGCAATGAGAAATATTAGCTTTAAAACAAGGCAGACCCATCATGTTGCAGAATTATTGGAGACCTCTGAAAATGAGCTGCAGCAAAGCAAGGCATTAAAGGTGATTTATTGTCCACACGAACACCTTCAAAAGCATATGTTTCTGGTGGAATTAATGTGACTGATTGTAAATTGTCAGAGACCTGGGTGTAATGAAGGATCATAAACTTTACTTGACAGCGTAAGAAATATGTTTTCTTCTTTTCTTGGTCCAGAGTTGTTTAGGTGAACCCACGCATCGCTTGATAAAGCAGCATAGGACTACAACTGTGAAAACTCATTAATGAAGGTAAAAGTACTCAAATTACCGACCACATGACCTAAGTCATTCAAAATAAGGCCTGCTTGCATTCTTTAATCTTCTTACAAGCATTTGTGATCAATCATAGTGCTAACAAGTTAACTAAACACAGCGCGAAAAGATGAGTGCTATTGTTACTGCTAACTGAGGTTTTTCAGAATTCCTGAAATTTCAGTACAGGAAGAGACAATGAAGCCCAATGTGCCTGTGATGGTATTAGTTTCACATCAGAAGTATCAACTTTAATTTCATGTTAATACTTATTGCTTCAGCTTTTAACAATTTCCTCCTTCAAATAGTTGTCTGTTTCTCTTTTTAATTCTATGTATGAATCTGAAATGCACAGCAATGGAATAATATTCAAGTGTGTTTTGAGAAATGATGCTAACTCTTTTTTAATGCTGCAAGTCAATAAAGACGATTGGGGATATTTTCATACAAAAAGGTAATTGGCAGTGGTATTGGTTTATTATTATCACATATGGTGAAAAACCTTGCATGCGACGCAGTCATACGCAAGTACAATAGGTAGTGCTAAGAGAAAAATAACCAGAGTACAGAGCATAGTGTTGCAGCGTTACTGTTACAGCAACAGAGAACATGCATATAAAAAACAAAGTGTAAGGGCTTCAATGGGATAGGTTGGGATATCAGGACTACATTGTCAGCCAATAAGAGGTCTGTTCAGTAACAGCATTGAAGTAGCTGTTTCTGAATCTGGTGCTATGTGCTTTCAAATGTTTATACCGTCTGCCTGGGGAGATGGGAGAAGAGGGTATGGGTGATCCTTGATTATGTTGGCTGGTTTTCTAAAGCAGTGTGAAGTGTAGATGGAGTCAGGTGTATGTGATGGACTGGGCTACATCCATACCTTTCTGCCACGTCTTGTAATCTCCAGCAGAGCAGTTGCCTAGCCAAGTTGTGATATGTCCTGGAACTTATTTGTTGTGCAAAGGATACTTTCTATGGTGCATCTGTAGAAATTGGTAAGTGTTGATGGAGATATGTTGCCGTTCCTTAGTCTTCTGAGAAAGTAGAGGCATTGGTGTGCTTTCTTGGCTGTAGCAGTCTCAGTTTCAGTTTAGTTTATTGTCACGTGTTTGCTGCATGTTATCCAGTCAGCGGAAAGACAATACATGATTACAATCGAGCCATTTACAGTGTTTAGATACATGATAAGGGAATAATGTTTAGTGCAAGGGAAACTCAACAAATTCCAAACAAGGATAGTCCGAGAGTCACCAAGGAGGTAAATAGTAGTTCTGGACTGCTCTCTAGTTTTGGTAGGATGATTCAGTTGCCCGATAACAACTGGGAAGAAACTGTCCCTGAATCTGGAGGTATGCGCGTTCATTCTTCTATACCTTATGATTGAGGGGAGAAGAGGGAGTGGCCAGGGTGTGACTCATCCTTGATTATTCTGTTGGCCTTGCCGAGGCAGCATGAGGTATAAATGGTTGATTTGTATTTTCAACCATCTCTACTTGATAGTAAGATTAAACGAGAACTTACCAGTTTGAAGTTTGATCTTTATTTTACGAGGAGTGACGTTGAGGGATTATGTGAAGAACCCACCAGCCCGCATGCGCGTCAATCTTCACAGCAGCGGTGTGAAATCACAGATAACAGTAGTTGATATCAGAGGGAGAGACCCGACAGAGTGGATTCTGCTCCCCGCAGCCAATATGATGAGAAGGCACATTAGGCACAGTAAATGGCACTTTAACTTAATGATTGTCAAAACCCCATATAAAACTGAACTTCAAGACGTCATTCATCCGTGCCGAATTATATGTAATATTAGCATAAAACAAAATACTTCCCATCTCCTTATGAAAAGTACTGCTTATTTGGTGCTATCCCTGCAATCTGCAGTGAGCACGGCCATGGTTTGGTTTAACAACCCGAGCCGCAGGAACGGTCTTCTCAGAGTCTGCAAGTCAATTAATTGATTTATCATGCAGAGGATGGTTTCCCGAGTCATGGCTAAACCAGCAAATTTTTGTGTCGAGAAATAACCATATAAAGTTCTATTATCATTCCCAACATCAGCGGGAACCATGGCTGTATAGGCCATTCAGGCACTACGAAAATGCCTGAAGCGGGAACTTGCTGAATTTTTGCAAGAATGATGAGTCAAAATGGAGGAAGACATAAAGGAATGTTCCTCCCCAGTGTAGCGAGAATGCATCCATTGCCACTGGTATGCCACATATTTTTTGCAACTGGTGAGGAGCCATGTTGGGGAACGGCTGCTAACCAGCAGCCGTCTGTTTAATTCACCTTTTTTTAATGGTTTTTGGTGTGTTTAGTTTGTCCAGAATGGGGTGAATGAGGGTAATTTTATTCTTAGTCCCTACCTGGTCGGTGAGGCAGCTTTTTCTCCGGGCTGCCTCGTCGACCCGTCCTCGTGGCCTACCAGCGGGCATGAAGCGCCGTTTCCTGACGGGGACCGCCCAGCACCTTCAGCTTCGGTCGGCGGCACAGCGCTGGAGCGCTATCGGGGAGCGTAGCGGGCGATGCCTTGCCTGGGTCGCCGCGCTGGGTCGACGCGCTGGAGCTCCGGTATGCGGTGACCGCCGAGATCAACACCTCCGGGCTGCGGGTCTGCGGAGCTTTAACATCGGGAGCCCCGTGGCTCCAAATCGGCGCGGCCCTGTCGGCTTCAGGTGCCATCGACTCCGCTGGGAAACCGGCCGTTCCAGCCGCTGCGAGGACTCTCCCGACGACCAGGAACATCGGGCCTCCGTAGAGGCAACTATGGCGGCCTCGATGGGCCTGACTCTGGGGAGAACTGGGTTGGGGACTGGACATTGTGCCTTCCCCCACAGTGGTAACCATTGTGGGGGGATGATTTTGTGTGTAGTGTTAAGTGTCTGTGTTAGTCTGTGTTAGTCTATGTCCAACATGGCGGTCGGAAGGGAGAGTGTACGCTGGCGCGGTTTGGCTGCCGCTGCTCTCCCTTCATGTTGTGTTTTCTGAATTTTGTTGTTGTCTTTTTTGGATCAAATTTCTGTTTTTAATTTATGTATTGGAGTTGCCTTTATGACTTATTTTACTGATTATATGTTTATATGTTTCTTAAATTGTAAGGTGTCCTAGAGACCTCGGTATTAGGCGCCCTTAAAATAAAATCTATTATTATTATTATTATTGAGCCTGGATGCAAACATCTCGATCTTTTAGTGTTCCATCGAGCCACAATGTCATTAAATACTTTGTGATCCAACATCCATTCTGTGTTGTCATTGATTTTACATGATAATACACCAATCCCAAATGAGGTTAGGTAAACTATCACCGGATACTTTGACTTGATTACACCCATGTGATTAACATATACCACCACCATCAACTTGGACTTGAGCATGCAGATTATGCATATTCGCACAAACCTGTAATCCACAGAATGCACCTAGTGTCTATAGGTAGTTGATACCATATAACTGAAGAATTGGTAACTCATGCAAATCCCATCCGCCTCCGTAACTAGAGATGGTATTAGTAATTTGCCATCTTTGAGCTATTGCATCAGTTTGTAATTAACTGAAGATTTACTGATGAAAAGTTAGTGGAGCAATGCTGAATACTGTTCATCCACCATGGTGACTTTGATAGTTTCAGCTGGGAATAGCATAGGTCTGGTAACAATGACCTACATGGTACTTGAGAGCTTACTTCTTTGCATGCTGTATAGTTCTGATAATGCAAAGGCCCAAATAGCACAGCTGAAAGACAATATATTGCCAATTACACTTGATGAATAGAAGGCTGCTTGATAACAACAAGGTTGTTACAGGCTTCAATTAATTCCAATCTCTTGTCCCAGACAAATTAATAAAGGTAAATCCCAATAATCAATAATTTCAGTTGGTATCAACTTAAATTTAACTGGATGGATGAGAAACCCAATTTCTCAAATATAGTTTTGTGGCTGATACAGCTAATTTAGCAAAAATACAGCGTTTAGAATATCATAACAATTGTTTTTTTAGTGTTTTTTTGAGCAGCCGAAGCACTGGTTTTAGTAATTTGGTAAAATAACCTGGGAGCTGAAGTTAGCCCATTTTGCAAAGCTTTTAACTGTATCATTGCCCCATCCAGCTAAATTTCAAATATCTCTGGTGCCCTGTGAATGGAAACTGATCCCATGGAAGTTAAACAGTCACGAAGTTTCCTATTCAAAAATGTCTATACTGCACATGCGAGTTGAACCTGTTGACAATGAACAGGCCACATCTGCCACAATTGCGAGCCTGCCTTGAAAGGCAACTCCAGCCATATTTCCAAGACTGTCTCGCTTGTATACTGTGCAGTATAAACTAATCTCATGTTATCATTTTAATTTATAAACAGATCTGAATCTTATGTTATCATTGTCATCTGTGCAAAAAAACAAACAAAAAAACAAGTGTAAATATTACCAACTTGTAAATGGTCCACATACCCCATGTTTCGGAAAGAACCAGACCCACCTACTTTCATGGTTATCGGTGGTTTTATGGTAAGCCCTAATGCCCATGATGCGGGTTCTATTTCCGTCCTTGATTTGGAGAGTAGGACTGCTGAGGTATGTGGATCCCATGTTATTCCCTGAGGACCGGTTTTGGGCCTTGGCCTAAAAGACCTGCGCCCAGCTTTCAAGCTGCCACCAGCTTCAGTGAACCGCTTCCTGCCGATGGAGGCGTGGGGTGTGTTGTCGCTGACACCTTGATTAGTCCGACAGCTTTTGTTTCCTCATCCCGGTCTTACCTGTTTGGACCGATGGCGGCTGAACATTGCTGGCCTTACATGAGCCTGCAAATTGGAATTTAAGGCAGGTCTGATGGCGTTCTATGTCCATTTTGAAGTGTGCCTTGCACATCAAGACCAGGCCAGTAATCTTTAAAATTTGTTGGAGTTTCATTTCCTGGGTTTTCATGCCGCCTCCAATATCACCCCAGATAGCATTGTTCACTGCCAGCACTTTCAGGAACAATTTTCAGGTGCATGGTATCTCACAGCCGGCACCTGTTCCTGTAATGATGTGACGTGAGGTAGCTGCTGCTCCACGAGGGGAACTCTGGCCCCTCCGGGTTTCCTGCCAATGGCTGGAAGCCAACTCTTCCAGCAGGAGCTCCTTCGTTTGCGAGGATATCGCAACCCTTGATGCCATGACATAAATTTCTGGAACCTCACGCATGTACACCAGTATGGTCCCCGGACATACTTCCGAGTTTGGAGTCAGTTACCAACTGACCCCTCGCACTCACCTTCATAGAGAGGGAGATTTGTAAGCAGCCCTGAAAGAGGTGCTGCCGCAGGCCCTCGAGCAGACCTGCGCTGATATGGCTCCTCCATGGACCACATGAGGATGGAGCATTACCTTAGTGGGGTGAACGCCCTGCGGATGCTATCCAAGCTCCATCTGGGTAAAAACGTCCGAGGACGTATCCATGTCGGAGGAGAACCCTCCTGGCCTGACTTCGCAGTCTAGGCCTCTCAGACTCCGTTTTGGCTGTTCCCTTCTGCGGGCTGCCGGAGTCGGAAGTCGCCACCGGCTACCCGCACTTCCGCGGTCCATAGCCGTGTCTTCCCACGGTCCCCGTAGCCGAGGTTCCCCTGAGCCAGGTTCCCCGTGGTCTTCCCACGGTCCCCGTAGCTGGGTTTCACGGTCCCCGCAGCCGGGCTTCCCCCGTGTAGACGAGATTCCCCGCGATGTCGGGTTTCCTCCAAGCCGGGTATCCCAGCGGTTTCCGCAGCATGGATTCCCCCGCGGTCCCTGTAGAAGGGATTCCCCGCAATGTCCATAGTTGGGTTTCCCCCGAGCCGGGTATCCCCTCGGTTTTCGCAGCCGGGATTCCCCCGCGGTCCCTGTAGAAGGGATTCCCCGCGATGTACATAGTCGTGTTTCCCCCCCGAGCCGGATATCCCTGCGGTTTTCGCAGCCGGGATTCCCCCGCGGTCCCTGTAGAAGGGATTCCCCGCGATCCGCAGTCGGGTTTCCCCGTGCCGGGTGGAGCCGGGATTTCGACCCTGGAACATCTCCAGCAGGAACTCTGTAAAGAGCTTCCTGCAAGGAGAAAGAGACCTGGAAAAAAGTTTTAAAACGTACCTTCATGTTTGTCCGCTGGTGGAGCAGCGCGCCTCCAGCCAGTCGTTGCGCAATGCGATAGACGATATGACGCGCATGCGGGCTGGTGGGTTCTTCACGTAGTCACTCACGTGACTCCGAAGTAAAATTTGTATTTTCAACCATCTCTACTTTGGCACTGTTAATGCAAACTGGGGTATGTGTACTGTTTCGCTTCTTGAAGTCGATCACTATCTCCTTTGTCTTGCCGACATTGAGAGAATGGTTGTTGCCTCGACATCAGGACACAAGGTTCTTGATCTCCTTCCTGTACTCCGTCTCATTATTATTTGATATCCGGCCCGTAATGGAGGTGTTGTCTGTGAATTTGAAAATTGAATTAGATTTGTACATGGCTGCACAGTCATGGTTGTACAAAGAGTAAAGAAGGGGGCAGAGAATGCATTCTTGCGGAGGATTATCGTAGAGCATCGTTGATATTGACCAGGATTTGCTATTGGTTGGTTATGCTGATAAGAAACGCAGTGACTAATTGAAATTGACTTACAGCTAGTTAAGCAGCAGTCATGGATATTTACTATTTACCTGTTTTGGTGAAGGGTTCTCGACCCAAAATATTAATTCTTATTTCTCTTTCCTGCTGAGTGCTTCCAGCATTTCTGTTTTTGTTTCAAATTTACAGCATCCGTATTTTTCTTTTACATTTCATGATTTTACTGTTATGTTCTTTTCGTGTATTGTGCATCTAACTAGGATAAGCATCTCTGTGACTTTGTCCTAACAGGCCAAATCATAATTGTGGGATGAAAGTTTAAAGAATATAAATTGGAGTTGTGAACAAGAGTCAAAACTGCAGAAAAGTAATCTTGATTTTATCATGGTAATTTGCAAAAGTCAATAAGATTTGTTATTTCAGGAGAAACTGTTTAAATATTAAGTGCATAAATACTTAAATCTCTTTTAAGCCATTTAGGTAGCACCAGTAACCATGTCTGTCGAGTGTTTTAGTTTTGGAATTATTGCCTTTTTTAAGAACATCCTTGGTGCACTGCAGTAGTCAAGAATTGTAATTAGTTGGATGTACAGGGCCTGTTGCAGAAGTAGATAGGTTTATGTTGTGTGAAAGGGAAACCAGATAGCAAGCTACAGGAGTCACTTAAATGAAGGTGAGAGACATTGAGAGTAGGTCGAACAATCTGGCTCATTGTGGTAGAGGCCTGATAGTAAATTCTTCAAGTTCCCCCATATGGGAGTTTGGCCAGAGTCTTTGTCTTTCCCTATAACCCTGGTGCAGAGCTGACAACTAACTCTAGAAACAAGGAACTGCAGATGCTGGTTTATACCAAAGTTAGACACAATGTGCCGGTTTAACTCAGTGGGTCACACAGCGTCTCTGGAGAAAAAGGATAGGTGACATTTCAGGTCTTCTGAAGAAGGGTCCTGACCTGAAAAACCACCCACCCTTTTTATCTAGAGATGCAGCCTTAATCGCTGAGTCACTCCAACACTTTGTGTCTTTCTTTGACAACTAACTCTGCTTGGATTAACAAACAAATCATTCTCCTCTCTCTTGATATTTGATTGTTGATCACTGGTAACTTTGATTCTGCTACAAAATACCCTTGATATTTCACTTAAATTGTTTCATAAAGCAAAGGCTAACAGAACAGTTTAGCAAATTTTTGCCTGTAGTGAGCTTTGGATTTTCAGCAGCAAAAACATGTTTTTTGCACCATCTGGATAGGAAGATGAGCGAAAGTCTATTTTTCAAACAAGCTTTTTGCGTCAGTATAATGAAAAACATATCAATAATGAGAAGAAACAAATTGTGTTATTTTTCTTGCTGCTGTGTGGACTAGTGGGCCATAATAAAATACATTTTGGACTTGCTATCTATCGCTGAAAAATTACATTATCAGACGATTAGGCAGTTGTCATTAATCATCTGGGAAAGAAAATCTGTCTAGTGAAACATCCCAAACACCTGAATCCTGTTTAATGGTTGGACTGGACATATGTGGTCTGATTTCTGTAATATAAACTGTGAAGAAAAATGTTAAGCTATCAGGCTTTTCAATGCTTATTTTGAACATTAATTGAAAAGATTTGAACTATTCCCTTTCTTTCCCAGCCAAACTGGATGGCATTTGACATGACATTCAGGATGTGAAATCCTAACAAAATAGCAACAGAATACCTACATTGACTGCTGTCTGGCCACTTTGCCTGCCCTTTTGATCATACTTCACACTTGCATGAAAATTGCAAATTATGTATCAATGTCAGGCAGTGAATCATCTGAATAATGGGCACGTATAAAATGATGAGAGGAATAGATTGGGTAGATGCACAGGGTCTCTTCCTCGGAGTAGGTGAATCGAGGACCAGAGGACATAGGTTTAAAGCGAAGGGGAAAAGATTTAATAGGAATCTGAGGGGTAACATTGTCACACAAAGGGTGGTGGGTGTATGGAACAAGCTGCCAGAGGAGGTAGTTGAGGCTGGGACTATCCCAATATTTAAGAAGCAGATTGACAGGTACATGGATAGGACAAGTTTGGAGGGATATGGACCAAACACAGGCTAGTGTAGCTGGGACATGTTGGCCGGTGTGGGCAAGTTAGGCCGAAGGGCCTGTTTCCACACTGTATCACTCTAGGACTATGACTCTATATCAGAACACATGATTTCGTACAGCTTATGGCAGTAGTTCAGGATGAATATTATATGTAAAATAGTAAGATTAAATGAGAACTTACCAGTTTGAAGTTTGATCTTTATTTTATGAGGAGTTACGATGAGAGACTACGTGAAGAACCCCGGACAGCCGCACGTGCGTCAATCTTCAAAGCAGCGGTGTGAAATCACAGATAATAGTGACTGAAGTATAATAGTAAGACGAGAGAAGACTAGAACTACCAGATGATATTTATGAGGGTTGGGAGTTGAGGGCACGTAGTCCCTCATCGTAACTCCTCATAAAATAAAGATCAAACTTCAAACTGGAAAGTTCTCGTTTAATCTTACTATTTTACTTCGGAGTCACATGAGTGACTACATGAAGATTTCAAAGCTCTGTGATTTCATGCCGCGAGAAACAAGTCTACACAACCACAACTGCTTCATTGACAAATGAGGGAAAACATTCATAATGCATAGAGTCATGACATAGACTTAAAACATGCTGTTGCTGTTAAATGAAGTAATCATAATAGGCCCATCTCTCATCTGGGTGGAACCTATAAACAGAATGTAAAATGAGATTGAGAAAGACCCTGGTCTGGCAACGGGTTATTATAAAATGTTTGGAAATTCGTTCTTTTGACCATGCTTCAACCGTTAGGATGTAGTCCAGCGAGACATAATTAACCATTGCTGCTGCTGTTGTAGCAGCCCTGGTAGAGTGAGATCTGGAATCAGTATCTACTCCTGCATAACTCAACTCTGTTTTATCACCTGGAAATGGTCTGAACTGATACGTTCTCATAAAGTTTTTTGTAACTAACAATCATAGCTAGCTCAGAGCCTCGAAGGCTCTTGGTGACCTTGACGTATTGTTGGTGACCTTGAGCCCTCACATAACTAAAGGTCCCTGGATATGCCTTGACCTATTTTGAGACCTGACACCCCTTCTGCACTGCTTAAGTAAATTATAAACATAAAATACTATACATATTATTTACAGATGTAATCATCCTGTCCCGTCGCAGTTATGTAGCGACTGACCTGTTGCGCTAAACCAGCGCCAGGAGGATAACTACCTAACTGCCAAAGCTAAGAATGTAGCTAGAAACCCCCTGGTGAAAATAGTATTAACACAATGTCAACCTCCCATACTGCATTGTACTTGTCCTGGGAAAACTTGTGTTAAGGATATCCTTTACTAACTCGATATCCGGGGTGAACTCAACAAAGTGGATCTCGTTTGCTGCAGCAAATCGGATGGAAAGCACCTTGGCACCGTTAATGACCCTATAACTCAATATTGTCAAAGACCATTAAAAATGAACTCCAAGAGCTCCGAAATCTGTACCATTTTAAATGTAACATGAGCATTAAACAAACACTTCCCATCTCCTGAAGAATACTGCTTTTTGGTACTATCCCAGCACTCTGAATACATACAAGAATAGGGGTGACAACCCAAGCCGTAGGCAGTCTATTGAGAATCTGTAGAACATAAATTGATTTTATCATGCAAAGGCTGATTTCACGAGCCACAGGCTGAACCAGCAAGTTACGTTTAAAATAACCACATAAGATTGCATTATTATTATTCCCGACAAATCGGGAATCAAACTGCATTGGCCAATCCCACAGCTGGAACCTAAAGCAGGCTCTTGATGACTTTATTTGAAGACCCGACTCATGAAGCAAAATGGAGGAAGACATAAAAGACCATTCCTCCTGCTTGTAGCGAGAATGTATCTTTCGCCACTGTTATGCCACACATTTTTGCAACCTGTGAATTAGCATGAAAACAACATATCTATATTCAGTGTTGCATTGAATCAGAATTTCATAAATATGGTGTGGTCCAACACCCATTCTGTGTTGTCATTGATCTGTACTTGATGATACTCCAGTGGCAAATGAGATTATGTAACTATTACAGAATTCTTTTACTTGATTGCACCCCGTGATTATCATATGCCACCATCAAAGTGTATCAACATGAAGTTGAGCATGCTGATATGCATATTCGCTCAATCACACTTTAACCCATAAAATGCACGTAGGGTCTATAGATAGTTGATACCAATAACTGCAGAGTTAATAACTCATGCAAATCTCCTTCACCTCCAACTAGAGATGAAATTCGCAATTTCCCACCTTAGGCCATTAGCATCATTTTGCAATATAATGACATATTTATTGATCAACTACTGGAGCAATGCTGAATACTGTTTGTCCATCTTAGTGACTTTAGTAGCTTCAGCTGGTAATAGCAAAGGTGTGTTATCAATGACCTTCATGGCCCTTAATAGTTTGCCATTAAGCATGCTGTCAGTTCTCCCACTTGCACAGCTGCATCACATCTATTACATTGCCAATAGAAAGCTGCTTATAACAACAAGGCTGTTCTAGGTTTCTATTGACTCCAATCTGTTGCCCAGGGCGGAGTCACAGGCCAACTAATAGCCAAGGCAAACCCCAATGACCAACTAGTCCATTTGATAACAACTTCATTTTAACTGGATAGAGGAGCCCAATTTCTCAAATATAGTTTGAGACTGAAACAGTGGATTTTAGCAAAATACAGCATTAAAATATCATCCAGTCAATACATAACAAGTGTTTTTGAACTCTAAGTAGTCCTCTGAATGATTTATTGTCATCATACTGTTATATTGCCTCATTATAGCAATGCCTCCAAATATCTCCGATGATCACTGTAAATGGGAACACCCTATGAAATCAGTTGTTAATCAGCCATCTTTCATAATGAACAGGCCACTCCTGCCATCATTTCATGTCTGCCCTGAATGGCAACTCTGGCCCGATTCCCAAGCCTGTCTTGCAAGACAAACCTGGCCACAATACTCAGCCTGTCCGATAATTCTAACCTGTCCCAAACACTCTGGCCATAATTCTGAGCCTGACTCAAAAGACAAAATTGTCATATTTCCGAGCTTGTCTCAAAAGCAATCCTGGCTAAAATACTGAGCCTGCCTCAACACAATTCTGGCCCAATTCCAACCTGCTTGGAATGCTAGTAATGTCCAGTTTTACATGGTTAAATGCCTCTGAGTAGATGACAATGTCTTAATCATTTGTGTATTGTACAACCAAGTGTAAATCTTAACAACTTGTAAGTGGTACCTTAGTTGTAGATTAGAACTGGTAGAGTGCGTGGACCCTCTGGCCAACTTTCATGCTGCCACCAGCTTCAGTTAACTGCTTACTGCCCATGAAGACGTGAAGTGCGTTGTCACCATCGTTGGCCTTAATTGGTCCAACAGCTTGTGCTTCGTCCTCCAGGTTTTGCCTGTTGAATAGGCCTTCCCTGAATAGAAGATTCGGCAGCTGGCTCTAACGCCTCTGATAGCGGTGTTCACTGCATTGTGTTGGGATGGCAACCTTGCTGCCAGGAATGGTATCTCTGACAAGTGCCCTACATCCCTTGGGGTATGCTCCATGGCTAAACCCTCAGACTCGGCATCAGATTTACTCTGACCCGGCATGCTGTCCTACTCCATAAGGGAGACATTAAGCAGCCCTGTTACAAGGCGCTGCTGGCGCAGCTTCTCCAATAGGCCCACCCTTCTGGATCACAACAAAACTGCCCCGGTAAGCTCACCTCCTCCATTGAGGGAGACATTAAGTAGGTATGTTACAAAACTTACCTTCAGTCGCGCTGTAATTCTGCCACTGGCCGTGTGCGCGATTTTGGCGCCTTTAAGGGGGGGGCGGGGTTAAAACGCGGTTTCTCCTTCCTTGTGCTGAATTATATTTTGTTGGAGTACCAGCCTCGGTGAAAGAATCGTTCCGGGTGCCGTTTTGCGTAGTTTGTTTAAAAAATCTCCCAACAAGTTCAGCGTTGGAATCATTTTAAAATCATCTTCTGAAGCGTCAACGCCAACAACGGGGACGGATTTCACACAAGGGAAAGGTAAACGAATGTGCCTTATTTTAATGTATAAACGTTCTGCTTAAGAGGCCTTTAATTCACTTTTTTTCATGCGACACAGTGATTTTTCCCCCCGAATTAACGGCAGTATTTTTCATGCCAATACGGGGTTAAATTCACCGCAAATGAACGTTCCAAATAATCGCGTTCCAGAAATCCCCATTCGCAAGATGATATAAATTCCCATTAATTTACAGGTATTAAACATTCAATTCCTTCCATTTGGCCTGTAAATTCATGAAAATTAGATTTAAAAATTATGTTATATTGTGAATTATTGTGTGAATGTTATTTGGACACTTAAGCTTTTTAAAAATGTTAAACTATTCTTAAATAAATGGATAGATGTTTAAATCTAGTAATTGAATTTAGATGAAATTGATGATTTTCTTGTTGAGTATTTACTATTTGTTTTAGCATTTAACTTTATCATTTCTACCTTTTTTTCTAAAGCTGCAAATAATAACTTGTTTCTGTTAATGATGTTCAGTGTTTTTTTTAAAATTTACATTGTAAATAGATGTCTCCAAAGAAGAAATGCAAAATTGTCAATCCAAAAGCCCAGGCAGGCATAGCTAGAGTTCAACTTGAAGAGAAGTTCTCTGTCATGCCTGAGTCTAAGAGGGATCTTAAAAATGGACACATCTTGTACTTGTATACCTCGTTTGGAAAAAGTCTGCCTGAAACAAAGAAATCGCTGAGTTCACATTTCTCTTTGTCGGATGCAGAAGGCTATTCATTTGTTACTGTTAAGTTAAAAGTGAAGACTCTCGTTAACCGGACTTTGCTTAAGTTTAAAAAACTCACCAATCCCAAGGAACTTGGAGTATTTATGGAAATTTGTGATGAAACTTTTAAACTTCCGGAAGGCAGTCAACACATTTCTTTAGATGACATTCCACTGCCTGGTGCTCAAGATCCTGAATCCTTGACATCTGCCGAAAGCCAAGTGCCCATATTTCAAGACACTGAGGACATGGGCGATGACAGTCATAGTCTGCATCCTCCACTGAATCTAGCAATGCCAACGACACCTGCTGCCTCACCTGAACCAATGCCATCGACATCTAGTGTTTCAAAAAGATGTACCAGAGAATTTCTAAGTCTTTCACCAGGGAAACAAAAATTGACGAAAAGACTAAAGTATATGTACGAATCCAGGGCTGCTCTTTCAACAAAGTATCACACAAAGATCAGTGAACTTAGGGCACGGTTGAAAACTCCCAAACGTATAGTTAATCAAGCCTTAAAGAGAAAGCAAAACCAAATAGATTTAAAGGACAGAAAGATTCAGGAACTCAAAACCAAATTACGTGATAATACTTCTGCACGAGTGCTTGCTAACACCAAGGCAGAGTTTTTGAAACTTAAAAAAGCACACAGACAATTGCTGATGTTTCGTGGCAGTACGAAAAGGAGGAAAACTGTTTCAATTCACCAGTACAGAAAAGTTCATGAAAATTTAAAGGACAGGGAAGAGGATGTGAGACGCCTCGAATTTGACAATCTTGTCCTCAAAGAAACAATCGAAAATCTGCAGGCTGCCAGTATTGTCAAGGCAAAGGTGGGCCAGAAAACCTACTCCTCAACAATAAGGATGCATGTGTTTGACAGTATTGTAAACAAAACTCCCACAGCAAACATTCCAATCCTGATAAGCCAGTTCTACAAGCGGAGTGGACTTCATCTGGATTATGTTCCTCGACGCAGTGCAGTTGAAGTTATGGCCCGAGAATTGGGAGCTATTGCTGAGTTGCAAACAGCAGAGATGCTCCTTGCAACAAGCGGTTTGACTGTTGGGTTTGATGCAACCACCCAGGAAGAGACCCACATTAACAGTGTTCATTTCACCACCACAAACAACTGTCTCTCTGCAGCAGTTGATGAATTGGCTGGTGGGACTGCTGAGGACTATGCACAACATATTTGCGAAACAATTGACAAGAATAGAACAGTCAATTACCTTGATAATCTCGAGGAGCATCGTAGGGAGGAGGTGCTCTGTAAGGCAATGAAATTGGGGAGAGTGCAGAGGAACAGACGGAAGAAAAAACAGAAGGAATTGAGAGCAGAAATCATCAAGCGACAGAAAGGCAAGGAGCATGCTCGGGACACGAAAGAGAGGAAAAAAATAGAAAAAAAATTGAAAGAGACTGATTTAAACAGCATTCGCAGAGATTATCCAAATTTGGACTACTCCAAATGTGATGATCTACAGGACATACTTAATGGGAAAGTAGTGGGCAGAAAGGCATGTCATGTGTGGTTTGAAGAGCAAAAACCTGTAGTTTACAATGCCAAAATTGAAAAGTTGAGGAAAAACAAGGTGTACAGAGTTGCTTATTGGTTGCAATCTGACGAGTATGATGATGCTACTGATTTTGATATGCCAATGTACCAGCTAGCAGCTGATCTTCTCCTTAAAGATTTGGTCTTTTGCTAGAAATTGTAAATTAATTACCTATCTGTTACGGACTTACAGCATATAATACAATAATATTAAAGTTCTGATCTTGAGAATATCACATTTTTGAATTTTCAAAGCAGTCTGGGTGTTTATTACTATTTCCGTCACATCGGTCAATTTTGTAATTAGCTACAATTAAGTAACTAACTAATTATATGCTGCAATTTCAGGTCATCCAAGTAAGATTATTTTATATTTGTTTCAGAATGCTTCAATCTATAATAACTGAAAATTTCATTCAGTTCTCTTAATTTTTAAGAAAGTTATGGGCTTTTGACTGTCCTCGATCACAGCTTTTGAGACAAGTCAATGGAAAGGCAATAGGGAACAAGATGCTAATTTCCGAGTATGAAAATGGCCATAACTTTTTTAATACTGAAGATATCAAAGTGAATTAGGTGTCAAATTAAACTTCTTGTAATGCTTTATCTGATGGGATAAATTACAGACTTGATTTTTAAAATCTCAAAATTTTGTAACATTGCTACATTAAGCAGCCCTACTACAGGTGCTGCTGCCATACATTAAGCCGCCCTATTACAAGGTGCTGCTGGCGCGGCCTCTCCCATAGGCCGGCACTGCCATTGATTCGGCATCCCCATTAAGCAGCCCTGTTACAAGGCGCTGCTGGTGCGGCCTTTCCCATAGGCCGGCACTGCCATAGACTTGGCATCCCCATTAAGCAGCCCTGTCCAAGGCGCTGCTGGCGCGGGCTCTCCCATATGCCCAACACTGCCGCAGACTCGGTATCGCCATTAAGCAGCCCTGTCCAAGGCGCTGCTGGCGCGGGCTCTCCCATAGGCCCGCGCTGACCCAAGTCCTGTTGTTGGAGTGTAACTAGATGGAGCTTCCTCCTGGAAACCTCCAAATTTTCTTATTACCGGAAGGGAACCCTCCCGGCACCAGGGCGGACCATTTTGGTCCCTTTACCCCATATCCTGGGGACCACTGCGGTCTGGGCACCTCATTGCTGCTGAATTTCCCTTCCCCGGGAATCCCAGCGTCTATATGCCTTACTGGAGGGAAACCCTCCCGGCACCAGAGCTGACCGCTCTGGTCTGTTTAACCCCTATCCTGGGGACCCTTTCGTCTGGGAGCAGCATTACTACTGGATTTCCCCTCCCCGGGAACCCCAGCGTGTATATTTATATCGGAGGGAAAACCTCCCGACCGGTCTGCTGGCTGTCCCCTCCCCAGGAACCCCAGCGTGTATATTTATATTGGAGGGAAAACCTCCCGACCGGTCTGCTGCTTGTCCCCTACCTGGGAACCACAGCGTCTGGCAGTCACTGACCGTCTTATCAGTGACTGCGATCGCGAAACCCGACATTCGCCAGCTACCCGCTTCCGCGGTCGGACCTGGGTTGCCCCATAGCCATAGCTGGTTCACTCGTCGGTCCTCGCGAATCACCCGGCAGGAAGCCTCTGGAACAAGAGGTTCTTGGAAGGAAACAAAACAGGTAAGAAATACAAACTTACCTGAAGTTTAAACTTACTCTGCTCTGCTGCTCCAACCGGCCGCCTGCACCAATGCGTCTGACGTAATGACGCACGTGCGGCTGTACGGGGTTCTTCACGTAGTCACTCACGTGACTCCGAAGTAAAATTGCGCAGTACCATGCATTTGATTTCTAAAACACTCCTGGGCGAGATTATGTGATAATTTCCCTTTTTGTCTGCCATAATTTTGTTCAAGAGCCACTAGAAGCCCTGAAAGCTAAAGTAAATAATGGAATTCAGTCTTTTGTTTTGTGAAATCAATCGTTGAAAAACCAGTTAGGCATTAAGTCTGGAATCTTAACAGTCAGGACAAAAAAGGTTGCAAATGTGGGAAAGCTAAGCTTTTATGCTGATACAATGGGGTTAATATACTGTAGTTATTAATTGCTTATTTTCTGTTTCAGCACAAAACTATTGCTCATAATTTTCTGAACATCTGTTTAAATTTCTTAAATCACCCAAATTTAAAATATCAGTTATGGAGTCATACAGTGTCGAAACAGGCCCTTCCGCCCGACTTGTCCATGCTGACCAACATACTACTACACTAGTCTCACTCGCCATATCCCTCTCAACCTAACCTATCCATTTATCTGTCCTAATGGTTCTTAAATGTTGTGATTGTACCTGCCTCAACTACCTCCTCAGGCAGCTCATTCCAAATACCTACCACCCACTCTGCAAAAAAGTTTCCTCTCAGGTTCCTATTAAATCTTTCTCCCCTCACCTAACATAATATTACTGGCAAGGTTCACTGCATTAGTGCATTAAAAAATATTTTGATATGATCAATATGACAAGGAGACATCTTTATACATTCACAGATTGGGATCAAAGCTGGCAATGCCAATATTTATTTCCTATTCATAATTGCTTGTTCAATTCTCACTTAAATAATTTGAGACAAAAATTAATATTTGACCGTATAGCTTTGGATCAGGAATGGATAAGATGGCAGATTTACTTTGCATGAAGGGTATTCATGAAATTAATTTATTTTTACAACAATTCAGCATTTTTATAGTTTTCACAGTTGATACCATCTTTGTATTCCAGGTTTCTTTCATAAAATGAATCACATTTAAATTAATTTTCTCCCTTCTTTACCTATTTGAACTCACAACTGTTGCATGAACAATGTGTTTGACATATTGGGTGCGGATGGTCGTTAACATGAATGAAATGGGCAAAGGTATGGGTATTACAGCCTGACATTAGCACTGACACAGGGATGCTCTGGAAGTGTTGATGCTGGAGCTTTCATTAGCTTCAACCCAGCTTTTCATCTCCAGCAGCATATTGATTTTACACAAGGCAGTTTAAAATACAGATGCAGAGTAAGTATCCCAAATGTATAATACTTTCCTAGTTGTCGGTGGAGATAATGACTCACAAGCATTCAAATGCATTTGCTGTACAAGCTGCTAATCCACAATTGTGCCTCTATAGGAGAGGGCGTTGACATACTGGGAGATGTAGTCTTGTATTGCTAGAATGAGGACATTGATAGTGGGCATCACTCACAGAAAGAGATAAATATCACCACACCAAGTTTGTTGTGGTAGAGTTGTAGAGTGACTTCCTGTATGGAATCTGCCTGACTTTCATTCCATTTATTTCATGAGGCAATGTCTCATCCATGCAGTGAAGATGAAAATCTATCTCAAACACCTTTTATCCACATAATATAAGAACATATTTTTATCTGAGCAGGTTGTAGTCCCTTTGTTGCTTGGGTATGTGGGCAATGTATTTGCAGCTACAAAGGGATTAATGGATTACAAAAATTGGAATGATTTCAAAATTAGGTAATTATTATGAATAGCAAAATAATTACTTTCACTGGATTAAATTGAGAAATTGAGAAAAGGACAATAAGAGCCTACATTCTTGACTCATCAGTCAATGAGAATTGTGTTAAATAGGTTTTGCAAATTTAGGGAGAGGCTGTGAATTGTGAGAGACTGATTGGGAGAGTAATATGATTTTTCTTTCTGAGAGGAAAGTGATTCTGTGTTGTGGAGAGTTGAAAGGGAAGAAAGAGCAGACCTGCATCAGAAAGAGCAAGTTGTTGTGAGGATGATTACACTGTTGTTTTGCAATAATTAGTGAGATATTTAATTTGATTTAATGTATGGGACAACAAAGCCCTGAATGCCTCCCTGCTGTAGATCTTCTTTCGGCTCCTGCTCAAACCTGTTGTTTGTATTCCTCTGCACTTGTAGTTTTGGATTGTTAGTGATCTTCAGCACAGCTACATCCATCTGCCTTGGCTCCAGATGTTTTATAAACTTGATTGGTAAGAGACTCAGGTTTAAAATTATTAATTGACCGCTGCTTTTTGTTGGAGTTTGACGCTTCTAACACCCTTTGCTGGAAGAGTTGTTTCCTCTGTTTTTCTAGTTCTCCTGAGCCAGACTCATTGTTAATGGAAAACAATTTTCTCCAACTAAGCTGTCAAACTCAAAAATGCTTTTATCAAATAACTTCTTAACCATTTTTATTTCAGCTTATGCAAATCTATGCTATCCCTCCTTAAAATCTAACCCTCGGGTCCCTGGTAAGAGTGTGTGCTGAAATTGTACTACCCGACTATGACAATCCATTTGAAAATCAGTATACCAGACAAGGGTTAACCAAGATCCTGTATAGCTTCAGCAAAATATTCCCATTCTATTCATTAGATCCCTATAATAAGGGGCTACATTCCATTAACCTATTCATTAATGCTTGAATCTGACTGCCATATTACTGACCTGGGTTCATATCTCTATAAATCTCTCTGGGCCTCCACGGTTCCTAGGCTTTTACTATTCAAATAATACTTGAATTCTCTTCCATTTTAGTCCAAACTGGATCACTTCACAAATAGTAGTGTTGAAATCCAACTGCCACACTTTCAGCCTCTCACTTAATCTATCAATCTCCCCTTGTAACTTTATGCTTACACCACTTACAAAACCACCAATCTTTGTGTCATTGGCACCCTTGTAAATGTGGCCCTTTATTGTGTTATCCAGATCATTAATAAATAAAACAAATAGTTGAGGCCTCACCATGGAGCCCTGTGGGACATCATTAGTTACTTCTTTACAATCCAAACACATTGCTATTATCTTTAATAATGGTCATTTGCTGAACAACCAATATCACTCAGGTCAGTAATTACCCTCCATTCCATGTGTTTTTTTGTTTGCCTATTGTCTTCCATGAAGGGGAATCAACTGCAAATCATAGATGAATGCAGTGGATAAAAAATGCTGGAGAAACTCAGTGTGTGAGGCAGCATCTGTGGAGAAAAGGAGTAGGCGACATTTCGGGTCGAGACTCTTCTTCTGGAGAACCTGCTGAGTTTCTCCAGCATTTTTTGTCTACTTTAGATTTTTCCAGCATTTGCAGCTCCTTCTTAAACATAGATGAATGCAGAATGATTAAGACAAGTCCTGCAGAGTGTCCCCACTAAAAGATAATTCTAGTCAGATTCAGCCATCTGATTGTCAACAAAAAAAAACACTTCCAGAAATTGCTTTAGAAGTTTTTTCTTTAGCCCTCTTGATCTCTCAAATTTGCACATCTGTTTGCTTCAGTGGAGCTGAAACGTAAGCTTCCCTTTTGATGAATACTTCCTGGACCGTCCTTTGCAATGGCATCTGCTGGTACGTAATGAATCACAGAGTAGAAGCCGACCTTGGCACAAACAGCATAGGTGGTGCTGATTATTGTTCTGGTTAAGTGGAAGAGCACATCTATGAAGGGTTTACCATCTCACTATGTTTGGCTACAGAGCCTTGAGTTATCAGGATCTAGAAAATGGTAAAATGAAAAGCATTAACCATATAACCATATAACCATTACAGCACGGAAACAGGCCATCTCGGCCCTTCAAGTCCGTGCCGTATATATATATATATATATATATATATATATATATATATAGATTTAAAAAAAAAAATAATAATAATACTTCCCCCTAGTCCCATATACCTGCACTCAGACCATAACCCTCCATTCCTTTCCCGTCCATATACCCATCCAATCTATTTTTAAAGGATAAAATCGAACCAGCCTCCACCACTTCCACTGGAAGCTCATTCCACACAGCTACCACTCTCCGAGTAAAGAAGTTCCCCCTAATGTTCCCCCTAAACTTCTGTCCCTTAATTCTCAAGTCATGTCCCCTTGTTTGAATCTTCCCTACTCTCAATGGAAAAAGCTTATCCACGTCAACTCTGTCTAACCCGCTCATAATTTTAAAGACCTCTATCAAGTCCCCTCTTAACCTTCTGCGCTCTAAAGAATAAAGACCTAACTTGTTCAACCTTTCTCTGTAACTTAGTTGCTGAAACCCAGGCAACATTCTAGTAAATCTCCTCTGTACTCTCTCTATTTTGTTGACATCCTTCCTATAATTAGGCGACCAAAATTGTACTCCATACTCCAGAATTGGCCTCACCAATGCCTTGTACAATTTTAACATTACATCCCAACTTGTATATACAATGCTCTGATTTATAAAGGTCAGCACACCAAAAGCTTTCTTTACCACCCTATCTACATGAGATTCCACCTTCAGGGAACTATGCACAGTTATTCCTAGATCCCTCTGTTCAACTGCATTCCTCAATTCTCTACCATTTACCATGTACGTCCTATTTTGATTTGTCCTGACGAGATGTAGTACCTCACATTTATCAGCATTAAACTCCATATGCCATCTTTCAGCCCACTCTTCCAAATGGCCTAAATCTCTCTGTAGACTTTGAAAATCTACTTCATTATCCACCACACCACCTATCTTAGTATCATCTGCATACTTACTAATCCAGTTTTCCACACCATCATCCAGATCATTGATGTACATGACAAACAACAGTGGACCCAACACAGACCCCTGAGGCACCCCACTAGTCACCACTTCCAACCCGACAAACAGCCATCCACCATTACTCTCTGGCATCTCCCATTCAGCCACTGTTGAATCCATCTTGCTACTCCACCATTAATACTCAACAATTTAATCTTCTTAACCAACCTTCCATGAGGAACCTTGTCAAAGGCCTTACTGAAGTCCATATAGACAACATCCACTGCTTTACCCTCATCAATTTCCCTAGTAACCTCTTTGAAAAATTCTAGAAGATTAGTCAAACATGACCTTCCAGGCACAAATCCATGTTGACTGTTCCTAATCAGACCCTGCTTATCCAGATGCTTATATATATATTATCTCTAAGTATCCTTTCCATTAATTTGCCCACAACTGACGTCATTAACACTTAATGCTATGGAAGCAGTAGGAAATAATCAACCGTGCAAAGGAGGGAGAAAGTTTTACTTTGCATGAGTTCAAGTGAGCAAAATAGGAAAGGGCAGGATTGTGACCAAAGAAATATGTTAGAAGGTTTTAATTTTAATAATCCTGCTAAGGCCATTACACTTTTTCAAAACTGTCAGCAATCCTTTGGAATGGAACTGCCGGCACTGACAACTCACTTCCCTGGCTTTTTTGGCACCGTGTACTTTTTCCTTTCTAGCACTGGTTTCTTCATCCACAGCAGTATCCAAAGACCAGCTTGCCTTGGTGAGTGAAGTTGGCTGCCCTAGAACGCCACTGAAAACTCCCTTTCCAGATCAAAGTATGACATTCCCACAAGACTTTCCACCATCCCTGGTGATGAGCTGGCTGCAGGCAGTATGATTAGTTCTGGTATCTCATATTTTATTATTGCAGCTGGTGGTATGTAAACTGCGGATCTAAACAGGCCTCTCTCCACCTGAGCACAGTTCTAGCACAGAGGATGACAAATGTAGGGTTTTCATTGCTTCATTGATATCCTACATCACCTCACTTCCCAAGCCTTTCCTCACTTCCCAAGTCTTTAGACATGGTGACAGGACCAGTTACTGGTTACCATGTCACAGTAAAGTTACTGTAAACCTACCCAGCATATTTTTAAAGAAGCATGAAGCTCCTTTCATGTTCTTTGTTAAAATTCCTCTGGGACCTTGTCCAGTGATTTAGTGGGACGGGTTGAATGGATAATATTCTCATCCATAAAGCTCATTCTATGGGTTTGGGAAGTGGATCATGGCAAGTGTTTCACAGCTACGAGGAGAAATGGACCAGTAGGCACCAAAAATGGTTGCTTCTTCGAACAGATCCAAGATTCAACTATTTTCGTTGATCTCAAAACTATGGATTGTCTGAGGTCAAATTTGGTTTGTTTTAGTTACTGAGTGTATTTGCAAGATGTGGATTATGTTGCCTGTTTGGAGCTGATATTGGACAATTTCCAATGTACAATTCCCATCTGTTAATATCAAACTATCAGTAGCAGGTTGTACGTAAGTAATTTTTCATCAAATGTGTAGTTTCCTGACACGGAATGAAATGTAAATAGATTGCAAAATCTGCTCACAATACATTAGATAATGGGAAACGAATGCATCACAAATAATAAAGAAAGGCTTTGTACCCTGGTAACGCTGAAATGAAAACAGAATGTTTTAGATGTACTTTGCAGTCCGAGTTTTCCAATCAGACCTGCCTTTTCAAAATATGTTGTGCATATGCCAACTTGGAGCACTATTAGAGGCTGAAGGAAGCACCTTCCCATTTTAAGGTTAATGAATGAAAATGATATACAATTGCCTGCCACATTAATTGTTTGATTTTTTGCCATTTACAATGTTTATGACAGAAAGTGTGAATACATTAGTAGAGCTGCATTTCAACATTAGTACCCCAATTACGATTGCCATTTCCTCGGCAGTACTTCCACTGGTTCAATAGACAATAGACAATAGGTGCATGAGTAGGCCATTCGGCCCTTCGAGCCAGCACCGCCATTCAATGTGATCATGGCTGATCATCCCCAATCAGTACCCCGTTCCTGCCTTCTCCCCATATCCCCAGACTCTGCTATCTTTAAGAGTCCTATCTAGCTCTCTCTTGAAAGTATTCAGAGAACCGGCCTCCACCGCCCTCCGAGGCAAAGAATTCCACAGACTCACAAGTCTCTGTGAGAAAAAGTGTTTCCTCGTCTCCGTTCTAAAAAAGTGTTTCCTCGTCTCCGTTCTAATGAAAGGTAATGGCTTTCCCAATGGACAAACCATTATAATCATCTTTTGAAATTGAAATTGAAATTGAAATTATTTTATTTGTCACATGTGCCAGTTGGCACAGTGAAATGTGTGATTGCCATACAGCCATACAATCAAAAATAAGAACACAACACATGATAGAGTTCAACATAAAACATCCCCACACAGCAGAATCAAATTTTCCCACTGTGAGGGAAGGCACCAAAGTCAGTCGTCTTCCTCTAATGTTCCCACTGTTCACCCGTGGTCGGGGCCTCCCCGAGCCCACCGCAGTCGCCGCTACGGGCGGTCCGATGTTCAGGCCCGCTCGCCGGGGTGATGTAAGTCCGAAGTCGGGGCTGGGTGACCTCCTCAGCGGCTTGGACATCAGAGTCGGCCACCTCCTACCGGAGTCCACGGCTCCCAAAGTCCGCAGGCCGCGCCGGGCAAAGATGCAGAGATGCAGCGCTGGCGGCCCTCGGCAAAGGGCCCCAGGACTCCGTGATGTTATTCAGCGCCGGCCGCGCTGGAAGCTCTCCCAAACCGCAGCTCCACGAGCTCCAAACGGCGATCCAGGTCGGCATCGCCCGCTCCGCGGTGAATTCAGCGCCGCGCCGCCGCAGCTCTGGTCCAGTTCCCGGTCCCCGGCAGGAAAGGCCGCTCCGATCCAGGTGGTAGGCCGCGAGGAGGGGGGCGAGGACGCGACTTGGAGAAATAGTCGCGTCCCCGCCAGGAAGCGACTGGGAAACAGTTTCCCCCTTACCCTACCCCCCTCCCCCACATAGAAAAGTTAAAGTTTCCCCCTAAACAAACATTAAACTAACTAAAAATTAAAAAAAGATGGAAAAAAACGAACAGGCTGCAGGCAGAGGCGGCCCTCAGTGTAGCGCCCCCTGAACATGAACAATTGAGATCAATGTCATTAAGGCCAAAAGAGTTAAAGTAAAATAGCTCCGAATATACACGTAGCGGACTGGCACACTTGCTAGTATTTGGGTAAGGAATTCTATTAATGAATTGTTTCGCATGCTCTGTGAGCATAGATATCTCTGTCACAGGCATCATTCTGTCAGTGGTTACAAAGGGTACAAAGTGCTCTTAGCTTTAATGGTCTGAGATAATTCACTGTAATTAAGAACATTGTGCACAAATGCATGAAGCAAAGCATTCATATATATCCAGTAACCCCAACAAAAAAACAAACCACTGGAGGAACTCAATGGGTCAGGTAACATCTATGATGGGAAATGGAGAGCCGATTCTTCAGGTCGGCAGGCTTCTTCAGACTGATGGAGTAGAAGGGGATAGTGGGTAGAAAGAGGTGAGGTATGGAGGGAGGCAAGAGCTTGTGAGTGGTCGGTGCATCCAGGTAAGGGTTGATTGACAGATGAATCAGATGTGGATGAGAAGAATGGAACCAAGGCTGGAGATATTACATGGAGAAGACTAAAAGATGCAAATGTTGGAATCGAATAAGAAAGGAACATGGGGAGTGAAATGCAGAAGGGAGGGATGGTGAGTGAAGGGGACCCGGAGAAGGGAGGTGTGGGTGATACATGGATGGAGGAGATGAGTGATAGGCACGAGGGAGTGGAATGGAAAAATGTGCATAAGGATGTGTGGGGGGAAGCTGGATAGATAAAGAGAGATTGCGGGGGGGGGGGGGGGGGTTACCTGAAATTGGAGGATTCATTGTTTGTGTCTTTGGGTTGTCACTCTGGTAGAGAAGGAAGCTGGGGAGAGACAGGCCATTCTAGAAAAGGGAAGAAGAATTGAAATGGCATGCAACCAGGAGCTCCAGTGGGCTCTGGCGGACAGAGTGTAGGTTCGGCAAAGTGGTTGTCAAGTCTACGCAGTATCACCAATGTAGAGGAGGCTACATCAAAAGCAGCAAATGCAATAGACAAGGTTGGTGGAGGTGCATGTGATCCTCGGTTTTAGCTGGAATGGCTTTTGGCATCCTTGTACTCGGGTGAAGGAGGAGATGTAGGGAGAAGTGTCGCTCACCCCGTGGTTGCAATGGAAAGTGCTGTGGAAGTGGAGGGATGAGTGAACCAAGGAGTTATGGAGAGAGTGGTCTCGGCAAAAAGCAGAAAAGGGTGGAGAGGGGAAGATGTCACTGGTGGTGGGATCATGTTGAAACTGGTGAAATTGTCAAGAGATATGATGTGTTGAATGCAGAAGCCGGTGGGGTGAAAGGCAAGGACCCGAAGAACTCTGCTCCTATTTGATCTGCAAGGAGTGCTGGAGCAAGGGCAGAATTGCGGGAACCAGGAGATACGGCTGAGGGCTCCATCCACAATTCTGAGGAGGGGGTGGGTGGGAAGAGGTGAGAACCATGTTTTCTGAAGAAAGAGAATGTGCTTGAGTGGAAAGTCTCATCTTGAGAGCAGATGTTGCAGAAAAGGAGAAACTGTGTGAAAGGGATGCTCCAAGGGAGATAAAATAATGTAGGAGTTTCTTGCTGATGAAACATAGTTCGGGCCTCCAGCTTACAGGATCAGATAGGTAACAAAATAGAGAGAGTACAGAGGAGATTTACTAGAATGTTGCCTGGGTTTCAGCAACTAAGTTACAGAGAAAGGTTGAACAAGTTAAGTCTTTATTCTTTGGAGCGCAGAAGGTTAAGAGGGGACTTGATAGAGGTCTTTAAAATTATGAGCGGGTTAGACAGAGTGGACGTGGATAAGCTTTTCCCATTGAGAGTAGGGAAGATTCAAACAAGGGGACATGACTTGAGAATTAAGGGACAGAAGTTTAGGGGGGACATTAGGGGGAACTTTACTCAGAGAGTGGTAGCTGTGTGGAATGAGCTTCCAGTGGAAGTGGTGGAGGCAGGTTTGATGTTATCCTTTAAAAATAGATTGGATGGGTATATGGATGGGAAAGGAATGGAGGGTTATGGTCTGAGTGCAGGTAGATGGGACTAGGGGGAAGTATTTATTTTTAATTTAAAAAAAAAAAAAAAAATTAAAAACAAATGTTCGGCACGGACTTGAAGGGCCGAGATGGCCTGTTTCCGTGCTGTTATGGTTATATGGTTATATGGTTATATGGTTATATAGGTAGAGTAGGTGCCTACCTGATATTGGCTCCAGATGAGAAGTGACATCTAAATGTGCTAGCTGGATGTATGTACCTGCTCTGTACCTCATGCTGGTGTACTGGGACCATTCCATAGCGCCACCATTGCTCAGTGTCCATCAATCTATTTTGTTTTCATGATTTAAGGTATCAATTCTCCCAATTCATAGAAAGATTCCATGACCATCCATGGTCGGGTCAATTGTATAGAGAGTCATAAAGCACGGAAACAGGCCCTTCCACTCAACTTGGCCACGCCAACTAGGATGCACCACCTACGCTAGTCTCACCTGCCCGCATTTCACCCCATATTCCTCGAAACCTTTCCTATCTATATACCTGTCAGATGTATTTTCAATGTTGTTATAATACCTGCCTCAACTATCTCTGATAGCTTATTGAAGATACTTTGAAGAAGGGTCTCGACCTGAATCACCTATTCCTCTTCTACAGAGATGCCGTCTGACCCATTGAGTTGCTCCAGCTTTTTGTGTCTACCCTTCTGTGCTTATTTTATTTCCTTACATTTCAGTTTGTTTTCTCCTAAACATTTGTTTTTCTGGCAAATGGATTTTTTGCTCAAACATTTCACTTGCAACCAGTTGTTTGTTTTGACAGTAAACAGCAATTTTCTCAAGAAATAACTTTAATGGTTTTCCTTGTATTCCTCTGCATGTTTCCATATTGATATTCATTATGGAGGATGTTGTGATTGTAACAGTCTTTCTTCTGTACACTATAATACCGTGGTGTACCACTGATGGTTCCAACCCACCACTGTCTGTGTTCTAGTCAGATGCGACACCACTTTGCTTTCAATGCCAGCGGCTGTTGTGTCTCTTTTTTGCAGCACACAAGAATAAAGCCTCAGCATGATTAGTAAGGGAGGTCTCCCAGTCAAACATAATAATCAACTCTCTCTAATTAAGATACATTTGGAGTTTCTTTTTAAATTCTCCTTGTGTTGTAGTTTTTGTCATGTAGATGCACAATCACTGGCTTGCAGTACCAGCATGGTTTGTCTCCATTCCGTAGCTGTAACTGATGAGATCTCTGCAGTTCATGCCCATTCAGAACATAACCCCTTACAACCAAGCTGGCATCTTTATCCTTGCATGTCTGCATCACTCAGTGATGTGGTATAATTGCATGCTGGATGAAACTGAGGTTATTGGCAGTCATGTTGAAGCATCAATGATAAACGTAAATGTTGTGAGATAATCAAACTTGCTTTTAGGAGCATCAAAGAGATTATCTATGTCAGCAGTGTAAGGTGGTCCGAATTGCAGGTGGTCCTAACTGACATGGGTTCAGGCCTGAATCACTCGACTAATTGTTAGGATTGATATTCAGTCAGCACAATAGGAGAGGTCTCACAGGTGGCTTTGAGATAGATTATGTTATACTCGGATGCAATTACTGCATATCTTAAGCTACGAAAAAAAACCACAGCCAAAGAAAGGGGTCTTTGAAAATTCCATCCCAAGAAGCATCATGGGGTGGCAGATGGCAACTTTGAAGCTCTTGTTGGATAAATAAGAAAGGTTACTAATGAGGCAGTAGTTTGGAAAACAACAGGAATTGCACTGTGAAGTTGGCATGCAAACAGCCTTCAAACCTTGAATGAAGAAAGGAACTACCAAATGTACTTCTCCATCTGCTGCACTTCTTAGATCACCCACAGAGTAAAAAGCCAGTGTCCAAAAAAGATCTGAGGCTGTGCTGAACAGAGATGAAAATGAGCTTTAGACCATTCATCCCAGCTGTCAGATGAGTTGGTAAATTAAAAAAAATAACCTTATTATTACGTATACTAATCATACAGATGCATTGATGGAGTCCGTCCATTCTGAAGAAAGACATGATTACTCAGTCAAAAACCAGCATCATTCTAATTTCAAATGGTCTTGCCCTTTCTCCCTTCTCTGGAAGGTGGCAGCCAATGGTTATTTCAACAATAACAACAACTTGAATTTCTACAGTGTGTTTAATGCAGTTTCATGATTGATCAGGAACCAAGATGAGAGATGCCAGACCAGGAGCTAATAGGTGACAATAAGCCTAGGTGAGAAGAAAACTTGGTGGCAAGTTAGAACAAAGGCAGCAGTCACTTGAATGAATTTAAGCTCATGGAGGCGAAAGGCAGGCCAGCAACCCAGTCTAGAGTTAAGTCAGAACAACCTAGTCTAGAGTTAAGATGTGTAAAAGATTTTCATTAGCAGATGAGCTTGTATGAGGAAAGATAACCAGAATGGAAGTAGATGGTCTCAGTGATGATACGTATAAGGGGGTGCCCATTAGTCCAAGCTCAGCCTCAGACAATTGTCAAGGAGAGGGAAGAAGCCAATGGCTGGTGAACAGTCTGTGATGGAGACAATAATTTATGCATTAGCTGCAACTGATTGATCCAGAACAGTTTACCAACCTGAAAACTGGCTGGTGCAGGTCAATGATCGACATACAGAGTGAAACCAGTTGCACCGGGCTGCTGAGTGACAGCCCTTGGGGCCACCTGGGAAAAAGAACAGGGAAAATGGTGCCTTGGCATCGGAACACTGCCAACCTGTTTTCCTTATTGCAACAGTGTTTTATATTTTCTTACCAGGAAAAGGGGATGGAGTGTTGGGATGGGAGCAGAATTCCCCAATCTCTCCCAAATCATTTCCCCTCAGCTGGATGTGCTGGCTTGGTGGGACAGACAGGGCGCTGAGCATTACTGATCGATAGTGCAGGTGACCATGGCAACTAATGGTTCTTTTTCTGATCCTTCAGCTTTTGCCATGCACTGGGAAGCCACATCCTGGCACTAATGCTGTGATCCTATGCCAGGGATCTCCATCTCTAAGTTTTTTTTTTGTTCTTTGACATCCGTGTAATATAAGTTGTAAACCAAATCCATGATGAAGAAAGGCTGAAGTAAGGAAAAATCTTAATTGAATACTGGAAAGAGAATTTTCAGATTCCGTGCATTAAGTGTTTTGGCTTTGTTTTTCTTGTATTAAATCCAACTCTGACAGACTGATACTTCTTTAAAAGACTCACATGTACGCCACTGAGTAAGTAGTCTGCCAGCGGCTTTAATGTTCCGAATGAAGCCACAGAGGCAGACAGTATACCAGTCAAAGCATCCACAAATGTCTCAGATCTGCTTCAGAAATCTAAAAGCAAAGCTGTCTGCAAGAGACTGTGGATATTAAAGTCAGATGGTGATTGTGGACACATATGCAGTGCAAATGGTCGAGAGTCTGGACTCATAAAGCTTGATTTGGAAGAAAACTGGAACAGGAAGAGTTAAGAACAGATTGCACATGATCCCCAGGCTTAAATATCCAGCTATATTGACAAATAAACACATTTAACTTTCATATTGATATGCACTCTATTCTATTGCAGTAAATGCACAACATAACACATTTACTGCCTAAATATTCCTTTTTGATATAATGACTGAAACATAAAACCTTTGTTATCTCATTATTTACGAAAAGATGCATAATGTGGGGAAACAATAAAAAACGAACATAAATCTAACGTGAAAAGATAACCATCTGAAAATCTATATACACAGAATGAATGAGCTTATTTATGTCATGAATTTTCAAAGCTGCTGGACATCTATTATAATGTTCTTTTGAACAAATAATTAACTGGGCATCTGTAGACTAAGTGAATAAAATGTACTGCATGAGTGCACAGCCAAGATGATTGTTTGTTTTCCACTTTAACTGACAAGCTGGCTTTCATATGGCAATAATGAACCACACCACTTACAAGGACCAAGCAGGTGGACATCTGCTCTGGAACAGACAGCTAGGCTGTTAAGAAAAATAGCTGGGGATATAGACAAGGTCCCTATGTGTGATTCGGCACGTGTTTATTGGGGAGCAAATTTTGTTGAAAAGATATTCCATTTTTCAAAAGTCTACAAATTGCGTTCCCCATCAAATCCATGAATACCATCACCACTGACAAACATAGCACCATCTACTACATTATGAATACCAGCAATGACAGTAACACCATGAACATCAGTACAACAGCACTAACTCCTAGTACAAGAACATTATTGCTTAAGTAAAGCTGCCCCACCCTATTTTAGATTTTGTAGAAGTTCCTCAGTTACGAAGCTCTAGTTTATATGAGTGAGGGTGTAACTTTATAATGGTGAATACCATGTAATATGATTTATGTGACCAGAGACTGCTGAAACAAGTAACAGGGATAGAGCTACTAACCAAATATCCTCAATGGGGGGTTAGTATGGATCACCTTCAATTGAGGATAATTTTTAGTGGCTCTATCTCTGTGACATGATTTCATGAAGACCAATGCAGAACAACCTATGGATGCAGCAGAAGTCACAGATATTTGGAGCTGCTTTTTCAATCATTGTCCTCCCAATTCCAGTTGACTATAGAGAGTTAGAGTCGGGTTCATTATTTTGCATCTTTGCCAGTATAGAAACATTCTGGACATCCATTGGTGGGAAATTTAGGAGAATTGGGGCTCAGTTGAAAGTGAGAGGTTGTGGAAAGAATATTTCAACTGAGACCTTAAATTAGGATGTGTACGTGTGCCTATATGTGTTCAGAAAACTATATTCCTCTGCATGATCAGGACATTTGTTAAACGATCATTAGGATTTGAGTATCAGAATAATTTACAATGTGTCTATTAAACAGGCTGGTCTCTTCCCCAAATAAAGATTAGATAATTACCATTTTTTATTTAATTGAGTCTACTTTAATGGATTTAATTATTAAAGATATTTATAATGTCATTTTTTATTGTAATCATGTTTAATTATGTTAAATTGTTTCATTGGCTTTTAATAGCGTTTGAGTGTTTGTAAATGTTAGGGACATTTAACAGCATTCAAAGACCTTGACAGTCAATTGAGCTAAAGTGCAGGACTTAGATAGTTGTCTGTTTTTTTTCACTGTTTCAAGGAAAGAGCGTTCACGTCGCGGCTCTGTTTTCACCAATCTTTCCACCACCATGCACAAGAAGTACAAGAAGCTCAAGACAGACACCATTGTATGCAGATGCCGAGATGTGTGTTCAGCTCTGGCTGAACAACTTCTAATCTTTTGTGTGGACTCGATAAGAAGAAGAACTGTTTCATGGGTTGGCTTATTCTATACCAGCCATGTAGCACAACTACCTCACGCAGTGCCCAGCTGCTGCAAGTGACCATGTCAATTTAGGCTAATGACAGCCCCCTTAGGGCAACAAGCAATATAGATCCTTCCTACATACTCAATTTAGATCCTTCATAATATAGTCATAGAGTGATACAGTGTGGAAACAGGCCCTTCGGCTCAACTTGCCCACACTGGTCAACAATGTCCCAGCTACACTAATCCCACTTGCCTGCGCTTGGTCCATATCCCTCCAAACCTGTCCTATCCATGTACATGTCTAACTGTCTCTTAAACCATGGGATAGTCCCAGCCTCAACTACCTCATCTGGCAGCTTGTTCCATTCATCCACCACCCTTTGTGTGAAAAAGTTACCCCTCGGATCCCTATTAAATCTTTGCCCCTTCACATTGAACCAATGTCATCTGATCCTCGATTCCTGTTCTCTGGGCAAGAGACTCTGTGCATTTACCCGATCTATTCCTCTCATGAGAGGAATAGGTTGGGTAGATGCACACTATAAGATCCCCCCTTATCCTCCTGCGCTCCATGGAATAGAAACCCAGCCTACTCAACCTCTCCCGATAGCAGACCCTCTAGTCCTGGCAACATCCTCGTAAATCTTTTCTGAACTCTTCAAGCTTGACAATATCTTTCCTATAGCATGGTGCCCAAGAACTGAGCACAATATTCTAAATGCAATCTCACCAACGTCTTATACAACTGCAACATGACTTCCCAAATTCTATAGTGTTCACCTGTTTCTGACTGCAAGGGACCTACATTTGTTTTAACTAATCTTTTTCTCTTATAGATATGTGAATAGAAAAAGATTAGTTAAAACAAATGTAGGTCCCTTGCAGTCAGAAACAGGTGAATTGATCATGGGGAACAATGAACAATGCCATTAAGCGCCCACTCCATCCCATGAAGACAGTCGAGGATGTTGCGGCAAAGGTCGGAATGGCCACCCTATTTTCTGTCCTCGACGCAAAGAAGTCTTTCTGGCAGATACCGCTGGACAAGAAGTCACCAAACCTCACCACATTTGCCACCCCATTCGGCAGATATAAGTTTCTGAGAATGCCATTCGGGATCAACTCCGCCAGTGAAGCCTTCCAAAGAACTATGGAGCAATTATTCGAGGACCTACCTTGTGCCATTATTGTCGACGATATCCTCGTGTAATGCAAAGACGCAGCGGAACACGACCACAATCTCAGGCTCATCTTGGAGCGCGCTCGCAAGATCAACCTCAAGCTCAATCCTGACAAGTGCAACTTCAGGGTTCCAGTGGTCTCCTACGTCGGCCACATCTTCATCCCTGATGTCCTCAAACCGGATCCGAAGAAAGCTACTGCCATCACAGAAATGCCTGCCCCCACAGACGTGAAAGGCCTGCAACGTTTCCTGGGCATGGTAAACTATCTCGGAAAGTTCATACCGAACCTCAGCGAACTAAGCTCCACATTGCGGCAGCTGACCAAAAAGGACACTGCATGGTCATGTTTCCAGCAACATCAGGTTGCCTTTGATGTTTTAAAATCCAAACTGACCAGTGCACCGACCCTGACTTTTTTCGACCTGAAACGTCCGGTGACGATCACCTGTGATGCCTCGAAATTCAGGCTCGGCGCAGCCTGCTTGCAACCATCTGACGATGGCACCCTACTACCTGTCGCATATGCCTCTCGCACCATGACCGACACGGAGCAGCACTACGCGCAAATCGAAAAGGAACTGCTGGCTGTCGTCTTTGCCTGCTCCAAATTCCACGACTTCCTCTTTGGCAACACATTCACGGTCCAGACGGACCACCAACCACTGGTGACAATCCTGAACAAGCCCATCCATGCCGCGCCAGCTCGCTTGCAGCGCATGATGATGCAGCTGTAGCGGTACGACTTCTCTATTACCTACACAAAGGGTAAGGACATGCATGTCGCTGACACTCTCTCTCGTGCACCTTAGGCATCTTGCGAAGAACACCCCCATGAACGGGAAAATGTCACGGTCCTCCGTGTCGATCTCATCTCCAGTAAGCAACTGCGCACCCTGGCCGCGTACACAGCCACTGACGATACGCTTCAAACCCTCTCCTCCATCATCAAAACAGGCTGGCCAGACAAACAATCCGACACGCCCACAGAGGTGCAGCCGTTTTTCTTGGTCCGTGATGAACTGGTGGTTCAGGATGGTGTTGTTGTTAAGGGTCACAAGGTAGTGATACCCTCATCGCTACGAGATGAATACTTCAAAGAGGCACACAGCGGCCACCCAGGAGCCGACTCCACACTGGCATGCGCTCGTGGTCTGTTCTACTGGCTGGGAATGGCCAAGTACATCCGGGACCGCATAGCCTCCAGCCCCACTTGCAACAACCTTGCAATCAGCAGCGGCAACCCCTTCTGCAACAACCTCCACCAGCCCTGGACGTCGTTGGCGGCGGCCATTTTCGAATGGTGCGGAAAGCACTACCTCGTTCTGGTCGACTGCATTTCTAACTGGTTTGAACTAGACCAACTGACCTCCCTCACATCTGAGATGGTCATCAAGAAGCTGAAAAGACACTTCTCTGCCTATGGCCCTCCTGTTAGCCTGAGAACCGACAACGGTCGGCAGTTCACCAGCCACATGTTCAAGCTTTCCACAGACCGGTGGAACTTCCAGCACGTCACGAGCAGTCCCGAGTATCCACAGAGTAATGGACTCGCTGAACGTGCTGTCAGAAGCGCCAAGTACTTGCTGGAGGGAGCGCGCATTTCAAAGTCAGATGTCTATCTCGATCTCCTGAATCTCAGAAACATCGCCAGAGACGGAACCTTGGGATCGCCGGCACAGCGGCTGCTGTCGAGAGTGACGAGGTCTCCAGTCCCCATCGCACAACAGCAGCTGGTCCCTCGGGTCCTGAAGCCCGCCACTATCCAGCAACGTCTCCAGGAGAAGCATGACATCCAGAAACGGTCATACGACAGTTCCAGCAGACCAGTCAAGCCTCTACTGCCGGGCCAGGTCGTTCGTCTAAGAACTTCAACTGGACATTCCCATCTGGGCACTGTTGTCAGCCCGACTGATGAGCCACGATCCTATCTTGTGGACTGTGGGGGAGCGGTATACCGGAGAAGTCGACAACACCTGCTTGCTGTGAGGGAGCCCGGACCACCGCCTGCTGGTCCTTATGCTCCGCTGCTCCAGATCCAGCCACCTTTTGCAATGTCTCCCAACTGTCCCCGCATGCCTTGCACCCCTCCACGTCCCTTGGTCTCCACTAACCACGGGGTTTCACCTACCGCATGTTTCCCCTTTCGGTCACCACAAGCCTCTCCCGCGCCATTCCTGCCTCCAGGCTCTCCGTCTCATCTTTCAGGTGAGGGAGTGGAGGGTTGGGTCCGCACGCGCTCCGGCCGTGTTAGTAGACCACCAGACAGATATGGCGAGTATGTTTAACTCCATGGTATGGGTGCCCTTTCCACACTTAATCTTTAGGGGGAAGGATGTAGATTGATAATAGAACCAATCACACGTAAGCCAGCATCACTAACTCCACCCCACTATAACAGTTATACTAACACTCGTTCCCCGCACTGCCAGTCTGAGCAGCTAGGATGTACTGACAACCTATCGTCCTCAACGCTGCTAAGTTTCAGTGCTGATTAAAGATGTGTTTAAATCATACACTGTCTCTGGTGCTTGTTTACAGAAGACAAAAATAATCTGCCGGAAATAGCGGGGGACTGGGTGTCAGATGAGATGGAGGAACTGAGTGAAATCCAGGTTAGCCAGGAAGTGGTGTTAGGTAAATTGAATGAATTGAAGGCCGATAAATCCCCAGGGCCAGATAGGCTGCATCCCAGAGTACTTAAGGAAGTAGCCCCAGAAATAGTGGATGCATTAGTGATAATTTTTCAAAACTCTTTAGATTCTGGAGTAGTTCCTGAGGATTGGAGTGTAGCTAATGTAACCCCACTTTTTAAAAAGGGAGGGAGAGAGAAAACGGGGAATTACAGACCAATTAGTCTAACATCGGTTGTGGGGAAACTGCTAGAGTAAGTTATTAAAGATGGGATAGCAGCACATTTGGAAAGTGGTGAAATCATTGGACAAAGTTAGCATGGATTTATGAAAGGTAAATCATGTCTGACGAATCTTATAGAAATTTTCGAGGATGTAACTGGTAGAGTGGATAAGGGAGAACCAGTGGATGTGTTATATCTGGACTTTCAGAAGGCGTTCAACAAGGTCCCACATAAGAGATTAGTATACAAACTTAAAGCACACGGTATTGGGGGTTCAGTATTGATGTGGATAGAGAACTGGCTGGCAGACAGGAAGCAAAGAGTAGGAGTAAACGGGTCCTTTTCAGAATGGCATGCAGTGACTAGTGGGGTACCGCAGGGCTCAGTGCTGGGACCCCAGCTATTTACAATATACATTAATGATTTGGACGAGGGAATTGAATGCAACATCTCCTAGTTTGTTGGCTCTTTGCCTCATAGCTCACTTTATTGGGAGAAACTGAGCTCCCATGGCAGTCATTGCTGGGCCTACTGAGATCCTGCTGGTATGGATTTGACATTGTAAGGTAAATGAGGAAAAGAAAACATTTTGTGATTGATCTGATCTGTTTTTGGCCTTCTTGATTGATATTGGCTCCAATCAATTCATTTCCATCAATTCCCCACTAGCACTAAAGAGACACTTTGAGATTCAAAGCTGTGACACTTCCGACCCCTGCCCAGATTTTGTGGATGAGATCTGATACCCAACTTATGTCTGGCTTTCAGCCATGTGGTGTAGATGGCACTGCAATCAATGCCCTCATGGCCAAAATTTGGTGCTGACAAATTTCTATCCCACACTGGTATTCAGTCCTTCACTGCATTACGTGGATTGACTCAGCCACAATTAGATTGCCTACAGGTGGAGTTTATTGAGATCTGAGCATTTCAGGACTGTTCTTAATTCACCCTACGATCCACAGCAAGCTGCATTCAATACTAAACTAATTCAAGCTATGTTACTTTGCAGGGGAGCCCAATGCTTTCTGATGCTACAGTTCAATCTTGCGAAACACTCACCACATATGATATTAAAACAGTAGTTAATTAAAAAGCAAAGTTATATTAATATTGCAGTTTCAAGGATTTTGTTAGTACATTGTTACATGATGCCTGGTCTCACTTAAAGCCTTATATACTAATGTAGACAATTTTGCAAGCTGTGGCTTGCAGTAGGCTTGGTTTCCTGATAAGATCCATATTTTGAAAAGTTCTTGATGTTCAGGCTTTGATTTGTCATCCATCATTGGCAGAAAATTATAGGCTGCTATTTCATGATTTCCACATCTCTATTTGTGAAAGTCCCCATGGATTGTTAAAACTCTTTGATGTTCCACTGAAGAACCTTAACTTCCATTTATGTAAATAAAATAATAAAATAAATCAACCAGTTTTACAGAAAAATAATTTGTTTCTGAGTGGCGTCCTTTTGATGTCTCTATTTTTGATACATAGCAATTCCAATATTTGTTTATAATGTCTTATAAAGCAATGTTGAGAGCTGGAAACTTGTGGTAAACATTTGCCCTGCAATATTATTATGTTATTGCATTTTAAAGATTACATTTTGAGAAACTGTTTTCATGGATGTTTTGAAATGATTTTTAATTTCCTGTGATTAAAGTCATGTAGAAATATATTTACCTGCCAACATGATATAGAGGACATAAAAACATCAATTTATTAAAACCTTGAATAGAAGTTGCTGTGAAAATACAAAAGGTTCAAATGTAACTAAAATAAGAGACACCATTGTCCTTATGAAAAATGCCAAGATGAAAAAAGTATCCATAGGTCTATCAATCTATCCACTTAATGATCCATTTATTGATCCATTTAATTCAGGTAATACACATAATGCATCCCCCATCTATTATGCCACGGATGTTTTTTGCTCTTTAGATATTATATACAATCATTTATAACATTTGAGGAATTAAGGAGCAAATCCAGTTACGTTATTGCACGGATGCAGGCGACTAGATTTTAAGGTAACAAGGCACCAAATAGACATAACCACACAAATTTGAGTTCAAAGATTTGGTCAATAAGTTGCTAGAATTGCAAGCTGATAACCACATAGTGATACAAGCTATCTCAGCCATGTGTTAGCAAGGTAACAGACAGGATATCTCCTTAATTAGCAAGACAGTGATTGGGAATAAATCACGGAATGATGGAGAAAGAGGGAGTGGGTATGGACAGTGTTCGGTTTAAAGTGAAATTAGATTTATAAAGAGAGACAGACAAGAATTGGATTAAGAGTGATAAGAAATCAGAGAGGAATAAGATTAAACTATTAACTATTATCCAGGTTAGTCGGGAAGTGGTGTTAGGTAAATTGAATGGATTAAAGGCCGATAAATTCTCAGGGCCAGATAGGCTGCATCCCAGAGTGCTTAAGGAAGTAGCCCCAGAAACAGTGGATGCATTAGTGATAATTTTTCAAAACTCTTTAGATTCTGGAGTAGTTCCTGAGGATTGGAGGGTAGCTAATGTAACCCCACATTTTAAAAAGGGAGGGAGAGAAAAAACGGGGAATTATAGACCAGTTAGTCTAACATCAGTAGTGGGGAAAATGCTAGTGTCAGTTATTAAAGATGGGATAGCAACACATTTTGAAAGTGGTGAAATCATTGGACAAAGTCAGCATGGATATTCTGACGAATCTTATAGAATTTTTCGAGGATGTAACTAGTAGAGTGGATAAGGAAGAACCAGTGGATGTGTTATATCTGGACTTTCAGAAGGCTTTCAACAAGGTCCCACATAAGAGATTAGTATGCAAACTTAAAGCACATGGTATTGGGGGTTCAGTATTGATGTGGATAGAGAACTGGCTCAGTGCTGGGACCCCAGCTATTTACAATATATATTAATGATTTGGACGAGGGAATTGAATGCAACATCTCCAAGTTTGCGAATGACACGAAGCTGGGGGGCAGTGTTAGTTGTGAGGAGGATGCTAGGAGGCTACAAGGTGACTTGGATAGGTTGGGTGAGTGGGCAAATGCATGGCAGATGCAGTATAATGTGGATAAATGTGAGGTTATCCACTTTGGTGGCAAGAACAGGAAAGTAGACTATTATCTGAATGGTGGCCGATTAGGAAAAGGAGAGATGCAACGAGACCTGGGTGTCATGGTACACCAGTCATTGAAAGTAGGCATGCAGGTGCAGCAAGCAGTGAAGAAAGCGAATGGTATGTTAGCATTCATAGCAAAAGGATTTGAGTATAGGAGCAGGGAGGTTCTACTGCAGTTGTACAGGGCCTTGGTGAGACCAGACCTGGAGTATTGTGTACAGTTTTGGTGTCCTAATCTGAGGAAAGACATTCTTGCCGTACAGAGAAGGTTCACCAGACTGATTCCTGTGATGGCAGGACTTTCATATGAAGAAAGACTGGATAGACTCGGCTTGTACTCACTGGAATTTAGAAGATTGAGGGGGGATCTTATAGCAACTTACAAATTTCTTAAGGGGTTGGACAGGCTAGATGCAGGAAGATTGTTCCCGATGTTGTGGAAGTCCAGAACAAGGGGTCACAGTTTGAGGATAAGGGGAAATCTTTTAGGACCGAGATGAGAAAAAAAAATTCACACAGAGAGTGGTGAATCTGTGGAATTCTCGGCCACAGAAGGTGGTTGAGGCCAGTTCATTGGCTATATTTAAGAGGGAGTTAGATGTGGCCCTGTGGCTAAAGGGATCAGTGGGTATGGAGAGAAGGCAGGTACAGGATACTGAGTTGGATGATCAGCCATGATCATATTGAATGGTGGTGCAGGCTCGGAGCCTATTTTCTATGTTTCTATGTTTCTATGTAACTCTGGTAGTTTCTAAACCTGTTAAAACAGTTAGCAACATAAAATGCCATTTCACAACTTGTTCCCTGTCTAAGTAACTAATTTGAAATATAGAACATTAAAACTTATTTTCCTGTGCAATACCTTCCCACTACCAATACCCAGACAAGGGTTCTCACAAAGACCAACACCACAAAAGATCAGTTTGCAAAATAACAATGAAGATTGACACAAAATGCTGGAGTAACTCAGCGGGTCAGGCAGCATCTCTGGAGAAAAGGAATAGGTGACATTTCGTGTCGAGACACTTCTTCGGTCCCTTCCTATGCAAAATAACAATGTCAGATCAATATGTAATAATCCTTTCATTACACCAAATTTCTTGTGCCACCCTTCACTGTGATAGATAAATGTTTTGGCGAGACAAGTCAGTTGAGTAAAGTAGAATTCTTTATTTTAAACGATAACAAAGTGTTTAACTCAACCGCATTTTAGATCAGCCAAATAACACAAAGCTCCTTCTACATGGGTGGAGCTTGACTAACTGACTATACAAAAACCGCGGTACGGTGCAACCGCGCCCCATACAGCTGCGCCAAAGCCGACCACAAAGCTGAAGTGAATTGAGCCCCCCGGTTGGTGGAGATCTCACCAGGCACGCCAAAACAGGCAATCCAATGAGCCGCAAGCGCTCGAGCACAAGAGACGGCAGAGGTGTTGGCGAGCGGAATGGCTTCCGGCCACCTTGTGAAACAATTCACGATGGTCAGCAGGTGCATGGCACCCCGAGACGGTGGTAGTGGGCCCACCAAATCAACGTAGACGTGCGGGAAACAGCAAGAGGGAACCACGAAATCCTGCACCGGTGCCCACACGTGCCGCTGAACCTTCAATGTCTGGCAGGGAATGCAGGCCCTGGCCAGACAAACACAGATGAAACGGGCTCCGACTGCCCCCGAGCCGCGGGAATGAAATCCCCGGGTACCCGCTGTGTTACAAAGGCCCTGCCAGACCAACTTGTCCGCCACCAGCACAGAAGTCGCCCGGATGGAAAGGTGTGCCAGACCATGGACAGCGTCGAAGATCCGTCATCGCCAACCCATGGGGACAATAGGGCATGGCCTACCGGTGGACACATCGCAGAGGACCGACACCACTGCTGGACCAAAAGGGACATCGACCAACCGCAACCATCAGCCGTCTGGTACCCGTCCATCTCAGCAGTCTCTGCATAATCCATGCCATGGTCAACAGCCGCCACGGTCGGGACCGCAGGACGAGACAAGGCATCCGCGACCAGGTTCAGTTTAGCGGCCACATGTTGAATGTCAGTGGTGAATTCGGACACAGAATCCAGGCGCATTGCTGATAAGCGGACCAGGGGTCGGACACCTTAGTGAAGGCGAACGTCAGGAGTTTGTGGTCCGTGAAGTGCTTGCCCTCTAAGAAGTACCGAAAATGGCGGACAGCCAAATAAAGGGGCAAGAGCTCCCAGTCGAAGGCACTGTAGCTCTGCTCCGGGGGTCGCAGATGACGGCTAAAAGCTATAATATTAGTTTGTAAGGGGCGGAGCTAAATGAGATTTACACCTACGGAAGATCACACAAATTTTCCCACCAGTGGGTGGTTTCACACAGTATACTTAAATACTGCTTTTTTGTATCATTTATGTCATTTAGCACCTTTTTCGCTTTTTCTTCATAGGGCACCTTCTGAAATTGGGAGCTCCCACCCAACACCCAGAAGGTTGAGTTATTGTGTTGCACCATCTGAAACAAGGGAATCCATGTAAGCTATAATGCAAGACGACCCTCTGAAGAAAACTGGAGGAATTACTTTTTGTAGCTGGAATATTAGGGGCGCTAACGAGCCAATTAAAAGGGGTAAGGTTCTTGCCCAATTAGAATCAATCAATGCTGATATAATATTTTTACAGGATACGCATCTTAAAGTTCAAGCTCAGACCAGGCTGAAGGCCAATTGGATCGGTCAAATATATCACTCCTCCTATCTCTCCAAATCCAGAGGCACTGCAATTATAATCCGTAAGGGGATACCATTTAAACATAAAAACACCATTGCTGACAAAGATGGTAGGTATGTCATAGTTTCTTGGGAGATATACTCTACCCCACTCACTATGGTAAATATCTATGCTCCTAACTTTGACAACCCACAATTTTTAAATAAAACCTTGAATATAATTTCAGACTCCACCCAGCAAAACCTGATGATAATTGGGGGAGATTTCAATTGCGTTCTGGATCAATACTTGGATAAATCTGCACAACAAAAGAGATATAATACAAAATAAAAATCCAGTGAACTCTTAAATACGTATATAAGAAATACAAATATAACAGATGTATGGAGGATTGCAAACCCATCCGGAAGAGAATACTCCTTCTACTCATCAGTACATAAAACCTATACATGTATTGACTATTTTCTAGTGGACACTAAATTAATACCTTTCACAATTAATCCCAAATACCATAATAGTACTATTTCTGATCATTCCCCGCTAACCTTCTCCTTAAAACTAGAAGGAATGTTTAATAAAAAATCGTTCTGGAGGTTTAACCCTCAAATACTAAATAATCCGGATTGTGATAAATATTTAAAACAGATGGAACTCTTTTTTTGAGACTAATGACACCCCAGGTATTTCGCCCTCGTTATTATGGGAATCTTTTAAGGCTTTTATTAGAGGTTCTATCATTTCATATCAAGCATATCAAAACAAAAAGAATAGGACGGAACAATTGAAATTAGAAGAACAGATCAGACAACTTGACTTAGAAAACACGATAGATCCGACTACAGATAAACATAACAAGATAGCAGTACTAAAATTTAAGCTAAATCAAATTCTATCTGTAAGAGTTATCAGATTATTTCAAATTACAAAACAGGAAATTTTCGAATTTGGCGACAAATCACACAAACTTTCAGCACGCCAGTTGAGAAAAGTTGAAAAGGACCATACTATCCAAAAAATCAAATCAGATAAAGGTGAATTGTGAACGCTCCCAAAAGACATTAATGAAAGATTTGCCCAATTTTATCAAAATTTATATACATCCAAAACATCAACAGAAAGGAGAAAAATTACAAACTTTCTTGATAACTGTAAACTTCCAACACTTAATCCGTTGGAACAAGAGGAATTAGGAGCACAGATTTCAATTAAAGAAATAGAAGAGACAATCAATTCATTGAAGAATGGCAAAACACCAGGACCAGACGGGTTTAGTAACGAATTTTATAAAAGATTTCATGAGGTAATTTCCCCGCGTTTATACAACCTTTATACATACGTATTTAAAGAACAGACATTACCACAAACACTAGCTGAATCAACTATCACACTTATACCCAATAAAGATAAAGATCTAGAAGACCCGGGATCAAACAGAGCAATCACCCTGTTAAATACAGATCAGAAAATATTAGAAGAAGATTAACTAAATACATTAATAAATTAATACACTCAGATCAAACGGGGTTTATACCCAAGAGACATTTGTTTAATAATTGAGACCTTTTTAACATAATGTACTCACACAGAACTAAAAAAGAAGATCAATTATTTCATTAGATGCAGAAAAAGCATTTGACCAAGTAGTATGGAAATATCTTTTTACAGTACTGCAAAAATTCAGTTGGGAGAACATTTTATCTCATGGATAAAACTGTTATATGCTAAGCACGCTGCCAGAATACTGACTAACCATATACTCTCTACTAAATTTCAGTTATCCAGGGGCAATCGACAGGGATGTGCATTATCACCCCTGTTATTTGCCCTTGTGATTGAACCGCTAGCGGAAAGTATAAGAGTACATCCGAACATTAACGGCAATAATACTAAATACTCCAATAATAAAATATTATTATATGCAGATGATGGATTATTATATAGAAACACAGAAACATAGAAAATAGGTGCAGGAGGAGGCCATTCGACCCTTCGAGCCAGCACGGCCATTCATTGTGATCATGGCTGATCATCCCCTACCAATAACCCGTGCCTGCCTTCTCCCCATATCCCTTGACTCCACTAGCCCCAAAGGCTTTCTGAAAGTCTAGATACACTACATCCACTGGCACCCCTTCATCCATTTTACTTGTCACATCCTCAAAAAATTCCAGAAGATTAGTCAAGCGTGATTTCCCTTTCATAAATCCATGTTGACTTGGACTAATCCTTTTACCGCTGTCCAAATGCCCCATAATTATCTCTTTAATAATTGACTCCAGCATCTTTCCCACCACCGAAGTCAGGCTAACTGGTCTGTAATTCCCCGTTTTCTCTCTCGCTCCTTTCTTGAAAAGTGGGATAACATTAGCTATCCTCCAATCCACAGGAACTGATCCTGAATTTATTGAACATTGGAAAATGATCAACAATGCGTCCACTATTTCTAGAGCCACCATTTCTGCAGACCATCAGGCCCAGGGGATTTATCATCCTTCAGTCCCATTAACCTACCCAATACTATTTCTCACCTAATGAAAATTTCTTTCAGTTCCTCTACCCCCTTAGATCCTCTGTCCTCCGGTACATCTGGGAGATTGTTTGTGTCTTCCTCAGTGAAGACAGATCTGAAGTAACTATTCAACTCTTCTGCCATTTCCTTGTTGCCCATAATAATTTCACCCGTGTCTGCCTTCAAGGGACCCACATTTGACTTTGCTACTCTTTTTCCCTTAACATATCTAAAGAAACTTTTACTGTCCTTCTTTATATTCCTTGCCAGCTTCCCCTTGTACTTCATCTTTTCAGCCCATATTGCCCGTTTTGTTTCCTTCTGTTTTCCTATAAAAGTTTCCCAATCCTCTGGCTTCCGGCTACTCTTTGCTGTGTTATACATCTTTTCTTTTAGTTTTATTCTATCCCTAACTTCTCTTGTAAGCCACGGTTGCCTCCTACTCCCCTTAGAATCTTTCTTCCTTTTTGGAATGAAATGATTATGCCCAGAAATTCCTGCCATTGCTGTTCCACCGTCATTCCTGCTAGGATCCCTTTCCAGTCTACTTTGGCCAGCTCCCCTCTCATGCCTTCATTGTCCCCTTTGTTCAATTGCATCACTGCCACTTCCGATTTTACGTTCTCCTTCACAAATTGCAGGTTAAAACTAATCATATTATGATCACTACCTCCAAGCGGTTCCTTTACCTCGAGTTCTCTTATCAAATCTGGTTCATTGGACAACACTAAATCCAGAATTGCCTTTTCTCTGGAGGCTCCATTACAAGCTGCTCTAAGAATCCATCTCGGAGCCATTCTACAAACTCTCTTTCTTGGGGTCCTGAACCAACCTGATTTTCCCAGTCTACCTGCATATTGAAATCCCCCATCACCACAGTGGCATTACCTTTGTTACATGCCAGTTTTAACTCCTGCTGCAACTTACACCCTACACCCTACTATTTGGGGGTCTGTAAATAACACCAATTAGAGTCTTCTTGCCTTTACAATTCCTCAACTCAATCCACAGTGACTCTACCTCGTCAGTCCCTATGTCTTCCCTCGCAAGGGACTGAATTCCATCCCTCACCAGCAGAGCTACCCACCCCCCCACCTCCTCTGCCCACCTGCCTGTCCTTTCTATAGGATGTATAACCCTGAATATTAAGTTCCCAGGCCCGATTCTCCTGCAGCCAGGTCTCAGTAATCCCACAATGTCATATCTACCAACCTGTAACTGAGCCTCAAGCTCATCTACTTTACTTCTAATACTTAACAAGAAGATCTTTCCAAATGTATCTCCTATTTGTGACAAATGTCTCCTTCAAGAAGCAACTATAACACATTCCTTCGCCTCTTGCATAAAATTACATAATTTTTGGAGAGGAATTTTTGAAATTCTCTCAAAAACATTAAAAACAAAATTGGACCCCGACACGAAATTGATTATTCTAGGAACGTCAGAAGCCTGCTCTGAGCTATCAATATTTCAAAGGCGTTTCCTCAATTATGGCCCGATAACGGCGAAAAAACTAATACTCAAATTTTGGAAACATACACCTGTCCCTACACTTAAAATGTGGATTACAAACATGTCTGAGACGCTACATCTTGAAAATATTGGACTTGTCTTAGCAGAAAAACCAGAGAATTTTTCGAAGACATGGACACCATTCATTGATCTATTACAAGGATAGTATGGTGCAACACAATTTTGGAGTTAAATCTAACTACAGGTTGGGTGATGGGTGGGGAGGGATGCGAGGCAGGTATATCACCACCTTTTGTTTTCTTTCTGTTTTTGTCTTTTTATTTCTCTACGTCTTCCTTATTTCTTTTACTTACTCACTCTTTGGCTTCACCAATTTGGTAGTCTAGGGGTTCTATCCATGCACATTCCACTTTTTCTCTCTCTTGCTTTTTCTCTTAACTATAGCTAAAAATCAAAATTGAAGCTGTACAATAACTGTATTATGTCATATGACGCTGGTTATATTTTTGTACACTTGCTTCTAATAAATAAAAAAATTAAATACTTTTTTTTTTAAACTGCCAGCAGCCGTCGATGAGTTGCTCGAGCACCCCTCCGAAAGCCGTATCTGAGGCATCCACAATGAGGACGGTTGGGGCAGCAGTCCGCGGGTGCACAAGCATGGTGGCCTTGGCCAATGCCTCTTTTGCACCATCGAACATGGCCACAGCCTTGTCAGTCCACACGAGGTCACTCGGCTTACCAGCGAGGCACTAAAACAAAGGCCGCATGATGCGGGCAGCTGCGAGCATGAAGTGATGATAAAAATTCACCATGCACACAAACTCTTGCAGCCCCTTGACGGTGAGCGGCTGAGGGAATTGGTGAATGGCCTCCACCTTAGCGGGTAGTGGGACCACGCCCTGCGAGGTGACATGGTGCTCCAGGAAGGAAATGGAGCACAGTCCGAACTGGCACTTGGCGGGGTTCATAACAAGCCCATGATCCTGGAGCCGCTGGAACAGTGCCCGCAGGTGCATGCAGTGTTCTTGGTGGGAGCGGCTGGCGACCAGGATATCGTCCAGATATATGAAAATTAAATCCAGCTCCCGGCCCACCATGTCCATGAGCCATTGGAAAGCCTGCGCGGCATTCTTTAAACCAAACAGCATCCACAGCCATTCAAAAAGGCCGAATGGGGTGATGGTAGCGGTCTTAGACACGTCATTGGGGTGGACTGGAATCTGGCGGTAGCCGCGCACCAAGTCCACCTTGGAAAACACGAGTCATTTGAGTAAAGTAGAATTCTTTATATGAAACGATAACAAAGCATTTAACTCAAGCGTTTTAGATCAGCCAAATAACACGAAGCTCCTTCTACATGGAGCTTAACTAACTGACTGCACAAAAACCCGTGAAAACACACCCGCGATCATGTGACTGCACCAGCCAATAGCGAGGGTTTGTATTGCCCCAAGCCACCACTAGGTGCCGCAACAATGTATTCCAAGGATACTACATTATTAATCTATCTAATTTGTCCTTGGGACGCTGTGTATCTGGGAAGGGTACATGAGCCAATGGGTTAATTTTTACTCTTCCATTTGTTCTAATAGCCCTGTCCCACGGTACGAGTTCATTCCAAGAGCTCTCCCGAGTTTGCCCTGATTCGAACTCGGAGATTTACGGTAATGGCCACTCGTCGGTACTCAGGGCTCTCGTGGACATTTTTCATCATGTTGAAAAATCTTCCCGAGTCTTCCCGAGCTTACCTGCCATTAGCAACACTTCCCGAGTACCTGCCGTTAGCGTTACGAGCCGCTCAGTGACGTCCCCGAGCTCTGATGTACCCGCTACGTTCATTCTCCATGCTTACCATGAGTTTGATTTGTTTTAAACTCGGGAGAGCTCTTGGAATGAACTCGTACCGTGGGACAGGGCTTTAAGGTTGTGCAGGTCAGTTTAAAAACCTGATAGAAGCATAGAAAATAGGTGCAAGAGTACGCCATTCAGCCCTTCGAGCCTGCACCGCCATTCAATATGATCATGGCTGATCATCCAACTCAGTATCCTGTACCTGCCTTCTCTCCATACCCCCTGATTCCTTTAGCCACAAGGGCCACATCTAACTCCCTCTTAAATATAGCCAATGAACTGGCCTCAACTACCTTCTGTGGCAGAGAGTTCCAGAGATTCACCACTCTCTGTGTGAAAAATGTTTTTCTCATCTCGGTCCTAAAGGATTTCCCCTTTATCCTTAAACTGTGACCCCTTGTCCTGGACTTCCCCAACATCGGGAAGAAATCTTCCTGCATCTAGCCTCTCCAACCCCTTAAGAATGTTGTAAGTTTCTATAAGAACCCCCTCAATCTTCTAAATTCTAGCGAGTACAAGCCAAGTCTATCCAGTCTTTCTTCATATGAAAGTCCTGACATCCCAGGAATCAGTCTGGTGAACCATCTCTGTACTCCCTCTATGGCAAGAATGTCTTTCCCGTTTACTCTTTGCTTCCTGTTTGCCAGCTAGTTCTCTATCCACATCAATACTGAACCCCCAATACCGTGTGCTTTAAGTTTGTATACTAATCTCTTATGTGGGACCTTGTCGAAAGCCTTCCGAAAGTCCAGATATAACACATCCACTAGTTCTCCCTTACCCACTCTACTAGTTACATCCTCGAAAAATTCTATAAGATTCGTCAGACATGATTTACCTTTCGTAAATCCATGCTGACTTTGTCCAATGATTTCACCACTTTCCAAATGTGCTGCTATCCCATCTTTAATAACTGACTCTAGCAGTTTCCCCACTACCGATGTTAGACTAACTGGTCTGTAATTCCCCATTTTCTTTCTCCCTCCCTTTTTAAAAAGTGGGGTTACATTAGCTACCCTGCAATCCTCAGGAACTACTCCAGAATCTAAGGAGTTTGGAAAAATTATCACTAATGCATCCACTATTTCTGGGGCTACTTCCTTAAGTATTCTGGGATGCAGCCTATCTGGCCCTGGTGATTTATTTGCCTTTAATCCATTCAATTTACCTAACACCATTTCCCGGCTAACCCGGATATCACTCAGTTCCTCCATCTCATTTGACCCGCGGTCCCCTGCTATTTCCGGCAGATTATTTATGTCTTCCTTACTGAAGACAGAACCAGTTATTCAATTGGTCTGCTATGTCCTTGTTCCCCATGATCATTTCACCCGTTTCTGACTGCAAGGGACGTACATTTGTTTTAACTAATCTCTTTCTCTTCACATATCTATAAAAACGTTTGCAGTCAGTTTTTATGTCCCCTGCCAGTTTTCTGTCATAATCTATTTTCCCTTGCCTAATTAAGCCCTTTGTCCTCCTCTGCTGGACTCTGTATTTCTCCCAGTCCTCTGGTAGGCTGCTTTTTCTGGCTAATTTGTACGCTTCATCTTTTGTTTTGATACTATCCCTGATTTCCCTTGTTATCCATGGATGCACTACCTTCCCTAATTTATTCTTTTGCCAAACTGGGATGAACAATTGTTGTAGTTCATCCATGCAGTCTTTAAATGCCTTCCATTGCATATCCACCGTCAATCCTTTAAGAATCAATTGCCAGTCAATCTTGGCCAATTCACGTTTCATACCCTCAAAGTTACCTTTCTTTAAGTTCAGAACCCTTGTTTCTGAATTAACAATGTCACTCTCCATCCTAATGAAGAACTCAACCATATTATGGTCACTCTTGCCCAAGGGACCACGCACAACAAGACTGCTAACTAACCCTTCCTCATTACTCAATACCCAGTCTAGAATAGCCTGCTGTTGGTTCCTCTACATGTTGGTTTAGAAAACTATCCTGCATACATTCCAAGAAATTCTCTTCTTCAGCACCCCTGCCAATTTGATTCACCCAATCTATATATAGATTGAAGTCACCCATTATAACTGATGGTTAAAGCAAATGTCATGACCCTGCATGTGAGGGACTTGAGGCTTCTGTAGCTCCTGCAGCAGCAAGAAGAGGGCATAGTACAGATGATGGGGATTCTTAATGTCGGATATCATCTACTTGATACGCTGCCAAATATTTAGAAGATTTTAATGGTGGAGAGGTCTGTGCCCATGATGTACCAATGTTACAAAATTTTGAGATTTTAAAAATCAAGTCTGCAATTTATCCCATCAGATAAAGCATAAAAAGAAGTTTAATTTGACACCTAATTCACTGTCATATCTTCAGTATTAAAAAAGTTATGGCCATTTTCATACTCTGAAATTAGCATCTTGTTCCCTATTGCTTTTCCATTGACTTAACTCAAAAGCTGTGATCGAGGACAGTCAAAAGCCCATAACTTTCTTAAAAATTAAGAGAACTGAATAAAATGTTCAGTTATTATAGATTGAAACATTGTGAAACAAATATGAAACAATCTTACTTGGATGACCTGAAATTAAAGCATATAATTAGTTAGTTGCCTAATTGTAGCTAATTACAAAACTCAATTACTAGATCTAAACATCTATCCATTTCTAAAGAAAAGATTAACATTTTTAAATAGCCTAAGTGTCCAAATAACATTCACACAAGAATTCACACTATAACATGATTTTTAAATCTCATTGTCATGAATTTATAGGCCAAATGGAAGGAATTTAATGTTTAATTCCCGTAAATTAATGGCCATTTAAATATCTTGCGAGTGGGATTTTGTGGAATGCGATCGATTAGAACGTTGCATTTACGGTGAATTTAAACTCCATATCGGCAGGAAAAACACTGCCGGTTCCTATGAGGCCTAAATCACCTTTTTGCAACATGAAATTTTGATTAAAGGTATCCTAAGAAGCACGTTTATATGTAAAAATACACGGCTTACCTTGCTTTGTCCCATACGTGAGATCTGTCCCGTTGTCGGCGTTGACGGCTTTAGAAGTCGCTTTTTATTTTACTCCTGCTATTAAATTATCCTGCGATGTTTTTAATAAAACTTGATAAAACGCAAATCGGATCGATTATTCTTCAGCAGCTAAACAGCCTGACAAAGATTGACTTCAACAGGCTGGAGAAAACAGCATTTTAAACCCGTCCCCCTCTCAAAGATCCAAAGTCGCGCACACGGCCAGTGGCAGAACTGCAGCGCCACTGAAGGTAAGTTTTGTAACATACCTACATGATGGACTGCACTGTTCACCTCTCTCTTCAGTCCCTGGTGACACTGTGCATTGGAATTGCCATACCAGGCTGTGATGCAACCAGTCAGGATACCTTCTGCAGTGCATAAGCAGAAGGTTGTAGGAGTATCGGTTGTAGGAGTATCGAGTACCGGGGACATGACATCTTTAAACTTCTAAGAAAGTTGTGGTGCTGGTGCGCCTTCTTCATGATTACATCTTGGTGCTGGGCCCAAGACATGTAATCCACAATGTGGATGCCCAGAGGGCACATTGCAATGCTCTCCTCTCGTCATCCATCCAACTCAATCTGAGCTTGATTCAAACCATTCAACAATTCTGTAAACAGCAGAAGTCTTGTCGACGTTAAGCTCTTCCCCAGAACTCTCACAGTCTCACCGACTCCAAGAATGCATCTGAGCCAGATTCGATCAGTTCCTTCCATCAAAGCACCATGAGCTTCTCACCTTTAAGACTCTTGTAATGGCCCTGCTAGAGTCCAGTGATGTATAGGAAGTGACTTCCTCTAATTGTCCAATGAGATTACAGACTCTTCTTCTGCACTTCTCCCTTTATACTTTAAACTTTAGAGATGCATCCTGGAATCAGGCCTTTCAGCCCACCGAGTTCACGCAGACCAGTGATCACATACACTAGCACTGTCCTATACACTAGGACTATCCTATACACTAGGAGCAATTTACAATTTTTTAACCAAAGCCAATTAACCTACAAACCTGCCTGTCTTTGGAGTGTGGGAGGAAACCGGAGCATCAGGAGGAAACCCACGTGGTCCCAAGGAGAACGTACAAACTCCATAGAGAGAACACCCATAGTCAGGATTGCACCCGGATCTCTAACGCTGTAAGGCAGCAGCTCCGCCTTTGCGTGGCTGTGCCATCCTGTTAAGAGTCCCATTGGTGCAAGAAGGCCAAAACACTACGCAGGTATTGCCTACTGTTGATCTGGATTATCTGAACCCATAAATATATCTGGTCTATGTAAATACAAACAGAGTCAACTGGAATTATTAAAGATAGATAATGTCTGACAAATCTATTTGAATTTTCAAGTTGCGATCATTGGAGGAATCAATGAATCTGGTGTATTTAGACTTTCAGAAAGTCTTGAGAGCTTATTAAGGAAAATGAGGATGTAGATGATGGGGGCAATGTATCTGCATGGATTTAAGATTGGAGAGTATACACAAATCTGAAACTGTGAATAAACATTTGGGTTGGTGGTTGTGATAGAGGCTGCAACAATGTCTCGTTGCTGGCATCCCAAGTTCACAATCATATTAAGCCTCTTGCACTACCATGGACTTGTTTGTTAACTGTGTTTTACACTAATGTATCTTTTTGCACAAATGCATTGTCTTTTTCTATTCACTGTCTTCCATAATTTATGCTTTTGTGTATTGTCTGAGTCCATGTGCCTATGATGCTGTTTGAAGATGGGTCTCGACCTGAAATGTTGCCTATTCCTTTTCTCCACAGATGCTGCCTCACCCGCTGAGTTTCTCCAGCATTTATGTCTACTGGTGCGTAGGAGAAGGTGTCCGAGGGTTGGCGCCTTGCCTCAGCCCAGTATAGGTCAGCCCGCTAGACTACCACAGTCCCTCCTTTGATAGTGGGTTTGATGATAATGTTGGGATTGTTGGAAAGTGAGGTTGGATAGGCTGGAACTTTATTCTTGAGGGTAGAAGATTGAGGAGTGACCTTACTGACGTGGACAAGTTCACAAGGGGCATGGATAAAGTGAATGCTCACAGTCCTTTTTCCAGGTTCCTTTTCTTCTGCAGTTGTATAGGGCTCTGGTGAGATCACATCTGGAGTATTGTGTACAGTTTTGGTCTCCTAATTTGAGGAAGGACATCCTTGTGATTGAGATTGATAGGTTCACGAGATTGATCCCTGGGATGGCGGGACTGTCACATGAGGAAAGATTGAAAAGACTAGGCTTGTATTCACTGGAGTTTAGGAGGATGAGGGGGATCTAATAGAAACAAATAAAATTATAAAAGGACTGGACAAGCTAAATGCAGGAAAAATGTTCCCAATGTTGGGCGAGTCCAGAACCAGGGGGCCACAGTCTTAGAATAAAGGGGAGGTCATGTAAGACTGAGGTGAGAAAAAACGTTTTCACCCAGAGAGTTGTGAATTTATGGAATTCCCTACCACAGAGGGCAGTGGAGGCCAAATCACTGGAGGGATTTAAGAGTTAGATAGAGCTCTAGGGCCTAGTGGATTCAAGGGATATGGGGAGAAGGCAGGCACGGGTTATTGATAGGGGACGATCAGCCATGATCACAATGAATGGCGGTGCTGGCTTTAAGGGCCGAATGGCCTCCTCCTGCACCTATTTTCTATGTTTCTATGTTAGAGGATGCAAAAACTAGATAGCATAGGCTTCAGGCTAGAGGGGAGAGATTTAGAACGACCTCAGTGGTAACATTTTCATTCAAAGGGTAGTCCATATTTGAAACAAGCAACCAAATGAAGCGATAGAAGTGGACACAATTATGACTTTTAAAATAATTTGGACAGAAATATGGATCGGAAACATTCAGAGGGATATAAGCAAAATGCAGGTAAATGGGAAGAGTTCTTGGCATAGATAAGGTGGGCCAAAGATCCAATTCTGTACAGCTCTATGACTATGACTCAATGAGAAATGGAAAGTCAGAAGTAATGACTTAGTGACTTCCACCAGTACAACAAAAGAAGAGCTGAGATGTGATGCCTTCAGGATGCCTTAGGGCAGCACGGTGGCACAGTGGTAGAGTTGCTGCCTCACAGCGGCAGAAACCCGGGTTCGATCCTGATCATGAATGCTGTCTGTACATTTGTACAGAGCTTGTATATTCTCCCTGTGATCGTGCGGATATTCTCTGGCTGCTCCGGTTTCCAAAGATGTACAGGTTTGTGGGTTAATTGGCTTTGGTAAATTTGTAAATTGTCCCTAGTGTGTAGGATAGTGTTAATGTGTTGAGATTGCTGGTCTGCGCGGACTCAGTGGGTCGAAGGGCCTGTTTTAGCACGGTATTTCCAAACTAAACTAAACTGAAAGTGAATCAGGGTGAATCGCAGTTTGAAAGCTGAAGCGCAGAAAAAACAGAAAATCCTGGAGACACCCAGCAGGTCTGGTAGGACCTGTGAAAAGTGAAGTATAGATAACATTTCAAGTCAAAGACTCTTCACTAGATTTCCAGAATATACATTTTTATTTTCACAAAAGTGGGGAGACTTAAGATGCAAAACAAATTAAACTTGCTGTGATTGAGTTCATGGTGTCCAGTCCAATATCTAATTGTACTATTGTAGAAGTTAATAAGTATTATTTGCTCTGTGTTAAGTTTGATGTGAATTTTTTGACGCTTAAAATATGTTATATTCACAGTTATGAAGACAATTATGCTGGAGCAGCCATTGCAGAACAGGCTACAGTCAGCTGGTAAAGAAGTTATCCATTAGAATTTCCCGTGACTCCTGGATTCTTCATCATCACGTATAGTACTGATAATCTTGATTTGTTATAGTTGAGAAGAATGAGAGAATTTATAATTAGAGTCATAGTCATAGAATGACAGAGTTACACAGCACGGGAACAGGCCCAATTCATCTATGCCAACCAAGATACCATGAGGCCAGTTGTCTATCCAATTACCTAGCTCTCCCTGAATGTCATGCGAGCTATCTTTCCAGAGCAGCCCATCTTGCAGAGCCTTATCAAAGACCTTGCTGAAGTCTATATAGATATATATATGGCCTTGCCCTCATTAGCTTCTTGGTTACTTTAAAAAACACATTCAAATTAACAATACACGATCTCCCATGTAAAAATCATGCTGACTATCCTCAATCAACACCTATCTTTCCAAATGCATGTATATCTTATCCCTTAGAATCCTCTTCTGTAACTTTCCAACCACGGATGCTATGGTTACTGGGCTATATTTCCCAGGTTTTTCTTTGCAGCTCTTTTTACATAGAGGCACAACATTAGCCAACTTCCAATCTTCTAGCACTTCACTCGTGTGTAACAATGATTTGCAAATCTCTGCCAGGGAGCCTGCGATTTCTGCTCTAGTTTTTCACAGTGTTCTTGGATACAGTATGTCTGAGCAGGGCGATTAGATCTATCTATCTTCTTATGTTTTAGGATATTCAGCACCACCTCGACTGTAATACAGACAGTTCTCAAAAACCCGCCATTGACCTTTCCATATTTTCTTGGGTTCATTTCTTCTCCACAGTTTAAAATAGAGGAGAAATATTCATTGAAGACCTGGGTGTCTGTTGCAGCTCCATACACAGGTGATCTCCTTGGTTTCTGAGCAGCCCTATTCTCTCTAAAGTAGATAACATTTATTTAGATTCACCTTAAACCCCTGTCCCACAGTACGAGTTCATTCTAAGAGTTCTCCCGAGTTTGCCCTGATTCGAACTTGGAGATTTACGGTAATTGCTACTCGTCAGTACTCGAGTACACGAGTCTTCCCGTGCTTTGCTGCCGTTAGCGATTCTTCCCGAGTACCTGCCGTTAGCGCTAAGAGACGTCCCCGCGCTCCGACGTACCCGCTACGTTCATTCTCCATGCTTACCACGAGTTAGATTTTTTAAAACTCGGGAGAGCCCTTGGAATGAACTCGCACCGTGGGACCAGGCTATAAATCTCATCTGTCAAAGCCAACTTGTTCCCCCTTTTGGCCCTCCTGATTTCCTTCTTAAGTGTGCTTCCAAAATCCCCTATACTCTTCCATGGATACACTTGATCCCAGCTGCCAATACCTGATCCATGCCTCCCTCTGTTTCCCAACACGAGTTTCAATTTCACTCCATCTCCAGGATTCCACTTGCCTTGCCAGAGGCATTTTCCCTATGATCTGTTTAAAAGCATCCCACTTTCCAGATGTCCCTTTTCCCCACAAACAAACTACTCCAGTAAACTTTTAAATTAAAAGAAATAGCATCCATCAGGACTTTTAAAGTGATCTTTGCTGCTCATAGTTTAATTCCTGGTTAATTTCCTTTGAGGTGGTGTCGGGTAGAGGGGTGTGGTGGGAGGGCCGTTGGAATGAGATGGTGGGAAAGAGTCATTGAAATTCTCCCTTGAAAATAACATCCACCCAGATAGGGTCATGAGGAAGAATTTCTCTACCCTGAATTTAAGGGAGGAACATGTTATAAAATGTCTGACTTTTGTCAAGTCTGCATTAAAAACTGTCACCCGTTTCAGGCACATCTGCAAGCCCATAAAAGGGAAAGGAACTGTCAGGCTGACCGTGGCAATGAATGTTTACACATCTGGTCTCGTCCAGGTTGGAGACAAAGTCATTTGCAGCATCTTGGAATTTGTCATCTACTGCAGTGTATGAGAGGTAACTGAGGTTTGCTGTTCAAAGAGAGCTTGTTGCATTTCATTCTACATTGCTGGGGTATAACAGTTGTGGACATGATGTTGGAAGGATCACTGCTATCTCATTAAAATGCTTGAAGGTGGATAAATCCCTAGAACTTGACCAAGTACAACCTCAGACAATGTGGAAAGCTAGGGAGGAAATAGTGGAGGACCTTGCAGAGATAAATGTATAATCTTTAGCCACACGTGAAATCCTGGAAGAATGGAGGGCGGTTAATCTTGTACCATATTAAAGAAGGGATGCAAGTACAAATCAGGTAACTGTGAGCTGGCGAGCAACAACTACCCGTCAGTTGTTGTTGTGAGCTGTTGGAGGAGATTTTAATGGGTAGGATCTAACAACATTTGGATAGGCACGGGCTGATTATGGGTAGTCAGCATGTCTTTGTATGTGGGAAATTGTGTCTCACAAATCTAATATGTTTGAAGAGGTCACCAAGAGGATTGATGAGGGCAGGGCAGTGATGTTGTCCATTTCAACTTTATCAATACCTTTGACAAGGTCCCACATGGTAGGCTTGGCTGGAAGGTTGGTTTCCCAGGTGAGCTAGCCAAATGGATTCAAAATTGGCTTCAAGAAGGAGTCTAAGGTTAGTTGGGGAAGGTTTTTTTTTTTTATTGGAGGCCTGTAACCAGGGGTGTGCAGCAGAGGGTAGTTTTTGCTCCACTGCTGTTTGTGATATACATTCATGATTTGGATGACAATGTAGTTAACATCGTTCATAAATTTTCAGATGACACCAAAATCGGTGGTGTATTAGACAGTGAGGAAAGATATGTTTAAAACAATATTAAGTTCAATTAGGTAAAAGGGCCAAGGAATGGCAAATGGAATTTAACTCTGACAAGAGTCAGGTTTAGTTTTAGTTTAGTTTAGTTTAAAGATAAAGCGTGGAAACAGGTCCTTCGGCCCACCTAGTTCACACCAACCAGCGATCCCCGCACATTTACTCAAGCTTACACACACTAGGGCCAATTTACACATATCAAGTATACAAACCCAAGCCAATTAACCTACAAATATGCACGTCTTTGAAGTGTGGGAGGAAACCAAAGATCTCTGAGAAAATCAACGTGGTCATGGGGTACAACCTCCGTACAGACAGCACCCATATTATATGTTTCAATAAGATCCCCTCTCGTTCTTCTAAACTCCAGAGTATATAAGCCCAGCCGCTCCATTCTCCCAGTGGGGAATTAACAAACCAGCCTTTCTTCAATTTATTAGGAATCTGTTAAACTTTGCACAAATTGAACCTGAATGACCGATTTGCAATGGTGAGATGTTTTAAACGTGGCATAGGAGTTTAGTTCTAAAACTTCAGGAATGTGAAACAAAACAGCATTTAACACTTTATATAACTTTTCAATATACCGTTAGTTTGTTATCCACAATGAAGTCATGTTAATATTGATCAACCTCAATAATCATAAATTCCGCTATTAATCCCAGGAATCATTTTCTCTATATCACAAACTGTAAGCCTATTTGTTCAGACCAAATTTAAGATAAGCATTCACCTATCAGAGATAAAATCTTTTTGCCAATTATTATTCAAATTCATATTGAAGGTGTTGTTCAAAAAGAATCAATTGTTTTTGCCGAAAGACTATCACGTTTTCATAGGATAAAATTGTTTTAGTTTACCTTCTTGTATCTCCCAGTAAATTTTGAAACTTATGTCACTAGGTTGTGTGCAAACCTTCTAAATCTGATTGTAGATGGCACAGTGATGCAGCAATAGAGTTGCTGCCTTACAGCGCCAGAGACATGGGTTTGATCCGGACTATGGGTGCTATCTATATGGAGTTTGTACATTCTCCCTGTGTCCACATGGTTTTCCTGGGTTCTCCGCTTTTTTCACATATTCCAAAGGCGTGCAAGTTTGTAAGTTAATTGGCTTCTGTAAATTGTCCGAGTGTGTAGGATTAAACTAGTGTATGGTCGACACAGACTTGCTGGGCCGAAGAGCCTGTTTCCATGCTGTATTTCTAAATTAAACTAAACTAAATCATATTGCCTGTTCATATCTAAATATTCGATCATTGAAGCCTATCATGACCACAATTTTTTGTATTTTTCTCAGGAGTAAAATGCTTTCAAAATTTTGCAAACCCTATTATTGTTTTAAGCTCAAATCTTTAACACAATATTGTCCCACCCCGCTAAATCATCAATATATCAATGTCACAAAGCAAAATACAACAAATTCTGCAAATCTGGTACGAAAACAGAAAATCGTGGGAGCGTTCAGCATGTTATGTTGTAAATTGCTTGTTCCAAGCTTCCCCCCAGTCTAGTTTCAGTCAAAAATCGCTGAATCAAGCACTTGCGCATCTAAACTTTATTTTGACAAAACACAATTACAGTTCAACTACTATACTTAACCACCGCGGGTTTGATCCTCGTATCTGCCTGATCAAGCCCTCTCGGCCTCGCTCAAACAGAAACACTCCAGAAGGTCATGCAGTCCTAAGTGCTCTCCCAGAAGATCGAAGCAGGACCTCGTGGCAGCAGACTTTTATAGATCCCCGGATCTCGAGGGGCCATACCACATGGGGGTGGTCTCTTTACAATCCAATTACAGATATCGATTAACCCCATACATGACATACATTTCCCTAACCCAATAATACATTGGCTAATACATTGTATTTCAACAGTGTTTCTTGAAGGAAACAAACATCACAACATTTGCCCTGATACGCAAGATAACCAGACAAGGCTTAATACTTAATCCAATCAACATTCAGCAAAGTAAAGCTTTGCAACATTATTTATAATTATGTACAAAGTGTATGTCTGGTTTGTATTCATCCAATCCATTCTATGCATTTTGCACCTAATTGTCAGAGTCTGCAGATGTTCCCATTCTCTTCCTGCAGCTCTGATATAGGATCTAGACAAACTGGCACCATTCTGCAGCTTGTCCCATTTCTACAGAAAGCACTTTTAAATTGACCAAATGGCCTAGCAGCCCTGAAGCCTTTACTCAATTTTAGGGTCCTAGCCTCTTCAATTTGGCAAGACAAGAGAAGTTAGGGATAGAATAAAACTAAAAGAAAAGATGTATCACACAGTAACTGGAAACCAGAGGATTGGGAAACTGTCATAGGACAACAGAAGGAAACAAAACAGGCAATACGGGCTGAAAAGATGAAGTACGAGGGGAAGCTGGCCAGGAATATAAAGAAGGACAGTAAAAGCTTCTTTAGATATGTTAAGGGAAAAAGAGTAGCAAAGTCAAATGTGGGTCCCTTGAAGGCATACACGGGTGAAGTTATTATGGGTAACAAGGAAATGGCAGAAGAGTTGAACAGGTACTTCGGATCTGTCTTCACTAAGGAAGACACAAACAATCTCCCAGATGTACTGGAGGACAGAGGATTTAAGGGGGGTAGAGGAACTGAAAGAAATTTTCATTAGGCGAGAAATAGTATTGGGTAGGCTAATAGGACTGAAGGATGATAAATCCCCTGAGCCGGATGGTCTGCATCCCAGGGTCCTCAGGGAGGTGGCTCTAGAAATAGTGGACGCATTGGTGATCATTTTCCAATGTTCAACAGATTCAGGATCAGTTCCTGTGGATTGGAGGATAGCTAATGTTATCCCTCTTTTCAAGAAAGGAGCGAGAGAGAAAACGGGGAATTACAGACCAGTTAGCCTGACTTCGGTGGTGGGAAAGATGCTGGAGTCAATTATTAAATAGGTAATAATGGGGCATTTGGATAGCAGTAAAATGATTAGTCCAAGTCAACATGGATTTATGAAAGGGATATCATGCTTGACTAATCTTCTGGAATTTTTTGAAGTTGTGACAAGTAAAATGGATTGAGGGGAGCAAGTGGATGTAGTGTATCTAGACTTTCAGAAAGCCTTTGATAAGGTCCTGCACGGGAGACTGGTGACTAAAATTAGAGCACATGGTATTGGGGGTAGGGTGTTGACATGGATAGAAAATTGGTTGGCAGACCAGAAGCAAAGAGTAGGAGTGAATGGGTCCTTTTCAGAATGGCAGGCAGTGGCGAGTGGAGTGCCGCAAGGCTCGGTGTTGGGGCCGCAACTGTTTACCATATATATTAATGATTTGGAAGAGGGAATTAGGAGCAACACTAGCAAGTTTGCGGATGACACAAAGCTGGATGGCAGTGTGAACTGTGAAGAGGATGTTAGGAGGTTGCAGGGTGACCTGGGCAGGTTGAGGGAGTGGGCAGATGTGTGGCAGATGCAGTATAATATAGATAAATGTGAGGTTATCCACTTTGGCGGCAAAAACAAGGGGGCAGATTATTATCTCAATGGGGTTAGGTTAGGTAAGGGGGAGGTACAGCGAGACCTGGGTGTCCTTGTACACCGGTCACTGAAAGTTGGCGTGCAGGTACAGCAGGCAGTGAAGAAAGCTAATGGAATGTTGGCCTTCATAACAAGAGGATTTCAGTATAGGAGTAAAGAGGTTCTTCTGCAGTTGTGTAGGGCTCTGGTGAGACCACATCTGGAGTATTGTGTACAGTTTTGGTCTCCTAATTTGAGGAAGGACATCCTTGTGATTGAGGCAGTGCAGCGTAGGTTCACGAGATTGATCCCTGGGATGGCGGGACTGTCATATGAGGAAAGATTGAAAAGACTAGGCTTGTATTCACTGGGGTTTAGAAGGATGAGGGGGATCTTATAGAAACATATAAAGTTATAAAAGGACTGGACAAGCTAGATGCAGGAAAAATGTTCCCAATGTTGGTCGAGTCCAGAACCAGGGGCCACAGTCTTAGAATAAAGGGGAGGCCATTTAAGACTGAGGTGAGAAAAAACGTTTTCACCCAGAGAGTTGTGAATTTGTGGAATTCCCTGCCACAGAGGGCAGTGGAGGCCAAATCACTGGATGGATTTAAGAGATAGTTAGATAGAGCTCTAGGGGCTAGTGGAGTCAAGGGATATGGGGAGAAGGCAGGCAAGGGTTATTGATAGGGGACGATCAGCCATGATCACAATGAATGGGAGTGCTGGATCGAAGGGCCAAATGGCCTCCTCCAGCACCTATTTTCTATGTTTCTGTGGCCAGGATTAACAATGTAGCATCTGTAGAAATATAAACGGCGGTTTCAGATTGACAATCTTTCTTCAGAGCAGGTAAGAACAAGTTTTACTTTGCAAAGAAAGATGGAAGAGGAAAAATACAATTGTTCTTCTGAGGTTACTTTTGTCCACAATATTCTAAATGTCATCACTAGATTAGATTAACACCTGAACACTTTTACTCTAACCCTCAAGTTTAATCTTAGTATTTACTAGTTCACACGGGAGGGCTGGTCCCCCAACGCAATATTCCACCTCTCCACCAATTCCAATATTGGTGGCCAGTGGGAGGGTGGGGGGGGGGGGGGGGGCTTTCTGGAGCACTAATATGTGTGTTGTGGGCTGAAGGGACTGGTTTCCAGAGGGCTAGTATGGACATTGTGGGCCGAATGGATTCTTGGGCTGGCAGCTCAGTCACTCATGCCTGGCGCGCTGGCAGCTCACTCACGGCTGGTGGGCTGGCAGTTGACATGGCTATTTCTTGAAATTCCATTTCAAGCAGGGTGCAAGGCCACCAAATTCATGTGCAGTTTCCTACAACTTCAAGCAGGGTGCAAGGCCACCAAATTCAAGGGCAGTTTCATGCCACTTCAAGCAGGGTGCAAGGCCACCAAATTCAAGTGCAGTTTCATACCACTTCAAGCAGGGTGCAAGGCCACCAAATTCAAGTGCAGTTTCATACATTTCAAGCAGGGTGCAAGGCCACCAAATTCAAGTGCAATTTCATACCATTTCAAGCAGGGTTCAAGACCACGAAATTCAAATGCAGTTTCATGCCACTTCAAGCAGGGTGCAAGGCCACCAAATTCAAATGCAGTTTCATGCCATTTCAAGCAGGGTGCAAGGCCACCAAATTCAAATGCAGTTTCATGCCATTTCAAGCAGGGTGCAAGGCCACCAAATTCAAATGCAGTTTCATGCCATTTCAAGCAGGGTGCAAGACCACCAAATTCAATTGCAGGTTCATGCCATTTCAAGCAGGGTGCAAGGCCACCAAATTCAAGTGCATTTTCATACCATTCCAAGCAGGGTGAAACCACCACAAAACCACATACCACACTGCAAAACAACCACATAAAAAACACATTAAAAACACATAAAAACCACATTAAAACCACATTAAAACTACATAAAAACTACATAAAAACTACATAAAAACTAAATAAAAACCACATAAAACCACATAAAACCACTCACAGTTCAGTAGACATTCAGTGTGTTCAGTTGGTTCACAGCTCAGACAGAGAGTCGTGACCTCTCTCTCCCCGTCTTGCAGAGACTGAGCCATGCCCACACTTCCGGGTTTTATAGACCCTCCCCCCTCCCACCAGAAGGGGCGTGGCCTTCATGGCATGATTGACAGGAGAGCGAATCTCAACATATTTTAAACACAAATAACTCTTTTATTTTTCATCGATGGGAAAAATCCTCTGCACCTGATGAGCAGAGGGTGACACTGAGTAAGATGGCCAAAATCACAGCCATAAGTGGTAGCATTTTTTCTAAAATCAATATACAGTGCAAACAGAAAGTGGTCAAGTTTAGACTTTTAATTATAAGCTTTTTCAAACCAACCACCACCACCACATTTGCTTAGCTTTTTCAAACCAACCACCACCACCACATTTGCTTAGCTTTTTCAAACCAACCACCACCACCACATTTGCTTTGCTTTTTCAAACCAACCAGCACCACCACCACCACATTTGCTTAGCTTTTTCAAACCAACCACCACCACCACCACCACATTTGCTCAGCTTTTGCAAACCAACCACCACCACCACATTTGCTCAGCTTTTGCAAACCAACCACCACCACCACAACATTTGCTAGCTTTTTCAAACCAACCACCACCACCACAACATTTGCTAGCATTTGCTTAGCTTTGAAAAAGCTAAGCAAATGTGGCGCTGGTGGTTGGTTGGTTGGTTTGAAAAGCTAAGCAAATGTGGTGGTGGTAGTGGTTGGTTTGAAAAAGCTAAGCAAATGTGGTGGTGGTTGGTTTGAAAAAGCTAAGCAAACGTGGTGGTGGTGATGGCTGGTTTGAAAAAGCTAAGCAAATATGGTGGTGGTGGTGGTGGTTGGTTTGAAAAAGCTAAGCAAATGTGGTGGTGGTTGGTTTGAAAAAGTTAAGCAAATGTGGTGGTGGTTGGTTTGAAAAAGCTAAGCAAACGTGGTGGTGGTGATGGCTGGTTTGAAAAAGCTAAGCAAATATGGTGGTGGTGGTGGTGGTTGGTTTGAAAAAGCTAAGCAAAAAGCACCACCACATTTGCTTAGCTTTTTCAAACCAACCACCACCACATTTGCTTTTTCAAACCACATTAAGGGCACTCACAGGTCAGTAAAACCACTCACAGTTTAGTGGACAGGTGTTCAGTGTTATTCACAGCTCAGACTGAGAGTCGTGACCTCTCGCTCCCCCATCTTGCAGAGACTGAGGCAGTCCACAGTTCCAGGTTTTATAGTCCCTCCCACCCTCCCATCGGAAGGGGCGTGGCTTTCATGGCGTGATTGACAGGAGAGAGAATCTCAACAGTTTTTAAGCATTAATAAGTCTTTTATTTTTCATCGAAGGGAAAAATCCTCTTGTTAATAACAACTCTTCCTTTCAATCAAAACACATTCATTAGCTGATTACAAACTCTCTTCTATCTTAGTAACCGTCCTACATATATTTGTCTTTTCAATAACTATGACCTTATACTCTGTCTACATTAAACTTGATTGAGCATTCCTTAACCCATTGCTTGATTGATCCAGGTTTTGTTTTTAATACACCTTATCTCCTTTTATTTGTCCCTTGCCAAATAGCTTGGTGTCATCAACAAATGTTATAACAGTCCCCTGCAGACTTCTGTGGAGCTCTGATAATCACTGGACCCAGACAAAACTTGAGATAACTGTTATTTATTGGTCTGGTGATTTTAATCAAGAGCAATTAACTTTTATAAGTTACATTAAATTCTCCAAAAAAAAATGAAACCCTACATTAATGGACAACCATATAACCATTACTGCACAGAAACAGGCCATCTCGGCCCTTCAAGTCCGTGCCGAACATTTTTAAATTAAAAAAAAAAAAAAAAACACTTCCCCCTAGTCCCATCTACCTGCACTCAGACCATAACCCTCCATTCCTTTCCCGTCCATATACCCATCCAATCTATTTTTAAAGGATAAAATCGAACCAGCCTCCACCACTTCCACTGGAAGCTCATTCCACACAGCTACCACTCTCTGAGTAAAGAAGTTCCCCCTAATGTTACCCCTAAACTTCTGTCCCTTAATTCTCAAGTCATGTCCCCTTGTTTGAATCTTCCCTACTCTCAATGGAAAAAGCTTATCCACGTCAACTCTGTCTAACCCGCTCATAATTTTAAAGACCTCTATCAAGTCCCCTCTTAACCTTCTGCGCTCCAAAGAATAAAGACCTAACTTGTTCAACCTTTCTCTGTAACTTAGTTGCTGAAACCCAGGCAACATTCTAGTATCAAAAGCATCTGCTTATATGACAGTGGCACAAACACAGAAATTATGGTATCAATATTCATACCAAAGACTAACCACTCGCCAGAGCCTGTTCAGTGGCAGCTTTGACCATCATCGTCTTCTGTAGAGCAAGGTCAACACAATTACCATCAATATATTAATGTCATAAAGTAAAATGTCCTTTACTTTTGTTCACTTTGAGGTACCTGATAAGCTAACCTGGAATCAGATTACCACAAGTAGGTCTTTCATTTGTATCAGTAAAAATAAAAGTCAATGCAAAGGAAACATTTGATAAAAAAAAGTATGTTACCCCAAAGTACCTGAAGCCAAATTGAGATGGAACCCATCATTACCTTAAACACTCCATCCCTGGTGCCCACCTGCCTATGCTTACTTTATCCAAGTGGTACAGTGACACAACTAGTAGAACTGCTGCCTCACAGCTCCAGCGATCTGGGTTTAATCCTGGCCTCCGACGCTGCTGTCTGTTTGCACTTTCTCTCTGTGATCACATGGGTTTCCCCAAGTGCTCTAGTTTCTTCCCATAATGGGTGCATGGATTGAGAGGTTAATTGTCCACTTTCAATTATCCCTAGTCCAGGTGGGTGGTAGAACTGGAGGGGGCAGATGGGAATGTGGGGAAAGCAGGTGACAGAGAATATTAAATGGGGAATGGATTTGTCCTGTCAAGGGTTGAAATTGCCTCCTAATAAGTCACAAAGAAATATGGATAGACACAAAAAGCTGGAGTAACTCAGTGGGACAGGCAGCATCTCTGGAGAGAAGGAATGGGTGACATTTCGGGTCGAGACCCTTCTTCGGAAGGATAGGTGGCTGTGGAGAGTAAAATGAGCTGACCCTCTGACTTTGAGGATGAAAGGGCACCAAGTGATGTGAACTTAAGGCAGCATAATGGAGGCCCCAGCCATGAACACCTAGCAGGCTTTGGCAGTTCGCCATTGATGAAGGCTCCTGATGAAGGTTCTGAAAAGTTCCTGAGAGCCAAAAGCATTTAGAAAACTATTCAGACAAATTTAGACAATATAAAGTATCAAATTGTCATCAGAGATAAGCACATTTAATTAAATAATAACATTGATACAAAGGTGGGTGATATTGCAGATAGTGAAGTTGTATGTCAAATATTGCAGCAGGGTCTTGAGGAAAAACTTTTTCACACAGAGAGTGGTGAATCTCTGGAACTCTTTGCCACAGAGGGTAGTTGAGGCCAGTTCATTGGCTATATTTAAGAGGGAGTTAGATGTGGCCCTTGTGGCTAAAGGGATCAGGGGGTATGGAGAGAAGGCAGGTACGGGATACTGAGTTGGATGATCAGCCATGATCATATAGAATGGTGGTGCAGGCTCGAAGGGCCGAATGGCCTACTCCTGCACCTATTTTCTATGTATCTATGTATCTATGATCGAATGGCCAGCTGGGCTGAGTAATGGTTGATGGAATTTAATACAGATTATTGTGAGGTGTTGAGCATAAATGCGAGTCAACCTACAACAATGGGGAGTGTTGTAGAGCAGAACGTTCTATTTGTGCAGGTAAACTAATCTCAACTCAACATAGTCCCTCGAAGATGGCGACACAGGTAGATAGGGTGATCAA
>CM075977.1:285672724-285711121 GCA_038087875.1 Malacoraja senta | reverse complement strand
CTATACTACCTGCCCTTCCACCTATTTTCGTATCATCGACAAGCTTGGCCACAAACCTTCCATCCCGTCATCTAAATCATTAATATACAATTAATGGTATGAGAATTCAAGAAAATTTGATTTGCATGTGATAAGAGAGTAGGTTATAGGGAGTAAGCAGGGACTGATGGGTACACGTGGTGAGAAGTGACATTGTCTCAAACGGCTGATAAACCTCCTTCTATGTTATAAGAAAATATGAGAAAATGACATCAATATGTTCAGAATGAGATTTGTCTGAGTTATATTTCAGTGATCGGTTTCAGCTATCTAATCTCTGGCACAACTGACGGCCAGATGTTACAACTCCATGGTTCTGTTTTTTATTAGTTACATGTGTTTTTTTACTATTAGTAATGCAGGGTATATTTTTATACAACTTATATTATAATAGCATTGCTCATTCACAAAACTATAATAATACAGGCTATATAATAATAATTTGGGATGAGATTGAGTGATTTCCAGGAAGTAATTGAGTCCAGTGATTCAGATGATGATTATAAATCATTTAATGTCTGGATGTGGGTTCTTCATCTGAAATGTTTGATTAGATTTCTGCTTTGTAATTACTGCAGGTATCATTATTTATTTAATAATGGCATTATATAAATCTACCAGTTTATTTTCATTAATCCTGTTCCTTTCAAATTGCTGCAGGAAATTAAAATTTGCTGGAAGCATCTTTAATTTCAGATCCAAGTACATTGCAAATTAAGTATGCAAAATAATGCACTGGCTACATTTTTTTAAGAAGAGTTCAATTATTAACAGAAAAATAAATTATATTTAGCCATGATCTGTTGTTTATTGTGTTACTCTTCCATTATTCCTGTTAATTATAAGTTACATTCTGAGAGTGACCAAAGTTCCCCAGCAACTTCCCCTGCCTTGTACCCTGTCCAACTTGTAATCCACCACAAATGTTTCATGTTCGTTAGAGCCTATCCTTTTGTTGCACACACATGATGTTGGATTTTGAAGACACTGAAGCTACCTGAAAGTTCAGTAGTGACTAGACCACAGAAGCTTGGCAAATTAAATTTATGTAACCCAGCCCTCCAAGGTGATTTTCTCGATATGAGATTTGTTAACATTAAATATGGATTAACAATCCTCTTGATAAATTAGATACCTTATGTATGTATCTGCCATGGGTTCTTCATTGATTGTCAAAGGAAAAGAATAACATCTAAACCAGGCAGATCAGTGGCGCATCTTGTAGATCTGCTGCCTCTCAGTACCAGCATGTTTTCCCGGTGACCACGTGGGTTTCTCCAGGTAATCCAGTCTCCTCCCACAGCCCAAAAATTTGCAGATTTGTAGGTTACTGTAATTTGCCTCTTTAAATGTCCCCTAGTGTGTAGGGTGTGGATGAAAGGTGGGATAACATAGAACTAGTATAAATGAGTAATCGATGGTTGGTGTGGGTCAAAGGGGTTGTTTTCATGTTGTGAAACTAAACGAAACTAAACTAAGCAAAATTAACCTAACCTAATCCTGAGCTGATCATCCACAGAGCAGAGATTAAGCTCTGTTTTTAGTGGACGATTAAATTGTAAAACACTAATGAAAAACCATCAACTATACGCACATCCAGACCATTCTGTACATAAAAACACAGGTTACTGCTATGTTATTAGGAGTACGACATTTCCATTCCTAAATTCATCACTGAGTTTTCTCAAGTGAATACTCTAAGTGTTGACAGCACTTGAATGTTACATTGGAATGTCCTTTCCACAAACTGCAATGGTGGAGTGTCCAATGGATAGCTGGCCTAGTGCCACTTGATTTGTACAGGTGTCATAGATTATGGGGAGAAGGCAGGAGAATGGGGTTAGGAGGGAGAGATAGTAACATAGAAACATAGAAAATAGGTGCAGGAGTAGGCCATTCAGCCCTTCGAGCCTGCACCGCCATTCAATATGATCATGGCTGATCATCCAACTCAGTATCCTGTACCTGCCTTCTCTCCATAACCCCTGATCCCTTTAGCCACAAGGGCCACATCTAAGTCCCTCTTAAATATAGCGAATGCACTGGCCTCAACTACCTTCTGTGGCAGAGAATAGTAAGTTTAAACGAGAATTTACCAGTTTGAAGTTTGATCTTTATTTTATGAGGAGTTACATTGGTGATTACGTGAAGAAGACCCGTCAGGGCGCATGCGCGTCAATCTTCAAAGCAGCAGTATTAAATCACAGACAACACCATAATTGAAGTAACATATTAAGATGATCAACATGAGAACTACCATTATGACCTTTTTTCTATGAGAGAGGGTTGGGCGTGGCGGGCATGTAATTACCAACGTAACTCCTCATAAAATAAACATCAAACTTCAAACTGGTAAGTTCTCATTTAATCATACTATTTTACTTCGGAGTCACGTGAGTGACTACGTGAAGATTTTAAAGCTCTGTGATTTTTATGCTGCAGATCAAAATCCCGGCTTCTCACTGCATCGATTGACTCTGAGTATCATCAATAATGCTGTAAACATGATATTGTATATCATGCAAAAACAAAAGTTTTATTTTTGGTCATAAAACAACCAATAAACCCTCTTAATGTAGGGGCAACAAACAAAACAGAATTAAACAGTATTGAAAACAGATTTTAACAATAGCAACAGCACTCAATATTGAGTTGGCAAACAGCCCTCCATCGGCAATCGGCCGATGGTAGTCTGGCTGAAACACAAGTTCATTTTTCCAACCTGCGGCTTTTAATATATGGTCGATGGGAACGTCCATCGCCTTGGCTGCGGATGTTGCTACTGCGCTAGTGGAATGAGATGTAAACACATAAATGTTAATTCCTGCCTGAACAAACTCTTGCTTTAACCACCTTGAGATAGTCTGAACTGCCCCTCTTTTATGTTGGCTTTTTGACAAATAATCCTATTTCTTCTTGTCTTAAAGCCCTTGTGGCTTCAATGTAATGTAAGAAATGTGTCCTTACACATAAAGATGGATCTGTAGGATATGCTGAGAACACAATCTTAAATCCTGTCACACCTGGCCTGCTTTGTTTCCATTCTCTCGAACTGAAGTTTTTGCAAAGTCTGCACTCTCTGTACTGACACCAATGCCATTAGCATAGCCAATTCAGAAAAGTTATAGACGTGACAGGGACCCAATGACGAAGCATGTTAAGAACAACGCTTACATCGCAGGTTACCATATACCTAGGCTTAGGCGTTTTGGAATTAAAGATTCCTTTCATCAACCTAGATATGAGAGGGTGAGATTCTATACTTTGTGTCCGTGTACCTATTACAAGATATGCTGACAAAGCACTTCTAGCTGTATTGATAGCACTATAGCTAAGACCCTCATTATAATAAAGTGTAGATAAAACTCCAACACATTTTCAATAACTACAGTATCATATTGTATATTCTTTTGAACACAATATTGTTCCCATTTTTTTACATAAGTCATATACTGCTTTTGAGTACTCTTTCTCCAGGCTGCAGTGAGTATATCCACCGTTGGCCTAGAAAGTTCTCGACCAATGTAAGGCATTCTTAAAACCTGCAAATTAACAGATCCATACGATCACATAACGGATGAACTTAACGCGTTAGTGGATGCTCCAGCAAATTGCTACTGTTTGGAATCAGCAAAAAGAGGTTGGATCGCTATCTGTAACATCAAAGGGAACCATGGTTGAATCAGGCAATTTGGTATCACCAAAACCCCTGAAGCGGCATCCTGCTTGATTTTCTCAAACACCGACCTATGAGGCAGAATGGTGGGAAAATGTACACAAACATATCATCCCAATTTAGTAAAAAAGCATCAATTGCCACTGCCCCTGGATCTGGTGCCTATGAAACATATTTTGGCCTTCCATATAGATAGCAGATATTAGTAGTAAGCACAAGGTAGTGATTGTGGGAGATTTCAATTTTCCACACATAGACTGGGAAACACATTCTGTAAAAGGGCTGGATGGTTTGGAGTTTGTAAAATGTGTGCGATAGTTTTTTGCAGCAATACATAGAGGTACCTACTAGAGAAGGGGCAGTGCTGGACCTCCTGTTAGGAAATGAAACAGGGCAGGTGGTGGAGATATGCGTCGGGGAGCATTTCGGGTCCAGTGATCACAATACCATTAGTTTCAATATAATTATGGAGAGGGTCAGAACTGGACCTAGGGTTGAGATTTTTGTTTGGAGAAAGGCTAACTTTGAGGAGATGTGAAAGGATTTAAAAGGAGTGAATTGGGACATGTTGTTTTATGGGAAGGATGTAGAAGAAAAATGGAGGACATTTAAGGGTGAAATTTTAAGAGTACAGAATCTTTATGTCCCTGTTCGGTTGAAAGGAAATAGTAAAAAATGGAAAGAGCCATGGTTTTCAAGGGAAATTGGACACTTGGTTCGGAAAAAGAGAGAGATCTACAATAATTATAGGCAGCATGGAGTAAACGAGGTGCTTGAGGAGTATAAAGAATGTAAAAAGAATATTAAGAAAGAAATTAGAAAAGCTAAAAGAAGATATGGGGTTGCTTTGGCAAGTAAGGTGAAAGTAAATCCAAAGGGTTTCTACAGCTATATTAATAGCAAAAGATTAACAAGGAATAAAATTGGTCCATTAGAGAGTCAGAGTGGACAGCTATCTGCAGAGCCAAAAGAGATGGGGGAGATATTGAACAATTTCTTTTCTTCGGTATTCATGAAGGAGAAGGATATGGAATTATGTGAGGTAAGGGAAACAAGCAGAGTAGCAATGGAAACTGTGAGATTCAAAGAAGAGGAGGTGCGGACACTTTTAAAAAATATGAAAACGGATAAGTCTCCAGGTCCTGACAGGATATTCCCTAGGACATTGAGGGAAGTTAGTGTAGAAATAGCAGGGGCTATGACAGAAATATTTCAAATGTCATTAGAAACGGGAATAGTGCCGGAGGATTGGCGTACTGCGCATGTTGTTCCGTTGTTTAAAAAGGGTTCCAAGAGTAAACCTAGCAATTATAGTCCTGTTAGTTTGACGTCAGTGGTGGGCAAATTAATGGAAAGGATACTTAAAGATAATATATATAAGCATCTGGATAAGCAGGGTCTGATTAGGAACAGTCAACATGGATTTGTGCCTGGAAGGTCATGCTTGACTAATCTTCTTGAATTTTTCAAAGAGGTTACTAGGGAAATTGATGAGGGTAAAGCAGTGGATGTTGTCTATATGGACTTCAGTAAGGCCTTTGACAAGGTTCCTCATGGAAGGTTGGTTAAGAAGATTCAATTGTTGGGTATTAATGGTGGAGTAGCAAGATGGATTCAACAGTGGCTGAATAGGAGATGCCAGAGAGTAATGGTGGATGGCTGTTTGTCAGGTTGGAGGCCGGTGACTAGTGGGGTGCCTCAGGGGTCTGTGTTGGGTCCACTGTTGTTTGTCATGTACATCAATGATCTGGATGATGGTGTGGAAAATTGGATTAGTAAGTATGCAGATGATAATAAGATAGGTGGTGTTGTGGATAATGAAGTCGATTTTCAAAGTCTACAGAGAGATTTAGGCCATTTGGAAGAATGGGCTGAAAGATGGCAGATGGAGTTTAATGCTGACAAATGTGAGGTGCTACATCTCGGCAGGACAAATCAAAATAGGACGTACACGGTAAATGGTAGCGAATTGAGGAATGCAGTTGAACAGAGGGATCTAGGAATAACTGTGCATAGTTCCCTGAAGGTGGAATCTCATGTAGATAGGGTGGTAAAGAAAGCTTTTGGTGTGCTGGCCTTTATAAATCAGGGCATTGAATATAGAAGTTGGGATGTAATGTTAAAATTGTACAAGGCATTGGTGAGGCCAATTCTGGAGTATGGAGTACAATTTTGGTCGCCTATTTATAGGAAGGATGTCAACAAAATAGAGAGAGTACAGAGGAGATTTACTAGAATGTTGCCTGGGTTTCAGCAAGTAAGTTACAGAGAAAGGTTGAACAAGTTAGGTCTTTATTCTTTGGAGCGCAGAAGGTTAAGAGGGGACTTGATAGAGGTCTTTAAAATTATGAGCGGATTAGACAGAGTGGACGTGGATAAGCTTTTCCCATTGAGAATAGGGAAGATTCAAACAAGGGGACATGACTTGAGAATTAAGGGACAGAAGTTTAGGGGAACATTAGGGGGAACTTCTTTACTCAGAGAGTGGCAGTTGTGTGGAATGAGCTTCCAGTGGAAGTGGTGGAGGCAGGTTCGATGTTATCCTTTAAAAATAGATTGGATGGGTATATGGACGGGAAAGGAATGGAGGGTTATGGTCTGAGTGCAGGTAGATGGGACTAGGGGGAAGTATTTATTTTTAATTAAATTTTTTTTTTTTTTTTAATGTTCGGCACGGACTTGAAGGGCCGAGGTGGCCTGTTTCCATGCTGTTATGGTTATATGGTTATATGGTTATATAAGTACTATGTTCTTGAACACATCCTGGTTCCACATCCACTCTGTATTATCATGGAATTTTCATGAGCTGCCATCTGGTACTACATTAAGTTTCCCTGGCAGATAGATAGCTCCAATCCAAATCTCTCTATCCCTACTCCAGGTCCAATTTGATTTGCCAACCTGTCACATGATAACGATTTGATTCCACCCATGTGATTCATATCAGCAACTGCTGCAGTGTTGTCTATTTTGCACTGCACATGCAAACTAGTTTTGTTAGTGCCATAAGCCTTGAGTCCATAAAATACTCTTGGTTAATTCCCCATGTTTGCAGAAGCAATGTCCATCTGTCTGCACAGCTGGATCTTGTATCAGTAGCACCCTACCCAAGTGCTCTGACATCTGTCTGCAAAATCATGGAAGCTTGGTCCAATAACACTTTGGAACTACTAGTGGACACATGCTGAATCCACCATTGTACATCAGCAACAGCCTCTATTGATAGAAGCATAGGTCTATTATAATGACCCCAATGTATCCTCAGTGCTTGTTCCTTTGACCTTTGTAATTGTAGATAATAAAGTGGCCACTGTTGGAAATGCTGCCAGCAATTTCCCCAGCAGACTCGTCACCTGGCTAATTGAAAGCTGTGTGTCAGCAATTAACTTGATACAGCTCTTAATTAGCTCCATCCTTTTTTGCCTGGGCAAGGTCACAATCATTTTGATTAAGTCTATTGTGAACCCAACTAGTCAATTTGTGTCACAGGTATTAACTAAGATTTCACTGGATAGATTTGAAGCCCAATTTTTTTTAAAGTGGTTTTTACCAACTGCCACTGATGCTTCAGCTGTTTCCTTTGATTGTCCTACAATCAAGATATTATCTAGTTAAGCCATGAGCACATGCCCTTGACTTCTCATCATGCCTAGAATAGGTTTTAACAACTTTGTAATTACTCTAGGAGCTGAAGACAAACCATTAGGCAGTGCATTGTATTGCCATAATTGCCCCATCCAGCTGAATTTTAAATCGTCTATCCTGCAAATGAACAGACACTGAATCCGGATCTTTAAGATCTCCTCAAACGTTTCCATCTTTAAATGTCTATACCGTACAAAAAGGTTTAAGACTATTCAGGTCCAGTATAACTCTGCATCCCCCATCCTTTTTTGGTCTGGGAAAGATATTGGACACAAACTGATGGCTTTGGTAAACTGCCTTAGCAATTACACCCTTATTACATAACCTTGCAAGTTCCACCTGAACTTCCAATTGTTCAGTGATACTGAAGTCAAACTCCTTTTTGGAACATGTTTGCATGGGTAAATCAGAATTTGCATTAAGCGTTATTCGATACCCTTCAATAACCTTCAGTATAAACATATCTGAGGTATCACATTAGATCTGTCTATATCAGAACCAGACCCACTTACCTCCTTACCACCTGGCATTCTTCCCCGGCCTCGAGCTGGATATCTCACCTTCCCTGGCGCTGCTACAGCCGAACGCCAACTGCGCTGCATCGTAGCTGGACTCATCCCTTGCCCGGACCAGTCTCCTCGCTTATAGGGATACTCTTTGGTGGATATGTGGCTGCTGGCTGCTTAATCAAGCCCACCGTCTTGGCCTCCTCCTCCAGCTCCTTCACCTGCTTTGCGAAATCCTCGCCAAACAGCTCTGCTGGTTGCACTGTGCCAGGCTGGCAGAGTGAAGCATATTTTATGCTGGTGGCAAGTTCCTCACCCAGAGGCTCACCAGCGCCCGACGACATGGCAAACTGTGCTGCACACGGTGTCAGCTCTGGCAGCTGCCTGCCCTCCCTTTGGAAGTCATCGTCGGACTCAGGGTCAGAGCGTATCTGCCCTTCTGCACTCACCTCTTGCAAAGAGGGTGCTTTCAAGCAGGCCTCTACTAGGCTCTGCCGGCGGAGCCTTCCCGACGGCCTCCCGCCTGCACAACTCCTCCTGGAGTTTGGCTTTGTGAAGCAGGCCTCTCCTAGGCACTGCCGGCGGAGCCGTCCCCACGGCCTCCCGCCTGCACAACTCCTCCTGGAGTGTGGCTTTGTGAAGCAGAACCTCTCCTAGGCACTTCCCTTCTCCCCACCCCCTATCAGTCTGAAGAAGGGTTTCGGCCTGAAACATTACCTATTTCCTTCGCTCCATAGATGCTGCTGCACCCGCTGAGTTTCTCCAGCATTTTTGTGTACCCTCTCCTAGGCACTGCCAGCGGAGCCTTCCCTATGGCTTCCCGCCTGCACTCCTCCTCCTGGAGCGTCTCTGTGGAGCAGCCCCTGTATGAGCTGCTCCTTTTGGATAACCGCTGGGGAACGGTATCCTGTCCCCAACGGGACTCTCGTGGCCCGACTCTGTGGAGTCAATGGCCCTGACAGACTTAGTTTATGCCTACCGCCTGACTGGCGTTGGCTGTGTACCCGGCTGGGCACTTTCCGAAGTCTGTCGCCGCACCACTACCGGCTTGCGACTCCCCCGAGGTGACAGGCTGCCTTCCAGACACTGCGCTCCCGCAGCTCTGTCTCTCCTTGTCGGTAGCAGACCTGCACCTTGATGATTTTTTACTTGTTCCTGTATTGGGGGAAAAACATACAGCAACAATTTTTTACTTTTTTCTAACTCCTCCAAAGTCTTCCCGACTTTGGTGGAGCTGTAATTACTCACCTGCAGGAGGAGCTCCGTCCTCCTGCTGCCGTTCGCGCCAATGCGTCAGACGTAATGACGCGCATGCGCCCTGATGGGTCTTCTTCACGTAGTCACTCACGTGACTCCAAAGTAAAATTCCAGAGATTCACCACTCTCTGTGCGAAAAATGTTTTTCTCATCTCGGTCCTAAAAGATTTCCCCTTTATCCTTAAACTGTGACCCCTTGTCCTGGACTTCCCCAACATCGGGAACAATCTTCCTGCATCTAGCCTGTCCAACCCTTTAAGAATTTTGTAAGTTTCTATAAGATCCCCCCTCAACCTTCTAAATTCTAGTGAGCACAAGCCGAGTCTATCCAGTCTTTCTTCATATGAAAGTCCTGACATCCCAGGAATCAGTCTGGTGAACATTCTCTGTACTCCCTCTATGGCAAGAATGTCTTTCCTCAGATTTGGAGACCAAAACTGTACGCAGATAGATCAGCCATGATTTATAGACCATAGGGTTTATAGATTTATAGGGAATTATAGACCAGTTAGCCTGACATCGGTGGTGGGGAAGATGCTGGAGTCAATTATAAAAGATGAGATAGCCGCACATTTAGATAGCAGTAACAGGATCGGTCCGAGTCAGCATGGATTTACAAATGGGAAATCATGCTTGACTAATCTTCTTGAATTTTTTGAAGATGTAACTCGGAAAATGGACAAGGGAGAGCCAGTGGATGTAATGTGCCTGGACCTTCAGAAAGCATTTCATAAGGTCCCACATAGGAGATCAGTGGGCAAAATTAGGGCAAATGGTATTGGGGGTAGAGTGCTGACATGGATAGAGAAGTGGTTGGCAGACAGGAAACAAAGAGTGGGGATTAACGGGTCCCTTTCAGAATGGCAGGCAGTGACTAGTGGGGTACCGCAAGGCTCGGTGCTGGTTTTTACAATATACATCAATGATTTGGTTGAAGGGATTCAAAGTAACATTAGCAAATTTGAAGATGACACAAAGCTGGGTGGCAGTGTGAACTGTGAGAAGGATGCTATGAGAATGCAGGGTGACTTGGACAGGTTGGGGGAGTAGGCAGATGCATGGCAGATGAAGTTTAATGCGGATAAATGTGAGGTTATCCACTTTGGTAGCAAAAACAGGAAAGCAGATTACTATCTAAATGGCGTCAAGTTGGGAAAAGGGGAAATACAACGGGATCTGGGGGTTCTTGTACATCAGTCTATGAAAGTAAGCATGCGGGTACAGCAGGCAGTGAAGAAAGCGAACGGCATGTTGGCCTTTATAACAAGAGGAATCGAATATAGGAGCAAAAAGGTCCTTCTGCAGCCCTAGTGAGATCACACCTGGAGTATTGTGTGCAGTTTTGGTCCCCTAATTTGAGAAAGGACATTCTTGCTATCGAGGGAGTGCAGCGTAGGTTTACAAGGTTAATTCCCAGCATGGCGGGACTGTCATATGCTGAGAGAATGGAGCAGCTGGGCTTGTACACTCTGGAGTTTAGAAGGATGAGAGGGCATCTCATTGAAACATATAAGATTGTTAAGGGTTTGGACACACTAGAGGCAGGAAACATGTTCCCGATGTTGGGGGAGTCCAGAACCAGGGGCCACAGTTTAAGAATAAGGAGTAAGCCATTTTCTCACAGAGAGTGCTGAGTCTGTGGAATTCTCTGCCTCAGAGGGCAGTGGAGGCAGGTTCTCTGGATGCTTTCAAGAGAGAGCTAGATAGGGCTCTTAAAAATAGCGGAGTCAGGGGATATGGGGAGAAGGCAGGAACGGGGTACTGATTGGGGATGATCAGCCATGATCACATTGAATGGCGGTGCTGGCTCGAAGGGCCAAATGGCCTGCTCCTGCACCTATTGTCTATTGTCTATTATCTATTGATTGAATGGCAGAGTAGACTTGATGGGTCTAATTCTACTATTACTTATGACCTTATGACTTGCTTTCCACCGAATGATATTTAAAGTCAAACCAAAAAATGGAAAGAGTGGAAAGAACTGTTTTTTGGTTTCTACAGCAATTGTTGCTTTTCATCCACAATACTGGAAGGACAATGTGGTCACATGGATAATGATACATATTTGGATGTTTTAACAGAGTATGATGGTCAAGGTTTCATCTGTTCACTGAAGTGGATGTAAATATCTTATGACAACATGTTGAATAACAGCAGGAGAATTGTCCTTGGAGATCGTGTCAATATTTATCCCTCATTCAATGTTACTAGGACAACTAAACTTCATTGGTTTTATGTTATTAAGAACATAGAAGAATGAAGCACAGGAACAGGCCCTTTGGACAGCAATGGCTGTGCCAAACATGATGCCAAGACCAGCTATTATTTGCCTGCACATAATTCATATCTTTCCACTTCCTGCATTAACATGTGCCTATTTAAATATATTTTAAATGTCACAATTGTATATGCCTTCACCACTACCCCCAGTAGGCACTCATCACTTTCTGTGTCAAATATTTGCTCTGCACATCCCCTTTGAACTTTGTCCCTCTCACCTTAAAGCTGTGCCCTCTAATAATTGATATTTCCATCTGGGAAAGAGGTGGTGTCTACCTATCCTATCTTTGCCTCATAATCATATGAGACTGGGACTCATTCACTGGAGTGCAGGAGGATGAAGAGTGATCTTACAGAGGTGTACAGAATCATGAGGGGAATAGTTTAGGTAGATGCACAGTGTCTCTTGCCCACAGTGGGGGAATCGAGAAACAGAGTGCATAAGATTAAGGTGAAGGAGGAAAGATTTTATAGGAATCTGAGGGGTAACTTTTTCACGTGATGGGTGGTAGGTGTATGGAACATGCTGCCAGAGGAGCTAGTTGAGCCAGGGATTGGTGCAATGCTGAAGAAGTAATTGGACAGGTACATGTATAGGACATGGAGTGATGGTACATAGAGTGATATGGGCCAAACGCAGGCAAGTGGGACTAGTGTAGATTGGACATGATGGTCGGTGTGGGCAAGTTGGGCAAGTTCCACACGGTATGACTCTATATACTTCTATCAGATTTCCCCTCAATGTCTGGATTTCCAGAAAAAAATCAATTCAAGTCTGTCCAACCTCTTCCCCTAATCTAGGCAACATTCTGGTAAACTTCCTCTGCACCTTTTTCAAGGCCTCCACGTCCTTCCTGTAATTTGACAACCAGAACTGCATGCAATATTCCAAGTGTGGCCTAAACAAAGTTCTATAAAATTGCGTCAGGACTTCCTGACCCTTACACTTAAGAGATTACATATTCCGAAATATTGAAATATAGTTCATAAATTGATGAATCAGAGTTGAGGAGCTACAATATTTAATGGCTGGTCTCCTGAGATTTCTGAGCATTCAGAGGATGTTGATGGTGGGGGGTTTGATGTTGGCACTGCCATTGAATGTCAATGGAACACCGTTAGACTTTCCCCTTATGGAGAAAGTTGTGCCTGGCACTTATGTGTAACAAATATTACTTGCAATTATTAGCCAAAGACTAAATGCTATCCCAGTCTTGCTGCAGTTGGGCTTGGACTGCTTTATTATCAACTGGGTTGAGAATGGATCAGGGCAGTCATCAGCAACCATTCTCCTTTTTGTCTTCATGGTACAGGCATGGTTGATGATGAAACATTGGTGGTTGGGGCTCACCAACAGAGTAGTGTTGCTCTAGCGAGTGTGGTTTGGTTCTGCCCTTTGGTGTTATCGAGGAGTTTGCATATTCTCTCAGTGAGAATGGGGGTTTTCCCCTGGGTGCTCTGATTTCCTCCCACATCCAAATGATGTATTAATTGCTGAGTTATTTGGCTATTCTCAATTTACCTGGTGTAGGTGGGTTGTAGGAGAAATAGCAGGTGTAAATGGGCATGGGCGAGAAAATAGGTTACAGGGAAATGTGGTGGAATAAGGTTGAATGAGTTTACACTCTGAGAGCTGGCATAGACATGATGGCCTGAATGGCCTCTGATGTGATAAGAAAACAAGAAATATGAAATATGATGTTGCACTGTGGCAATGTTTTACAATAATGAGCAGGAGCTGAGTTGATTGACTTCTGATAATCACACTATTTTCCTTTGTGTTAGTCATGACTGTGCTCGGAACGGGACAGAAAGGGAGTCTAGGGTTGAGTGATGCTGGCAGAACCCAGCCTGATGATTAATTGCAATTCATTCAGATAGTCATCTGCCCTCAGGTTCCTGATAAAGACTTATGCTGGCTGTCCTTAGTCAACAGCTGCAGGCTGAAAAGTACATCGCCATCAAATATTGAAACCACAACTGCATATTGAAACCCATTTCTCTCTGAATTATTTATATCCAACTCAGCTCTAAAGGCAGACAGTCTCTGAATAAGATATTTATAGAGTCATTGAGTGATACAGCATGGAATAAGGCCCTTCAACTTAACTCATCCTTGCCAACTAAGATGTCACATCCAAGCTGGACCCATTTGTCTACATTTGACCCATATCCTCCTAAAACTTTCCTATCCGTGTACCTGGTCTCATGTCTTTTAAATGTTGTTTTTGGACCTGCTTCAACTACTTCCGCTGGCAGCTCATTCCATATACCCACCACATTTTGTGTGAAAGGATTGTCCCTCAGTATCCTCTCTTACCTTAAATCAACACCCTTTAGTTCCTGAATCTAATAACCTGGGGAAAAGACTCTGTGCATTCACAATATCCATTCTTCTTACGATTTTATACACATCTATAAGATCACCCCTCTTCTTTCCTTGCTCCGAGGAATAACGTCCTAATCTACTCAACCTCTCCCTAAAGCTAAGGAGCACGAGTCCTGGCAAATTATTCATAAATTCTGCCAAGACTTCGTAAACGGTTGGCACACTGACACAGTGGTACAGTTGCTGTCTTACAATGTCAGAGATCCAAGGTTCGATCCTGATTATGGGTGCTGTCGACGTTCTACGTTCTATGTTTCTACATTTCTAAGTTTCTATGTTCTCTCAGTGAATGCATGTGTTTTCTCTGGTTGCTCCAAAGATGTTCAGGATTTGAAGTTAATTGGCCTCTGTAAGTTGTCCCTGGTGTGCAGGAAAGAACTAATGAACAGGTGAGTGTTGGTTGGCGCAGACTCAGTGGGCTGAAGGGCCTGTTTCCATACTGTATCTCTAAACTAAGCTAAACTAAACTAAGCTAAAGTAAACTATGCTAAACTAAACTAATCTAAACTAAACTAAGCGAAACTAAACTAAACTAAACTAAACTAAACTAAACTAAACTAAACTAAACTAAACTAAGCTAATGTAAACTAAGCTAAACTAACCTAAGCTAAACTAAACTAAACTAAACTAAATCTCCTCTGCACTCTTTCCAGCTTAATGCATCTTTCCTATTGCAGGGTGAACAAAACTAAACACAATACACCTAGTGCAACATCACCAGTGTCTTGTACCAGTGTAAAATAACGTCCCAAATTCTATACCCTGGCTGTTCAAGGCCCAAATGGGCCAATCTGCCAGAAGTGCCCTTTCCCACCCTCTCTATCTGCAAAACTATTTTCAATAAACGATGTACTTTTAATTCTAAATCCCTCCACAAAACTTCCCAGGGCAACACCTCTCTATTATCTGACATAGACTCCATTTGCCATTCCTCTGCCACTTGGCCACCTGATAAAGATCCTGATATAATTCTTGATAATTCATCCTCACTGTCTAAGATACTACATATTTTAGTGCCATCTGCAAACTTACTAATCGTGACTTGTACAATGTCATCCATATTGTTTATGTACATGACATAGAAACATAGAAACATAGAAAATAGGTGCAGGAGTAGGCCATTCGGCCCTTCGAGCCTACACCGGCATTCAATATGATCATGGCTGATCATCCAACTCAGTATCCTGCACCTACCTTCTCTCCATACCCCCTGATCCCTTTAGCCACAAGGGCCACATCTAACTCCCTCTTAAATATAGCCAATGAACTGGCCTCAACTACCTTCTGTGGCAGAGAAATCCAGAGATTCACCACTCTCTGTGTGAAAAATGTTTTTCTCATCTCGGTCCTAAAAGACTTCCCCTTTATCCTTAAACTGTGACCCCTTGTCCTGGACTTCCCCAACATCGGGAACAATCTTCCTGCATCTAGCCTGTCCAACCCCTTAAGAATGTTGTAAGTTTCTATAAGATCCCCCCTCAATCTTCTAAATTCTAGCGAGTACAAGCCGAGTCTATCCAGTCTTTCTTCATATGAAAGTCCTGACATCCCAGGAATCAGTCCGGTGAACCTTCTCTGTACTCCGTCTATGGCAAGAATGTCTTTCCTCAGATTAGGAGACCAAAACTGTACACAATACTCCAGGTGTGGTCTCACCAAGACCCTGTACAACTGCAGTAGAATCTCCCTGCTCCTATACTCAAATCCTTTTGCTACGAATGCTAACATACCATTCGCTTTCTTCACTGCCTGCTGCACCTGCATGCCTACTTTCAATGACTGGTGTACCATGACACCCAGGTCTCGTTGCATCTCCACTTTTCCTAATCGTCCAGCATTCAGATAATACTTTCCTGTTTTTGCCACCAAAGTGGATAACCTCACATTTATCCACATTTTACTGCATCTGCCATCCATTTGCCCACTCACCCAACCTATCCAAGTCACGTTGCAGCCTCCTAGCATCCTCCTCACAGCTAACACTGCCACCGAGCTTTGTGTCATCCGCAAACTTGGAGATGTTGAATTCAATTCCCTTGTTCAAATCATTAATATATATTGTAAATAGCTGGGGTTCCAGCACTGAGCCTTGCGGTACCCCACTAGTCACTGTCTGCCATTCTGAAAAGGACCCGTTTACTCCTACTCTTTGCTTCCTGTCTGCCAGCCAGTTCTCTATCCACATCAATACTGAACCCCCAATACAGTGTGCTTTAAGTTTGTATACTAATCTCTTATGTGGGACCTTGTCGAAAGCCTTCTGAAAGTCCAAATATAACACATCCACTGGTTCTCCCTTATCCACTCTACTAGTTACATTTTTGAAAAATTCTATAAGATTCGTCAGACATGATTTACCTTTCATAAATCCATGCTGACTTTGTCCAATGATTTCACCACTTTCCAAACGTGATACTATCCCATCTTTAGTAACTGACTCTAGCAGTTTCCCCACTACCGATGTTAGACTAACTGGTCTGTAATTCCCCGTTTTCTCTCTCCCTCCCTTTTTAAAAAGTGTGGTTGCATTAGCTACCCTCCAATCTTCAGGAACTACTCCAGAATCTAAGGAGTTTTGAAAAATTATCACTAATGCATCCACTAGTTCTGGGGCTACTTCCTTCAGTACTCTGGGATGCAGCCTATCTGGCCCTGGGGATTTATTTGCCTTTAATCCATTCAATTTATCTAACACCACTTCCCGGCTAACCCGGATTTCACTCAGTTCCTCCATCTCATTTGACGCCCGGTCCCCTGCTATTTCCGGCAGATTATTTATGTCTTCCTTAATGAAGACAGAACCAAAGTAGTTATTCAAATGGTCTGCCATGTCCTTGTTCCCCATGATCAATTCACCTGTTTCTGACTGCAAGGGACCTACATTTGTTTTAACTAATCTTTTCCTCTTCACATATCTATAAAAACGTTTGCAGTCAGTTTTTATGTTCCCAGCCAGTTTTCATTCATAATCTATTTTCCCTTTCCTAATTAAGCCCTTTGTCCTCCTCTGCTGGACTCTGAATTTCTCCCAGTCTTCTGTTAGGCTGCTTTTTCTGGCTAATTTGTATGCTTCATCTTTTGTTTTGATTCTATCCCTGATTTCCCTTGTTATCCACGGATGCACTACCTTCCCTGATTTATTCTTTTGCCAAACTGGGATGAACAATTGTTGTAGTTCATCCATGCAGTCTTTAAATGCCTTCCATTTAAATCCACCGTCAACCCTTTAAGAATCAATTGCCAGGCTATCTTGGCCAATTCACGTCTCATACCCTCAAAGTTACATTTCTTTAAGTTCAGAACCCTTGTTTCTGAATTAATTATGTCACTCTCCATCCTAATGAAGAACTCAACCATATTATGGTCACCCTTGCCCAAGGGGCCATGCACAACAAGACTGCTAACTAACCCTTCCTCATTACTCAATACCCAGTCTAGAATAGCCTGCTCTCTCGTTGGTTCCTCTACCTGATGGTTTATAAAACTATCCCGCATACATTCCAAGAAATCCTCTTCCTCAGCACCCCTGCCAATTTGATTCACCCAATCTATATGTAGATTGAAGTCACCCACTGTTTTACCTTTGTTGCACACATTTCTACGCCTAACTTTATCAAAGGCTTTGCTGTAGTCCATATAGATTACTTCTATCGTCCTGGCCTCATCAACCTTCTTGGGCACCTTAAAAAAATGTAATCAAGTTCAAGAACCACGATATCCCATGCATAAAACCATGCTGACTATCCTTAATCAATGCCCGTCTTACCAAATTAATTGATATCTTTATCCCTCAGAATCCAGAATCCTCCAGTAACATGGCTACCACAGATGTTAATCTCACTGCTTCATAGTTCCCAGGTATTTTTTGCAGCCTTCCTAAATAGAAGCACAACACTAGGCACCCTCCAGTCTTCCAGCAACAAACTCCTGTTTTACAATGATCCATATATCTCAGTCGGTATTCTTACAATTTCTTCTCTCACAGTGTCTTGAATATTTCTGATTAGATAAACCTCCCTTCATGTGTCTTAGGATGTCCACCTTTCCACCTATCACTTGTCTGGCTTTGTCCTGCCCCCACCTCTCTTCCAGCTTTCTCCCCCCTACTACAATCAGTCTGACGATCTGACACGAAACCTTGCCTGTTTATGTTTTCCAAAAATGCTGCTTGACCCGCTGAGTAACTCCAGCACTTTGTGTATTTTTGTAAACTATCATCTACAGTTCCTTGTGCTATAATCATTCTTTTACCCACACCTCTATCTCACCTGTAGCACCTGTACCCTGGAACATTAAACTGTCAGTCCTATCCTTCCCTTTGCCAGATTTCCTTAATGACTATAACATCCTAGTCACAAGTACCTATCTACTCCCCGAGTTCATTCATTTTACTGTCAGGCCTCTAGCATTGAAATAGGTGCAATTCAATCCAACCGTCTTTCCTTGCTCCCTGCCATGCTCCTGCTGACTGAACTTGCTGACATTGACCTGTACTGACTTCCAGCTCCCACCTACCTCACTACTGCATTGGATCCTGTCCCCCCTGCCAATTTATTGTACGTCCTCCCAGGTAGCACTAGCACACCTACCTGACAGGATATTGGCCTATCTCCAGTTTAGCTGCACTCATTTTAGAATAGATACAGTGCGGAAACAGGCCCTTTGGCTCACCCAATCCGCACCGACCAGCGATCCTCGCACATTAACACTATCCTGCACATAAACAATAGGGACAATTTACAATTTACACTTATACCAGCCAATTAACCTACAAACCTGTATGTCTTGGGAATGTGGGAGAAAACCGAAGATCTCGGAGGAAACCAATGCGGTCACGGGGAGATCGTACAAACTCCGTGCAGACAGTACCCACAGTTGGAATCAATCAGGCAGCAACTCTACCTCTGTGCCACCATGCTACACAGTGATCTCAGTGCATAGAGTCTTTCTTTCTGTCTCCATTAAAACTTGCAGTTTCCTCTTCTATTCTTTCACCTTCATCCTCTGATATTAACCAATTGCATAGATGAAAGCATTGAGTGAATACATCAACTAGTGCTTTAGGAATGAGCCAATGTTGAATTTTTGAGCAGCTTTGGCAAGGACATTTCTCATCTGTAACAGCAGTAATTCATTAGTGATTAAGCTCTTGAGACCTTTGAAGTCCTTGAAAGGCGCTACACAAATTGAAATGCTTAATTATTTGAGTGTAATGGCTTCCCTACAAAAACATTAATCATACCTGTTTTTTGAAGTGATGAAAGGCTGGTGCAGTGACTTGGATTAAAATGAAATGTTACTGAGAAATGATAAATTTGGTGGGAATTCATGTTATCTCCCAAATGCATGGGGAAATGATCCAGTGGGACCCCTGGGTCATTTATGTTTTCAGTATGTACTTGATCTTTGAAAGTTAAACTGGAGAAATGTGTGGCCATTAGCAAAATGAATAAAAAATAAACTCTGCTTTGCTTTCCAAAATTTTTGACTTTTTGATATTTTTCAAATTTCATTTCTGTAATCCAAATATTAAAGCAAGCAGATAACATCATGACCACAGTGAGCAGCATTTTCTTATAGCCGGTAGGGATTAATGATTCACCTCTTCAAAAAATGATGTTCACATTCAATAAAAACAAAGGGACATTTAAAAAAATACATTTCATTTCCTTTGAAAACTTCTGTTTATTAGTTTCCCAAACTTCTCACATTTCCCTATGACATAGAAGGGGGCTTTGTAGCTGATCAAGTTTATTTTGGCTCAGAGCATATTCCTCTGTCCCATTTATTCATTTATTTCTCTCTCAAGGCTTCTTAACAATTCTTCTGCCACCCACTAATGCCAGGGGCAATCTGCAGAAGTCATTTAACCCAGCAAAATCTAACTTAAAAGTAAATCACTCAGATCGAAAGAAGATTCTCACGAATCAACTAATTGGATAACAAGGAATCTGTTTGTTCTACTATTTCCTCCCCCCTCACCCTTCTGTCATGGGGTAGACTGACCTCCCTCCCCTCCCCCAATCTTTGCACATCCCCAATCATTTCAACTCATCACTTTAATTTCATGTTTAATGTATTTTGTGTTTTATGACTGTTGGCAGATCTTTCCCTCCTGTGATCAATAAAGTGCCATTGTATTGTATCGTATCATATTTAACATGGAATGGTTGCATGCTGCATGGAGTAAAGGACTAATGGTAGGAAGATCATTCAGCAGTGGGACATTATGCATTGAGCCACTGGGGATAATTCCAAGAAGATTATTAACACCACAGATGCTCAAATAAAAGATAATATGAAATGATTTTTCATTGTCCTTTCCACTATGTGCAACACTTCTTGACAAGGATTTTTCCATCGTGAGGAGAAATGAAGGTCACTCCTTTATTTGCCTTTGGATTAGCGTCAAGTACTTTATCTCACTTGTTCAGGTGGCACCTTTGGCAGGGGTTTAGTTTGTCACTTTACTCGCAATTTTTCAGAGAAACCATGATATTAATCCCATCAATCTTGCAGGCAAATATTTATGTTACAATTATGTTCCTTTAACATCAAGAAAATTCTTTCAAAAGGCTCTGCAAGGACTGCCATTTTACCTAAGATAGACACAAATTGCTGGAGTACCTCAATTCTGAAGAAGGATCATGACCAAAAATGTCACCTATTCCTTCTCTCCAGAGATGTTGCCTATCCCGCTGAGTTACTCCAGCATTTTGTGTCTGTCTTTGGTTTAAACCAGCATCTGCATTTCCTTCCTACACACCCTTCCATTTTACCTGCTTGATGCGCAATTCCTCTGGGTAGAATCGATCTGGAGTGAATTAACATTACAATTACTCCATGTGCATCATCTCACTTACACCTTGCACCATCTCAGCAAGGTATTCTTACTGTTATACCCAATTTTCTCTCACAATGTACAAAATGCCTCAATGGCATTTTAACTAGCATCATGAGATCTTTTACTAACTAGCATTTTACAAACTAACCATCTTTTACAAACTAGCATTTTAGCAAACTAGCAGCATGCATCATTGATCTTATACAAACTACCAAGAGGGCTAACTGACTCTCCATTAAATAACTCATCTGAAAGGTAACGCTTCAAATAATGAAAAATAGTTTTCCAATTCTATGGACAATATCTTGATCCTGTGATATTCAGCTGACCGAAAAGTGAAATTACTTAGCCAAGATTGATACGTAAATTATCAAGCAATCTGATTAAAAACATTTGGTGGTAGTTATTATATTTGTAGTGTCCTTATAATGGAATTACAGAAGCAATATCACTGGAGCAAGCAAGACTAAAGATTTTAATTGTATCCATTGAAAGGCCCAGAGGAAATGCAACAATTCAGGCAGGGGACCACAAGAAATTTGAAAATTCTGTGCAATCTGAAAATGGTTTGCAATTTCATAGTGAAACAGTGATTGGGTTATGACATTGTTAATTTGTTCATGCACATCCAAGAGAAGCAAAATAACAGATGAATATGAGATTTTATTTCCACCTGTTCATCTAACCATAACTCCAAATTTGCCCAACCCAGAAAATGTCAAATGCCACCCGACATTTCACTATTCTGGTAACTGATCGCTCTAAGCCGTCCATGCATTAAGATTTCAGAAGTTCACGATCCTTTAGTTCTGCTCTCCAACGAGTTTGTTAACAGGCTTGTACTCATACTATGTGGTCTTTAATTCCATATTCATAAATGTTTCTCAGCTGCTTTGAAGTTCCTTCATTATACACGAAAGATCAAGGGGGAAAAAAAGCATTCAAGTTGTAGCTCCATCATTTTTTAATTGTGTGGTCATATCATTAATTTCTACTTTTCTAAAGGAGGAATTTGCCATTTTTTTTTAATGTTCATGCAGCTCTTTCATTACAGCTCTCTTGTTGACATATCTTCACTCTAAATGAATTTACTCTAGCCCCAAACTCTTATTAACACTGTAGAACAGCTTTTATCTTCCTCTAAATCAATAATAATAGCAAAGTCATGAATCTTTTCTCATTTGTATTTCTTTAAGAAAACAGAGCCATGTTTTGACTTGTTTTGACTCTATTGACTTGTAAAGACAAAAATGGTGTACAAATTATACTTGTGTTTAAAAAATCTGTAGTTATTAAATCATGATGAAAACATAAATGTCCCTTCATTTGCTATTTCTGTTTTGGTGAAGCCCATACTTGAAACTAAATTAGGTAAATTAAAGGGAAATAAAGGTAAGCAATGATTATGTTTGAACAGAATGTCTTCACCAGATTAATTCCAGAAATGTTTTTCACTTTTGACAGCTGTACTTCTTCAATCCCAAAACACTTTCTTTAGAATAGGGTTTAAACACAAAATGCTGACGCAGAAGCAAGCGATGACTTACAGTGTATCTGTTGGCTGTGCGATATCTGATCAGTTTTGCCAAGTGTTTAGTTCAGTTCAGCAATACAACATGGAAACAGACTTTGGCCCAGCAAGTCCACGCTGACCATTAATCACCCATTCACACTTGTTCTATGTTATCCCACTTTCTCATCCACTCCTTATGCATTAGGGGCAATTTACAGACTCCAATTAACTGATCAATCTGCACATCTTTGGGATGTGTAAGGAAACCAGAGCACCTGGGGGAAATGCACACGGTCACCAGGAGAACATGCAAACTCCACACAGACATCACAGCACCCAAGGTTTGGAATGAACCCCAGTCTCTGGCACTGTGAGGTAGTAGCTCTATCAGCTGTGTCACTGTGCCACCCCCAAGTGCTCTTTATGCCCTATATCTCCTACTTTATTTCATATCGGTATTCCCATCTTCTGTTATTGCAATATAGAGTAATTATTTGCATCACTCATCTATGTAAAGATCCATGTAAAAGCTATACAGAATCTTTTAGCATTTTATTTCTCCTGAGCACCATAGAACATGACTTTTATTTCTTCTTTACCATTATATTAATTTTATGACATAAAGCAAATTACAAATGAACATTAGAGACTTATTTAAATGACTAGTTGAAGCAGAATAACAACTTGTACTTACAGAGACACAGGAGACAACAAATGCTAGAATTTACAGCATAACAAAACAAGCTGCTGGAGGAATTCAGCAGGCCAGACAGCATTGGTGAAGCTAAAGAGAAGGTCGACTTTTTAGGTTGATGCCCTACATCAGAACCATGTCCTGATGCAGGGTCTCGATCCAAAACATCTTCTATCCCTTTGCTTCCACAGATACTGCCTGATCTGCCATATTTTGTCAACACTTGTTTTTTGAACGTACACTTTTTTAAATTATCTATACATATGTAAATAAAGGGTTCACCTGCTATTGCATGATCAAATTACTATCAAACCCATAGATTGTTGAGTGTTACATTTTCTCGGTAGGAAACCGAGCTGGGTTACTAAAGTATGGTCTAGACAGGTATAATTCAAAGCTATTGGTCATACTCTTGCCCATCCTCTCAGATACATTTTGCCCAGTTCCCAGACTTAAATAATCACGAATAGGGAGGATTGATGGTGAGAGGGAGTTATTGGTGAGGTGGGCAGAAGCAAAGAAGAGACAGTGGGCAAGGGCAACTGTGCTTGAGTGCATCCATGTACATACGTGATAGCATGCATGCTGTTAGGAGCTTACATGTATGTCACCAGAGGGTGAATATTAATGCTCATACAGGATAGTCTTGTTCCCGGTTTCTGCCATGGACAAAGGAACTCACAATTTGGAACGTCAGGACCCTGATGGACAAACTCAGAGTAAATTACTCTGCTATCATAGCCCAGTAACTCAGACATATTTACATTCTAAGTCAGACATAATGGGCAGAAAGTGTCCAACTCAAAGATTAAGCTGGTAAATTACTTTCTTCTGCACAATAAAAGAACACACAAAAAAAAATGCCTATCCCCTATAGGTTAATCTGCTACCTCAGTGAGAAAATCTCTGGATGCTGCTGGAAAATTAGTGCCTCGTTGTAATCTGGTACCACCAGGCTAACATCATCAGCACATCTGCCATATCTACAGATGTGATCAGTGAGGACTTCTACTCCAAACTTGAAAGAAATCTGGCCCAGATCCCAAAGAGAGACAACCCAATGTATTGGGCAGCTCCAATGCCAGGGTCAGAAAGACAACACATGACGAGATTGGCAAGGAGGGAGTAAAAAAACAAACGCCATAGGGTGCCTCCTAATAAAGTGCAAGGAGTCTTGTAATAACACTGTTGTTTAGTACAGTTTAATTTAGTTTAGTTTAGTTCAGTTTAGTTTAGTTTCATTTAGAGATACAGCACAGAAACAGGCCCTTCTACCCACCGAGTCCACGCCGACCAGTGATCACTCCCGTACATTAGCACTATCCTACACACACTAGGGACAATTTACAATTTTACTAAGCCAATTAGCCTACAAATCTGTATGTCTATGGAGTATGGGAGGAATCCGGAGCACCCAGTGAAAACCCACGCATGTCAAGGGCTGATTGACCTACCACTCGACAATTCTGCCTCTAAGTAACAGTTGCAACAAAAATACTGATTCATAAAGGTCAAAGTTGAAGGCATCAAAGAATCCATAATACATAATGATAGCTTTCTTCAGACGAAACAACAACATCCAACCAACATAAACCACAGCATCTGGACTGTCCTGAAGCTTACCATTATTAGCATCGATGAATAGACTTTTGGCTTCTTTACAAGAAAACACTTGGATAATTTTGCTGGGATTAACTTAGAGGCCCAGAAGCTAATTGTCTGAAAATGCTAAATGCTCCAGGATTGGAAGGTTCAAGGATAAGAAACAATTCTATTAGCTCCTGAAGATGTAGGCTCAACGGAACATATGTGACCCAAAGAATCATTGGTGAGTGCAGGAGACCCAGCACGTTGCCATAAAAAGTGAGACCTTCAGCACTATCAAAGCTGTCTGAGACCCAAACACCCTGCAATAGCCCTGAATGGAGGCAAGCATATGAAAGAATGAAAGCACTTTTAAAAGCTTCACAGTTGTGATTCTGACGTTGACATGAGTGGCCTTAATGCCATCACGTACCTGGCTATCCAGTCCAACCTCAAAACCACCCATGACCAAGGGACAGTCAAAATGGCTGCAAGCCAAATGAGAAACAACAGCACCCACGACTGATCAAAAGTATAAAATACTACAAGCCAAATAAGAAACAACAGCACACATGACCGATGAAAAGTCAAAAAGGCTGCAAGCCAAATGAGAAACAACAGGCCCACGGGGACAGACAGAATCCCTGCTGATTTTCCGAAAATTGGTGGAGAGGGATGTCAGTCACATACTCACAAGCTCCTCTCCCACATCTGGGAAGTATTGTGTTTGCTAGGTAAGGAACCTTGGAGATGCCGTGACCCTGATCATTGCAAAAAAGGCGATAAATTCAAATTTAATACAGAATCATTATGCTTGGACTACATAATTGGTTGTTGCACTATCATTGTATTTTACTAAAAATAACTGATCATTTGTTGTTGTTGTTGTTGCTGGTGCATTAATGTACCTGTAAATCTGCAGCAAGTAATAATTTTATAGTTGTTGATCATATCTGGAACATTTAACAAACAACACACTCTTGATTCTTGATTGTGCCTTAATAGTGCCAACATTTAATTGCGTAACAGAACAAATTTGATAGAACTGAACATGCAAATAGAGATGCAATCAATCGCAATCTAATTAAGATAAGCTGGCAGTTCCATAATGATTTAAAACACAAATTTGTCCTTTTACTATTTTACGGAAACCCATTCTACAAATTAAAAGCTAAACCATAAAAATAATTAACATTAAACAGGTTTAAGTTTTGTCATCATGATGACTTTTATGTGAAACAACTAATTAAAACAACTAACATTGTTAGTGTGAACAGTCTTTTACATTCATGCAAGGAACCAATGTTCTATTATATCCAGAAGTTTAGCTCCACTGTACCGTGACAGTCTGATATGCTAACCCAGGAGAGGATGAAACATGGGGCAACCTGAAACATTGCAATTTTTTACAGTAAGTTTTCTCTCATTTTCATCTCTTAGACATGCACTTCCATTTACATATTCAGCATACCTTCCTCCAAAGAAAAGTAAGCATATTTAATAATGGAAGAGGCAATTAATTCATCTAAATCACATTCAACTTTAGATTTGCTTCACTGCACATTATGCATTTTCATAAATACATTGTGATGTGAACTTTTTTTCCATGCATTTTATTTAGTGCTCAATTACCATTACTGGAGTGTGAAAGGTAAGGCTTTTAAACTGATATTATGTACCTATGGTCAACTCATCAGCAGTGGAATGTGAGTACAAACTTTTTTGATTATGTGTTGTGTGATCATTTCCGCTAGTTGCTCCTCCTTTATCAAAGCTTAGGTAAAGTTGTTGCAAAACCTGGAAAGTCATTGTGATCTTTTGAATCTGAAGTTTGAATACTGCAATTGTTTTATATTAATTTAATCTATATAAACTAAGATAGTGATAGATAGGTTAGAATGATGACCAGAGACATGGAGCTCCAATTTTGGGATGAATAGTTAGATGACAATTGCATTGTTCTGCATTGATAATGTAGCTAGATGTAGAACAACTCACGGCATTTCTAGTTGATGGCATGGGACTCTCTGGTGTTTGGTTGGATGTCAAGCGTGAGATGAAAATGGTAGTTGATACACTTGTCTTTTCAAGTACAAACTAGGGAGCTCATATAAATATATATATATATATATGAGTGTGTGCATTTGTGTGCATATAAGGTAGACACAAAATTCAGGAGTAACTCAGTGGGACAGGCAGCATCTCTGGAGAGAAGGAATTGGTGATGTTTCGGTATATATATAATTATATATATATATTACTAAAAGTAAGATTTTGACCGCTTTTGACTCGCTGAGTTTTGATTTCTGAGAGAACGCCGCCACCTATGGCTGTCATTTTTGGCCACCTCGCTCAGAGCCCCCCTGTGCCGAACTGGACTGGAGGATTTTTCCCATCGATGAAAAATTAGAGATATAGTAATGTTTTTTTTAAATCGCCATTCTCTCTGCTGCCCCCGCCGGCGGCAGGAGGGAGGGACTATAAAACTCGGAAGTGTCGTGCCTCAGTCTCTGCCAGATGGAGGAAGCGAGAGGGTCACGGCTCTCTGAGCTGCAAATAACACTGAACGCCCGTCTATTCCACGGAGAGTCCCCGCGTTGTGGTTTTCAGCAAATGAATGTTTGTTGGCTTGCTAAGTGTTTTTCCCCAATTGCCTGGCTTTTTAAAGTGCTTTCAGCAAACCAATGTGTTTTGTTGGCTTGCTCAGTGTTTTTCCCCAATTGCCTGGCTTTTTTAAGTGCTTTCAGCAAACGAATGTGTTTTGTCGGCTTGTGCTGTGTTTTTCCCCAATTGCCTGGCTTTTTTAAGTGTTTTCAGCAAACAAATGTGTTTTGTCGGCTTGCTCAGTGTTTTTCCCCAATTGCCTGGCTTTTTAAAGTGCTTTCAGCAAAGGAATGTGTTTTGTTGGCTTGCTCTGTATTTTTCCCCAATTGCCTGGCTTTTTAAAGTGCTTTCGGCAAACGAATGTGTTTTGTCGGCTTGCTCGGTGTTTTTCCTCAATTGCCTGGCTTTTTAAAGAGCTTTCAGCAAACGAATGTATTTTGTCGGCTTGCTCAGTATTTTTCCTCAATTGCCTGGCTTTTTTAAGTGCTTTCAGCACACGAATGTGCTTTGTCGGCTTGCTCGGTGTTTTTCCCCAATTGCCTGGCTTTTCAAAGTGCTTTCAGGAAACTAATGTGTTTTGTCGGCTTGCTCAGTGTTTTTCCCCAATTGCCTGACTTTTCAAAGTGCTTTCAGCAAAGGAATGTGTTTTGTCGGCATGCTCAGTGTTTTTCCCCAATTGCATGGCTTTTCAAATTGCTTTCAGGAAACTAATGTGTTTTGTCGGCTTCCTCAGTGTTTTTCCCCAATTGCCTGGCTTTTTAAAGTGCGTGCTGCAAACGAATGTGTTTTTTCGGCTTGCTCAGTGTTTTTACCTAATTGCCTAGCTTTTTAAAGTGCTTGCTGCAAACAAATGTGTTTTGTCGGCTTCCTCAGTGTTTTTCCCCAATTGCCTGGCTTTTTAAAGTGCGTGCTGTAAACGAATGTGTTTTTTCGGCTTGCTCAGTGTTTTTCCCTAATTGCCTGACTTTTTAAAGTGCTTGCTGCAATTGAATGTGTTTTGTCGGCTTGCTCAGTGTTTTTCGGCTTGCTTACAACAGTTTTCGGATGGATAAAGTGAATAAACATTTGATTAGATCTGAACTGTGTTTAATTTCATAATTGGCGCTCATTCTGTGATTTTCGCTTAGTTGCAAGATGGCGCCGATGACGTCATTTCCGATTAGCGGCATACTGACGCTGAGTGTGTCATTTCCGGTTCGTGGCAAGCAGCGAGAGGGTGACATCAAGATGGCGCCGAGTGCAGGCGCCGTTGAATAATTCAAGAGATGACTGCGCTGTCTATGGTGATTGTGTTTGTTGGATGTTATTTAAAACATGATTTTGCTTCAGCAGCAGCCTGTACAGCAGGCTTTAAACATTCGTTTTACACACTGTATATTCAACACGTTCTGAAGTTACTTGGCATTTTAGTATTGTGTTTGTTTGTGTGTGTGTGTGTGTGTGTGTGTGTGTGTGTGTGTGTGTGTGTGTGTGTGTGTGTGTGTGTGTGTGTGTGTGTGTGTGTGTGTGTGTGTGTGTGTGTGTGTGTGTGTGTGTGTGTGTGTGTGTGTGTATGTGTGTGAATGAGTCTGTGTGTGTGTGCGTGTATATGTGTGAATGAGTCTGTGTGTGTATGTGTGAATGAGTCTGTGTGTGTGTATATGAATGTGTGTGTGTATGTGTGTGTGTGTGTGTGAGCGTGTGAATGAGTCTGTGGGTGTGTGTGTGTATATGAGTGTGTGTGTGTATATGAGTCTGTGTGTCTGTGTGTGTCTGTGTCTGTGTGAGTGAGTCTGTGTGTGTGTGTGTGTGTGTGTGTGTGTGTGTGTGTGTGTGTGTGTGTGTGCGTGTGTGTGTGAGTCTGTGTGTGAGTGTCTGTGTGAGGTGAGGGTGTGTGTGTGATCAACAAATAACAAATAGTACAAATAATATAGTCTTTCGTAGTTCAGAGCTTATTTGTTATGTTTAATAGATTGATGGCTGTCAGGAAGAAGCTGTTCCTCAATGTAGATGTGACAGTTTTCACTTTACAAAGCTCGGACATTACTCCAGAAGTCGGGCGTCAGTCAGTCCACAAGCCATGAGTCAGTCAGTCAGTCCAAAGGCCATGAGTTAATCCCAAGGCAGTGAGTGAGTCCAGAGGTCATGAGTAAGTCACTCACCGCCCCCCCCCCCCCACTGACATCCCCCACCTGAAGACGCTGCCCTCTGCCTGGCTATAGGATGCGCCCCCTCCTGCCCCCTACTGAAGCCGCCCACATCCCCCGCTGGAGGACACCCCCCCTTCTCATCAGCTCACGAGAGCCCTCTGCCTGAAGCTGTGTCCCTCCGTTGGCTGCACGACGTTTGCCACCCCCACCCCACCCTGACAGCCCCCGCCTCAAAAAATGTTTTGCACAAATTCTTCAGTGTTCATTAACAACTGAAATTGTCTTTAGGCTGCTTTTTCGACATAATGTCAGGAAAAGTTAGAGGTCAAGGTGATGTGGCTATTGCTGTAGCATCCTCTGGGATAGCAGCTACATTAATACCTGGTGGAAGAACTGCACATTCTTGATTCAAGATACCCATCCATGTGGCCGAGGATATATTCTGCAACATCGAGAAGAACTCTAAGATGGCGCATTTCATGAGGCAAGTGAAAGTCATTGTTTGGGATGAATGTCCAATGATTAGGCGAGAAAGCTTTGAAGCGGTGGACAGAACTCGTCAAGATGTCTGCAGCAACAAGTTCAAGTTCAAGTTCAACTGAGTTTATTCTCATGTGTCCCTGATAGGACAATGATATTCTTGCTTTGCTTTAGCACAACAGAACATAGTAGGCATTGACTACAAAACAGATCAGTGTGTCCATATACCATTCTAAAATTTTGGAAGAAGGCTCCAATACCAACTATAAATATGTGGATTTCAAATATGTTTGAAACATTACACCTAGAAGAGATAAGACTCCTCCTAGCAGGTAAACCAGATCACTTCCACCTGACGTGGTCTGCATTTATAGAATTATTACAAACATAGGGTGCAAAAGTACTTAAAAAAAAAAAAATTGAGGTCAGGTAAGGGGGGATGATAGTTGAAGAGTTGGTATGTCCTATTTACGTGATGCTCAAAAAAAAAACATTTGTTTCTCTTTTTTTCTCTTTCTCTTTTCTTTTCTTAGGGCCTATTTCTTAACTCTTTTTCTTTTTGTTTTTAATTTCGCTCTTATAGGGTCTTCGTCCTTTTTTGTTGTTACATTTTCTACACTTTTCTACACTTGCACTTTTTCCTTCACTTTCTTCTCTCTTTCAATCTTTTCTTTCTCTAGTGTAAAAAAATAAATAAAGGGAGTACATTAATTGTAAGAAGATATAAATGACGAGTATTAATGTATGTGGTTGTAATGTAATGTACTTCTAATAAATAAAAATTAAAAAAAATAAAATAAAAAAAAAAAATGAATAAATAAACTGATAAAGTGCAAATAACAGATAATGGGATATTAATGTTCAGAGTTTTGGACGTAGCCAAGTTAAATAGCCTGATGACTGTGGGAAAGTAGCTATTCCTGAACCTGGTCGTTGCAGTCTTCAGGCTCCTGTACTTTCTACCTGAAGGTAGCAGGGAGATGAGTGTGTGGCCAGGATGGTGTGGGTCCTTGATGATACTGCCAGCCTTTTTGAGGCAGCGACTGCGATAGATCCCCTCGATGGAAGGGAGGTCAGAGCCGATGATGGACTGGGCAGTGTTTACTACTTTTTGTAGTCTTTTCCTCTCCAGGGCGCTCAAGTTGCCGAACCCAGCCACGATGCAACCGGTCAGCATGCTCTCTACTGTGCACCTGTAGAAGTTAAAGAGAGTCCTCCTTGACAAACCGACTCTCCGTAATCTTCTCAGGAAGTAGAGGCGCTGATGTGATTTCTTAATAATTCTATCAGTATTCTCGGACCAGGAAAGATCTTCAGAGATGTGCACGCCCAGGAATTTGAAGCTCTTGACCCTTTCAACCATTGACCCATTGATATAAACGGGACTGTGGATCCCCATCCTACTCCTTCCAAAGTACACTGTCCTTATGGTGCCAACACAATAACCTGGCCCTCAACACAAGCAAAACCAAGGAACTCTTGGTTTTGCTTGTGTTGTGGGCCAGGTTATTGTGTTGGCACCATAAGGACGGTTGCTCGAACTCTCTTCTATACACTGACTCATCCCCATCAGTGATACGTCCCACAACAGAGGGATCTAGGAATAACTGTGCATAGTTCCCTCAAGGTGGAATCTCATGTAGATAGGGTGGTAAAGAAAGCTTTTGGTGTGCTGGCCTTTATAAATCAGAGCATTGAATATAGAAGTTGGGATGTAATGTTAAAATTGTTCAAGGCATTGGTGAGGCCAATTCTGGAGTATGGAGTACAATTTTGGTTGCCTAATTATAGGAAGGATGTCAACAAAATAGAGAGAGTACAGAGGAGATTTACTAGAAAGTTGCCTGGGTTTCAGCAACTAAGTTACAGAGAAAGGTTGAACAAGTCAGGTCTATATTTTCACCAGCAAGGTAAAGAACATAAGAACGAATATTTCCCCTCCCACCCGTGACCTGGCTGTCTCATTGGTCTGCTCTTCAAAATTAGACAGTTTTCAACCCGTTACTTTACCCTCCCTTGTAAAACTGATCACCAGCATGAAACCTACAACCTGCCCCCTCGACATTGTCCCCTCTGCTCTCCTAAAGGACGTCATTACAACAGATGGTCCCAGCATCCTCACCATCTTCAACAGCTCTCTGGCCACTGGCACTGTACCTACCTGCTTCAAGCATGCGGTGGTCCAACAACTCCTGAAAAAACCTAACCTCGACCCCACCTTGCCAAGCAACTACAGACCCATTTCTAAACTGCCTTTCCTCTCAAAAGCCCTTGAAAAGGTAATTTTAAGTCAACTTATTATATCTTACCTTCACCAAAACACTATCTTCGAAACTTTCCAATCAGGTTTCAGGGCTCACCATAGCACAGAGTCTGCCTTGTTGAAGGTACACAATGACCTACTGCTCACCGGTGACTCCGGTGACTGTGCAATTCTGCTCCTTCTTGACCTCAGCGCAGCATTTGATACTGTCGACCACACCATCCTAATTAACAGTATGGGGTTGGAATTGATGGCACTGCCCTGAGCTGGTTCATCTCCTACCTCAAAGGTAGGAGTTTCTCGACTAACATAGGCAACTCTTTCTCCTCCCCAGCTAATCTCTGCTGTGGGGTTCCACAAGGTTCCATCCTTGGCCCCATTCTCTTCTCCCTGTGTATGCTCCCCTTAGGCCAAGTCATTGAAAGGCACGGCATTTCCTTCCATTGCTACGCAGACGATACACAACTCTATCTCCCCCTGAAACCCCAAAACCAATCAAATTTGTTTAACCTTACCCACTGCCTCGAGGATATAAACCATATAACCATATAACCATAACAGCACGGAAACAGGCCATCTCGGCCCTTCAAGTCCGTGCCGAACACTTTTTTTTTTATTATTATTTTTTTTTTAAATTTTTTTATTTACTTCCCACCACTCCCATCTACCTGCACTCAGACCATAACCCTCCATTCCTTTCCCATCCATATACCCATCCAATCTATTTTTAAAGGGTAACATCGAACCTGCCTCCACCACTTCCACTGGAAGCTCATTCCACACAGCTACCACTCTCTGAGTAAAGAATTCCCCCTAATGTTACCCCTAAACTTATGTCCCTTAAATCTCAAGTCATGTCCCCTTGTTTGAATCTTCCCTACAACCAATGGGAAAAGCTTATCCACGTCAACTCTGTCTAACCCGCTCATCATTTTAAAGACCTCTATCAAGTATATACACTAGACTAAGTGGGAACCATTGGGTCCCATGTTCACACAGGAGGGCTGGTCCCCCAATGCAATATTCCACCTCTCCACCAATTCCAATATTGGTGGCCAGTGGAGGGTAGGGGGGGGGCTTTCTGGAGTGCTAGTATGGGGGTTGTGGGCTGAAGGGACTGGTTTCCAGAGGGGTAGTATGGACATTGTGCGCCAAATGGATTCTTGGGGTGGCAGCTCAGTCACTCAAGCCTGATGTGCTGGCAGCTTACTCACGGTGGTGGGCTGGCAGTTAACTCACTGCAACTCCTTGAAATTCCATCTCAAGCAGGTGCAAGGCCACCAAACTCAAGTGCAGTTTCATACCACTTCAAGCAGGGCCCAAGTTCACCAAACTCAAGTGCAGTTTCCTACCACTTCAAGTAGGGTGCAAGGCCACCAAACTCAAGTGCAGTTTCATGCCACTTCAAGCAGGGTGCAAGGCCACCAAATTCAAGTCCAGTTTCCTACCACTTCAAGAAGGGTGCAAGGCCACCAAAATCAAGTGCAGTTTCCTACCATTTCAAGCAGGGTGCAAGGCCACCAAATTCAAGTGCAGTTTCATGCCATTTCAAGCAGGGTGCAAGGACACCAAATTCAAGTGCAGTTTCATACCACTTCAAGCAGGGTGCAAGACAACCAAATTCAAGTGCAGTTTTATACCATTTCAAGCAGGGTGCAAGGCCACCTAATTCAAGTGCAGTTTCCGACCACTTCAAGCAGGGTGCAAGGGCACCAAATTCAAGTGCAGTTTCGTACCACTTCAAGCAGGGTGCAAGGCCACCAAATTCAAGTGCAGTTTCATACCACTTCAAGCAGAGTGCAAGGCTACCAAATTCAAGTGCAGTTTCATACCACTTCAAGCAGGGTGCAAGGCTACCAAATTCAAGTGCAGTTTTAATACCCCTTCATGTAGGGTGCAAGGCCACCAAATTCAAATGCATTTTCATACCATTTCATGCAGGGTGCAAGTGCCCACATTCAAATGCAGTTTCTTACCATTTCAAGAAGGGTGAAACCACCATAAAACCGTCATAAAACCACACAACACCACAAAACACCACACTCACAGTTCAGTAGACATTCAGTGTGTTCAGTTGATTCACAGCTCAGATCCGTGACCTCTCACTCCCCCATCTTGCAGAGACTGAGCCACACCCACACTTCTGGGTTTTATAATCCCTCCCCCCCTCCCACCGGAATGGGCGTGGCCTTCATGGCGTGATTGACAGGAGAGAGATTCTCAACATTTTTAAACACTATTAACACTTTTATTTTTCATTGATAGGAAGAATCCTTTGCACCTGATGAGCTGAGGGGGACTGAGTAAGATGGCCAAAAATCACAGCTGTAAGTGGTAGCATTTTATTTAAAATCAATATACAGTGCAAACAGGAAGTTGTCAAGTTGATACTTTTAATCATTTGCCATTTCAAACCAACCACCACCAACAACCACTTGCTGTGCTTTATTTTGAACGAACCACCAGCAACAACCACTTGCTGTGTTTTATTTCGAACCAACCACCACCAACAACAACCACTTGCTGTGCTTTATTTCGAACCAACCACCACCAACAACAACCACTTGCTGTGCTTTATTTCGAACCAACCACGGCCAACAACCATTTGCTGTGCTTTATTTTGAACCAACCACATTTCATTTTCAAACAACATTAAGGGCACTCAAGGTCAGTAAAACCACACTCACAGTTTAGTAGAAATGTGTTCAGTGTTATTCAAAGCTCAGACTGAGAGACGTGACCCTCTAGCTCCCCCATCTTTCAGAGACTGACTGAGGCACTCAACACTTCCGGGTTTTATAGTCCCTCCAGAAGGGCGTGGCCTTCAGGAGAGAGAATCTCAACATTTTTAAAACACTAATAACTCTTTTATTTTTCATCGATAGGATAAATCCTCTTCTCTTGCACAGCGGAGGGGGACTCTGAGTAAGATGGCCAAAGATCACAGCCAAAAGTAGCAGCGTTTTTTCAAAAATCAATATACAGAACAGGAAGTGGTCAAGATCAGACTTTTAGTAATATATCTATATATCTATATCTATATCTATCTATATCTATCTATATCTATTATATATATATCTATATCTATATCTATATCTATATCTATCTATCTATCTTCTATCATATTTTAAAACTCTGTGGCTGCCATCCGTCCGTCCCGGCTGCCTGACTTGTGCCACCCAACCCCCTTTGATACCGCCCTACGCCCACACCGCACGCGGAAACGCCGATATTTTTTTCCATTTCTAAAGAGATTTCATTTTTCTTTACGAATAGCCACTCCTGATTAAATTTCGTCGTGCTTATGTACACTTTTTAAAATAAAATACTTCGCCCCCTCCCACAACATTTCAAAATGTTAAAAAAAAAAACAGCTCTCAGCCATAGAATGTTAATGAAGGTTCCGTTGTGTGATGTCACAATGCCCAATGCTCACAGATGTCCAATCGGAATTGAGCCATTTACATATGCCTTTGCAGCAGCCCAAGCCCCATCCACTCCCCCCGCCCCCGCAGCCTGTGTCGAAGCGCGTCATCACGTGTGTGGAATAGAGAAAGAGGATTGGGGGTGATAGGGAATGGGCAACAGATGGACTGTCCCTACCCCTCACCCTTCCACTCTCCCTCCCCACTATTTCCCCTCTCTCCCCCCACGTCTCTCCCTCCCTCCCCTAACCCATCTCCCTCCTCCCCCCCATCCCCCACATCCCTCTCTCCCTCCACATCCCTCTCCCCCTCCCCATCCCTCTCTCCTCCCCCTCTCCATCACCCTCTCCTCATGCTCTCCCTCTCCTCCTCCCCACTCCATCCCTCTCTCCCCAACCCCCCCTTCCCTCACCCCCGTTCCCTCCCCCAACCCCTTCCCCCTCCCCACTCTTCCCCCTCCATCCACACTCTTCCCCTCTACCCCCTACCCCATCTCACTCCTCGCCTCCCTCCCCCTTCCCCCACACCTCTCTCTCCCATCTCTTCCCCACCCCTTCCCCTACCCCTCTGTCCCCCTTCCACCACTCCCCCTGTCCCATTTCCACCACTCCCTCTACCCCCTCTTCCCACTCTTCCACTTCTCTCCCCCCTCCCCCTCCCCCTCCCACTCTCCCTCCCCACTCTTTCCACTCTCTCCCCCCACCCCTCACTCCACACACTTCTCCCTCCCTCGACTACCCCATCTCCCTCCCTCCCCTCCCTCCCCCATCACTCACCCCCTCCCCCACACCTCTCCCCCCTCCCCATCCCTCTCTCCTCCTGTCCCCATCCCTCTTGCCCTCCCCCTCTCCATCTCCCTCTCCTCACCCCTCTCCCTCTCCTTCCCTCCTCCTTCCCTCCTCCTCCCACCCCATCCCTCTCTCCCCCACCCACCTTCTCCCTCTACACTCTTCACCCTCCCTCCCCAACCCCATCTCCCAAATCCCCTCCCTCCCCCTTCCCTCCCCCCTCCTCCACAACCTCTCTCCCCCTCACCATCCCTTTCTCCTCCCATCCCCCTTCCCTCTCTCCCCGCCCCCTTCCCCCTACCCCTCTGTCCTTCATCCAACACTCCCCTTACACCTCCCTCCCCACTCTTCAACTTCTCTCCCCCTTATTAATAAAATTAAGATAATATCAAGGGGTGTGATGGGTGTGTGTGTTTGTGAGTGCCAGATTCCCACCCCGCAACCGTGCTTTGGAGGAAAGGGGGTGGTTAGTGTAACGCCACAGCCCCCCCCCCCCCCCCCCGCAAACGCACGTTCGGTGTCCAGACACAACGGGTCTGCACTTGGTCTAGTATCTATATACTTTTAAAACTCTCTGGCTGTCGTCCGTCTGTACGTCCGACGGTCTGCTTGACTTTGCCGCGCGGCCTTTGATACGGCCCCTGGCCCACGCGGCGCGCGGAAAGGCCCATGTTTTTCGCCATTTCCAAAGAGATGACATTTATCTTTACGAATAGCCACTCCTGATTAAATTCGGTCCTGTTTATGTACACGTTTTTTAATAAAATCCATCCCCCCCCCCAACCCCAATGTGATTTTCTCCGATTGTCTCCGATTTTCTCCGAAAACGACGCCATCTTTTTTCCCCGATTTTCTCCGAAAACGACGCCATCTTTTTTCGCCGATTTTCTCCGATTTTTTCCGAAAACGACGCCATCTTTTTTTCAGCACATTTTCACCCCGGGGTCTGAAGCACGTTCGGGAACAACACCCCGGGGTGTCAAGCACTTTCGGGGACCAGACCCAACGGGTCTGCACTTGGTCTAGTATAATATTAAAACTCTGTGTGTGGTGGCTGGCCGGCTGCCTGCTTGACTTGTGCCAGCCAGCCCCTTTGAAGCCGCACGCAGAAACGCCGATATTTTTTTCCATTTCGGTAGAGATTTCATTTTTCTTTATGATTAGCCACTCCTGATTACATATCGTCGTATTTATGTACACATTTTAAAATAAAATCCATCACCCCCCCCCCCCACTCACTCATTTTGTATCCTCCTGCTGGTCAGCAACCATAACTGCTGTCGACCGCCTCTGCTCCGAAAACGACGCCATCTTTTTTAACCTAGCAATTTTCACCACGGGCTATGAATCACGTTCGGACTCTAAAACCCGGTTTCTGAATCACGTTCATTTTCAAGGGGTCTGAAGCACGTTCTGAATTTTCACCCTGGGGTCTGAAACATGTTTTGGGTTTTTTTCGCTACTGATTTTCACCCCGGGGTCTTAAGCACGTTCGGGATCTCACACCCGGGGTCTTAAGCACGTTCGGTGTCCAGACCCAACGGGTCTGCACTTGGTCTAGTATATATATATATATAGCAATAGAGTTTGAATGCATTCATCATTGATCAAGTGGAATTATATTTAGAAAGCCATTTTCTTCATTTATGAAGTTTACTAAGATCATAGAAACATGGAAAATAGGTGCAGGAGTAGGCCATTCGCCCTTTGACCCTGCACCGCCATTCAATATGATCATGGCTGATCATCCAACTCAGTACCCTGTACCTGCCTTCTCCCATACCCTCTGATCCCTTTAGACACAAGGGCCACATCTAACTCCCTCTTAAATATAGCCAATGAACTGGCCTCAACTACATTCTGTGGCAGAGAATTCCAGAGATTCACCACTCTCTGTGTGAAAAATATTTTTCTCATCTCGGTCCTAAAAGATTTCCCCCTTACCCTTAAACTGTGACCCCTTGCTCTGGACTTCCCCAGCTTCGGGAACAATCTTCCTGCATCTAGCCTGTCCAACCCCTTAAGAATTTTGTAAGTTTCTATAAGATCCCCCCTCATCTTCTAAATTCGAGCGAGTAGAAGCCGAGTCTATCCAGTCTTTCTTCATATGAAAGTCCTGACATCCAAGGAATCAGTCTGGTGAACCTTCTCTGTACTCCCTCTATGGCATGAATGTCCTTCCTCAGATTAGGAGAACAAAACTGTACGCAATACTCCAGGTGTGGTCTCACGAAGACCCTTTACAACTGCAGTAGAACCTCCCTGCTCCTATACTCAAATC
>CM075977.1:285634039-285672524 GCA_038087875.1 Malacoraja senta | reverse complement strand
GGTTTGGCAGTTTGCCTCACACAGTACTGATGCTTAGTGTGCAGTTCATTGAACAAACTTCTTCATTGTAGTGATGGCTGTCATTTCATAAGTATAATTAACTTAATTTTTGTTGCTAGACTGGTTTATAATATTCAACAAATGACATGGTGGAAGAAAGATGTTCTTTGTTGCTTCTTAATTAATTGAGATTTAAAATGACAGACTGAAGCTTAACAAAGCAGGCTGAGTGAAAAAAATACGTCTTTGCTGAACTTTTAATTTCGCAATCACATGATGAGATTAGCTGCCAAAAAGGAAACATTGATACAAAATATCCAGTGTATCACATCTTCATAAGTATTCAGACCCTTTAAGGCTCTGTCTTACCTGTTTGCGGTCCATCGGCGGTGAAGCGCGGCGTCGCCGGTAGCGAGGACCGCGCGGCAACGGCGAGAGCGTCGAGCCTATCCACCGGAGCGCCGCACGGATGCTGCGCGGGGGCCGAGTTAATTCAAACACGGCGGGTCCCACGTGCTTGCGGTAAGTAAATAAAAGGGCGGGCCGACTGCGATGACGTCGGCCCGCTGCACATGACTCACCAGCGGCGGCTGTGGCAGTGGAGGTTTGACGCACGGCGCTCGAGCCATACTGGCGGCGGCCCGTGCGAGCGTCCGTGCCTCACTGGCGGCGGCACGTGCCTCACTGGTGGAGGCTGTGGCAGTGGAGGTTTGACGCACGGCGCTCGAGCCATACTGGCGGCGGCCCGTGCGAGCGGCCGTGCCGCACTCGTGCATCACTGGTGGAGGTTGTGCGGTGAGTATTTAGTTTTGGACATTGTCGATTTTATTTTAGCACCGCTGCACGGCCCGGGAATTGTAATTTCTCACGAGTGAGCGGTCTATTGCGGCAGATTCTTCCCGTTTCGCCGCCATAGACCGCAGACTCGTGAGACAGGCCTGTAACTCAGTACTTTGTTGAGGCACCTTTGGCAGCGATTACAGCCTCAAGTCTTCTTGGGCATGATGCTACAAGCTTGGCACACCTGTATTTGGGTAATTTCTCCCATTCTTCTCTGCAGATCCTCTCAAGCTCTCAGGTTGGATGGGGAGCGTCGATGCACAGCTATTTTCAAGTCCCTCCAGAGATATTCTATCGGGTTCAAGTCCGGGCTCTGGCTGGGCCATACAAGGACATTCACAGACTTGTCATGAAGCCACTCTTGCGTTGTCTTGGCTGTGTGCTTAGGGTCGTTGTCCTGTTGGAAGGTGAACCTCCACCCCAGTCTGAGGTCCAGAACGCTCTGGAGCAGGTTTTCATCAGGATCTCTGTGTACTTTGCTCCATTCATCTTTCCCTCGATCCTGACGAGTCTCCCAGTTTCTGCCACTGAAAAACATCCCCACAGCATGATGCTGCCACCACCATGCTTCACCGTAGGTATGGTGTTGGCCAGGTGATGAGTGGTGCGTGGTTTCCTCCAGACGTGACGCTTGGCATTCAGGCCAAAGAGTTCAATCTTGGTTTCATCAGACCAGAGAATCTTGTTTCACATTCCTTTTGGCAAAAAGCGGGCTGTCATGTGCCTTTTATTGAGGAGCGGCTTCCGTCTACCATAAAGGCCTGATTGGTGGAGTGCTGCAGATATAGTTGTCCTTCTGGAAGGTTCTCCCATCTCCAGAGAGGAACTCTGGGGCTCTGTCAGAGTGACCATCGGGTTCTTGGTCACCTCCCTGACCAAGGCCCTTCTCCCCCGATTGCTCAGTTTGGCCGGGTGTCCATCTCTATGAAGAGTTCTGGTGGTTCCAAAGTTCTTACATTTAAGAATGACAGAGGCCACTTTGCTCTTCGGGACCTGCAATGCTGCAGAAATTGTTTTGTACCCTTCACCAGATCTGTGTCTCGACACAATCCTGTCTCAGAGTTCTACGGACAATTCCTTTGTCTTCATGGCTTGGTTTTTGCTCTGACATGCACTGTCAACTGTGGGACTTTATATAGACAGGTGTGTGCCTCTCCAAATCATGTACAATCAATTTAATTTACCACTGGTGGACTCCAATCAAGTTGTAGAAACATCTCAAGGATAATCAATGGAAACAGGATGAACCTAAGCTCAATTTTGAGTGTCATAGCAAAGGGTCTGAATACTCATGTAAATGTGATATTTCAGTTATTTATTTTTAATTACTTTGCAAACATTTCTAAACACCTGTTTTTGCTTCTTCATTCTGCGGTATTGTGTGTAGATTGTTGATAAAAAAAAGAAAGAATTTAATCCATTTAAAAATAAGGCTGTAACGTAACAAAATGTAGAAAAAGTGCAGGGGTGTGAATACATTCTGAATGCACTGTATATTGGTATCATCGACATTATGCCCCATATGCTGGCCATTTCACTGAGGCCCCATTTCAAAGGTTTCAAAAGTCTTTTATAGTCACATGTTCCAATTAAGGTACAGTGATATGCGAATTACCGTACAGCCATACGGAAAAAAAAGCACACACAATTACATAAAAGTTAACATAAGCATTTGCATGGATTTGCAGATTTGATTAAAAAGGTAAGTTTAGATAAGATGTTTTATTAGTAATTTTAACATTTAAAAGTGTTACCAGTCAGAAAGCCATTAGACTGCTGGTGGTGAAAGAGTCAATACAATCAAATCTAATAGAATTCACAAAATACAACATGGAGTTGCTCTTCTTACTAATGGAAACTTACTATAAAGTATGTATGGTCTAGTAGAACAAAAGAATGGCTTGGTGCCAAGTCTGAATGACTTTGTAAATTATATGGAAAACAATATGGAGGACAGGTTGTCTTTTTAATAAAGACATTAAGATGGAAACCTGCGTAATAACATGTGCTTCTTTCAAGGCCATAAAGAAGCCAAGATTGAAAAAATAGCTGATGCTGCAGAGATAAGCAATAACTTGTATAAGCAATAACTTGTTATTGGATGAGCTTGATTTGGACCCAGCTTTCCAATATTCTGAAAGGCTAGAGAATCCTTTCATCATGCCATATCAGACTTGGTAGGAGTATTTTACTAATAAGAAAAATGTATATTGCAGTTGAACAGAGGGATCTAGGAATGCAGTTGAACAGAGGGATCTAGGAATAACTGTGCATAGTTCCCTGAAGGTGGAATCTCATGTAGATAGGGTGTAAAGAAAGCTTTTTGGGTGCTGCCTTTTAAATCAGAGCATTGAATATAGAAGTTGGGATGTAATGTTAAATTGTACAAGGCATTGGTGAGGCCAATTCTGGAGTATGAGTACAATTTTGTCGCCTAATTATAGGAAGGATGTCAACAAAATAGAGAGAGTACAGAGGAGATTTACTAGAATGTTGCCTGGGTTTCAGCAACTAAGTTACAGAGAAAGGTTGAACAAGTTAGGTCTTTATTCTTGGAGCGCAGAAGGTTAAGAGGGGACTTGATAGAGGTCTTTAAAATTATGAGCGGGTTAGACAGAGTTGACGTGGATAAGCTTTTTCCATTGAGAGTAGGGAAGATTCAAACAAGGGGACATGACTTGAGAATTAAGGGACAGAAGTTTAGGGGAACCATTAGGGGGAACTTCTTTACTCAGAGAGTGGTAGCTGTGTGGAATGAGCTTCCAGTGGAAGTGGTGGAGGCTGGTTCGATTTTATCCTTTAAAAATAGATTGGATGGGTATATGGACGGAAAGGAATGGAGGGTTATGGTCTGAGTGCAGGTAGATGGGAGTAGGGGAAGTATTTATTTAAAAAAATTAAATAAAAAATAAAAATGTTCGGCACGGACTTGAAGGGCCGAGATGGCCTGTTTCCGTGCTGTAATGGTTATATGGTTATATGGTTATATGGTATAATTACACATTCTATCTCTGTCCTGCCCACTCCCCTGACATCAGTCTGAAGAAGGGACTCAACCCAAATGTCACCCATTCCTTCTCTCCAGAGATGCTGCCTGACCCGCTGAGTTACTCCAGCATTTTGTGCCTACCTTCGATTTAAACCAGCATCTGAAGTCCTTTCCGATACAGCCTGTTACTGAATTGTTTCAGTGGAGAACAATTCTAGTTTAGATTAGATTAGTTTAGAGATAGCACAAAAACAGGCAATTTGGCCCGCCGAGTCCATGCCAACCAGCAATCTCTGTACATTAACACTATCCTACACACACACTGGGGATAATTTAACAATTATACCAAGCCAATTAACCTACAAACCTGTACATCACTGTAGAAAGTGGGAGAAAACTGGAGATACTGGAGGAAACCCACACAGGTCATGGGGAGAACGTACAAACTTCATACAGACAAGCACCCATGGTCAGGATTGAACCCAGGTCTCTGGCGCTGTAAGGTAGCAACTCTTAAACTGCACGACCGTGTCAATACTACTGATACCATACTGCCAGTTGTTACCAAGGGTACAACCGATCTTAGCTTTTAGGGTATGAGGGCATTCAGTGTAATTGAGAACTTCATTAATATTAGCCGGTAAGTAATGCAGGAGTCCCCCTGCAGTCAATCTCCCTCCTAAACAGATATACCATTTTGGATACTGTTGGGGGAGATGGCTCATCAGGGGAAGGCAGCAGCAGCCAAGTTCATGGCACCATGGGTGGCTCTGCAGCACAGGAGGGGAGGAAAAAAAGTGAAGGGCTATAGTAATAGGGGATTAAATTGTAAGGGGAATAGATAGTCGTTTCTGCGGCCGCAAACGAGACTCCAGGATGATACGTTGCCTCCCTGGTGCAAGGGTCAGGGATGTCACTGAACAGCTGCAAAACATTCTGGAGAGGGAGGGTGAACAGCCAGTTGTCCTGGTGCACATTGGCACCAACGATATAGGTAAAAAACGGGATGAGGTCCTACAAGGTGAATTTAGGGAGCTAGGAGATAAACTTAAAAGTAGGACCTCAAAGGTAACAATCTCTGGATTACTACCAGTGCACGGCTAGTCAGAGTAGAAATAGGAGGATATTGCAGATGAATACGTGGCATGAAAAATGGTGCAAGGGGGAGGGATTCAAATGTCTAGGGCATTGGAAGCAGTTCTGGGGGAGGTGGGACCAGTACAAACAGGACGGTCTGCACCTGGGCTGGAATGGAACCAATGTCCTTGGGGGGAGTGTTTGCTAGTGCTGTCGGGGAGGATTTACACTAATGTGGCAGGGGGATGGGTGTAGAGGGAGAGGGGTGTAAAATGAGGGTAGAAGCATAGGTAGCAAAGTGAAAAGTAAAAGTGGCAGGCAGACAAATCCAGGGCAAAAATCAAAAAGGGCCACTTTTCAACATAATTGTATAAGGGGTAAGAGTGTTGTAAGGCTTTGTGTCTCAATGCAAGGAGCATTCGTAATAAGGTGGATGAGTTGAATGTGCAGATAGTTATTAATGAATTGATATAGTTGGGATCACGGAGACATGGCTCCTGAGTGACCAAGGCTGGGAGTTGAACATCCAGGGATTTCAATATTCAGGAGGTATAGACAGAAAGGAAAAGGAGGTGGAGTAGCGTTGCTGGTTAGAGAGGAGATTAACACAATAGAAAGAAGGATATTAGCTTGGAGGATGTGGAATCGATATGGGTAGAGCTGCGAAACACTAAGGGGCAGAAAACGCTAGTGGGAGTTGTGTACAGGGCACCTAACAGTAGTAGTGGAGTTGGGGATGGCATCAAACAGGAAATTAGAAATGCGTGCAACAAAGGTAAAACAGTTATAATGGGTGACTTCAATCTACATATAGATTGGGTGAATCAAATTGGCAGGGGTGCTGAGGAAGAGGATTTCTTGGAATGTATGCGGGATAGTTTTATAAACCAACATGTAGAGGAACCAACGAGAGAGCAGGCTATTCTAGACTGGGTATTGAGTAATGAGGAAGGGTTAGTTAGCAGTCTTGTTGTGCGTGGCCCCGTGGACAAGAGTGACCATAATATGGTTGAGTTCCACATTAGGATGGAGAGTGACATTGTTAATTCAGAAACAAGGGTCCTGAACTTAAAGAAAGGCAAAAGTTTTTATACATATGTGAAGAGAGTAAGATTAATTAAAACAAATGTAGGTCCCTTGCAGTCAGAAACAGGCGAATTGATCATGGGGAACAAGGACATGGCAGACCAATTGAATAACTACTTTGGTTCTGTCTTCAGTAAGGAAGACATAAATAATCTGCCGGAAATAGCAGGGGACCGGGGGTCAAATGAGATGGAGGAACTGAGTGAAATCCAGGTTAGCCGGGAAGTGGTGTTAGGTAAATTGAATGGATTAAAGGCCGATAAATCCCCAGGGCCAGATAAGTTGGATCCCAGAGTAGCCCCAGAAATAGAGGATGCATTAGTGATAATTTTTCAAAACTCTTTAGATTCTGGAGTAGTTCCTGAGGATTGGAGGGTAGTTAATGTAACCCCACTTTTTAAAAAGGGAGGGAGAGAGAAAACGGGGAATTACAGACCAGTTAGTCTAACATTGGTAGTGGGGAAAATGCTAGAGTCAGTTATTAAAGAAGGGATAGCAGCACATTTGGAAAGTGGTGAATTCATTGGACAAAGTCAGCATGGATTTATGAAAGGTAAATCATGTCTGATGAATCTTATAGAACTTTTCGAGGATGTAACTAGTAGAGTGGATAAGGGAGAACCAGTGGATGAGTTATATCTGGACTTTCAGAAGGCTTTCGATAAAGTCCCACATAAGAGATTTGTATGCAAACTTAAAGCACAGGGTATTGGGGGTTCAGTATTGATGTGGATATAGAACTGGCTGGCAGACAGGAAGCAAAGAGTAGGAGTAAACGGGTCCTTTTCAGAATGGCAGGCAATGACTAGTGGGGTACCGCAAGGCTCAGTGCTGGGACCCCAGCAACTTACAATATATATTAATGAACTGGATGAGGGAATTGAATGCATCATCTCCAAGTTTGCAGATGACACGAAGCTGGGGGGGCAGTGTTAGCTGTGAGGAGGATGCTAGGAGTCTGCAAGGTGACTTGGATAGGTTGGGTGAGTGGGCAAATGCATGGCAGATGCAGTATAATGTGGATAAATATGAGGTTATCCACTTTGGTGGCAAAAACAGGAAAGTAGACTAGTATCAGAATGGTGGCCGATTAGGAAAAGGGGAGATGCAACGAGACCTGGGTGTCATGGTACACCAGTCATTGAAAGTAGACATGCAGGTGCAGCAGGCAGTGAATAAAGCGAATGGTATGTTAGCATTCATACCAAAAGGATTTGAGTATAAGAGCGGGGAGGTTCTACTGCAGTTGTACAGGGTCTTGGTGAGACCACACCTGGAGTATTGCATACAGTTTTGGTCTCCTAATCTGAGGAAAGACATTCTTGCCATAGAGGGAGTACAGAGAAGGTTCACCAGACTAATTCCTGGGATGGCAGGACTTTCATATGAAGAAAGACTGGATAAACTCGTCTTGTACTCACTAGAATTTAGAAGATTGAGGGAGGATCTTATTAAAACTTACAAAATTCTTAAGGGGTTGAACAGGATAGATGCAGGAAGATTGTTCCCGATTTTGGGGAAGGCGAGAACAAGGGGTTACAGTTTAACGATAAGGGGGAAGTTTTAGGACCGAGATGAGAAAAACATTTTTCACACAGAGAGTGGTGAATCTGTGGAATTCTCTGCCACAGAAGGTAGTTGAGGCCAGTTCATTGGCTATATTTAAGAGGGAGTTAGATGTGGCCCTTGTGTCTAAAGGGATTAGGGGGTATGGAGAGAAGGCAGGTACAGGATACTGAGTTGGATGATCAGCCATGATCATATTGAATGGCGGTGCAGGCTCTAAGGGCCAAATGGCCTACTCCTGTACCTATTTTCTATGTTTCTATGTTTCTAGCCAATCAGCTGTACAGTGGCAAGTCACTGATGAATTACCAGCATAGTTATCCCATAAGATTTAAATTGATTAGCACGGTATGAAGAAGCAGCAATGGGGTACTGATTTTAGATGATCAGCCATGATCATATTGAATGACGGTGCTGGCTCGAAGGGCCGAATGGCCTACTCCTGCACCTATTTTTCTATGTTTCTATGGCTCTTTTTCTAAAGTCTTGTAATGAGTTGAGTCAAACTCATATCAAGATACAACACATGTTCATTAAATCTACTTACAGCATCGATCTGCAGGACATTACAGTTCCTAGCAACTACTCATACAGAATGGTGCAGGCAAGCTCTTGTTAATATAAAACGCATATTGGTCGGAGCTACTACTAATAAGCACTACAATTGGCTAGTAGGAAATAACCAATCTATATATTTCCTTGTAGAAACAAAAGAAAGCAACGGTACCTAGGAACATGGCTAAGCGATATAGGTGGCGGAATGTTAATAACGCATATGGGGGAGTATGTATAGTTACACAAAATCACCGTGTCTACCTCACTTCCCTTCACTGGAGAAGATACCGGGGAGGGAATGGGGGAAGTGACCCAACGGGGCGGGGAGGTGGTGAGATAGGTGAGCTAGGTGCCGAACGCCACGGAGAGGCCGCGGTGGAAACGGTCGCTGATAGTGGAGCAGCAGGACCGGCAGTGGGAGGGTATATAAAACACGAGACATCTGGATATGTAGTCGCAGGACACGGTTCCTTCACTGGAAGGTATGTTAACGGTTGCATTTTGCCCCAGTATCAACGTTAGCGATCAAAGACCTGTTATTTACAAACATGGTTACCTCAGGGTCAAGTTGCTCGCTAGACGAAGGGAGGTGAGGCGGATTCGTACCGCACGGGTTAGCAGGCCACCCATTAAATACAGTGAGTTTGAGTAATGATACATACTCCCCCATAAGCCCGAAGTGTGGCCGAGGAATTTTCAATATGTTCAGCATTACGAATTCTTGTTTGAGGTGGGGGTCCCAGGAATCTTCCAGCCTGTTTGGTAGCAGCACGGGAAGGAGCCAGACCCAGTAGTTTCTGAATATTCTGTCAGATTGACATTGTACATAAAATGTACAAGAAAATGAAAGAACAGTCGGTGTAATCTTCTCCAAGGAGGTTACACCATGGCGACGGCTGACCGGGAGGGGGGCTCCGTCTCTGCTATTTACTGGAATTATGGATAATCTTTGACCAAACTCCACTTATGCACTTATCTTTTAATATCTTTATTTAAGTAAAATCTGTCAAGCATATTTATAATTTAAAACTAGACTAAGTGGGACCCGTTGGGTCCCATGTTCACACAGGAGGGCTGGTCCCCCGACACAATATTCCACCTCTCCACCAATTCCAATATTGGTGGCCAGTGGGGGAGGGGGCGGGGGGCTTTCTGGAGCGCTGGTATGGGTGTTGTTGGCTGCAGGGACTACTGGTCTCCAGAGGGCTAGTATGGAAATTGTGGGCCAAATGGATTCTTAGGGTGGCAGCTCAGTCCCTCACGCCTGATATGCTGGCAGCTCACTCACGGCTGGTGGGCTGGCAGTTGACTCACGGCTATTCCTTGAAATTCCATTTCAAGCAGAGTGCAAGGCCACCAAATTCAAATCCATTTTCTTACCTTTTCAAGCAGGTTGCAAGGCCACCAAATTCAAGTGCAGTTTCTTACCTCTTCGAGCAGGGTGCAAGGCCACAAAATTCAAGTGCAGTTTCATACCACTTCAAGCAGGGTGCAAGGCCACCAAATAGTAAGATTAAACGAGAATTTACCAATTTGAAGTTTGATCTTTATTTTATGAGGAGTTACGTTGAGGGACTACGTGAAGAACCCGTCCAGACCGCACACGCGTCAATCTTCAAAGCAGCGGAGTGAAATCACAGACAACAATTACTGAAGTATGATAGTAAGATACGTAAATACTAGAACTACCAGCTTGATCTTTATGAGGGTGGGAGCGGAGGGCACGTAGTCCCTCAACGTAACTCCTCATAAAATAAAGATCAAACTTCAAACTGGTAAGTTCTCGTTTAATCTTACTATTTTACTTCCGAGTCACGTGAGTGACTACGTGAAGATTTCAAAGCTCTGTGATTTCACGCCGTAGATTCAAATCCAGGTGTCTCACTGCATTGATTGACTCTAAATGAGTAAAAGGAATCAATAATCCATAACCACAACATAAATGTAATCAGATAATGGTTTTATTTATTACAACAATAGTAACCCCCTTTATCATAATGGGGGACTTAATACTGAATCCAACACGGCACCACGGCAATAACCCGGGATCTTTAATCTCCTTATGGTAATACTTGTGAAACATCTGTTCACTTGCCCATCCTGCGGCCGCGAGGATAAGGTCTATTGGAACATCCAAATCCCTGGCCACCGATGTTGCTGCCGCCCTGGTGGAATGAGATTTAAATTTATCAGTATCAATACCTGCATAAATCAACACCTGTTTCAGCCATCTTGAAATAGTGTGTGTCGACACCTTCTTATGAGTTTCTTTATAGCTGATAAAGAATGCTGATTCTGCACCTCTTAAGGTTCTGGTTGCTTCAATGTAACATCTTAAATATGCTACTACACATAGACGTGGATCCGTAGGATATGCTGAAAAAAACAACTTACATCCTGTGAACCCAAGTCTACTCTGTTTAAGCAAATCATAGACATAGAATGTAATGGCATCTGCTGCTACTTTCATCCTGTCTATTCTTAACTTCTGCAATGTTTGCACTCTCTGTGCTGAAACTAATGCCATGAGCATAACTAACTTCATGGTAATTTTGGCCAATGACAGAGCTTCAATATGCGTCCATTGGCACAGCAGCATAAGTACATCTTTTACATTCCAGATTTCTGTATACCTGGGTCTAGGAGGGTTAGAATTGAAAATTCCCTTCATAAACCTACAGACCCAAGGATGTGATCCTATAGGATTTTGCTCTGATTACCTGCATAAATATGCAGAAAGAGCACTCCTTGCAGTATTGATTGCACTATAGCTTAAAAATTTAAATCAAAATAAAGAGTTGAAAGAAATTCTAACACATCCGAAATGTCTGCAGTGTGATATGCAATATTCTTTTGTGAACAAAACACCTCCCATTTCCTTATATAAGAAATGTACTGCTTCTGGGTACTATTCCTCCAGGCTGCTGCCATAACATCCACAGTACGCTCTGATAATCCACTTCCAAGATATGGCCTTCTTAGAATCTGTAAATCAATAAACCAATACGATCATTTAAAGGATGTGGTTCATCAGTTACAGGGTGTACAAGCAGGTTTTCCTGCTTAGGAATAATCATAAGGTTTTTTTTGATCATTTTAACACCAGCGGGTACCATGGCTGTGTAGGCCAATCTGGCACCACCAAAACCCCTGAAACTTGGGATGAATATTAGGTCTTATGGCACTCTTACGTATACAGTTTATTTCAAAGTGCGCACTATACATAAGTGCTAAGGCATCTTGTTGTGAAGCAGAAAAGTGCTCTTCATCCAACCCTCTGGCAAAAGCCGTAATGCCTGACCCCAGCAATCTCAACACTTGTTGTAACTTTAATTCTTGTGAGCGTAATCCAATGCCCAAATAGCCCCATATTACGTTACTGCTAACAGTGCACAATTCTGCGGGGTTTCATATTTTTTAACAGTCTCATCCATGGTTAATTCCTGGAGCTGAAGGGAGAGCAAGTAATTTATAGTAATTGCTAATTCCTCTCCCAAAGGTACCCCTGTTAATCTGAGAACAGCAAACTTTTGCGCCAGACCTGGTATTTTAGGCTCTGTAATTGGGCTCTGGTCCTCATATGATTCATCAACTGAATCTTGATGTTCCTCCTCCTGATGGGAAAGTTCTGGCATCCCTATTTCAGGTAATTCAAGCACTGGCTCTTCCATAGGCCTTCGCATAGTAAATTCTTTACCAGATTCCCCCAGCGCGGGCTCTCCTGTAGGCCCACATATAGGCAGCCCTGTTTCAGGTGCTGCTGGCGCTGGCGCACCTCTAGGCCAACGCTTATACTGTCTTTCTTCTGACATTGTTGGCACTGGCACTTCTCTAGACCCACGCTTATACTGCCTTTTTCCTGGCATTTCTGGCACTGGCTCTCCTGTAGGCCAACCTATGTATTGTCTTTTCACAGACATTTCTGATGGCTCTCCTGTAGGCCATTGCTGTGCCTGTCCCATCCAAGGAACTCCCTGCGCTGTCTCTCTCATAAGCCAACGCGGACTATATTCCTCCTGAGGAGGTTCTTGATAAATCATTTTCCCCATAAGGAACTCTAAACTCGTGACCCTAGCCGCCATAACCTCTGACTGAGGAGGGTTCACCTCCGGGTCTGACTCATCGGAGTCTAATGGTCGCACGGACTTTTGCCCGGCCTTGCGCCCCAACGGCGCTGCAACGGTACTTTCGACCGTATCGGGAGTTGATGGCCTCGCTGCCACTGACTCCTCTAACAAATGCCCGCTACCCTCAGATTCTTGAGGTTTACCTGCGGTACGTCTTCTCCCTCTACGCCCTCTCTCCATAATAACTTGCGTGGAGCTCCACAAACAAGTCTGACGAGGAAGGCGACCTGGAAGCGAAAGTGAAAGCACTTATCTTCAGGCTTTTACTTTACTCACCGCTTGGAGGAGCTTTGCTCCTCCACACACGGTCGCAACACTATGCATCTGATGATATGACGCGTGTGCAGTCTGGACGGGTTCTTCACCTAGTCACTCACGTGACTCCGAAGTAAAATTCAGGTTCAGTCTCCTACCACTTCAAGCAGGGTTCAAGGCTACCGAATTCAAGTGTAGTTTCCAACCACTTCAAGCAGGGTGCAAGGCCACCAAATTCAAGTGCAGTTTCATACAATTTCAAGGAGGGTGCAAGGCCACCGAATTCAAATGCAGTGTCATACCATTTCATGCAGGGTGCAACGACACCACATTCAAATGCAGTTTCATACCATTTCATGCAGGGTGCAAGGCCACCACATTCAAATGCAGTTTCATACTATTTCAAGCAGGGTGAAACCACCATAAAAACCACCATAAAACCACACAAAACACCACACTCACAATTCAGTAGACATTCAGTGTGTTCAATTGATTCACAGCTCAGACAGAGTCGTGACCTCTCCCTCCCCCATCATGCAGAGACTGAGCCACACCCACACTTCTGGGTTTTATAATCCCTCCCCCTCCCACCGGAGAAGGTGTGGCCTTCGTGGCGTGATTAACAGGAGAGAGATTCTCAACATTTTTTAAACACTAATAACACTTTTGTTTTTCATTGATGGGAAGAATTCTCTGCACCTGATGAGCGGAGGGGAACTGAGTAAGATGACCAAAAATCACAGCCGTAAGTGGTAGCGTTTTATCTAAAATAAATATAGTGCAAACAGGAAGTTGTCAAGTTTAGACAAACAACCATTTGCAGGCAGTGCCTTTTCACTTCAACCCAAACCCCCCAAATAATCATTTGCAGGCAGTGCCTTTTCACTTCAACCCAAACCCCCCCCCCCAAACAACCATTTGCAGGCAGTGCCTTTTCACTTCAACCCAAACTCCCCAAACAACCATTTGCAGGCAGTGCCTTTTCACTTCAACCCAAACCCCCCAAACAACCATTTGCAGGCAGTGCCTTTTCACTTCAACCCAAACCCCCCCAAACAACCATTTGCAGGCAGTGCCTTTTTACTTCAACCCAAACCCCCCCAAACAACCATTTGCAGGCAGTGCCTTTTCACTTCAACCCAAACCCCCCAAACAACCATTTACAGGCAGTGCCTTTTCACTTCAACCCAAACCCCCCAAACAACCATTTGCAGGCAGTGCCTTTTCACTTCAATCCAAACCCCCAAACAACCATTTGCAGGCAGTGCCTTTTTACTTCAACCCAAACCCCCCAAACAACCATTTGCAGGCAGTGACTTTTTACTTCAACCCAAACCCCCCAAACAACCATTTGCAGGCAGTGCCTTTTTACTTCAAACCAACCATATGTTCATTTTCAGACCACATTAAGGGCACTCACAGTTGAGTAGATATGTGTTCAGTGTTATTCAGAGCTCAGAGAGACGTGACCCTCTGGCTTCCTCCATCTTGCAGAGACTGATTGAGGCACACCACTTCCTGGTTTTATAGTCCCTCCCCCTCCCTCCAGCAGGGGCAGCAGAGAGAATGGCAATTTTTTAAAAAACATTAATATCTGTCTGATTTTTCATTGATGGGAAAAATCCTCTGGTCCAGGAAGGCGGAGGGGGGCTCTGAGCGAGGTGGCCAAAAATGATGGCCATAGGTGGCGGCGTTCTCCTGGAATTCACAGCACAGTGAGCCAAAAGCAGTCAAGATCAGACTTTTAGTAATATAGATTGTCCTACTATTAATAGCTATTTGCAGAGAAAATTCCAATCTTTTCTCATCTTTTGCATCTGGAGACACCTATTTCTAATGTTTAGTCTTTGATCTGATTCTGGACCCTAATAAGCAGAACTTAATTTTTTTATTTACCTTATTAGTTCCCTTAACATTTTGAAATTGAATCAGATCATTCCACACTGTCTTCCACATTCCAACACTAGGTTAATGTGTTGATTTTAGTTTTGTGTAATCTCTCCCTGCATCTTAACCTTGGAGCTAAGGTAATTTTGTGATATCTCTGCCAAGGTCAGTATATACTTCTTGAAATGCACAGAACAGATCACAGAAAGCCAGCTGTGGGCTAATTACACCTTGGTTTAGCTGCAACATCATTTCTGTCTGCTTATACTTTACTGGCATAAAAGCTGGAACCCATTGTTTGTTTTGATTAATATGTCTATAACATTTTCGTAATTTACTTACATGAACTCCCAAATTTATTTGGAATTTCACTTCTTCAAACTCTCAACTTTAATAAGTATTCTATTCTATCTTTTTTAGTTCCAATATAGTAACATCACATTTATCTACTATAAAATACAATTTCACAGTTTTGCCCATTTGTTTAATCTTGTACCAGCTTTGTAGGTTAATTTTGCAGCTTATAGAGCATAGAACTATCTATAGAAAATGGGAAGATATTTTAAGCTTTTTGTTGTAATAATACTTGAACAAGAATGATGAACAAGAATTATGCACATTTCTGCATAATTATGTTTTTTTGACAAGACCCAATCTTCAGCCCCATGTTTTATTAAATTGTCTAGTTCTGTTTTCAAATATCTGAAAGCCAAGCCATGCAAACCTTTTGCTCTACCTCAACAATTAGACTAGTTTTTGCTTCGAACAGAAGCTTGACATTTCCATTGGGCTGACATAGTAAGCTGAGTGCTAACTGCCAATGAATTACAATACCATAAAGACAACAAACATAACCAGCCAAACTGATCCCTCTTCAGATATCAGTTCAATTATGAGAACATATCATCTTTGACATTATTTACCCATGAAACATTTGTCTTTCTAATCAGCAAGCTGAGGTTCACCGTGATAAATTAAATGTGAGATCATGTTTAAAATTGAAGAGTGACACAATCCCCCGTCTGCAGGAGGTGTTGCTGCTGTACTATACTGTCATGTGTAGCCATCTATGCAGTGTGTGGGCCTCAGGCAGTGCATACCAAGGCTATGCTTCCAGGCCACTCTGATGGCCTTTTCTAAGCTCATGCAGGATCTTCAGCCTTCACAATTGTCCAATGGATTTAGAAATCTCTCAGCTCATTTGGATGAGGGTGGATGAGCTAACTGATTATGACACTGGTACTTCGACATTAAAAAAAACATTCATTACGGCAGCAAACAAGAAAGTAGATATAGTAGGTGAGAGGAAATGACACGTTTTTTTGGTGCAAAGAACAAGAGTATGGAAGGATGTGTTGTTGACCCGGTGCAAGGGTATCAGATATCAGGGATGGCGAGGAATAGTAGAATGGAAGAGAGGAGAATCCAATTTTACTTCAAAGTCACGTGAGTGACTACGTGAAGAAGCCCGCCAGCCTGCATGCACGTCAACACGTCTAACGCATGGCGCACGACCAGCGGTAAGTTTAAAAACCTCGCAGGTAAGGTTCAAACTTATTCTGAGGTCGTGTCTTTGTTGGAAAACCTTCTCTTTACAGTGTTTGCTGAAGGATGATGGATAAATCCAGGGCAAAATCCAGACGGGCCGTGGGGAAACCGGCTACGGAAGGCCGCGGGTGTGCGGGTAGCTGGCGGCCGTTGGTTTCGCCATCCGAGTCACTGACAGTGCGGTCAGCGACTTCAGACTTGGTGCTTGCCCAAAGTACTTTGGCAACCCCGAAAGGGGGCAAAGCCAAACGCAAGTCTGAGAGGCCTGTGTACTCAGACGAGTCAGGCCAGGAGGATTCCCCTCCTACAACCATGGATAGCGTCTTCGGGTGTTTATCGCGGATGGAGTACCTCATGGAGAGGATGCTCCATCATAATATGCTCCGTGATACGGAGACATATCAGCGCAGGTGTCCTTGCGAGCCTGCGGCAGCGCCTGGTCCAGGGCTGCATAATGTCTCCCACTCTGAGGAGGGGAGTGTCAGAGGTCAGTATATGATTGATTCTGAATTCGGAGTTATGTCCATGGAACATACTGGGATCCATGACATGTGTGAGGCTCAACAAGAATTGCCTGCCATGGCGTCGAGATTTGCGATACCCTCGCAAACATGGGAGCCGCTGCAAGAAGAGCTGGCTTCCAACATCAACTACCTCACGTCAATTACAAGAACAGGTTATGGTTGAAATGGCTGCGTAATACCAGACACCTGTACATTGTGCATCCCTAAAAGTGCCGGCAGTCAACAGCTCTATCTGGGGATACATTGGAGGAGGCATCAAGGCCCAGGAAATGAAGCTCCAACGAATTTTAAAATTGCTGGCTTCAGGCATCACGGTGTTTGCCAGATCTGTGGATGGCGGGCCATTATCGGATGTCCAGCAGGATGCCCTGGCGTTAATGTGTAATGCACACTTCGAAATGAACTGCTTCCAAATGAACGCCATCAGGCCTGCATTAAATCCAAAATTTGCAGGCCTATGTAAGTCCAGCAATGCCCAGCCGCCTAATCTTCTGTACGGGGAAGACCTACCCAAACAAGTAAAAGACCTGGATGAGGAAGCAACTGTCGGGTTAATCAAAGCACCCATGACGAGCAAAGCTTCACCGTTTTGGCGACAACACCCCTACACCTCCAGCAGCAATAAGCGGTTCGCTGAAGCTGGTTGCAACTCGAAAGTTGATTTTTCTGGGCAGAGGTCTTTTTTAGGCCAAGGCCCAGGCCAGCCTTCATGGAAAATGCGCAATCCTCGCACCCCAGCAGTTCTACCCTCCAAACCTCGAGGACAGAAATAGAACCCGTATTAGGGGCCTTTGGCCCTACCACAAGACCACCGGTAACCATGGAAGTAGGTGGGTCTGGTTCTTTCCGGAACATGGGGTGTGTGGACGAGTTACAAGTTGGTGGTAGATTACACTTGTTTTTGCACGAATGGCGTTGGATAACATCAGATCCGTTTATACTGCACAGTATACAAGGGTTCCAAATTGAATTTCTTCGTAACTCATTGCCACCCATACAACATACACCGTCGGGCATTTATTCATTCCAAACAACAAGGTTTAGATATACAAGCAGAAATTCATAAATTACACACAAAAGGGGTAATCGAGAAGTCAAGTCATGAACATCATCAATTCGTCTCCAATATATTCTCTAGGCAAAAGAAAGATGGAGGATGTCGGATCATCCTTGATTTAACACAACTTAACTCACATGTGCAGTATAGAGATTTTAAAATGGAAAACTTCGTTACTGCCAAACAACTGATTTCCAAAGGATGCTTTATAAGATGCATCGATCTCAAAGATGCATACTATTCAGTTCCCATTCACAGGGATCACCGGAGATATTTGAAATTTAGCTGGATGGGGCAACTATGGCAGTTTAAAGCGTTGCCTAATGGGCTAACTTCAGCTCCCAGGTTATTTACCAAATTACTAAAGCAGGTGCTTGGGCTGCTCAGAGCTCACAAACACATTGTTATGGCCTACCTGGATGATATTCTAATTATAGGGAAAACACTGTATTCGGCTAACTTAGCTGCTTCAGCCACGAAACTCATATTTGAGAAATTGGGGTTTCTCATCCATCCAGTTAAATCCAAGTTGATACCAACTAGAGTTGATACCAACTAGATTATTTGGGATTTACCATTAACTCTATTAATATGTCTGTGACTCTGCCCTGGGGCAAGAGATTAGAATTAATAGAAGCCTGTAACAACCTTGTTGTTATGGAGCAGCCTTCTATTCGCCAGGTGGCTATTGTAATTGACAAAATAGTGGCTGTTTTTCCAGCTGCACAATTTGGGCCTTTGCATTATCAGAATTTACAACGTGCAAAGGAACAAGCACTCAAGTACCATTTAGGTAATTTTAACAGACCTATTCTATTACCAGCTGAAGCTATATCAGAATTACAATGGTGGACGACCAATATTCAGCATTGCTCCAGTAACATTTTGGTCAGTAAACCTTCAGTTATATTACAAACTGATGCTCAAGGATGGGGAGATACTAATACCATCTCTAGTTGCGGTGGCAGATGGGATGTGCATGAGTTATCAATTCGTCAGTTATATGGTATCAACTACCTGGAGTTGCTGGGGGCATTCTATGGGTTAAAGGCTTATTGTGGGAATATGCATAATCTGCATGTTCAACTACAAATTGATAACACTACAGCAGTGGCATATATTAATCACATGGGTGGAATCAAGTCAGTATCCTGAGATAGTTTAGCTAACCTCATTTGGCGCTGGTGTATTGAAAAAAGCATTTGGATTTCAGCTACCTACTTGCCAGGTAGGTTCAACATGTTGGCAGCCACCAGGTCACGCAAATTTAATGACAACCCAGAATGGATGTTGGATCACAAAGTATTTAACGACATTGTTGCTCAGTATGGAACACCGGATATCAATTTGTTTGCATCTAGGCTCAATCACCAATTGCCAAAATATGTTGCATGGGAGCCAGACCCAGGGGCAGTGGCGATAGATGCATTATCGCTACACTGGGGAGGAATGTTCTTTTATGCCTTTCCTCCATTTTGCCTCATCAGTCGGGTCTTGCAAAAAATCCAGCAAGATTCCGCTTCAGGCATTTTGGTAGTGCCTGACTGGCCTACCCGCTGATGTTGGGAATGATAATAGAACCATATATGGTTATTTCTAAACACAAAAATTTGCTGGTTCATCCCGTGACTCGGGAAGCCCACCCTCTGCATGATAGAATCAATTTATTGATTTTCAGACTCTAACAAGACCTTTCCTGGGGCACGGGTTGTCAGACCGAACCATGGACGTGATCACTGCAGCTTGGAGGGATAGCACCAAGAAGCAGTACATTTCCTACATCAGGAGATGGGAAGTGTTTTGTTTAAATTCTAATATAACGTATAATACGGCACGGATAACTGACGTCTTGGAGTTTCTTTCAAAATTGTTCTTTGACGAAAGATTAAGCTATAGTGCCATTAACTGTGCCAAAAGTGCCTTGTCATCATATTTTCTGCTGGGATCGGGAAATCACTCTGTCGGGTCTCACCCTCTGATATCCAGATTTATGAAGGGCATCTTTAACACAAATCCTCCCAGGCCCAGGTACACGGAAGTATGGGATGTTAACATTGTGTTAACACTACTTCGCCGGTGGGCTCCAGCTACATCCTTATCTTTGGCCCGGCTCACAAATAAGGTAGTTTTGCTCATGGCGCTAGTTTCAGCGCAACGCATCCAGTCATTGCATAAGCTACGGCTGGACAGAATGGTTATATCTACCAACAAATAACATTCTATGTAAATGAGCTAATTAAACAAAGCAGACCGGGGGTGTTAGGTCTAAAGCTGGAATTTCTGGCATATCCTATGGACCATAGATTGTGTGTTGTCACACATATCCAACAATATTTTAAGGTCACAAAGAACCTTAGAGGCACTGATCTGGCAATGTTCATTAGCCACAAAAAACACACACAAGAGGGTTTCAGTGCAGACTGTCTCCAGATGGTTAAGACATGTATTGGCTTGTGCAGGAGTGAACACTGATGTTTTTAAATCTCACTCCACAAGGGCTGCAACAACATCAGCAGCGAGGTTCATGGAAGTTCCGCTGGACCGCATCCTAGCGACAGCAGGATGGTCGAATGAGCGGGCTTTCCAAACCTTTATAATAAACTGATTGCCAGGCCGGGTTCGTTTGCCAACTCAATTTTAAGTTCTGTTCAATAATTTGCTTTCCCGGATGTAAGGGATCACTATTATTATTTTACTTCGGAGTCACGTGAGTGACTACGTGAAGAAGACCCGTCAGGGCGCATGTGCGTCATTATGTTGGTCGCATTGGCGCAGACAGGCTGGGAGGAACAAATTTCTCCAGCGGTAAGTTTGAAAAAATCCTACAGGTAAGTTTAAACTTACTTTTCAGGTTGTCCGTTGCAGGAATCTTTTCTCGCAGGTTCCTGCTGGACATGAAATTCAGCAAAACCCAGTAGACCGCGGTGAAATTGTGGACCGTGGGGATGCCGGCTTCGGACCGCGGGAGTGTGGTAGCAGGCGGCCGGTGGGTTTTGCTGGTTGAGTCAACGACAGAACGGTCCGCGACTCCCGAGGTTTAATTCTGGCCGCGGGATTTCTGTGGACCACGGGGGATACCGGCTATGGTCCGCGGTAAAGTGAGGAGCCGGTGGCCGTCGGACTTCTTGTTAGAGTCGCTGACAGTAAGGTCAGCGACTCCCAAGGGTATTCCGGCTGCAGACTGAGCGTGGTCGTCGGGTTACTACCCGGCCCATTGAGGCAAGGACCCCGACTTTGGCAGCCCATATGAGTTTGAACTTTGTGGAGCCTGGCCAGGAGGGTCCCCTCTGTTATATATGTATGTCCTCAGTGGAGAGGAGTAAGGTCTCAGGGCTGCTTACCAATTCCTCAGTGGAGAGGAGTACAAGGGGTCAGTGTACCCCAACCCCAACTCAGGAAGTGAGATTAGTGGTTTATCACCCTTATGTGTCTATGGCAGTAGCATTTTCTGCTAATTCTGTGGAGGGTTCAGGTCTAGGCCAAGCTGGCCTTCAAGGAGAATTTACAATTCACGCATGCCCTCCAAATTAAGGACGAACGCAATTTTGGGAAGCGTTCAAAAGGGTAGACATTATAGTTACCACTTGGTCACATTGTGACTATTATACTGAGACAGATGATTATCATTTACTCAATTAAGGAAATGGGAAGCCTTGTTGAGCTGTATTATCAGTCACCCGTGGGAGTTACACCAGGTGGCGTCATAGTAATTCTGCTCATTAAAAGGGACTGTGCACGGTTTCTTCCCCAAGACGCCGGATTACTCATATTAAAAGTAAATAAATCCCAGGTTTAACTGGGATGGGCGTCTTTATGCACATAAATGTCTTTGCCTATGACAAATAACTGTTAAGTTTTGTTCCTGCATTTCCCACTATGTCTGATGTACGGGGGCCAGAGGCGCTCCAATTCTTCCCTATAGACGGCGTTGGCATCGGGATGGAGCACGATTTGGAGTCGCTAGCATGTGCAGCCTGTTTGGGGAAGGACAACAGAGTATCGATTTGCATGGCTAGTCCTGGCGGCTGCTGTAGGCAGCGACCTGATAACCCCAACTCAGAGTGAGTGCCAAGCCAGGGGTATCAATGTCAGACAACATTGCATCTCGTTGCAATCCAACAACGCTCCATCGTAAGGCATGTCAGGCAGCAACACCTAGTAAAGGGTTGCAAAATTTCTCCCACTCAAGGGTTGGAGTGGTCGAGAGAGTGCTACAGGATGATGCACATGTGCCTGAAGCAACACCTGTTTGCAGGGTTGCCATTCCTCCCACTTGGTGCACCACAGTGGTCGAGATAGTGCTAAAATACATGCACACATGCCTGAGGTGACGTCTAGTAAAGGGTTGCCAAAATTTCTCCCACTCAAATGGCGGAGTGGTCGAGAGAGTGCTACAAGAGTATGCACATGGGCCTGAAGCAACACCTGTTTGCAGGGTTGCCATTACTCCCACTCGGTTCTCCGTAGTGGTCGAGATGGTGCTAAAATACATGCACACAGGCCTGGGGCAGCTCCTGTTGCAGGTTGCATAAGACCTCCCACGTGGAGGTATAGCGGATGAAGATGGAGCCACACACATATGTGATAAGATTGTGGGGAATGATGTCGAACAACATGCTTGGTACAGAGACATGTACAAGCAAATGGAGGAGATGGATGGTGATACCTGCTTCAGCTTCAATAAGTCCCACTCTAAAAGAGTGTCTAAGGTTAGTATGGATTAACTCCAAACAGGAATCCAAACATGGCTATGTGCCAGGATCCCATGCTGAATGCATGAGGGTAAGCAGTGGGCATTTGCCTCTAAAATTGCTGCTCAGTCGCTGATTGCTGATTCATCCTAGAGAAATCCAAATTAACACCTGACTATTTGGGTCACAATTGATTCAATTAAGTGACTCTGCCCAGGGAAAAAAGGGTAGAGCTAATTGACAGCTGTATCAAGCTAATTGAGGCATTAGGATACATTTGGGTCATTGTAATAGACCTATGCAGTTATCAGTAAAGACTATTCTGATTTGCAATGGTGGATTCACCATGTGTCCAGGAATTATAGCAAGATAATGCTTGACCAGCCTTCCATGATTTTGCAGATGAATGTCAGTGCACTCAGTTGGGGTGTCACGGATACGAGTTTCAGCTGTGGAGGCAGAAGGACTGAGCAAGAGGCATCACTTCTGCAGACATGGGCAATTAACTATTAAGAGGTTTTTATGGACAAGGCTTATTGCTCTAACAAATGTAATCTGCATGTTCAGTTTCAGATTGACAATACTACGCAAGTGGCATATATATTAATCACATCGGTAGAATCAAGTCGGTATTTTGTGACAGATTGGCTAATCAAATTTGGGCCTGGTGCATTGGAAAAGATATTTCAGCTATTTATCTACCAGGTAGATTCTACACAGTAGCAGACGCCAAGTCACGAAAGTTCCATGACAACATAGATTGAATGTTGAACCAGGAGGTGTTCAATAATATAGTACTTGTATATGAATGCCAGATATCGATTTGTTTTGCATCAAGGTTCAACCATCAGCAGTCTAAATAGGTTTCATGGGAACCAGACCAGGTGGCAGTTGCAATTGATACTTTCATGTTACATTGAGGTGGTATGTTTTATATATTTTCCTACCTTTTTGCCTAATAGGTCGGAGTCTGCAAGAAATCAAGCAGGATGCCGCTTTGGGGGTGCTTGTAATACCTAATTGGCCGAATCAAGCATGGTTTCCCTTTGATGTTAGTTAGGGATCCAACCTCTTTTTGGTGGTTCCCAAGCATAGGAATTGACTGGAGCATCCGCTAACATGGGAAAGTCATCTGTTATGTGATTGTATTGACTTGTTAATTTGCAGGTTTTAAGAAGGCCATACCTGGAGCAAGGACTGTCTGGGTGAACGGTGGACATGCTCACTGTAGCCTGGAGAAAGAGTACGCAAAAGGGAGCAATATTGTGCACAAAATAATATTGACTATAGTACTGCAGGTATTGTGGATATTTTAGAGTTCCTGTTGACACTCTATGATGATGAGGGGCTCAGTTATAGCACCATTAATACAGCTTTAAGTGCTTTGTCATTGTATGGTTTTGATGGGGTCAGGAAAGATCCTATTGAGTTTCATCATATCATAGCTGGATTGATGAAAGGAAATTCAACTCTAAACCTCCTAAACCCAGGTATATGGCGATCTGGGGTGTAAGTGAGGTCCTCAAGATGCTTCGACAGTAGGTTCCTGTCATGTCTCTGAATTTGCCAAACTAATCATGAAAGTGGTTGGCATTGGTTCAGCATAGCAAGTGCAGATTTTGCAAAAACTTCTGCTAGACAGGATGGAAATTGCTGAAGAGAATGTTATGTTATATAATTGCGTCCTGCTTAAGCAGAGCAGGCCAGGTATCACAGGTTTGTTAAAATTGTGTTTCAGCATAACCTACTGATCCATGTTTATGTGTAATGGCACATTTATTTTCATTATATTGAAGCTATAAAGACCTTAAGAAATGTGGAAACAGCATTGTTTATCAGTTACATGAAGCCACACAGCAGAGTGTCAGTGCAGACTATCTCAAGGTGGTTTAAAGCAAATGTTGATTAAGGCAGGTATTAACACTGAAGTGTATATATCCTTTTTCCACTAGTGCAGCAGCAACGTCGTTGGCTAGGGCGATGGATGTTCACAGCGGCCATATTTTTATAGGTGCCGGGTGGTTAAATGAATTATTTAAAATCGCCGATCGGAGAGAGGCTGTTTGCAAATTAAGTATTAAGTCCTGTTTAGTTCCCCTGGGATAGACGGGTTAGTGTTTGTTTTGATTATTCAAATAAATTGTTGCTGCATGATATTAACATTTCATGTTTAACGCATTATTGATTGTTTCTCATCGAAAGTCAATCAATGCAGTGAGGCCAGGATTTGGATCTGCGGCATAAAATCACAGAGCTTTGAACCCTTCACGTAGTCACTCACGTGACTCCGAAGTAAAATAGTAAGATTAAAGGAGAACTTAGCAGTTTGAAGTTTGATCTTTATTTTATGAGGAGTTACGTTGGTGATTACTTGCCCGCCACGTCCAACCCTCTCTCATAAAAAAGGTCATATGGTAGTTCTCATGTTGCTCATCTTAATATGTTACTTCAAATATTGTGTTGTCTGTGATTTCATACCGCTGCTTTGAAGATTGACGCGCATGCGCCCTGACGGGTCTTCTTCACGTAATCACCAACGTAACTCCTCATAAAATAAAGATCAAACTTCAAACTGGTAAGTTCTCGTTTAATCTTACTATTATCATTTGTTTTTTTAACGCATCAGCATGTTTTAAATCTATGTCATGTCTGAATGCATTATCTTTTCAATCATTTCTGGTCAACTAATGCAGTGTGTTGCATGGACTCGAGTTGCATGAAATCACAGAGCTTGAAAGTCTTCACGTAGTCACTCACATGGCTTCGAAGTAAAATAGGAAGATTAAACGAGAACTTACCAGTTTGAAGTTTGATCTTTATTTTATGAGAAGTTGCGATGAGGGATTACGTGCCCTCCACTCCCAACCCTCTTCTCATAAAGATCATGTGGTAGTTCTAGCTCTCGAATCTTCCTATAATCAGTTCAGCAATTGTTTCTGTGATTTCACACTGCTGCTTTAAAGGTTGACGCGCATGCGGGCTGGCGGGATTCTTCACGTAATCCCTCATCGCAACTTCTCATAAAATAAAGATCAAACTTCAAACTGGTAAGTTCTCATTTAATCTTTCTATTATTGTGGTCTTTTTATTCATTGATAGAGGTAGGATCAAAGCAAAGGTTCTACAGGGTCTACATTAGGAGTTACAGTTGGCACCAGATTAAGGAGCAGAATCTCAAAGATCTGAATCATTATTGGACCTTTGTGCAAATTGGCACAGAACAAATAAAGTTATGGGATGAGTGCATGGTTGAAGAATGGTCCGTTAAAATTGCAGCGCCAGCATCAATATATTGGAATATGGGAGGCATACTGTTGGAATACTCTGCATCTGAACCACGCTGTAATCCATGAACCAGTGTGCAATGTTACGAGGGAAGGAGAGTGGATTTTAAACCAAGTATTGAGGGATCAAAGATGCAAAGATCTGTAATTCAAAGAGCAGAGGCAAGGCTGGAGAGAAGGCTTTTAACATGGAAAATGATAATCAGACTGTGACAGGAAGAGATAAAAGTTACAAAACCAAGAGTAAATCAGCAAATAAGGCTGGAGGTTACAAAAATAATGAAAGGTCAAAGCTAAAGGCTCTGTGTCTGAAATCACATGACATGCAAAACAAAACATTTAAACTAAGAGCACAAAAATAAATAGAACTCTGAAGTGAAGTGAGAGTAACTTGACATCAAGGTAGCATTTAATCGATGATGCATCAAGGAGCCCTAGCTAAACTGGAGTCATTGGGAATCAGGGGTGAAATGCCTCCATTGGTTGGAATCATGCCTAACACTTACATCTCAGCCACAGGACATCTCTGCAGAGATTCCTCAGGAAAGTGTCAGCCCAAACATCTCCAGCTGCTTCATCAATGGGAAGAACAGGAAGTTGGAAGAGTGGTTGTGTTAATGATAGTCTGAGCACAATAGAGAGCAATAATCTAAGTTCTAGAAAGCAGCATAGCAACTTGCTAAAGTTGATTGGAGTAAGTTGTTTGTGGGTTAAGGGATGACTAGAAAATGGAGTGCTTTTAAAAAAAAGTGACAGTGAGAGTTCAATGCATGCATGTTTCTGTTAGAGTGCAGGGCACGGCAGGTGGGGATAAGGAACATTGGCAGACGAGAGTAATTGAGGCGCTGGTCAAGAAAAAGTAGGAGGCATGGGAAGGTTTTGGCAGCTGGGATCAAATGTCTCCCTGGAGGAGTTTAGGGGACTGAGGAGCATGCTTGAGAAGGAAATCAGGAGGGCGAAAAGGGGGCAGGAGATAGCTCTGGCAGGTAAAATTCAGGAGAATCAAAAGAGATTTTATGTATGTTAAGGTAAAAAGGGTAATGAGAGAGAATAGGTCTCTTCAGAAACCAAAGCGATCACCTATGTGTGGAGCCGAGGGAGATAGGCATGGTCTTCAATGTGTATTTCTTTCCTGTTTTTACCATGGTGAAAAACCATGGTTTTACCAAGGAGGCAAGGGAACTTGGGGCAGTAAATGGGGATGTCTTGAGGACAAGTCCGTATAACAGTTAAGGAAATACTGGACGTCCTTGGGCATATGAAGGTAGATACATCTCCTGTGTCTAATCAGATATATCTGAGGATGTTGTGGGAAGCTAGAGACCAAATTGCAGGAGAAACGTAGAAACATAGAAAATAGGTGCAGGAGTAGGCCATTCGGCCCTTCGAGCCTGCACCGCCATTCATTATGATCATGGCTGATCATCCAACTCAGTATCCTGTACCTGCCTCAACTACCTTCTGTGGCAGAGAATTCCACAGATTCACCACTCTCTGTGTGAATTTTTTTTTTCTCATCTAGGTCCTAAAAGACTTCCCTCTTATCCTTAAACTGTGACCCCTTGTTCTGGACTTAACCAACATCGGGAACAGTCTTCCTGCATCTAGCCCATCCAACCCCTTAAGAATTTTGTAAGTTTCTATATGATCCCCCCTCAATATTCTAAATTCTAGCGAGTACAAGCCGAGTACAGGAGGTCTGGCTTATATATATGAATCATTGTTAGACATGGGTGAGGTGCCAGATAACTGGAGGGTGGCTAATGTTGTGCCTTTATTTAAAAAGGGCCACACGGAAAAACCTGGGAACTATAGACCAGTGAGCTGAACATCTCTGGTGAGCAAGTTACTGGAGAGGATTCTGAGGGATGAAATCTACTGTATATGCATTTGGATAGACAAGGACTGGTTGAAATTTACTGTATATGCATTTGGATAGACAAGGACTGGTTGGGATTGTCAGCATGGTTTTATACGTGGGAGAGTGTCTGTTGATCAGCTGGGCAAGTGGGCTGAGGAATGGCTAAGGGAACTTACTGCAGATATGAGCGAGGTGTTGCATTATGGGAAGACAAACCAGGGCAGGACCTTCATAGTGAATGGTAGGGCCCTGCTGAATGTTGTAAAGTAGAGGATCTAGGAGTACAGGCACAAAGCTCCTTGAAAATAGTGTCACAGGTAAAATAGGGTGATCCTGAAGGCTTTTGGTACATTGCCCTTCTTTCAGTCAGGGTATAGAAGTTAGGATGTTATGTTGCAGTTGTACAAGATGTTGATGAGGCCACACTTGGAGTACTTTCAGTTTTAATCTCGCTGTTATAGGTAGGAAGACATTAAACTGGAGAGGGTGCAGAGATTTTCGAGGATTATTGCCAGGAAGGAAGTTCCACTGAATTTTCCTGAGGAAGTTAAATCTAGTATTGGACACACTGTTACTTTTGAGGCAGGAGGAATCAAATCACAGGGATGAGGGAATTGGCTGCAAAATTCAAAATCTGAGAGTGCCATTTATATCACTTTGAACCTGGGGAAATCCTGTTACTTGATTACATTGTGCTGCTTCTTCATACCGTGCTAATCAATTTAAGGGATAACTTCGCTGGTTAATGACTTGCCACTGTACAGCTGATTCGCTAATATTAATGATGTTCTCAATTACTCTGAATGACCTCATACCCTAAAAGCTAAGATCGGTTGTACCCTTGGCAACAACTGGCAGTATGGTGTCAGTAGTATTGACATGGTCGTGCAGTTGTAGAGTTGCTACTTTACAGCGCCAGAGACCTGGGTTCGATCCTGACCATGGATGCTTGTCTGTATGAAGTTTGTACGTTCTCCCCATGACCTGTGTGGGTTTCCTCTAGTCTCTCCAGTTTCCTCCCACTTTCTACAGTGATGTACAGGTTTGTAGCTTGATTGGCTTGGTATAATTGTAAATTATCCCCAGTGTGTGTGTAGGCTAGTGCTAATGTACAGGGATTGGTGGGCCAAATTGCTTGTTTTTGTGCTATTTCTAAACTAATCTAATCTAAACTAGAATTATTCTCCACTGAAACAATTCCTTAACAGGCTGTATTGGAAAGGACTTCAGATGCCGGTTTAAATCGAAGGTAGGCACAAAATGCTGGAGTAACTCAACGGGTCAGGCAGCATGTCTGGAGCGAAGGAATGGGTGACATTTTGGGTTGAGTCCCTTCTTCAGACTGATGTCAGGTGAGTGGGCAGGACAGAGATAGAATGTAGTCGGAGACAGTAAGACTGGTGGGAGAACTGGGAAAGGGGAGGGGATGGGGGGGAGAGAGGGAAAGCAAGGGGTATTTGAAGTTAGAGAAGTCAATGTTCATACCGCTGGGGTGTAAGCAACCCAAGCGAAATATGAGGTGCTGTTCCTCCAATTTATGCTGGGCCTCACTCTGACAATGGAGGAGGCCCAGGACAGAAAGGTCAGATTGGGAGGGGGAGTTAAAGTGCTGAGCAACCGAGAGATCAGGTAGTTTAAGGCAAACTGAGCGGAGGTGTTTAGCGAAACGATCGCCGAGCCTGCACATGGTCTTGCCGATGTACAGAAGTTGACAGCTGGAACAGCGGATACAGTAGATGAGGTTCGAGAAGGTGCAAGTGAACCTCTGCCTCACCTGAAAAGACTGTTGGGGTCCTTGGATGGAGTCGAGGGGGGTGGTAATGAGACAGGTGCTGCATCACCTGTGGTTGCAGGGGATAGTACCTGGGGAGGGAGTGGTTTGGGTGGGAAGGGACCAGGGAGTTGCGGAGGGAACGGTCTCTGCGGAAAGCAGAAAGGTGTGGAGATGGGAAGATGTGGCCAGTAGTGAGATCCCTTTGGAGGTGGCGAAAGTGTTGGAGGATTATAGGTACACAGAAATGCTAGAGAAACTCAGCGGGTGCAGCAGCTTCTATGGAGCGAAGGAGATAGGCAACGTTTCGGGCCGAAACCCTTCTTCAGACTGATAGGGGGTGGGGGGAGGCGGGGAGAAGAAAGGAAAAAGGAGGAGGAGGAGCCTGAGGGCTGAGGGAGAGGTAAGAAGGGGAGGAGACAGCAAGGGTTAACGGAATTGTGAGTATTCAAAGTTCATGCCACCAGGATGCAGACTACCCAAGCGGAATATGAGGTGCTGTTCCTCCAATTTCCGGTGTTGCTCACTCTGGCCGTGGAGGAGGCCCAGGACAGAGAGGTCGGATACGGAATGGGAGGGGGAGTTGAAGTGCTGAGCCACCGGGAGGTCAGGTTGGTTAGTGCAGACCGAGCGGAGGTGTTCGGGGAAACAATCGCCAAGCCTACGCTTGGTCTCACCGATATAGATCAGCTGACATCTAGAGCAGCGGATGCAATAGGTGAGGTTGGGGAGGTGCAGGTGAACCTCTGTCGCATCTGGAACGACTGCTTGGGTCCTTGAATGGAGTCGAGGGGGGAGGTATGCTGTATGTGACGGCTAATGGGGTGTATATGCTGTGTGTGACGGCTAATGGGGTGGAAGGTGAGGACAAGGGGGACTTTGAGAAGAAGAGCCAACTGTGCCAGGCACCAAAACCAAACAACAGATAGCACCAGGACACCACCTGCCTTATACTACCTGGAAAGCCCTAAACCGCCTCCGCACTGGAGTGGGACGTTGCGGACTCAACCTGAAGAAGTGGGGCTTCTCAGACTCTTACAAGTGCAACTGTGGAGAGGTACAGACAATGGCCCACCTACTGACTTGCGGTGGAGAGGCATGCACTGCGGACGATCTCCGCAGAGGCACAGATGTGGCTGTGGCAAAGCAATGACAGAACATAGTCTGACGCATGAGCGAACAAAAGTCCTTGGTGCGAATGAAGGGAAGGAGGAGCAAGAGCGGGGCTGCGGGATATCGAGGAGACCCTAGTGAGAGCCTCATCTATAATGGAAGAGGGGAACCCCCATTTCCTAGAGAATGAGGACATCTCCGATGATCTAGTATGGATGACCTCATCCTGGGCGCAGATGCAGTGTAGACGGAGGAATTAGGAGTAGGGGATAGTCTTTACAGGAAGCAGGGTGGGAAGAAGTGTACTCTAGGTTATTATCATTAACAGGCTTCCTGAGATAAATATAAAATTTTAAAAAATGGTTTCAAACACACTTATATCTCATCTGAATTAATGAAAAACATCAATAATAATCAACAAAAGATGACGAAAATCAAACCAGTCAGTTCTGGCAACCCTCATAATGGAGGTTGCTGATTCCCCTGATGGGGCTATGCTTGATGTGACTGCAATGGCTGGCTGGTGGGATGGGAGATGCACCTCATCACACCACCAGCATGGTCCATGCTCCTGAATTGGTACACAGATATAGGAGCCCAGATTGAGTCGCCTGACAAAAATCAAAGCCATCTTGCCGAACATCGAAACTAACTGGCAAAAGGTTGGATCTATATTGGGGGCAGGTTTCATTTATAATTTCTTAGTTGTTTGATTAGAATAAAATAAAAGTGGACTCTAATGTCATCTGTATCCCATCTTAGCCTAATTGCATACTAAGCTGACCAACTTTAATGTCTTGATACATTGAAGTATCTTCAGAAGCCTTATAAAATGATGGTGTATTTGCAACATTTGCAGATAATAACTTGCAGCAAGATAAATTTAGGCAGTTAAGTAGGAACTCTGTTATATTTTTCTCTAGTCTTTTAGAATTACGAATTTTCTTCCATATTTGATTAGTTCTGAGAATTGCCCATTTACCTATCCAATTTTCTCGTTAAATTAACTTATCTGATGAAAGTGTTCTGGGCTTCACTGACTTTGGAATGTTCCCCTGAAATTTCAGTCTTAATTTCTCCTTTCAGACTGAGTTTGCTTTCTCTGCAACTGTTTAAAACTCCAGTTCTTCTTCTTCCAGTACATTTGTTTAACAGAGGGGAGGCTGCTCCCATGTAGAGTCTCATTAACACAAGAAGATTGGAGAATTAGTGCAGAAGCTCGCATGCTGATTCAAGTCAAGTCAAGTTTATTGTCATATACACAAGTACAGTGAAGGGCCTGTTCCACTTACGCGACTTTTTCGGCGACTGCCGACACCCGTCATGGGTTGGCGAAAATTTTCAATATGTTGAAAATTCAGCGAGACCAGAAAGACGCTACGATTCTTTGGGTGACTAGGAGACTATTCACGACACCCTGGCGACATGTCTCGAGGTTAAGCCGCTGGATTTTTCAACAGGTAGGCAACCTGTAACGACTTATGACGGGTGCCGGCAGTCGCCGAAAAAGTCGCATAAGTGGGACAGGCCCTTCAGGAACGGGTACAATCATAGGTACATAGTCTGAATAAGGGCCTCGGCCCGAAATGTCTATTCATTCCTTCCACAGATGCTGCCTGACACATTTATTTCCTCCAGCACTTTGTGTTTTAAGCAAGATTCCAGCTTCTGCAGTTCATTGTGTATCTGACAGGCACATAGACTCAGACAACAACACACAAAGCATAAGTTATACATAAAATTCAGCAAGGCAATGACAAGAAAATTATTTTGCAAAAAAAAGGCATTATTGCAAAACACAGTTAAGTTTTATTATTTAGTTTTAAGGTTTAGGTTTATTATTGTCGTGTACTGAGGTACAGTGAAAAGCTTTATTTTGCATGCTATCCAATCAGATCAGATGATACTATACAAAAATACAATCAAGTCAAATACAATCAAGTCAAATACAATCAAGCCAAAGGGGAAGGTACAGAATGCAGAATACAGTTCTCAGCATTGTAGCACGACAATTCCATAGACAGAATCCAATATCCGCAATGGGCTAGAGGCGAATCGGACAGTACCCTTTCTTATGGACAAGAAATTAGAAAACATCTCCGTGGTACGGCAAGGGGTAGTCCATAGTGTTCCGTTGCTAAAGTAGGATTAGAGTTGTGCACGTCGGGTCAAAAACATGAAAGTTGTACAAAAATAGCTGTTCCTGAATCTGATAGCATGGACTTCAGGCTTCTATACCTCCTGCCCGATGGTAGCACTAAGAAGAGAGTATGACCCAGAAGGAGGGGACCCTTGATGATGGATGCTGCCTTCTTGAACCACAACATCATGTAGATACTTGTGCTGCTGGGGAGGGCTGTGCTCATGATAGACAAGGATGGATCCACTAGTCTCTGCAGCCTCTTGCATTCTTGTACATTGGAACTGGTGTACCAAGCCATTATGCAATCAGTCAGGATACTTTCTCTCGTGCATTTCTAGCTGTTTGTTCGAGTATCCAGTGATGTGCCAAATCTCTTTAAACCTCAGAAAGTAGAGGCAATGGCAAGCATCCTTATGATTGCATCTATATGCTGAGCCCAGGACAGGTTTAGTTTAGTTTAGTTTAGTTTAAAGACAGCATGGATACAGGCGCTTCGGCCCATCAAGTCCCCACTGACCAGCAATCACCCATACACTAGTTCTATCCTACTCACCAAGGTAACCTACTCACTAAGGTCAATTAACCTACAAACCTGCATGTCTTTGGAGCGTGGGAGGAAACCGGAGCACCAGGAGAAAACCCACATAGATAATGTATAAACTCTGTACAGACAGCACCTGTAATCAAGATTGAACCCAGGGCTCTGGGTGCTATGAGGCCGCAACTCTACCACTGTGCCACTGTGTGGCGCAAGGTCATCCAAGATAACTCAGGAATTGAAATGGCTAACTCGCTTTTATCCGCCCACCCACCAATGAAAATGAGCACATGATCTCCCAACTTCTCCTTTAGGAAGTTAATGATTAGTTCTTTAGTCTTGTTTTCATTGATCAAGTGACTTATGTTTGGCACTAATCAGTTATTCTATTTCTCGCCTGTATGCTAACTCATCCCCACCTGTAATTCTGCCAACAACAGTGCTGCCGTCAGCGAGTGTATAGAAGGCATTGTAACTGTGATTAGCCACACAATCATGGGTATAAATAGGGAAAAGCAGGGGACTAAAAACACAGCCTAGAGGTGCACCTGTGTAAATGGTCAATGAGGTGGAGACGTCGTTACCAAAGCTCACTGATGCCTGGTATTCCTGATATTTTTCTCTCCGTTTTACTCTCCATTATAGAGACCATTAGACAGTCCTAGTCTTTTTCCCAGGGTGGAAATGTCAAAGACTAGAGGGCATAGCTTTAAGCACAGACTGGGTAAAGTTTGAAGGAAATGTGCAGGACAAGTTTTTTTACACAGAGGGAGGTGGGATCCTGGAATATGCTGCCAGAGTTGGTGGTGGAGGCAGATACAATAGTGGTATTTAAAAAGCTTTTAGATTGCCAACTGGATGTGCAGGGAATGGGGGGATATGGATCATGTGCAGACAGGTGAGATTAATTTGTCTTGACATTAAGTTCGGCATAAAGGTTGTGGGCTGAAGGGCCTGTTCCTGTCCTGTACTGTTTTCTAGGTTCTAATGTCTAGTCGCTATTATATATGTAACTGGCTGAATACTATTTTCCGCTGTAGAGACACCAGAAACTGCAGGTGAAAGAATCTGGAGCTCAAAAAACGAGTTGTGGGAGGTACTCAGCGGGTCAAACAGCAGCTATAGAGGCAAAAGGATGGTCAACATTTCAGGGTTGAGACTGATACAAAGTCTCAACCCTAGGATACCTGTAAATGGATTCAAAATTTGATATTAGCATTATGGGAATAATTTCAAGGTCTTAAGGTTTCAAGGTTTCAAGGTTTCAAGGTCAGTTTATTGTCACATGCACCAATTAAGGTACAGTGAAATTTGACTGTGCTTCATGTAAGATGGGTGACAGTGACATGTCTTGTTTTAATGCTTGTTTTAAATCTCTCTCTTTGTTTTTTTTCAATTTCCATTGAGGACTCCAAGAATCAGGAGACATGTAAGGAAGATTGTCATTTCCCTATCACCTACTTCACATTATCACATGGCATTAAAACTAGCCTCAATGGTAACCATGTAGGCAGTTTCCGCACTCACTATAATATTAGGGGAACCAATGATAAATGTTAAATTCCAAATATTCTCACTTAAAATTGGCTTGATGTATTTCTTCATTGGAAAAATATTCACAACCTAAAGAAAATGTTAATTATTTTTGTTTGAAGTAGTTCCCAATGTTTATTAATAAAAAATTGTGGATGATTATGAGCCTGGCAAAACTAGGATTGAGTTCACCTGAGGAGCAGACACCATTGCTGTTGGACGGAGACAAGATGCACTGATTTTTATGATTTCGGCATTGCTTCCCGTTTTGTCTGGTCTCCAGGCCCATGGAAAATTAGTCTAGAGAATCAGAAATGCGAGCTGGCTGACTGCTAATTACATGCTCAGATCAACCAGCTGCATGTAAAAGGTGTGGCCCAGACATTGCCCAGAAATGGCACCATCTGGGTGGGAGAGTTCAGAAACAACAGTCCCAGACTGATTCCTCGGATGTCAGGACTTTCATATGAAGAAAGACTGGATAGACTGGGCTTGTACTCACTAGAATTTAGAAGATTGAGGGGGGATCTTATAGAAACGTACAAAATTCTTAAGGGGTTGGACAGGCTAGATGCAGGAAGATTGTTCCCGATGTTGGGGAAGTCCAGAACAAGGGGTCACAGTTTAAGGATAAAGGGGAAATCTTTTAGGGCTGAGATGAGAAAAACATTTTTTACACAGAGAGTGGTGAATCTCTGGAATTCTCTGCCACAGAATGTAGTTGAGGTCAGTTCATTGGCTATATGTAAGAGGGAGTTAGATGTGGCCCTTGTGGCTAAAGGGATCAGGGGGTATGGAGAGAAAGCAGGTACAGGGTACTGAGTTGGATGATCAGCCATGATCATATTGAATGGCGGTGCAGGCTCGAAGGGCCGAATGGCCTACTCCTGCACCTATTTTCTATGTTTCTATGTTTCTATGTTGTTCCTTCTGACCCAATAAAAATACATTTTTGAACAGGGTTATTAAGTATGATTGTTTGGATACTACATGGCTGGTACAGATGATTCAAATGTGTTCCTGAAGTTTGCAGGCCAAGTTTGCAGTCGGAAACTGCCGCTCAGCCTTTTTCAAGCATGACCACCACGAATGGCCTCGGCAGGACTATTTGTATGGTGATAACTTTCACCCTACCCTGCCTTATCTCATTCCACCACTCTCGACCCCAGCATTTGCCAGCCAGTCATGCTTGATGGGAGTTACAGGAACTACAGTTTGTAACCCCTCACTGGTCCCAACTTCCAACATGACCACTGTGAAAAATGTTGTTAAAAGAATTCCTGGCAGTAATATTTGTGCACAGTAAATGTAACTTTTTTCCTTACATGAAAGATTTGGCATGATTTTTATTTCAAACATGTAGACTTGTGAATCAAACAAACAGTATTCATGCTAATGTAGGTGGGGCAGCCTAGACTAACACTATTTAGACTAGACTAAAGAGACAGCCACTCAACCAAAAGTAATAAGTTGCTTAGAACTAACCACAGAGTTGTTGAGCAACTCAGTGGATCAGGCCGCATCTCTGGAGGATATCTCTGGAGAATAGTCGATGTTTCGAGTCGGGATCATTCTTTGACTGATTGTGGTGGGAGGGGGAAAGTTGGATGTGAGGTAAGGGCAGGTCAAAGCCAGGTAAGTAATAGGTGGATATAAGTGTGGGGGGTTTAATTGGCAGATGGGTGGACAAAGGCCAGAGGTGAAAAGACAAAAGACTATAAGATAAGGAGAGAAAGAGAGGAGAGAAGAGACGTGAAACATAAAGCCAACGGAAGGGAATTGTTGTTGAAATTGGTTTGATTGTTAATTAAAACTGCAGTTATATGTGATTACAAATTAGTTTGATTAAACTGTTCTTCACTGTCTTTTATAATTTGAATAACAAACTTTGAACACATAATTCTGCTGATATTAAGTATGATATTTCCATGTACTATTGATAAATAATTATATTTGAATTATCATATTAAATGTTTTGTTCAAATTTGATAATTGAATGCAACACTGTGGTGTGAAGGATGCTGAGGAAATGTAAGACAGATGTACTTTATGCTAAAATATCATATTAAATTATTATTATGTTATTCAGTAGAAAATTCTTCTGTTTAAAATGACTCCAACAGGGACATTTATATATTACAGCTGATTGAATCGAGCACTTTAATATAAAATTCAATTTTATCTCGTAACAAAAATAAAGGTAAATAAAGCACTGTTTTTGGAATTTCCATTGAGTTGATCTTAATTTCCCATTACGTTCGTAGAAGGTTAATAAAGATCTCAGAACAGTTTGTGCAAATGTCAATAAAATGCACAAAGTTCTTGTTATTGTAGCCAAGATTCAAGAGGGAGTTATGTGATAATCAGATGATTTGAAAACATTGAGGTGTGGCAATATTGGGAGAATACAGGAATTGGTGTAATTGGATGCTTGCTGGCTGGCCTAGACTTAGTGGGGCGAAGGGCCTGTTTCTAGACAGAATGTCTCTAAAACCCATATGTCAAACTAAGGTGTCATTGCTTAGAACAAACCATTTATGGGAATAAACTCCAGTGTGCACAGAAGAGCCTTATGTATTTGTAAAGAACTGCTTTTTTTTATGACTTAAACCAGCTGAAAGGTCTTCATCTTCATTTTTGCACCCACTGTTTGTGACTTCTAGGCACAGAAACCCTTTGTACTATTGTGCTAATAATCCAAAGTGAACTGACCCCTTGCTGCCACATGCACTAACAACTGTTTTGTCTGCTCTTCCTTTCAAAGCAGGTAGATAGAAATTATATTTTGGAATGAAAATATTGAGAGATATTTTAAGCTACAATTGTTCTAGCTGTTATTTTGGGGGATTACTGTGCAATGCAGGTGTCAGCATGCTCATTGTTTGTTGTTTGCCATCTTCAATGCATTACTGAACAAATGTATTATAATGTGTAGGAAAGAACTGCAGATGCTGGTTTAAATCGAAGATATGCACAAAATGCTGGAGTAATTGTGTTACCCATTATGGGTAAAGGAATGAGTAAATGTATTACCATAGCAGCAACAAGGACTTGCCTGGAAGGTCATGTTCATATTTGTTTCATTGCAAACTCATCAGCAAAGTTGATATTTTAAAATTTCTGTTCAGATTTACCCTCTTTGCTCGAAGGGCCGAATGGCCTCCTCCTGCACCTATTTTCTATGTTTACTCAAATTCAAACGAGCAGCAAAAGAACGAGGGAATGTACAGAAAATCACTAATATGAAGAACAAACAGAATTGAAGAGAGAATAGATCCTAGTGGGATCACTGAATTAATTGCTGAATAGAATCAGAAGATCAATAACCAATTACAGACATGAATTGCAAACAGCTTCATCGCTTTGGATATTGCTTTTCATGTTAACATAGAAAGCAATACACGATGAAGTGTCGGTGAGCACTGTGCAGTCTATTTGTACGATACAACAGTCATGAGATATTACTCTGTGTACCATGAGATGTGAGTAAGACTTGCAATAAAGATAATTGTGTGAGGATGATGTTCTTCAATATTATTGTGATTCCTGATTGATAGATATACTATGTAACTGGGTGATAAGGGTGTAATAAAATAATTATCTGCTGAGGTTAATGATAAAGTTGGTAGAATGGATGCATTCACTGACCTTGACAAATCTCTATGAGTGGATGTGCAGAGGATGTTTCCATTAGTGGGAGAGTCTATGACCAAACGGCACTGCCTCAGAATAAAATGAAGTTCCATTAGAATGGAGATGAGGAGGAATTTCTTCAGCCAGAGGGTGGTGAATGAGTGGAATTCATTGCCACAGATGGTGGTGGAGGCCGTAATTAGGTAATTTCAAAGCAGAGATTGATAGATTCTTAATTAGTAAGGGCATCAAAGGTTACGAGGGAAAGGCAGAGGATTGGGGTTGAGAAGGAAAAATAGATCAGCCATAATTGAATAGTGGACCACTCAATGGGCCGATTGGCCTAATCCTGCTCCTCTGTCTTTTGGACTTATGTGATGTTGGTGGACTTCATCTAGTACGGGATC
>CM075977.1:285589709-285633839 GCA_038087875.1 Malacoraja senta | reverse complement strand
GGTACTGATGATGTACTTAGCCAGTATGCAGCAGGAGAAATCTGGCCCCACAAATGTTATTGGGCAAGAACGCTCAAGATACAGCACTGCCTGCTTCCACTCAAGCTAATTCATACGTTAGAATTCTTGCCATCTCTTTTCAGGAATTAATCAATTTATAGGTAAAGCTGTTTCAATACCAGGTTTATAAGACATTTCCTGAATGCAAGAAGAAATGTGTAATCCATGTAGTTGATCAAATGCAAAGAATTAAAGAGCAATTTTCATGCAGGAATCATTCACAAGAAATTATTGTTTGCATTTCCACAACTTTATCTTTTGGAACCTTTGAAGTTCAAATGTTGAAAAGTATTTTAAGTTTTTATTTGGAAATAAATTTGGAGACATTTGTACACGATACCAAGAATAGATGAAAATTTGTACTTGGCGTACCATACCTAACTTCTAATTTCACAATCTCGTCTGCAAATAGAACATGCAAATTACTGTCATAGTATTTAAATACAATTTGAGCCATGTAAGACTTTTTTCCATTCAATTACACATATCCAGCTCAAAGAACATTATCATCACATTGCAATCCATCACTACTGAAGGCATGCTATAATTTTAGTTCTGTACCTGAATTAGCTGAGACCCATGCATCGATTTTCTGGTGGATAATGATCCCCATTGGCAATTAGATGAAGAGAGGGATAGACATCTGACAGCACTAACATGGGCACTGCTTTTGCCAATGTTTTTCAACATGAGCTTGATCATTTTTGTGAATTTAGAAGCATATTCCTTTGGAGAAATCAGATGCTTCAAAGAGCTATGCTTAAAGCTATCCTAGTTGATGGAGATGGTCAAAATAATGATTATCAACTCCACAGTTCCACACTTTGCAACCTATTATTGCTATGTTTAATAGCCTTATTATGCCATGTGATGCTAACGAAGCATTGAAACAAACAAATCTGTCTTTTGCTGCATTACATTGCTGTTTGCAAATGTCCAGAGTGGAGAATAATCCTCGTCAGAGAGTCAATGAGTGATACAGTGTGGAAACAGGCCCTTCAGCCTAACTTGCCCACACCGGCCAACATGTCCCAGCTACACTAGTCCCACCTGGCCGTGTTTGATCCATATCCCTCCAAACCATGTGCCTGTCTAACTGTTTCTTAAATGTTGGGATAGTCCCTGTCTCAACTACCTCCTCTGGCAGCTTGTTCCATATACCCACCTCCCTTTGTGTGAAAAAGTTACCCCTCAAGATTCCTATTAAATTGTTTCCCCTTCACCTTAAACCTATGTCCTCTGGTCCTTGATTCACCTACTCTGGGCAAAGACTCTGTGCATCTACCCGATCTATTCCTCTCATGATTTTATACATCTCAATAAGATCACCCTCAGCCTCCTGCACTCCAAGGAATAGAGTCTAAGCCTACTCAACCTACTCAGCATACTCAACCTCTCCCTGTAGCTCAGACCCTCTAGCCCTGGCAACATCTTTGTAAATCTGCTCTGTAAAATTTCCAGCTTGACAACATCTTTCCTATAACATGGTGCCCAGAACCGAACATAATAGTCTAAGTGTGGCCTCACCACGTCTTATACAACTGAAACATGACCTCCCAACTTCTATACTCAATTCCCTGACTGATGAAGGCCAATGTGCCAAACTCCTTTTGGACCACCCTATCTACCTGTGACTCCACCTTCAAGGAACCTTGCACCTTCACTCCTAGATCCCTTTGATCTACAACACTTCCCAGAACCCTACCATTCACTGTGTAGGTCCTGCCTGTGTTAGACTTCCCAAAATGCAAAACCTCACATTTTTCTGCATTAAATTCCATCAACCATTCCTCAGTCCACCTGGCCAATCGATCATGATCCTGCAGCAATTTTTCACAACCATCCTCACTATCTGCAAAACCACCCATTTTTGTATAATCTGCAAACGTGCTAATCTTGCTGAGTATGTCCTCATTAAAATCATTGAAATGTTATGATATGATAATCCTGTTAAACTTCAAATTTCATCTGGCAGCATTCCTTCACTGACGGACTTACAAATATGGGTGGGGTGGGGGGATGGGGAGGGGGTTGCATTTAGAAGCTTGGTGTGGTGCAGAACAACAGCTGGAGTTCCATCCTGAAGGTTGCCATCTTTTCCTTCTCCAAGAAATTCAGAGAACATTTGCAAGCATTTTTCAGGAATTAGCTAGTCATTTTGGCTCTATTAGGTCTGCTTTCACTGTGATTAGTATCGATACAGATGCAATGTCCACTACTAGTCACATAGGTATGGCTATGCTAGGGTGCACATCTCTTTATCTTTTATCAAATGACTGGGGATACTGTTCACATGCCAAACTCTCCTGATGTAAAGTTGAGGATTGAACACAAGTGCACCTACCCCAGCACTGTAGAGTCTACAACTGGGTAAAAAAAAAAAAGGCCAATGGCAGAGGAGAAGGACAGATAAGCCAGCATTGAACCTTCAAAATGTTTTAGACTGGAACGTTTAAACATCAACGTTAACTATGTGCAGTTGATCAAAGTGCCTCTTTATAGGGCTGTACCAGATTTTATCTAGTAATATTCCTGCAAAGTTCCACGGTTTTATTGCATCAAAGTCTATCTGAATGCAGGATGTTGGAATTTAGACCAATATAATAATGTGGGACAAAGACATAGTACAATGGTACAGTTCCTGCCCAAATCCTTGGAAGGTGAAGCATTCTGAATATCTAACTGTGGAGATCTTGTATGGGTGCATTATTCCATACTGTTCTCTACTGTTTGACCATCCTCCCACCTTTTCATTCAATGAAAATAAATCAGTGAAGTCCTCAATGGAAATCTCAGCATGTGTTGTTGAGAAGAGGGAAATGGAAGCCAACTGACAGATGGCACCCAAGTGGATAGAAGAGAAACATAAGTGGAGAAAAGTGAAAACTCACACTGTACGAGGTGCTGTAACACTTGGATCACATCAGATCCAGCCTTGCTCTTTCTGTAACCTCCTATTGTGGACTTTTGAGATAATATCTACTTAGTTTAGTTTAGTTTCGTTTAGAGATACATACCTGTACGTCTTTGGTGTGTGGAACGAAACCGAAGATTTCGGAGAAAACCCTCGCAGGTCATGGGGGAGAACCTACAAACTCCGTACAGACAGCACCCGTAGTCGGGATCAAATCGGTCTCCAGCGCTGCATTCACTGTAAGGCAGCAACTCTACCGCTGCTCCACCGTTCTGCCTAAACGTCATTAGTACATATTTCATGTAAGTACTATTCATTGTCTTTCCCAAATTCTTACACTGCTCTCATAACAACTTTCATTTTTTTGCAGTTTACAGGGTGAACCATCTTGAGGTCAAAGTTGTCATTCAACAGACTGAGTAGGCTCCATAAACCCTGCTTGAGCAAATTCTGGCCCAGGCAATGGTCATAACGTGCGACCAATCTTCCATGCTTTACGCTCAAACAGTAAGTTCAAAATTTCCCTCCTGGGCTCTGGTCCGCATGGCAAATCAAACAATTAGTACAGCATTTTTGTTTTGGGTATTTTCTCCTTTCTTGTGCAGTACATGAAGAATCTGAAATGGGACTAAACCGTTGAAGGTGCTTCTCTCTGCCGTCGCTAATCGACTGCAGGTGTGCTGTGTTTCAGAAGATTCAGACAAGATTTTTACTCGGTGAAGGTACGACGAGTGATCTTAACAGCAGATGGGGAGCATTTCCACTGAAATGCGGTTTGGCAGCTGTCAGTGCTGTGCCTCTGGGAAAATGAGAAATTGACAATAATGACAGGAGGTTTGATTTCAATCCTGGTTACACCCATTGGACTTCCTCTCATCCCTCCTACAAAAATATATGTTTTAAAGGGTGTAAGGAATTAGCTAGTAATGTTTAATCATAGATAGCAACTTGGTTCTTAATTACAATTTCTTAATAGAAGTGTCGGTTTTAATCTCTGACAGACTTTGACAGTACGGTTGGATTGGAGATAGAAGGGCTTTTACAGGTGTAAAATATCCATACTTGTGCACTGTCAGCCATGTTGACCAAATACTTTCTCAAGCAAGCAACATGTACGTCAGAAATGTATGAAATATTAATCAATATATTGAAGGCTTCTCTGTTTTTAAAGAAATAAGGCTGTTGTACAAGATGTTGCTCAAACCACACTTGAAATGTTTAGTTTTGGTCACTAGAGGAAACATGCCATTAAGCTGGAAAGAGTGTAAAAAAGATTTACAAGGCTTTTGCCAGGATTCGAGGGATTTAGTTCAAGGACATGGTTGGGCAGACTAGTACTTTATTCCTTACAGGATTGGAGACTGAAGAGAGATCCTAAAGTGGTGTATTCAGTCATGAGGGATATAGATAGGACAAATGCACACAGGAGATTGACACAAAATGCTGGAGTAACTCAGCGGGTCAGGCAGCATCTCTGTAGAAAAGGAATAGGTGATGTTTCGGGTTAAGACCCTTCATCAGACTCACACAGATGCTCACGGGGTTGAAGAATCAAGTATGAGACAGAATATGCTTAAAGTAAGAAGGAAAGGATTTAACAAGAATCTGAGGATCAATTTTTTCTCTCGAGTTATCAGAGGAAGTGGTTGAGGCAAGTACAGTAATAACATTTAAGGGACATTTGGACAGGTACATGTTTAAGAAAGGTTGGGAGGGATATGGAGGCAAAGCGGACCAGCCTAAATTGGTATGGATGAGTTGGGTCGAGGGCCTGTTACCGTGCTGCATGAGTCAATGACCCATGCCTGTCTCAATGTTCTACTTTGTGTAAAAATTTGAATTGTCCAGGTCTGTAGTCTGAAACAATATTTGGCGGCCTTTGGAAATAACATTGGAAGTTTCTGTGTAGATCAGGCATTCAAGGCAAATTTACATCCAAAGATACTGAGAAAATACATGTTGATATTCTTGTAGAAGAACTGCAGGAATGTATTGAGTTGAGGCAGGATGCCACACATTCTCAAGTTCAACAAACTAATCCATAGTCCGAGATCAGCACAGAGGTGGGGAGATCAAAGTGATTGAGAAAACTGTTTGCTAGTTAGAATATTCAGTGTCTGTGTGTATGTGTGAAAGATGTTCATACACTTACTTTGAAAGAGGAAAGCAGTGTGGAGTATTTATGGTTGGTAAGCAACTGTAATTTGTGGGCATGGAATATAATAATTTCACCATGTTACTATATATGACGTTAGTATCGCATATTTTCCTCTTGAAGCTTTTTGATCTGAACAGTCAAACTTTTCAGATTCCTAGTATTCAGCAGTTATTATGGTTGTTACAATGTCTCCAACATTTCAAGACTTATTCAAGGTCCAGCCTCAAACACATAACACCGCTCTTCCCTCCTGTCCTGTCTTTATGTCTGTCTGCTTCTAATACTCGATATATATATATATATATATATATATATATGCTTTATGCCTCATTATTCTTCATGGCAGCAAGTCATAAAGAATAACCACGCAACTATGCAACTAGCAACTATGTTTTTCCTGCATGCATTGCCACAGCCACTCTATCAAAAGTTTTAATTATTTTATAGGCCTTTAGCAGGCTAACTCCTCAGTTTTATTAATGGAGGAAAGAGCCCCAGCCTATTTAATCTTTTGCAGCAGGTATTAACAGCCAGTTCAGATTTCCTTATAAATCTTCGTGTTCCTAATTTTTCAGTGCCTCTCTAACCTTGCTATAACATGTAAACCATTCATGACATGTTGTTTATTCTTATATTTCTAGTTATTCCATGTTTAATTGTCTTAAATATGTTTCCACTATCATCACAATATTTAAAGAGCCATTATTATTCATAACTTAGACCTCTCTCCCGCAAAGACAACTTCGTCCGCTGGACTGGAGGGTGGCAGCTTCGACCGCCCCGGGCCGCATAATTTGAACCAGCCCGTTCGCGGAGCTCGGATGCGGCCGCTGGACTTACCATCACCCGGCGGGGTCCCAACATCGCAAGCCTGGATCGCCTCAACGCAGAGGGAGAACAAGCAGGGAAGAGACAAGGACATTAAGACTTTTGCCTTCCATCACACTGAGGAGGGGCCTGGTAGACTCACTGTGGTGGATGTTAAACTGTGTTAAGTGTGTGTTTTGTTACTTTATTCTATGTTATGACTGCAAGGTATACAATTTTGTTCAGACTGAAATGTCTGAATGACAATATAGGATACTTTACTTTACTCTACTTTACTCTAACCTCCTCCAGCCCCATGAGCCTTGAGCATTCCTTCAATTATAGCATCTTCATCCATAATTTTGATGATTTTGCTTTTGGATGCCAAGTTAGCCATTTTGCTTTTGGATTTTGCTTTTGGATGCCAAGCTAGCCATTCACACCTTTTTTTTAAATGCTCTTCAAAATGCACCTCTTTCACCAAGCTTTCGTATTCTATGCCATTATCTCCCCCTTCTGCATAGATGTTGTTTTTGTTTAGTTCGGAGATACAGCAGGGAAACAGGCCCTGTTGTCATCACGTGCGCCATGACTATTGATCACTCGTTCACAATAGTTCTATGTTATTCCACTTTCACATTCACTCCCTTACACACTGGGGGAAATCAGAGAGCTACAAACCCGCATGGCTTGGAGAAGTGGGAAGAAGCCAGAGCACCCAGAGGAAATCTACAGAAATCTACAAAAACCCACTCGGTCACAGAGAGAACAAAAAAACTCCACACCGAAGGCACCTCAGGACTGGATCAAACCTGGAACTCTGGTGCTGTGAGGCAGCAGCTTTACCACTGGTTCTGCAAAGTAACAGTGCAGTTTGCTAAGTTTGCTCTTGTAAGTAAATTATTTTTGTTTGCGATTGCTATTTCTCTTCTGGATTGCTGGTATTTTTCTCCAGCTATTCCTGCCTATTCTTTTGCCAAGCAGCTTTGAGTTTAGCATGATTGTGTGAATGGTGAATGGGATGAGCAGAGAGGGGAGGAATGGTCAGCAAAGATGGCAGGACAAGCCAAACACGAAGGGAACAGAGGAGAGATCTGAGCAGGAATCCTCAGCAACAGGGAACTGTTCTTACATGTGAATTTTACTGGGAAGCAATTCCTCATTTGACTACATTTCATTTCTGAGTCTGTTGCTGAGCGATGTCACTTGTTGCATTGTAACTTAAGCCTCAAACCAAGAGTTTCCAGTTAATGTCGTCCGCTGTGGGCAGTAAATATTTTAGCTGCTGTAGACAACCACAAGTTTGTAGTTCATTGTTATAAAATGGAGGCTCTTTATAACAGGCGTAACATGCTCGCTATGCATAGGATACAGTAAATGGATGCACCATTTCACCCACATTACTAGCTTCATTCAATCGTGATGTTTCCTAGACAGCAATTAAATTACAAAATGCACTTTCTATTAGATCCCTGGGAGGTAAAACCTGTCCTTCACCACCAGCCAGGGACGAAAACAAAACTTTCAGGTGAGGCAGAGTTTAATTTGCAACTTCACCAACCCAGTGCTCTTGATGTAGCCTCCTCTACATTGGCAAGGACAAGTGCGGACCAGCTGATTGCTTTGCCCAGAACCTTCTCTCTGTCCACCAGGGCTAGTTGCTAGCCACTAATTCCTTTTCCAATTCCCATACTGCTGATGTGCTCTCCGCCTCCTCCACTGGCAGGGGGAACTAGAGGAGACATAAGCAAACTAGAGGAACAGCACATGCCATTCCACTTGGGTAGTCTAAAACCCAAAGGCATGAACATTGATTTCTCCCATTTCACGTAAACTGCCCCCCTACTGTCCCTTTCTCTCTCTGTCCAGATGCTCTCACATATATCCTTCCTTGACCACTATCATCGTTTCTTTCCGCACCCCTACCCACTCCATCTGACCATCCATCCCTCATAAACCTCCTCCTCCCATTGTTCACATCTGGCCACTCCATTTTTTATCTTCCTTTACTTCACTCCATGTTTCACGTTCTTGTCCTATCAGATTCCATAATTTGTAGCCTCTTGTTCTTCTTCTCTTCTTGGTTCTTGGTCCTCCAAAATATTCCAAATGGAATTTAAACTGGAGGTTGCGGAGGGTGGACTTAAGCAAAAAATGATTCTTGGAGAAGAAGAGCTACTTTAAATTTAGTTGCGTCTGGTTGAGTAACTATGGTAGGGTGAAGACTATTCCATGATTTAATTGTGCGGGGGAAGAATGAATTGCTGTACACATCTGTCTTGGTATCTCAAATTGGATGAAATTCCCTCATCTGCTCCTAATAGGTTTGGGTTTGGTGTTGGTTTGGTAATCTATGTCGAGCTGACCATTTAGCATTTTGTAAAAACAGGTCAAATGGTGATCTTTACGTCTGTCTTGGAGAGGGTTCCACCCCAGTGAATTCAGAAGTTTGGTAACACTCACTTCTCTCTCATAGGTATGCCTCCACCTATGCCTTCCCATCCTCTGTTGCTATTTCTACCCTTCCTTCCCCCACCTAAATCCTCCTGCAAATCAACCCTTCCACATCTGGGTCCACCAAATGCTTGCTATTTCTTGCCCCCACCCTCATCCTCACCTCTTTATATTGGCTATCTAATTTCTGCTCTTTTAGTCTTATTGAAGGGTCTCAATGCAAAACATCATCTCTCCATTTCCCTCCACAGATGCTGCCTGACATGCTGAGTTCCTGCAGCAGATTATTATGTTGCGCCAGATTCCAACATCTGCAGTCTCTCGTGTTGCCTAAATGGTCTTGGATGGTTCTGTTAACCATTCTGTCACCTCTTACTAAATGGAGAAGGTCGTCACTCCTTAATCTTCGTCCCTTTTGATCTCTCGTTTTCCCAACTTACACTTCCATATCTCTCGTTTCCCTCTCCCCTGACTCTCAGTCCGAAGAAGAGTCTCGAACCGAAACATCACCCATTTCTTTTATCCAGAGAAGTTGCTTGTCCTGCTGAGTTACTCCAGCATTTTGTGTCTATCTTTGGTGTAAACTAGCATCTGCAGTTCCTTCCTACACACCACTCTCTTAGTGTTCAGCAGTGAACAACATCAAATAACTAGTGTTTCGGTGTGAGATTAGGTGAGTACGTGCCTAGCTTCTGGCAAAATCTTCATGCCTTCACACCTGGTCCTCCAGGCCACCTTTATCCAGCCAGGTTGTCATATTACACATTGGAATAATTTTAATGGAGTCCCAACATAACCAAATTTCCAGCGTGCAATGTTTACCTCAGTTTACATTTGCCCGAGTCTTGCACTTGATGGATCAAACACAATTATCCATTTACCAAATTGAAACTTACACTGTGCAACATTACAATCTATTTACCAGTGGGAATCCATTCTATTACTTTCATTAAACTTCTCCAAGGGTGGTAACTCTTCAGCCTCATACTGATCTGCATTCATCTGGTTAAATCACAGAGCGTTAAAAATTTGTCCCGAGCTATATGTGCTGAAGGTGCAACGCGGTAGCATTTTCATGTTAAACTGAACCAGAGTTTCAAAAGGCTGGTTCAATGTGCAGTGTATTATGGCATCATGTTTTAATGGTAACACCACAGGATATATTTCTACCATAGTATTATTTCAGCTAGAAAAGTCTGAAACCTATCTATACACATTAAATCAAATGCTCTGCAGTAAATGTTGGATGCAAAACAGTTTGTTCATAATCCTAATAGTTGAAAAAATATCATTTTTCTTTCCAAAAATAACAAAATACTAATGGTGCATAAAACTGTCATTAATCATGTTTCTCTGACTGCATAAAAAAAATAGATAACTTCTATAATGATTCACATTGTTAAAGGTCTGGGAGCAGGTTGTTTATATGGCCTCAGTCAAAAGTGTGATTTATGCGGTGGGATTATGGAATCAAAGGGGCAATTCTGTGGTGGCCTTCCCAGTGGGGAACACTGATCACTGTGAGTACATTTTGGGAAGCTGTAGGCACACAGCCAATATTTTTCTGGTTGTTAATTTGCCTTCCAGGAATGTGATCACAAATTCACTGCGCACTTAGGGAAGCAGGGGAGATATGCAAAATTGATCGCTGGTTTATTAGCGAAGCAAATATGAGGCACATCGGACTGGCATAGAAGTTTCTGAAAGTTATAGAACTGACAAGTGAATAGTAAATACTAGGAATGCAAAGTAGATCAATTTGAAGTAATGACTTTAACAAATCAGGAAAGGTTAGTTACAAAGCAAGAACCAGTTAAAATGAAAAGGGAGATGCCTGACAAAAACATCAGCCTGCTATCATGTTAATAGTGCGTATAAAAAATTCCTGGATAAAACCAAACCGTGAAGCTATATTTTTGTTCTGCTGAATCAGGCATTTTCTCCCTACGCAGACAGATATCACTTATATAGAGACTTTGGGAATAAGTTGCCAAGAGATTCAACTGGGTCAAGTGGTATTGCTAGCATTTAACCAGCTAAAAGCACATAATTGATCAAAACAGAGTGCTGTTTGGTCCCCTGCTGCTTGTTATCTGAAGATGAATTGGAAGAAGGCAGACTTGGTGATAGATTTACTTGCAGGTCCACATTGGATGATTAGTTGTGCTTGGATTGAATGCCTAATGAAACACATACGGGCCACTTTGCCATTACTAATCAAGCTTGATCTTAAAGAAATGTCTTTTATTTGTTGTTCTTGGAAGGGCAGTAATTAAAAGTTGTCAGCAGGATAATTGACAAGCATGCGCCTGCTCAATGTAACACAAGATAATGCAACAATAATGGCAACATCCTTTTGCATAGCACCTTCAATGTTGCAAACACATTTCAGAATACTTCACCAAAGTACTGTCAGAAAGGGAAATGTGATGCTGCATGCCGCAAGAGATGAACAAGGGCTAGATGATAGAGAACGATTCCTATGGGTATCTTAAAGGAACAAAAAGAGAGAGAGAAACTGAATGATTTTGGGAGGGAATTCCAAATCTTAGCTCCCTGGCTGCTAAAGACACTGCACTAACATGAGGTCATAGAGTCATACAGCACAGAAGCAGGCCGTTCAGCCCAACATCCATGATGCCTCATCTAAGCTAGTCCTATTTGCCCGTGTTTGGGCCAAAGTGTTTGAGGATGTGCTGGAGTTCAGAATTAGGACAGCACCAATATCTCACAGGATTATAGGATTGGAGGAAAGTACATAAATGGGATGGGGTGAGAGCATGAAAGGAACAAGAATGAAGGTTTTGAATCTGTGGTGCGGCTGAATAGAAGGTGTGCAAGCAGAGGGATACAAGGATACTCATTGGCCATAAGTAATAGAATTGTAATTTATATTTGCAGAGAGCACTAATGGTCGGGTCCAAGAGGAACAAAGCTATAGATAAAGATTTCAGCAGTAGAGCAGTTGAATCAAAGCCAGAGTTAGGCAATGTCATGGGATACTAAATGAGATGAGAATATGACATCTGAAAAATCAACTCATGGTCATTTACACTTCCAGGCTTAGTTTCAATTTGCTGAGGAATGGATAGAGTATTTATTTAGTACTTTCTATCAGTATAATAAATAATAATTGGCAACACAAGAGAGAAATATGGAAAGGCATTGTTACAAAATACACCATTTGCCTCCCATTTGGCACCAAACACTGGACATAAGCAGATGTACTTCCAATTGTTATTGGCACCTTTGACTGTGCATGGGAGTGGGTGTGATGAACACGGGGTGCATGATGCACCAGCTGTTCCCAAAACATTTAGTTCTATTAGTTTATATATTGGCTGCATTACCTAACCAGGATGGGGAAATTTGGATAATACTTAAAGCCAACCTGTTTGAATAAGATATACTTAGTCTGATTGGAAACAACCGGGAAACTTTGGAAATTCATAGTTTGGAAAACATAGTTCAATGTGAGTCAGTGTATGGAGGCACTGTGGCGGAACTATTAGAGATGCTGCCTCATAGCTCCAGCGACAGTTCGATCCTGACCTCGGGTGCTATCTCTGCGATAGGTTTCTTCCACAAGCTTTGGTTTCTTTCAACATCCCCAAAATATACGTTGATAGGTTGGGCCACATAAATTGCTGCTAGTGGGTAGATGCGTTGTAGAATCTGGGGGGAATCTAAATTGATAAGGGGAAAATAAGTGTAAATGAGTGTTGGTAATAGCCACTGCAGACCTGGGAGGCTGGAGGACCTGGCCTCATGCTATATCTCTCCATGATTCCTCGTTGGAGGACCTTGGATAAGAAAGGGTGGAAATCCTATTCCCTACTTGATCCCTGCAGGAAGCACAAAGCTTTCAGGCAGCACTAACTTGACCAGTAGGAAACAGTGTGAAATATATCTGCATCGTGGCTGTGTTATGGAGTCACAGAACTAGGCTGCATGTGGAAAATGTGTTCAACCATCTCTTCAGAAGACAAATTAGAGAATTAAGGGATATGGATCATTTGTGGGCTTCTTCTTCTTATCGAGTCCACACACAAAATTAGAAGTTGTTCAGCCAGAGCTGAACACACTTCTCGGCATCTACATTAAATGGTGTCTGTCTTGCGCTTGTGTCCAAGACAGACGTGAAGCTCACCGTTTGAACTGTTTTTACAAAATGTTAAATGGTTAAATTAGATTACAAAACCTACACCAAACCCAAACCAATTAGGAGCAGACGAGGGCATTCGATCCAATATGAGATACCATCTACCATGACAGATGTGTACAGCAATTTTACTTCAGAGTCACGTGAGTGACTACGTGAAGAAGACCCGTCAGGGCGCATACAAGCGAAGACGGCAGCTGCCAGATGTTCTACTCCTGGCAGTACGATTCGCTGCCCCGTCAGAGTCAGGAGAGTCACTGGGAGAAGAAGTGGCCTCTACGATCAACTATTTTGTCTTCCATCAGCTCCAGTAGCTTACGATGGATGAAAATGCCAAAAAAGCACGAGACCCCAAGGAATTGCTGAAAGTACTAGCAGTGAACCAAGATATAAGGGGTCAGATGGGCGAGGGCATGTGAGCCTAAGAAATAAAACTGCAGAGAATATTGAAGCTGCTGGGTTGAGGAACAACTGCATTTTTGCAAGAACAATGGATGGAGGCCAGGGATGGAGATGCATCAAGAGGTACTAGGGTTGCTATGTAGCGCCCTCTTCGAGATGAATTTTTTCAGGAAGTATGCCATTCAGCCCACCATCAACCCCAAGTTGCAGCAACTCTGTAAAGCCCAGCAATGTGCAGTCACTCAACTTACTCTTCAGAGGAAAAACCTCACGAAACATGGGAAATAGTTGGATGATGAGGCAAAAACAGCTAGGTTGATCAAAACATCGATGGTCGGCAAGTCTGTGAAGAGGGGGTGTCATTTCAGACATCATACAGAATCCTGGGCCTACACCAGGAACAAGTCAAACATTGAAGCAGGGGTGCAGTTTGCGTCCTGCAGCGGGAACACAAAAAAGCGTGGGACCACAGGTCACTCAGGTGACAAAGAAGGTAGGTGGACCTGGTTCTCATGGGAACATATTAATGATTAATGATTAATGATTTGGTCGAGGGAATTGAATGCAACATCTCCAAGTTTGTGGATGACACAAAGCTGGGGGGCAGTGTTAGCTGTGAGTGGGCAAATGCATGGCAGATGCAGTATAATGTGGATAAATGTGAGGTTATCCACTTTGGTGGCAAAACAGGAAAGTAGACTATTACCTGAATGGTGGCCGATTAGGAAAAGGGGAGATGCAAAGAGGCCTGGGTGTCATTGTACACCAGTCATTGAAAGTAAGCATGCAGGTGCAGCAGGCAGTGAAGAAAGCAAATGGTATGTTAGCATTCATAGCAAAAAGATTTGAGTATAGGAGCAGGGAGATTCTACTGCAGTTGTATAGGGTCTTGGTGAGACCACACCTGGAGTATTACATACAGTTTTGGTCTCCTAATCTGAGGAAAGACATTCTTGCCATTGAGAGAGTACAGAGAAGGTTCACCAGACTGATTCCTGGGATGTCAGGACTTTATTATGAAGAAAGACTGGATAGACTCGGCTTGTACTCGCTAGAATTTAGAAGATTGAGGCGGGATCTTATAGAAACTTACAAAATTCTTAAGGGGTTGGACAGGCTAGATGCAGGAAGATTGTTCCCGATGTTGGGGAAGTCCAGAACAAGGGGTCACAGTTTAAGGATAAAGGGGAAATCTTTTAGGACTGAGATGAGAAAAACATTTTTTACACAGAGAGTGGTGAATCTCTGGAATTCTCTGCCACAGAATGTAGTTGAGGCCAGTTCATTGGCTATATTTAAGAGGGAGTTAGATGTGGCCCTTGTGGCTAAAGGGATCAGGGGGTATGGAGAGAAAGCAGGTACAGGATACTGAGTTGGATGATCAGCCACGATCATATTGAATGGCGGTGCAGGCTCGAAGGGCCGAATGGCCTACTCCTGCACCTATTTTCTATGTTTCTATGTTTCTATGTTAAGGCAAAAAAAGCCAAATATTGGAAGCAAATTACTTCAGATTCATTATTCTGAATATTATTCAAAGGTTTCGAATTGATTCGATCCAAATAGTGATTTGCCATCCAGCATGTTCGTAGCAGAACACTCCAATTTCACAAAAAGATGTGATGGAGGTTCAAGCTGAATTTGAAAACTTGTCTATAAACAAGTAATTGAAAGGTTGGTTTATCAAAACCACCAAATTGTGTTTACATTTTCCCGACCTAAAATGGTGAGGAGTATTTTAGATCTGACAAGTCTTTAAAATTTTGTGAAGTATAGACACTTCAAAATGGAGCCTTTGAGACTGCCAAACAACTTATTTCAAAACATGTTATATGGCACCTATAGATCTGAAAGATGTACATTACTCAGTGTCTGTTCATTTGTAAGATAAAAATATTTGAAATTTATATGAATGAAACAATTATGGCAATTCAAAGTTCTGTCTAATGGGTTAACTTCAATTCCTAGAATTTCACTAAATTGGTAAAACCAATTTTGGGGCTAATTTGAGTCCAAGGACAGATGTTGATGGCTTAACTGGACGATGTCCTAATTAGGACGAACAAGAAAATTAGTGAGTTATCTCTCTCAATTGTTGAATCCACTTTTGAAAGTTTGGGGTTTAATTCACCCAGAGAAATCAAGGTTAACGCCACTTACAACAATTGATTATTTTAATTTCACAATTGATTCAATTGACATGGTAGTAATTTTACCCAGGGTAAAGGGTAGAGCTGATTGATGTTGAAAAAGCAACAATCTTCAATTAAGACAGGTGGCCAGGTTGCTAGGAAAATTAGTGTTATTTCCAGCAATACAATATGGGCCATTGCACTACCAGCAGCTGCAGACGGCAAAAAGAAAAGGCACTAAGATGCATGGTGGCCATTTTGATAGGCCATACAGTTAAACAACAAATGCTGCTTCTGATTTGCAGTGGTGGATTTAACATGTCTCCAGTAGTTCGAGCAAGCTACTGATTGAACAGCCTTCCATGGTCTTACAGACTGATGTCAGTGCACTAGGATTGGTGCCACTGAAATGGTATCCATCTGTGGACAGATGGAATATGGAAGAGGCATTATATTTTGCAGACACGGAGAATCAACGTTTTACAGCTGTTGGAAGGCTTATGAGCTCCAAGCTTGTTGTTAATACAACTAATCTGCATGTTCAGCTTAAAATTAACAATACTACAGCAATGGCATGTATTAATCGTATGGGTGGAATTAAGTCGGTGTCATGTGACAAATTGGCTAATCAAATCTGGACTTGGTGTGTTGACAAATATTTGGTTTCAGCTATTTATCTACCAGGTAGATTCAATATAGTAGCAGACACCAGGTTACGAGAATTTCCATGATAACAAAGATTGGATGTTGAATCTTAAGATTTTAATGATATAGTAGTCAGATTTGGGAAGCCAGATACAACTTGTTTCCATCCAGACTCAATCACCAGTTACAGAGATATGTGTTATGGGAACTACATCTGGAGACAGTAGCGATTGATGCTTTCTTGCTACATTAGGGTGGTATGTTTTTATATGCATTTTCCATCATTCTGTCTCATAAACCGATGTCTGCTTAAAATGAAGCAGGATGCTGCCTCTGGGGTACTGGTGGTACCGGACTGGTCTACGCAGCCATGGTTCCCTTTGATATTGGAATTAATGACACAGTTTCTGATCAAGGTTCCCAAAAGAAGGGATTTACTGGTGTATCCGATAATAGTAAGATTAAACGAGAACTTACCAGTTTGAAGTTTGATCTTTATTTTATGAGGAGTTACGTTGGTGATTACGTGAAGAACCCCGTCAGGGCGCATGCGCGTCAATCTTCAAAGCAGCGGTATGAAATCACAGACAAAACCATAATTGAAGTAACAGATTAAGATGATCAACATGAGAACTACCATTATGACCATTTTTCTATGAGAGAGGGTTGGACGTGGCGGGCACGTAATCACCAACGTAACTCCTCATAAAATAAAGATCAAACTTCAAACTGGTAAGTTCTCGTTTAATCTTACTATTTTACTTCGGAGTCACGTGAGTGACTACGTGAAGATTTGAAAGCTCTGTGATTTTTATGCCGCAGATCAAAATCCCGGCTTCTCACTGCATCGATTGACTGAGTATCATCAATAATGCTGTAAACATGACATTGCATATCATGCAAAAACAAAACAGTTTTATTTTTGGTCATAAAACAACCAATAAACCCTCTTAATGTAGGGCAACAAACGAAACTGAATGAAACAGTATTGAAAACAGACTTTAAACAATAGCAACAGCACTCAATATTGAGTTAGCAAGCAGCCCTCCATCGGCAATCGCCCGATGGTAGTATTGCTGAAACACAAGTTCATTTTTCCAACCTGCGGCTTTTAATATATGGTCGATGGGAACGTCCATCGCCCTGGCCGCGGATGTTGCTACTGCGCTAGTGGAATGAGATGTAAACACATAAATGTTAATTCCTGCCTGAACCAACTCTTGCTTTAACCACCTTGAGATAGTCTGAACTGCCACTCTTTTATGTTGGCTTTTTGTAACTGACAAATAATCCTGTTTCTTCTTGTCTTAAAGCCCTTGTGGCTTCAATGTAATGTAACAAATGTGTCCTTACACATAAACATGGAGCTGTAGGATATGCTGAGAACACAATCTTAAAACCTGTCACACCTGGCCTGCTTTGTTTGAGCAGGTCAGAAATATAAAACAGAACATTCTCTGTATTCACTTCCATTCTCTCGAACTGAAGTTTTTTGGAAAGTCTGCACTCTCTGTACTGACACCAATGCCATTAGCATAGCCAATTTCATGGTTAATTTTAACAAAATTATAGACGTGACAGGGACCCAATGACAAAGTATGTTACGAACAACGCTTACCTCGCAGATTACCATATACCTAGGCTTAGGCGGTTTGGAATTAGATTCCTTTAATCAACCTAGATATGAGAGGGTGAGAACCTATACTTTGTGTCCGTGTACCTATTACAAGATATGCGGACAAAGCACTTCTAGCTGTATTGATAGCAGTATAGCTAAGACCATCATAATAAAGTGTAGATAAACTCTAACACATTTTCAATAACTACAGTATCATATTGAATATTCTTTTGAACACAATATTGTTCCTTTTTTTTTTTTTTTTCATAAGTCATATACTGTTTTTGAGTACTCTTTCTCCAGACTGCAGCGAGTATATACACCGTTGGCCTAGAAAGTCCTCGACCAATGTAAGGCATTCTTGAAACCTGCAAACTAACAGATCCATACCGTCACATAACGGATGAACTTAATGCGTTACTGGATGCTCCAGCAAATTCCTACTGTTTGGAATCAGCAAAAAGAGGTTGGATCGCTATTTGTAACATCAAAGGGAACCATGGTTGAATCAGGCAATTTGGTATCACCAAAACCCCTGAAGCGGCATCCTGCTTGATTTTCTCAAACACCGACCTATGAGGCAGAATGGTGGGAAAATGTACACAAACATATCATCCCAATTTAGTGAAAAAGCATCAATTGCCACTGCCCCTGGATCTGGTGCCTATGAAACATATTTTGGCCTTCCATATAGAAGTACTATGTTCTTGAACACATCCTGGTTCCACATCCACTCTGTATTATGATGGAATTTTTGTGAGCTGCCATCTGGTACTACATTAAGTTTCCCTGGCAGATAGATAGCTCCAATCCAAATCTCTCTATCCCTACTCCAGGTCCAATTGTATTTGCCAACCTGTCACATGATAACGATTTGATTCCACCCATGTGATTCATATCAGCAACTGCTGCAGTGTTGTCTATTTTGCACTGCACATGCAAACTAGTTTAGTTAGTGCCATAAGCCTTGAGTCCATAAAATACTCTTGGTTAATTCCCCATGTATGCAGAAGCAATGTTCATCTGTCTCCACCGCTGGATCTTGTATCAGTAGCACCCTACCGAAGTGCTCTGACATCTGTCTGCAAATCATGGAAGCTTGGTCCAATAACACTTTGGAACTACTAGTGGACACATGCTGAATCCACCATTGTACATCAGCAACAGCCTCTATTGATAGAAGCATAGGTCTATTATAATGACCCCAATGTATCGTCAATGCTTGTTCCTTTGACCTTTGTAATTGTAGATAATAAAGTGGCCATATTGAACTGCTGGAAATGCTGCCAGCCATTACCACAGCAGTCTTGTCACCTGGCTAATTGAAGGCTGTGTGTCAGCAATTAACTTGAAAGAGCTCTTAATTAGCTGTACCCTTTTTTGCCTGGGCAAGGTCACAATGATGTTGATTAAGTCCATTGTGAACCCAACTAGTCAATTTGTGTCACAGGTATAAATTTAGATTCCTCAGAATAGCTTATAAAGCCCAATTAAAAATTGGTTTTTAGCAACTGCCACTGATGCTTCAGCTGTTTCCTTTGATTGTCCTTCAATCAGGATATTATCTAGCTAAGCCATTAACACATGACCTTGACTTCTCTTCATGCCTAGAATAGGTTTTAACAACTTTGTAATCCCTCTAGGAGCTGAAGACAAACCATTAGGCAGTGGATTGTATTGGCATAATTCCCCATCCAGCTGAATTTTAAATATTCTATCCTGCAAACGAACAGACACTGAATCCGCATCTTTAAGATCTCCTTCACAAACGTTTCCATCTTAAAATGTCTTTACCGTACAAAAGGGTTAAGCCTATTCAGGTCTGTATAATTCTGCACCCCCCCCCCCATCCTTTTTTGGTCTGGGAAAGATATTGGACACAAACTGATGGCTTTGGTAAACTGCCTTAGCAATTACACCTTTATTACATAAGCTTGCAAGTTCCAGCTGAACTTCCAATTGTTCAGTGATACTGAAGTCAAACTCCTTTTTTGGAACATGTTGCATGGGTAAATCAGAATTTGCATTTAATCTTTATTCGATGCCCTTGAATAACCTTCAGTATAAACATATCTGAGGTAAACATTTAATTGTATCACATTAGATCTGTCTACATGAGAACCAGACCCTCTTACCTCCTTACCACCTGGCATTCTTCCCCGGCCTTGAGCTGGATATCTCACCTCCGTGGCGGTGCTACAGCCGAACGCCAACTGCGCTGCATCGTAGCTGGACTCGTCCCTTGCCCGGACCAGTCTGCTCCCTTATAGGGATACTTCCGCTTTGGTGAATATGTGGCTGCCGTCTTAGCCTCCTCCTCCAGCTCCTTCACCTGCTGTGCGAAATCCTCGCCAAACAGCTGTGCCAGTTGCACTGTGCCAGGCTGGCAGAGTGAAGCATATTTAGCATTGATGGTTGTTCTAATCGCATCTTGCGGAGGCAATTGATCTCAAAGTGGGCACTCCACAATAGCGCCTTTTGTTGTAATTTGCCATGCCCTCTCCATCCACCATCCTGGCAAAGCTCGTTATACCAGATGCCAGCAACTTTAAAAATATGCTGGAGCTTCACATGCTCCTGGGCTTTCATTAGTATGCCCATCTTACCCCAATTCTTCCTGTTCCCAACAGGAGCTTTTAACAGTCCACAGTTGATTGGGGCTTCATACTTCGTTACTATCTCATCCATTGTCAGCTCCTGTAGCTGATGTGAGACTTGGTAATTTATGCTGGTGGCAAGTTCCTCACCCAGAGGCTCACCAGCATCCGACGACATGGCAAACCGTGCTGCACACGGTGTCAGCTCTAGCAGCTGCCTGCCCTCCCTTTGGAAGTCGTCGGACTCAGGGTCAGAGCGTATCTGCCCTTCTGCACTCACCTCTTGCAAAGAGGGTGCTTTCAAGCAGGCCTCTACTAGGCACTGCCAGCGGAGTCGTCCCCACGGCCTCCCGCCTGCACAACTCCTCCTGGAGTATGGCTTTATGAAGCAGACCTCTCCTAGGCACTGCCAGCGGAGCCTTCCCTAAGGCTTCCCGCCTGCACTACTCCTCCTGGAGTGTGGCTTTATGAAACAGAACCTCTCCTAGGCACTGCCAGTGGAGCCTTCCCTATGCCTTCCCTCCTGTATTACTCCTCCTGGAGCGTCTCTGTGGAGCAGCCCCTGTATGAGCTGCTCCTTTTGGATAACCACTGGGGAACGGTATCCTGTCCCCGACGGGACTCTCGTGGCCCGACTCTGCGGAGTCTATAGCCCTGACAGACTTGGCGTATGCCGACCGCCCGACTGGCGTTGGCTGTGTACCCGGCTGGGCACTTTGCCAAGTCTGTCGCCGCACCGCTACCGGCTTGCGACTCCCCCGAGGTGACAGGCTGCCTTTCAGAGACTGCGTCCCGCAGCTCTCTCTCTCCTTGTCGGCAGCAGCCTGCACCTTTTCCTTGTTCCTGTACATGGGGGAAAAAAACAGACAGAAACAATTTATTTACTTTTTTCTAACTCCTCCAAAGTCTCCCCGACTTTGGTGGAGCTGTATTTACTCACGTTGCAGCGGGAGCTCCGAGCTCCCGCTGCCGTTGTCGCCAATGCGTCCAACGTAATGACATGCATGCGCCCTGACGGGGTTCTTCACGTAGTCACTCACGTGACTCCGAAGTAAAATTGGAGAGTAACATCCGTTATATGCCTGTATGGATCTGTTAATTTGCAGGTTTTAAAAAGAGGATTGTCTGGGCATACTGTGGACATGCTTACAGCAGTCTGGCAGAAGAGCACTCAAAAGCAGTACATTTGCGAATCTGAGGTTGTGACTCTGTAAATGCTGCTTTCCCATTATGTAAAGAATGGGAAAATTTTCTGTGTACAAAAGGATATTGAATGTTGTACGGCACATGTCTCAAATGTCTTAGGTTTTCTCAACACTCTATTATGAGGGGTTGAGTTATAGTGCGATTTATTCAGCCAGAAGTACATTGTCCTCATTTTTTATTGATGGGGTCGGAAAGACATCCTGTTGAATCTCGTTCTTTCGTTTCCAGATTAATGAAAGGAATTTTAATTCCAGTCCTTCTAAACCTAGGTATGGCAATCTGGAATATAGAGTGGTTTTAAGCTAATTCATCAATGGACTCTTGGTACGATTCTGATTTTGGCCAAATTCAGCATAAAGGTAGTCATGCTTATGGCACTTGTAACAAGCACAGAGAGTGCAGACATTACAAAAGTTACAGATACACAGGATGGAAGTACCTCAGGATAATGTTATGATTTACATTTATGACCTACTCAAATGAAGTAGGGTCAGGTGTGACAGGATTCAAGAGTGTTTTATTAGCATATTCCATGGATCCATGTCTATGTGTTAAGACATATTTGTTGCAATACATTGAGGCTACAAAGGTCTTATGAAATATAAAAAAAAGATTGTTTATCATTCACGAAAAAACATACAAGATAGTGTCAGTTCAGACTATTTCAAGATGGTTAAAACAAGTCTTGGTTGCTGCAGGTGTGAACAGTGATGTTTTTACATTCCATTCGATTTAGCAGCAACATCGGCGGCCAGGGCGAAGGACGTCCCATCGACCATATTCGCAGCTGCCGGGTGATTTAATAAGTTGGTGTTTCAACACTTTTACCATCAGCCTATTGCCAATACGGGGCTGTTTGCAGATACTATATTAAGTTCTGCTTAAATTCCCCTAGGTTAAAGGGGATACTGTTAATTCTATTATTCAAATAAATGAATTACTGCATTTTTTCATGCAAATGTTATTAATGCATATTGATTATTTCTTGTTCCGAGTCAATCAATGCAGTGAGAAGCCGGGATTTGAATCTGCGGCATGAAATCACAAAGCTTTAAAGTCTTCACGTAGTCACTCACGTGACTCCGAAGTAAAAAAGTAAGATTAAATGAGAACTTACCAGTTTGAAGTTTGATCTTTATTTTATGAGGAGTTACGTTGGTGATTACGTGCCCACCACGCCCAACCCTCTTTCATAAAGGTCAGCTGGAAGTTCTAAAATGTACTCGTTTTGACTATGTTACTATGTTACTTCGTTATTGGTGTTTTGTATTTTCACACCGCTGCTTTGAAGATTGACGCGCATGCGCCCTGACGGGTCTTCTTCACGTAATCACCAACGTAACTCCTCATAAAATAAAGATCAAACGTCAAACTGGTAAGTTCTCGTTTAATCTTACTATTCTTTCTGCCCCCGCACAATTAAAGCATGGAATAGTCTTCACCCTACCATAGTTACCCAACCAGATGCAACTAAATTTAAGGTAGCTCTTTCTTCCCAAGAACCCTTTCTGGCTTACGTCCTCCCTCCACCACCTCCAGTTTAAATTCCATTTGGAATATTTTGGAGGACCAGGAAGCCAAGAAACCAAGAAACCAAGAAACCAAGAAACCTCTGAGGCAGAAAATTCCACACACTCGCAACTCTCTGTGAGAAAGAGTGTTTCCTCATCTCCGTTCTAAATGGCCTACCCCTTATTCTTAAACTGTTGCCCCTGGTTCTCGACTCCCCCAACATCAGGAACATGTTTCCTGCCTCTAGCGTGTCCACACCCTAAATAATCTTATATGTAAGTAAGTAAAGGGCCTGTCCCACGGGCAGGCGACTCCATGCGGCAAGCGCGACCTATCCGCAAGAGGGGGCCGCGCGGAGGCCGAGTGATCCCCATACAGGGCCGGCCCCACCAGCATGCGGCTGCATGCGGCAAGTGCTACCAAATCGGAAGCGGGGGTTGCGCAGAGGTCGTGACGTCAAGACGGTGCGTATGGCGGCGAGGCGGTGCGCACGGCCATCGAGGCGGTGCGCACGGCCTCGATGCGGCTGCGGGGTGCCAGGGCGATGCTGCACGGAATTTTTTAACAGTGTCAGCTTTTCGGAGCCCCGCGCGATGTCGGGACCAGCTCCGCACAACTCCATACGGCTACGGCGATCGAAGTGGGACCGGCCCCGCGACCTCCGCGCGGCCCCCGTATGGCCCCCGCTTGCGGTTAGGTCGCGCTTGCTGCATGGAGTCACATGCCCGTGGGGCAGGCCCTTTAGTAAGCAAGTAAGTTTATTGGCCAAGTATTCACATACAAGGAATTTGCCTTGCTCCGCTCACAAGTGACAACATGACATTCAGTGACAGTTACGAATGACTCAGAAAACACTAAATATTAATAATAATAAAATATTAATGATAAAACACCATTGATCAAGCATGTGAACCAACAAAATACCAGATCAAAGGGAGGCTACAGATTTTTGGCTATTGAGTAGAGCAACTACTCGTGGATAAAATCTGTTTTTATGTCTGGCTGTGGCAGCTTTGACAGTCCGGAGTTGCCTTCCAGAGGGAAGTGATTCAAAGAGTTTGTGGCCAGGGTGAGAGGGGTCAGAGATAAACTTGCCCGCTCGCTTCCTGGCCCTTGCAGTGTACAGTTCATCAATGGAGGGAAGGTTGCAGCCAATAACCTTCTCTGCTGATCGGACGATTCGCTGCACCCTCCAGGTGGCTGAGTCAAACCAGACCATGATGGAGAAGGTGAGAACAGTCTCTACGATGGCCGTGTAGAATTGGACCATCATTGTCTGTGGCAGATTGTTTCAATAAGATATCCTCTCATCCTTCTAAACCCCAAAGTATAAAAGCCCAGCCACTCCATTCTCTCAGCATATGACAGTCCCGCCATCCCGGGAATTAACCTTGTAAACCTACGCTGCACTCCCTCAATAGCAATAATGTCCTTCCTCAAATTAGGGGACCAAAACTGCACACAATACTCCAGGTGTTGTCTCACTAGGGCCCTATACAACTGCAGAAGGACCTCTTTGCTCCTATACTCAACTCCTCTTGTTATGAAGGCCAACATGCCATTCGCTTTCTTCTGCTGTACCTGCATGCTTACTTTCATAGACTGATGAACAAGGACCCCCAGATCCCATTGTACTTCCCCTTTTCCCCAACTTGACACCATTTAGATAATAATCTGCCTTCCTGTTTTTGCTACCAAAGTGGATAACCTCACATTTATCCGCATTAAACTGCATCTGCCATGCATCTGCCTTCTCACCCAACCTGTCCGAGTCACCCTGCATTCTCATAGCATCCTCCTCACAGTTCACACTGCCACCCAGCTTTGTGTCATCTGCAAATTTGCTAATGTTACTTTGATAATGCATCATGTTCGGCACAGTCACTGTGGGCAGAATGGTCGGCTCCTTATTAATCCACTGTTCTGTTAAAATAAGAACACTACTTTTTTCCTCTTCAATCCTATCCCACTGCTACCAGTCTCTACTATGTAACAACATGAAACTACAGATGATGTAGTTTACCAAAGATAGACACAAAATGCTGGAGTAACTCAACGGATCAGCATTTCTGGAGTAAATGGATAGATGGCACGTGGAGCTGATATCTCGCTGATGCAGGAACTTGATCGCCCCGACACGGAGGGCCCGACCATGGGAAAGCAAAGAAGGGAAGAGATTGAACTTTATTTTTGCCTTCCATCACAGTGAGGAATGTGGAGGAGTCACTGTGGTGGATGTTTATGTTAAAATGTATTTTGTGTGTCCTGTTGCTTTTCACTGGTATGACTGTATGGCAAATCAAATTCCTTGGATGTTGCAAAACATACTTGGCTAATAAAGTATGCTTATGATTATGATTATGAGATTGGAATCCTGCTTCAGACCCCCTACAATCACTGTTTCCCTCTCTTCAGTCTCACAAGCTGCTGTTTCATTGCTACTTTTAAGCTGCATACCAAGCGATGTATCAAAGGGTGCCACCTTCCCCAAATGCTCAGAAGGCATGCCATTGACAGATCTTTTCTCCCACTCGAAGACTGAATACTGCCTGTGCCAGGAAGCTGCCACTGGAGGGAGCCGAACCGTGTACACGTCCTCCCCTCTGTGGAATGTGTGGTGGACACCCACTGTGGAACCATGAAAGCAGCAGGATGCTGGAGGGGAGGCTACCTCACTATCTAAAGCACCACTATCCTTTCCTAATTCACCTCCTCCCAGTTACTTTCACCACGCTATGTCAGGGGAAATATCGATCATAAATCCCAAAAAAGTGTGGCGTTGAAGTTACTTCTTCCAGGGAATGATTTGCACGATGCCTTGCTGAAAGTGAAAGATCCAGTGAATTGCTTATGTGCTCGATGATTCATATCAACATATCTCTTCTGAAAAAAGCATAGAATTAACATATATTGGTGTACCATACATGTATTATCTAACATTACATTCTTATTTACTACATTGTACAAACAAAGAATGGATGTTTAGCACATACTGTCTTTGTTAAGCACCTAAATAGTAAGATTAAACGAGAACTTACCAGTTTGATGTTTGATCTTTATTTTATGATGAGTTACGATGAGGGATTACGTGAAGAAGCCCGCCAATCCGCATGCGCATCAACCTTCAAAGCAGCGGTGTGAAATCACAAATAACAGTTGTTGAACTGCATATAGGAAGATTCGAGAAACTAGAACTACCAGATGACCTTTATGAGAAGACGGTTGGGAGCGGAGGGCACGTAATCCCTCATTGTAACTCCTCATAAAATAAAGATCAAACTTCAAACTGGTAAATTCTCATTTAATCTTACTATTTTACTTCAGAGTCACGTGAGTGACTGTGAAGATTTCAAAGCTCTATGATTTCATGCTGTGAGCACGAGTCCATGCAACACACTGCATCAGTTGACCAAAGATGAGTGAAAAAATAACAATGCATTCAGACATGACATAGATTTAAAACATGCTGATGCTAATAATAAGCAAATAATAAGTAAATTATTGGATAGAACTTAAACTTGAGTTGGCTAATTAACCCGGCCTGGCAATCGGTTTATTATAAAAGGTTTGGAAAGTCCGCTCGGGTGCGGTCCAGCAGAACCACCATGAACCTTGCTGCTGATGTTATCGCAGCCCTGGTGGAGTGAGATTTAAAATGTCAGAGCTTACTCCTGCACAAGCCAATACAAATCAATACCATCTGGAGATGGTCTGCACTGAAAACCTCTTGTGTGTTTTTTTGTGGCTAACGAACATTGCCAGCTCAGTGCCTCTAAGGTTCTTTGTTGCCTTAAAATGTTGATGAATAAGTAAGACAACTCACAATCTATGGTCCACAGGATATGCCAGAATTCCAGCTTTAGACCCGGTCTGCTTAGTTTAATAATACATTTACATAGAACATTATTTGTTGGTAGATATAACCATTCTGTTCAGCCATAGCTTATGCAATGACTGGATGCGTTGCGCTGAACCAGCGCCATGAGCATAACTACCTTATGAGAGCCCAGCCAAAGATAAGTATGTAGCTGGAGCCCACCAGCGAAGTAGTGCTAACACAATGTTAATATCGCATACTTCCATGTACCTGGGCCTGGGGGAATTTGTGTTGAAGATATCCTTCATAAATCTGGATATCAGAGGGTGAGACCCGACAGAGTGGGTCCCGATCCCTGCAGCAAATATGATGAGAAGGCACGTTTGGCACAGTTAATGGCACTATAACTTAATTTTTTGTCAAAGACCCATTTGAAAAGGAACTCCAAGGCGTCAGTTATCCGTGCCGTATTATATATAATATTAGAATTTAAACAAAAACTCTTCCCATCCTCCTGATGAGGAAATGTACTACTTTTTTGGTGCTATCCCTGCAATCTGCAGTGAGCACGTCCACGGATCGGTCTGACAACCCGAACCGCAAGAACGGTCTTTTCAGAGTCTGCAAGTCAATAAATTGATTTATCATGCAGAGGATGGTTTCCTGAGTCACGGGATGAACCAGCAATTTTGGTGTTTGGAAATAACCATATAAGGTTCTATTATCATTCCCAACATCAGCGGAACCATAGGCCAGTCAGGCACTATGAAAATGCCTGAAGCGGAATCTTGCTGGATATTTTGCAAGACCCGACTGATGAGGCAAAATGGAGGAAAGGCATAAAAACAACATTCCTCCCCAGTGTAGCGATAATGCATCCATCGCCACTGCCCCTGGGTGTGGCTGCCATGCCACATATTTTTGCAACTGGTGATTGAGCTTAGATGCAAACAAATCGATATTCGGTGTTCATATCAAGCCACAATGTCATTAAATACTTTGTGATCCAACATCCATTCTGTGTTGTCATTGATTTCACGTGATGATACACCAGCGCCAAATGAGGTTAGGTAAACTATCACAGGATACTGACTTGATTGCACCCATGTGATTAATATATGCCACCACCATAGTGTATCAACTTGTAGTTGAGCATGCAGATTATGCATATTCACACAATAAGCCTTTAACCCATAGAATGCACCTAGTATCTCTAGGTAGTTGATATCATATAACTGAAGAATTGGTAACTCATGCAAACCTCATCCGCCTCTGTAACTAGAGATGGTATTAATACTTTTTCCATCTTTGAGCACTAGCATCAGTTTGTAATATAACTGAAGGTTTACTGACCAAACGTTACTGGAGCAATGCTGAATATTGTTCGTCCACCATTGTGACTTTGATAGCTTCAGCTGGTAATAGCATAGGTTTGTTAACCATGACCTACCTGGTACTTGAGAGCTTGCTCCTTTGCACATTGTAAGTTCTGATAATGCAAAGGCCCAAATTGCGCAGCTGAAAAACAGCCACTATATTGCCAATTACACTGGCCACTTGATGAATAGAAAGCTGCTTCATAACAACAAGGTTGTTACAGGCTTCGATTAATTCTAACCTCTTGCCCCAGGGCGGAGTCACAGACAAATTAATAAAGGTAAATCCCAATAATCAATAACTCTGGTTGGTATCAACTTAAATTTAACTGGATGGATGAGAAACCCCAATTTCTCAAATATAGTTTTGCAGCTGCAACAGCTAATTTAGCAAAATACAGCGTCTTAGAATATCATCCAGTTGGGCCATAACAATGTGTTTTTGAGCTGTGAGCAGCCCAAGCACCGGCTTTAGTAATTTGGTAAATAACCTGGGAGCTGGTTAGCCCATTTTGCAATGCTTTAACTGCTATCATCACCCCATCCAGCTAAATTTCAAATATCTCCGGTGATCCCTGTGAATGGGAACTGAATAGTATGCATCTTTGAGATGGATGCATGCCATAAAGCATCCTATGAAAATCAGTTGTTAGACAGTAACGACGTTTTCCATTCTAAAACGTCTATACTGCACATGTGAGTGTGAGTTAAATCAAGGATTATCTGACATCCTCCATCTTTCTTTTATGGAGGCGCAGGGTGTCGTCGCCGAAACGGAGAAGCTATGCTTGTCGTGGGTGCTTTAATTAACCCGACAGCTTTTGCTTCCTCATCCAGATCTTTTACTTGTTTGGATATCTGCTTGTATACCCAAACCTTTTTATTTTGAATGGATAAATGTCCAACTTGGTGTATATTGATGGGTGGCAATGAGTTAAAGGAAAATTCAATTTGGATCCCTTGTATACTGTGCAGTATAAACTGATCTGATGTTATCTTTTTAGTTTATAAACGGATCTGATGTTATCTGTCGTCATTCATGCTAAAAAAACAAGTGTAATCTATTACAAACTTGTAACTGGTCCACATACCCCATGTTTCGGAAAGAACCAGACCCACCTACCTCCATGGTTACCGGTGGTCTTATGGTAAGCCCAAAGGCACCTGATGCGGGTTCTATTCCCATCCTTGATTTGGAGAGTACGACTGCTGGGGTGCGTGGATTGCACATTTTTCCTGAGGGCCGGCTTGGGCCTTGACGTGAAAGACCTCTGCCCAGCTTTCAAGCTGCCACCAGCTTCAGTGAACCGCTTACTGCCGATGGAGGCGTAGGGGTGTTGTCGCCGAAACGGTGAAGCTTTGCTCATCATTGGTACCATGATTAGCCCGACAGCTTTTGCTTCCTCATCCAGGTCTTTTACTTGTTTGGATAGATCTTCCCCGAAGAGAAGATTCGGCGGCTGGACATTGTTTGGCCTTGCATAAAAGCCTGCAAATTTGGGATTTAAGGCAGGTCTGATGGTGTTCTTCTGAAAGCAGTTCATTTCGAAGTGTGCATTGCACATCAACGCCAGGGCATTCAGCTGGACGTCCGATAGCCCACCACCCACAGATTTGGCAAATGCCGTGATGCCTGAGGCCAGTAATTTTTTTAATTTGTTGGAGTTTCATTTCCTGGGTTTTGATGCCCCCTCCAATGTCTCCCCAGATAGCGCTGTTCACTGCCGGCACTTTCAGGAATGCACAATTTACAGGTGTATGGTATTTTGCAGCCGTCACCTGTTCCTGTAATGATGTGACGTGAGGTAGCTGAAGCTTGTAACGTGAGGGGAAACTCTGGCCCCCACTGGGTTTTCTGCCAATGGCTGGAAGCCAACTCTTCCTGCAGCGGCTCCTTTGTTTGCGAGGATATCGCAACCCTTGATGCCATGACAGACAATTCTTGAACCTCACGCATGTAACCCAGTACGTTCCAGAGACATACTTCCGAGTTTAGAGTCAGTCACACACTGACCCCTGGCACTCCCCTCCACAGAGAGGCAGATTTGTAAGCAGCCCTGAAACAGGCGCTGCTGCAGGCCCCCAAGGAGACCTGCACTGATATGGCCCCATTCCACGGACCATATCAGGATGGAGCATCACCTTTGTGGGATGAATGCCCGAGGATGCTATCCATGCTCCATCTGGGTTAAACGCCCGAGGACGTACCCATGTTTGTTGGAGGGGAACCCTCCTGGCCTGACTCGTCCCAGTCCAGGCCTCTCAGACTCCGTTTGGCTGCACACCCTTTTGGGGCTGCCGAGTCTGAAGTCGCGGACCGCACTGTCAGCGACTCGGGTAGCGAACCCGACGGCCGTCGGCTACCCTCACTCCCGCGGTCCGTAGCCGGTTTCCCCGCGATCCGTAGCCGGTTTCCCCGCGGTCCATAGCCGGTTTCGCCCCGGATTTCATATCCAGCAGGAACTCTGTAAAAGAGATTCCTGCAACCAAAAAATACACCTGAAAATAAGTTCAAAAATTTACCTGCAGGGTTTGAAACTTACCGCTGGAGGAGCGACGTGCCCCCCAGCCAGTCGTGCGGAATGCGTCAGACTTATTGACGTGCATGCGGACTGGCGGGTTTCTTCACGAAGTCACTCACGTGAATCCGAAGTAAAACTAAAATTAAAACCCAATACTCTCAATGAAATATTTAATTGCATTCCATACCTATTAATGGCTGATCTACCTCTCTCTCCTAAACCGACTCTCCTGGCTTCTCCCCATAATCTCTGACACCTGTACTAATCAATAATCTATCTATCTCTGCCTTAAAAATATTCATTGACGATCTCCACAGCCTTCTGCGGCAAAGAATTCCACAGATTCACCACCCTCTGACTAAAGAAATGTATCCTCATCTTCTTCCTAAAAGAACGTCCTTTAATTCTGAGGCTGTGACCGCTGGTTGAAACATCCACTCGAACCAAGCCTTTCGCTATTCTGTATGTTTCAATGAGGTCCTCAGCTTATTCTGCTGTCAGAGTGACCAGGGAGAGTAACTGCAGAGCATCTCCTGAGAGCTTCTGATCTCTATTCCCAATCTTCACTGAATTCGTTGGATAGAGAATGACAAAAAATATGTGCAAATATGTTGACCAAACAAAACCATACATTTTGTCTACTCCACTGCAAAATCTCCTCAAGGTATGTCTACTTTGAAGAAGTTCTCCTCTCTCCGACGAGAGTTTAGCAACATCCTCTCTCACAGAGCCCCTCTGTGATTCCTCCTTCCCTCCGACTCTCCGCGCCCATTCTTTCTTTGTCCTACCCCCTCCCCTGACATCAGTCTGAAGAAGGGTCTCGACACGAAACGTCGCCAATTCCTTCTCTCCATAGATGCTGCCTCACCTGAGGAGTTTCTCCAGCATTTTGTGTCTACCATATTTAAATGCCATTTATTTCATTGACAAATAACGCAAGTATTATTTTCATTAAGACTTCCTGGATTGCCATATACTTGTCAGGTGATGTAAAACAGCAAATCTCATCAATTGTTATTTTGGTTAACAGCAGAGAGAAAAAGCTTTCAGGAAGTAATTACCTCCAGAGAGTAATTTCTGCAGGAAAATAATATTATATTGCAGGGTATTGAATATTATATGAAATATCTATATCTTGATTAAATAAGTCATTTGGGCTCCATTCTCACAGTTATGATTTTGATTTGTGCTTTGGGCAAGTAAAAATTAAGACACACTCACAGTGTTAGTCACTCTGTGGAAGAAATTCAGTGAAGATTGGAAGTAGTGATCAGAAGCCGTCATGAGATGCATTGCAATTATTGTCCGTGGCCACTCTGACAGCACATCTCAAACCCGTGACTCCTATCACCAAAAAGGACAAGGGCAACAGACATATGGGAGCACCAGTATCTGCAGGTGTCCTTGAAAATTGCACACCTTCTGCTTGCCAACATATTGCTAGTCCTTCATCATAGGTGGATATAAATCGGGGAATCACTACCATATGTTCATGCCCCTATCATAGGGGCAGAATTCGTCTACTCTGCCATTCAATCATGGCTGATCGATCTTTTCCTCTCAACCCCATTCTCCTGCCTTCTTCCAGTAACCTTTGAAACCCGTATAAATCAATTACCATGTGGGAATAAGTTCCCCAGAAGGGCTGTGGTGGTGCAAGAAGGTGTCTCACCACGAGTTCTCAGGAGCAATTGGTGATAGGCAATACATGCTGGCTTCAGTATGGCCATATCCTGTAAAATTAATATATAATTTTAATAAATGCATGTACCCAAATACTGCTTTGGAAGTACTGAATAAGAGATCTAGTTTCTCCTATTAAATTCAGTTGTCTTTTTTTCTTTTTCAACATCACACCATAATTTTTGATAACCTTCTGAGCTGTGACTTGTCTTCCCCACCCCTTTCTTCTTCTACATGGATCCTAACCCAACCCACTGACCTCTTGCCATAAACCTCACCACAAAAGCCATTGGCTATCCATCCAACAACCTTAGCAATCTTCCATTCTGACCAATGCCCCAAAGTCTCACCAATCTTAGCGGGTTAAAATTAAAGAGTTTTAAAGAGCATGGAAGCAGGCCTTTCAGGCCTTTCAGCTCAAGCAAGCTGTCCTCATTTGGCCATGTTTAACCACTATTCCTCTAAATCTTTCCTATCTACATACATGTCCAAATGTATTTTAAATGTTGTTAATGTACCTGCTCAATCATTTCCACTGTCACTTTCTATGTACGTAAAAGTTGTTCCTCCGGGTCCTATTAGATCTTTCACTTCCCACATTATTCTTGATTTCCCAACCCTGGGAAAGTAGACTATGTGCATTCATCTTATCTAAGCCCCTCGTGGTTATATACACCTCTATAAGATCACCCCTCAGTCTACTACACTCCATAAAGTAATACTCTGCTGAACCTCTTCCTATCACTGAGTGCCCCGAGTCCTGGCAGCATCTTCTCTGCACTCTTTCCAGCTTAATGGCATATATCCTATAGCAGGGTGACAAAAACTGAACACAATACTTCAAGAGGGGCCTCATCAATATAACTGCAATTTAGCATCCCAACTTCAGTACTATAGAAGTTGGGATGTAATGTTAAAATTGTACAAGGCATTGGTGAGGCCAATTCTGGAGTATGGAGTACAATTTTGGTCGCCTAATTATAGGAAGGATGTCAAGAAAATAGAGAGAGTACAGAGGAGATTTACTAGAATGTTGCCTGGGTTTCAGCAACTAAGTTACAGAGAAAGGTTGAACAAGTTAGGTCTTTATTCTTTGGAGCGCAGAAGGTTAAGAGGGGACTTGATAGAGGTCTTTAAAATTATGAGCGGGTTAGACAGAGTTGACGTGGATAAGCTTTTTCCATTGAGAGTAGGGAAGATTCAAACAAGGGGACATGACTTGAGAATTAAGGGACAGAAGTTTAGGGGTAACATTAGGGGGAACTTCTTTACTCAGAGAGTGGTAGCTGTGTGGAATGAGCTTCCAGTGGAAGTGGTGGAGGCTGGTTCGATTTTATCCTTTAAAAATAGATTGGATGGGTATATGGACGGGAAAGGAATGGAGGGTGATGGTCTGAGTGCAGGTAGATGGGACTAGGGGGAAGTATTTATTTATTTATTTATTTATTTATTTATTTTTTAAATGTTCGGCACGGACTTGAAGGGCCGAGATGGCCTGTTTCCGTGCTGTAATGGTTATATGGTTACTCAGAGCCTTAATTGATGAAGGCCAGCATGCCAAAGCCTTTTTTGCTACCCAGTCTATCTTTGAAGTAATTTTCAGTGAACTATCTACTTGTCCTCCTAGTCCCTCTGTTTTACAGCACTCCTCAGTGCCCTGACGTTTAGTATGAAAGTCCTACCCTGATTTGAATACTCATAATGCGACACCTCGCACTAATGTGAATTAAACTCTATATGTCATTCCTTACACCACTTACTTAGCTGATGAAGATCACACTGTAATTCTTGATAACCTTCTTCACTATCTATGATACCACCTATTTTAATGTCTTCTGAAAACGTAAAAAACCATGCCTTGTAACATCTTGTCCAAATTGTTAATATATGACAACCAGCCTTGGGTATACCACCAACTACGGAGCACACCACTAGTCACTGGGCTTCAGTCTGAAAAACAATATTCCACCATCATCCCTTGATTCCGACCATTAAGCCATTCCTGTATCCAATAAGCTAGCTCTCTCTGGATCCCCTGCGATCTAAGCTTCCAGATTTGCTTACCAGGTGGAACCTGATCAATTGCTTTGCTTAAGTTCATATGGATTACAGCTATCACACTACCCTCATCAACTTTCTCGTTATTTCAAAAAAATCATTCAAATTCATGAGACATGATCCTCCATGTAAAATTTTACTGACTATCCCTAACAAGCCTCGTCTTTCCAAGGTACAGTAATAGATTACATGCTTCACACAGAGGCTCATCAAGTATTTAAATTGGGCGGTACAGTTGGGCAGCAGTAGAGTTGCTGCCATATAGCACCAAAGACATGGGTTCTGTTTAAGAAAGAACTGCAGATGTTGGAAAAATCGAATGTAGAAAAAATGCTGGAGAAACTCAACGGGTGATGCAGCATTTATGGAGCGAAGGAATAGGTGACACTTCGGGTCGAGAACCTTCTTCAGACTGATGTGGGGGTGGGGGGGCGGGAAGAAGAAAGGAAGAGGCGGAGACAGTGGGCTGTGGGAGAGCTCGGAAGGGGAGGGGAAGGAGGGAGAAAGCAAGGACTACCTGAAATTGGAGGTCAATGTTCATACCGCTGGGGTGTAAACTATCCAAGCAAAATATGAAGTGCTGCTCCTCCAATTTGTAGAGACTCTGGCCATGGAGGAGGCCCAGACATGGGTTCGATCCTGATTATGGGTGCTGTCTGCCTGGAGTTTGTACGTTCTCCCTATGACTGCCTGGGTTTTCTCTGGGTGCTGCAGTTTCATCTCACACTCAAGAGACGTGCAGGCTTGTAGATTAATTGGCTTTGGTAAAATTGTAACTGTGTAGGATAGTGCTAATGTAAAGGGTGTTCGTTGGTCTGTTTCCATGCTGTATTTCTAAAATCTAAAGGTGTACCTCTCAACAAATAGGTTTAATTTTATTATTGTACTCACCATCTAACTAAATAAAGTATGACATTTTTATATCTCTGCTAGCACTTTAGGGCCAGCATTGTGTCAACGTGGCGCAACTTATAGAGATGATTATTATCTATTGTTGGCATTTCCACTACATCTTGCATGCGGCAATTGAAATTATTTTGCTCATGGAAACCTGAATCCATTGATCAGATATCTAAGATCCAAGAGAATTTATAAGGCTTACCTGAATAACCAATCCAAGCTTGAGAACATCCCCAAAGGATGTTCAAGCGGTGTAGGAATAGTTCACAAAATAAAGCTGAAATTAGGTTTAAATGCTGCTACTCTTACTGCAACAGTATTTATCTCCATGAACTGCAATAATTCCAGATCGAGGCACATCAGGAGCAAAATGTAAACTGAATACGTAGATTAAATCTCTATGGCATTTGATTAATGGGATTTATTTTATAAACAATTATCCGTGATCTGATCTGTTTTCTTGTGGTGGCGAAGTGGTGGAATTGTTCCCTTCCAAATTTCCTACAAGACAGCCCAATTATCAGACACTTGACCTGTTCAGATCTCAGACTTTATTTCCGTTTATTTTGATATATTATGGTTTCTGTATATAGTCACTAATTTTATTAATGTTCGTGGAAAAGTGAGCAATTTCTGATAATACCCAGTTTTGTGGAGTGGTTTTGTAAAATCAATTCTTATAGTTTAGTTTAGTTTAGTTTAATTTAGTTTAGAGATACAGCGCAGAAACAGGCCCTTTGACCCATGGAATCCATGCTGACCAGTAATCCCCACACACTAACATTATCCTACACATGCTAGGGACAGTTTACAATTTTACCAAGCCAATTAGCCTACAAACCTGTACATCTTTGGAGTGTGTGAGAAAACCCATGCACGACACGGGGAGAATGTGTACATTTTGTACAGGCAAGCACCAATAGTCAAGATCGATCCTGGGTCTCTGGTGCTGTAAAGTTCAAATCAATAGGATAAAAACCTGGATGATGTTTAAAGGGGTAATCTGAGAGGACATCACATGGAGTTCAATGATCTGTGCAGCCATGTATGAATTCACCTCCAGTCCACTTGGAATATGCTAAGCCTCATCCAGTTCACTGTGCAGGAAGTCAATTATTCCACTTCTTGTTTTCATTACAAGAAAATAGTAAAATCGAAGGTGAAGACCTCAGTTGCCATGCAGAAACATGTAATTGTTAAGAAGATGGCAAGTGATTAGCTGCTCTTTTGATTGAAGTTGATGCTAGGGGGAGATGATCATTGAGAGAGGAAATGGGAAAGAATAATGAAAATACCTTGGGGAAGAATTAAGTACTTCTCAAAACAAATCCCAATGCTAGGTTGAATTGCATTTAATCATGCAATCCATTTTGCGGAACAATTTTTACCATTAAAATTAAAAGAAATATTATTTAGAAATGCATCATATTACTTTAGGGATGACACATTTTATGGATTTAAGTTATTCTGTTGCTTTTTATGATATAATATTTATAATTAGGCTTGAGCTGCATTTGAAAAAGCTGTGAAGAAAATGTCATTCTTTCCACTTCCAATTTAGGCTCCACATTCAATCACATCTTCACAGAATTAGCACATTGGTCTCTGGAGGTACAGAAATCTATTGCTGTAATCCTCTTCCCAGTAAGAATGTTGTGTGGATGTTTGAACAATCTGCAAGTTATTTATAAAATTTGTCATCAACACGATTACTTTTCAACACATCACTGGACTTTTGCTGAGGGGCCCCTAAGTTTGGTTATGCTCTGACTTTTCAAAGATTTTCCTCGGCAAAGTCAGCAGAGCATGTCTGACATTCGGGGTGGAAATCTGACAGCTGTTCACCTCTTGGTTCAGCGGTAAATGGAGAAATGAGATGGCAGATTTTGGGTTTGTAAATAAACTGTTCTGAGTTAAGCACCTTAGTGGGGATAAGTAACCTACCAGATCTTTAGTGTCAAATGCTATCAAAGACAGATGACAGTTCTCATGATCTTTGTGACTTGAATTTAGTTACACCTTTGAGGGAGTTAGTCTTTTTTTCATGCCAGTTTGATCACATATACATTGGAAACAGAAGGGAATATAGAGAAGGTAAGGCAATGTCACTAGGGGATGTGTGTAAAAGATTGGAATCCCATTTGTTGCACAATATTCGATGATGTGGTAGAGTTGTTTTTCATTTTCTCAATAGGACACAGTTTGCTAAATACTTTGGTCTCCTAGTGAATTTCCCTTTGTTGCTGAAATTGCTTGTGGAGTGTTTCCTACCCTGAGTCAGGAGCACAAATGCAGATTGATGTAAAGACATTGAAGGTTTAATTGGACAGGGAAAATAGAGGTTTTAGCCTTTGCACAATTTTCATTTGAGCCTGTCATTCATTTTTGGCATGTTGGAATGTGATGAGGCTTTTTTTATTAACCTTCTTTCGAGATTGACAGTGGACTATTTCCTTTTTCTCTTCCTCCTTAAAGTCCCTTTTATATAAGGAAATTTAATTTCAAATGAAATGTTTATCTCTAAAGAGGAAAAGAAGGGTAGTTAAATATAGGGAAAAGGATAAAATGAAACTTATATTTTATTCTTCCTAAAGATATATTTTTTACTTATTAGTGTATGCATTATCAGAAAAAAAAGTTCATTCGAACAACGCAAGCAGTTCTGAATCCTGCTCAAATGTCTACAATGTGGATCTGTGAACCAAAGCATCTCACTTTTAAATCAGTAACTTATGTTGATCTCTATCCATGCTTGACAATTCTACTTTCAGCAATTTTCCCATAGTTTGGGGTTTTTTTTCTCTCTCACTACACACACAACTAATTCCCTTTTGAAATATTATTTTCAGTATACGTCAAACACAATTTTCTATCCCAAAATCATAAAACTGCTTGTACTTTAATAATTTGGATGTATTGCTTGGGGAAATATACAAAATAGAATTGCCATACCAATAACGTAGAGAATGTTCTTCTGAGGTGGCAATCTACAATTATTTGGATTTCTTAAAACATTTGATGTAAAGAATGTTCCAAGACGATTCTGATGAGACTTGTGAAGATGACGAGTGTAATCAAAGTGGAATATTCGTAGGTGGTACTTTAGGAGTAAAATTCATGGAAGTCTGCAGGTTTTACCATTTCAAGTGGGGTGATTCAGGAAGATTCTTAAGAGAGTGAGTTAGAGCATTAATAGACCACTGGCAAGATCTTCAGGGCTGAAAGATAACACATAGAGGCTTTTGCAAAGCTATTTATGGATGGAAATTAGGATTTTAAATCAGAGTTAATTGTTAATGCATGCCTTCACTTGATGTGGAACACTGAGCAAAGTTTCAGATAAGCTGGAAAATCAAGAGTCAAGAGTCAAGAGAGTTTTATTGTCATGTGTCCCAGATAGGACAATGAAATTCTTGCTTGCTGCAGCACAACAGAATATGTAAACATAATATGGAACAGGAGATAAAAGTTCAATGTATCTATATAACATATAGATACACCATAAATAAACAGATAAAGTGCAATAGGCTGTTATTGTCCTGAGTTTGTTTGATGGTGAGTTTAATAGCCTGATGGCTGTGGGGAAGCAGCTGTTCCTGAACCTGGAATGTTCCAGATTTCAAGCTCCTGTATCTTCTTCCTGATGGCTATGGAGAGACGAGTGTGTGGCCAGGATGGTGTAGGTCTTTGTTGATGTTGGCAGCATTTTTGAGGCAGCGACTGCGATAGATCCCTTCGATGGTGGGGAGATCAGAGCCGATGATGGACTGGGCAGTGGTCACAACTTTCTGCAATCTTGTCTGCTCCTGGACATTCAAGTTACCGAACCAAGCCACGATGCAACCAGTCAGTATGCTCTCTACTGTGCACCTGTAGAAGTTCGAGAGAGTCCTCCTTGACATACTGACTCTCCGTAATCTTCTCAGGAGGTAGAGGCGCTGATGTACCTAAATTGAGACTTTTAAGGAATTTGGATTAATCTTGTGATGGAAATAGGAACAAGTTTATCAAAACAATGTAGTGCAGTAAATGAACTAAAGAAATAGTGAAGAACAGCAATCTTCCTATGATTAAAAAAGTGAGAAGGAAAAGCTGTTTATACCCAGCATCTCATATTCATTTCAAGTTACACTGAATGACCTACAGCCAGTGACATACTGCAGTGTGGCAGTGTTTCAACATGTTCAGCAAGCTTCCACCAACAGAAATGTAATAATGGCCAAAGCTTTTATTTGGTATTTTGAATGAAAGAAAAATAATGGCCAGAACTATAGGAGTAACCTGCTGTGCTCTTCAAATCAGTACATCTTATTATGCCCTCTGAGAGAGGAGATGGATCCTTAATTTTATATCTCTTCCAAAATGGAAAAAGCACCATCTTATATCTTACTGTGGGAAAATAGGATTAGTATCTACCATTAATAACAGTTGATATGGACATAATGGTTGAATGGGCCATACAACTCTATGACTCTGTGACTTAAAGGAAAACAACCCTGACTTTCTCTGGAATGCCATTCATTCAAATTTCTGGAATAGAATTTGAGCCTGAAACCTACTTGCTCATGTTACCAGCTTAGCCAAAGCTGCCCCTCCAGCCAGACAAAGGCATTAAACATTCCAAGAGTTATACAAAATTCTAAACAGTAGTCACCATGTGGTTGCATACAGCATTCCTAACACGAAAATTACATTGAAAAATGGTCAATCTACCGGTCTCTACTCAGAAGCCTTTCCAATCCAATATTGCAAAATAATTTTAGGGCAGGCTGCACCTACCAAGACTCTCCCCCTTCACTCCTGCACCCCTAACCCCCAACATCCATGGTCCCCGTCTGCCTGGACATTCTAAAGGCTGAATCAGATGAACCTGTACACCCAACGGTTGGGCTTCAAGTGGTGACCAGGCCTCATGTTTTGTGTACAGATGCTCCATCACCAGAACACCACCAGCTCTTTGAAAGGTTTCTGCTATCAAAGAGTCTTTGACCATTATGATATTTATCTAACAATATTTTGATATAGTTTTAAATCAACCTATTTTTAAATGTTTAAAAAATCCTCTTAATTCTCTCTGTTTATTTACATCAACTTGAATATTTTAAATATCTATGATCACTGAAGTGAGACCAATAACTAAAAGCTTTAAAATAAATTCAATCAAGTTAATTCCAAAGACCAATCTTTGTACAGGGGCAGAACAAAACCTTTCAAATGAAAGTTAAAATACTGCAGATACTGAAAATCAGAACAGAAAATGTTGATGGTTATAGTTCAGGCAGTAACTGTGGAGAGTGAAGTAGAGCTAATGTTTACATTTTCCAGCATTTACCATTCAAATGTATGTAGTTGCCGTTCTCCCTGCGATAAGGGATGACGTTTGGATGTGAGTTTAGCCGGCACTCATCTACAGCATGTCACGGATCCACTGCTGGTCTCAGGATGTTTCAAACTGCCACTTTGAATGCTCATTGCAGAGGTCTGAGATGTACTGAGGCATAAATCTTTTCAGAATCTCAGAACTATGTCTCCAGCCAAATTACTCAACCTCGTAAATTTGCATTTGTAGGAATTATCATTGTGCCTATGCAGATTAGTTTGGTTTTAAGGTACAGGATGGAAACAGACCCTTCGGCCCAACGAGTCCGCACCAACCAGCGATAACACTATTCTACACACACTGGGGACAATTTACACATACACCAAGCCAATTAACCTACAAACCTGTACGTCTTTGGAATGTGGGAGGAAACCGAAGATCTCTGAGAAAACCCATGCGGTCACGGGGAGAACATACAAACTCCATACAGACAGCACCCGTGGTAAGGCAGCAACTCTACCGCTGCGCCACCTCAAAATGTTGTATCCTAAAAATTATAATCAAGATAATCACTCCTATTAAAACATAATTAATTCTCTATGCCATGTCTCTATACCTATTTCAATAATATTTGAAATTACCACTAATGAACTAGATGGTTTAAGAGAGATAAAGAGTGCACACGTACATCAAAGACATGAAGTCATTCTATAAACACAATTAGTTGGGAGTTTGATTGAACTACTTTCTTTGATCAACCATGGCAATAGCTGAAGAGATTAGGTTGAATAGGGCCTAGTGTCCTCCAGATTAAATTATTAAACGTCTGCTAGATATTTGGCGAGCCTACAATTGATATTGGAATTCCAGGTGCAGTATATTGAATACATATATGTTTATAGTAAAAGGGCAAAGGCAGTCCACATTTGCTTGTTTATCCACTGGAAGACAACATACATAATGCAACTCATGTGCACATAGTTCAGAGGCATACGGGGGTATTTTAAACCCTCGGGTTTAAATTGAGGCGGCTGGGGGGGGGGAGGGGGGGGAGGGGGGAGGGGGGTTGTGGAGGGAGGGTGGGGGGGAGGGGGGGAGTTGGTGGCGAAGTCATGGTTAAACTCTCAAAACATATCAAACGCACATCCAAACTTTGTAAATGCAACTTTTCTGATTATAGAGTCATAGAGTCATAGAGTGATACAGTGTGGAAACAGGCCCTTTGGCCCAACTTGCCCACATGGGCCAACATGTCCCTGCTACACTAGCCCCACCTGCCTGCGTTTGGTCCCTATACCTCCAACCCTGTCTGATCCATGTACCTGTCTAACTGTTTCTTAAATGTTGGAATAGTCCCTGCCTCAACTACCACCTCTGGCAGCTTGTTCCATTCACCCACCACACTTTGTGTGAAAACATTACCCCTCAGATTCCTATTAAATCTTTTCCCCTTAACTTTAAACCTATGTCCTCCATTCACCTACTCTGGGCTAGAGACGCTGTGCATCTACACGATCTATTCCTCTCATGATTTTATATACCTCTATAAGATCACCTCTCATTCTCCTGTGCTCCAAGGAATGGAGTCCCAGCCTACTCAACCTCTCCCGAAAGCTCAGACCATCAAGTTCTGGCAGCATGCTCGTTCCCTTTCCAGCGTGACTATATCTTTCCTATGGCATGGTGCCCAGAAATGAACACAATACTCTAAATGCGGCCTCCCAACATTCCTATACAACTGAACATGACCTCCCAACTTCTATACTCAATACTCTGACTGATGAAGGCCAATCTGCCAAAATCCCTTTGACCACCTAATCTACCTGTGACTCTACCTTCAAGTAACCATGCATCTGCAGTCCTAGATCCCTCTGTTCTACAACACCCCCCAGAGCCCTATCATTACTGTGTAGGTCCTGCCCATGTTGGACTTCCCAAAATGCAACTTCTCACATTTCTCCATGTTAAATTCCATCAACCATTCCTCAGGCCACCTGGCCAATCGATCCAGATCCTGCTGAGAGTTTCACACCTGTCGACACTATCTGCAAAACCACCCACTTTTGTATCATCTGCAAACATTTTAATCTTGCCGTGTATGTTCTCATCCAGATCATTGATATAGATGACAAACAGTAATGGGCCCAGCACCGAACCCTGAGGCAGACCACTAGTCACAGAAGCAACCTTCCACCTTCACCCTCTGCTTCCTTCCATGATAATAATAATAATAATTCATTTTATTTACTGGCGCCTTTCTAACACCCAAGGACACCTTACAAGGCATAAAATCATTAAAATACAAAACACATAATCTGAGTAAATTAAATATAAAAACACCACAATACACAAATCAATGACAGAATTCAATTACAAAAGCACAAAAAGAAAATAAGAAACACAATTTGAGGAGAGAGCAGCGGCAGCCAAACCGTGCCAGCGTCCACTCTCACCTCCGACCGCCATCTTGAACAAAGACCAACAGACACAGCACACAAAAATCATCCCCCCACAATGACCACCACTGTGGGGGAAGGCACAATGTCCAGTCCCCAACCCCAGTTCACCCAAAGTCAGGCCCAATGAGGCCTCCGCTATTGCCTCTACGGAGGCCCGATGTTCCTGGCCGGCGGGAGAGTCCTCGCAGCGGCTGGAACGGCTTGTTTCCCAGCCGAGTCGATGGCATCTGAAGCCGACAGGGCCGCGCCGATTTGGAGCCACGAGGCTCCCGATGTTAAAGTTGGTGCCGCCGCCCGCGGCTGGTCGCTCCGCAGACCCGCAGCCCGGAGGTGTTGATCTCGGCGGTCACCGCATACCGGAGCTCCAGCGCGTCGATCCAGCGCGGCGACCCAGGCAAGGCATCGCCCGCTACGCTCTGCGATGGCGCTCCAGCGCTGTGCCGCCACCGAAGCTGAAGGTGCTGGGCGGTTCCCGTCAGGAAAACGCCGCTCCATGCCCGCTGGTAGGCCATGAGGACGGGTCGACGGGGCAGCCTGGAGAAAAAGCTGCCTCACCGACCAGGTGAGGCAGCTTTTGCCAATTTTCTATCCATTGAGCCATCTCTCCTTCGATGCCATGCGATCTCACCTTCCAGAGCAGCCTACCATGTGGAAACTTGTTGAATGCTTTACTGAAGTCCATATAAAATCTATAGCCCTGCCCTCATCGACCTTTTTGGTCACATCCAAAGATACTAGAGGAGCAAGATTGATCACTCCTACGAAATCCAATGGACTGATGTGTAGTACGCATCTGAACGCAACGTCATTTCCGCCATTTTAGGAATAAGACCCCGATCCCCATTATGCCTCTCGTAGTTTAATCCATTGAATTTTGCAGTTTATCTTGGTCTATTTTAGCCTTTTATGATAGACCATTATGATCTTTGTTTATAATAAATGAGGTTCTTCTTAAAAAAAGTTTTTTTTAAGGGAAACTGAGTATAAAATGGGCGACAATGAGCAATGAAAGGTCTCTGGACCATATGCATTCTATGATCTTTGGTTTAATCAGTGTTGTGGTGGAACGGTATGTGTGTGTTTCTGTGTGTGAGTGGCAAGATAGAGATAATATATTTCAAAGTTCCTCATGGATCAGAAGCAATTTTGATTTAAAGCAACTCATGATGTACATGAGCCATTCTCATGTGCATGCCATAAAGGCAATTATATTTGCCTTTATTTTTTTGCCTATAAGATATAAGGAACATAAGCCTTAAGCCAATATATTTGCCTATATTTATATATTATAAACATGTATATATATAATATATATGATACACACACAT
>CM075977.1:285555999-285589509 GCA_038087875.1 Malacoraja senta | reverse complement strand
AATGGGGTCAGCGGCTCCGAGACCGCTATGGTTCCCCAGAACGGGGGTAAAAACAAGGGTAAGTCGGGCTCGCCACCCAAGTCACTGACAGTGCGGTCAGCGGCTCCCGCTATGGTGCCCTAGAAATGGGGGAAAGCCAGGAGTAAGTCGGTGAGGCCTTTGGACTCGGACGAGTCGGGCCAGGAGGCTTCCCTCCTTCAATGGGTAGCGTCTGCGGACATCTAAACCCACATGGAGCACCTGATGGAGAGGTTGCTCCACAATGATATACTCCAAAGGAGGGAGTTATCAGCGCAGGTCTCCTCGGGGGCCTGCGGCAGTGGCACCTGTTTCAGGGCTGCACAATGTCTCCCTCTCTGAGGAGGGGAGCATTCCGGGTCAGTTCCTGCCTGACTCAGAGCAAAAATCCTGATATAGGTCCGTGGGAGGCGCCGTATCAGTGCAGGTATCCTCAGGGGCCTGCGGCGGCACCTGTTTTCAGGGCTGCCTACGAATCTCCCTCACTGTGGAGGGGAGTGCGATTGGTCAGTGTGTAACTGACTTCAAATTCGAAGTATGTCCGTGAACATACTGGAGCACATGCATATGGCTCCAAGGAAATACTCGCAAACGAAGGGTTACTGCCGGAAGAGTTGGTTCCAGCCGTGGGCAGTAAACCTGGGCCAGAGTTCCCCTCATGGCCGGCAGTGAACAGCGCTATCAGGGGTGACATTGGGAGAAATGAAACCAGCCGCCGAAGCTTCTCTTCAGGTAAGAATTATCCAACAGGTATACCTGGATGAGGAAGCAAAAGCTGTCAGATTAATCAAGGTACCAACGACGAACAAAGCTTCATTGTTTCGGCAACGACACACCCCCGCCTCATCGGCAGTAAGCAGTTCACTTAAGCTGGAGGCAGCTTGAAAGCTGGGCAGAGGTCTTTCAGGCCAAGGTCCAAGCCGGTCTCAGGAAATATGAAATCTACACACCCTACCAGTCTTACTCTCCAATCAAGGACGGGAATAGAACCCACATCAGGGGCCTTTGGGCTTACCATAAGACCCCAGTAGCCATGGAGGTAGGTGGGTCTGGTTCTTCCGAAACATGGGGTATGTGGACCATTTACAAGTTGGTAATATTTACACGTGTTTTGTACAAATGACAATGATAACATGAGATTCAGATCCGTTTATAAACTAAAATGATAACATGTGATTGGTTTATTTTGCACAGTATCCAAGGGTTCCCAGCATGGCTTGGAATTGGGGCCAGAGTTGTCTTTCGAGGCAGGCTCAGTATTACGGCCAGGATTGCCTTCCGAGACAAGCTCGGAAATATGGCCAGAGTTGTCTTTCGAGGCAGGCTCAGAATTATGGCTGGAGTTGTCGTTCAAGGGAGGCTCAGTATTATGGCCAGAATTACCTTTCGAGACAGGCTCGGGAATCTGGTCAGAGTTGTCGTTCGAGGTAGGCACGGAATTATGGCAGGTGTGGCCTGTTCATTGTGAACGGTGGAGGATGTCGGTTCATCTTTGATTTAACTCGCATGTGCAACAGAGACTTTTCAGAATATGGAATTTTGTTACTGTTAAACAACTGATTTCCATTCTCAGGGATCACCGGAGACATTTGAAATTTATCTGGATGGGACAATGATAACAGTTAAAGCCTTGCAAAATGGACTAACTTCAGCTCCCAGGTTATTTACCAAATTACTAAACTGGACTGCCAAAAGCTCAAAAACACTTGTTCTGGCTACCTGGATGATATTCTAAACGCTGTATTTTCCTAAAATCAACTGTTTCAGCTGCAAGCTATAATTGAGAAATTGAGGTTCCTCATCCATCCAGTTAAATTTAAGTTGATACCAACTAGCGTTATTGATTATTGCGATTTACCTTTAATTATTAATTTGTCTGTGACTCTGCCCTGGGGCAAGAGATTGGAAACAATAGAAGCCTGTAACAACCTTGTTGTTATGAAGCAGCCTTCTATTCATCAAGTGTAATTGGCAATATAGCAGCTGTGTTTCAGCTGTGGAAATTGGACCTTTGCATTATCAGAACTTACAACATGCAAAGTAGTAACCTCTCAGGTGCCATGTAGGTCATTGTTAACAGACCTATGCTATTACCAGCTGAAGCTACCAATGTCAAAATGGTGGACGAACAGTATACAGTAGGTTTTGGTCACTAAATCTTCCGTTTTATTACAAACTGATGCTAGTGCTCAAAGATGAAAAATTACGAATGCCATCTCTAGTCACGGAGGCAGAAGGGCTTTGCATGAGTTACCAATTCTCCAGTTATTGGTAACAACTATCTATAGACACTGTGCATTCTATGGGTTAAAGGGTTATTGTGCGAATATGCATAATTTGCATGCTCAATTCCAAGTTGATACACTGTGGTGGTGGCATATGTTAGTCACATGGGTGCAATCCAGTTAAAGTATCCTGTCATATTTACCTAACCTCATTTGGCGCTGGTGTATCATCACGTAAAATCAATGACAACACAGAATGGATGTTGGATCACAAAGTATTTTATGACATTATGGCACACCAAATATCGATAGGTTTGTATCCAGGCTCATTCACCGGTTGCAAAAATATATGGTTCACAGTGGCGAGAGATACATTCTCGCTACACGGGGGAGGAATGTTCTTTTATGTCTTTTCTCTATTTTGCCTCATCAGTCGGGTCTTGCAATAAATTCAGCAAGACCCCGCTTCAGGGGTTTTCGTACTGTCTGACTGGCCTATGCAGCCATGGTTCCTGCTTATGTTGGGAATATAATAGAACCATATGGTTATTCTAAACATAAAATGTGCAGGTTCAGCCTGTGCCTCGGGAAACCAGACCCTGCATGATAAAATCAATTCATTGACTTGCAGACTCTAAGAAGACTGCTCCTGCAGCTCGGGTTGTCAGACCGATCCATGTGTGTGCTCACTGCAGAGTGCAGGGGTAGCACCAAAAAAATCAGTACATTTCCTCTTCAGGAGATGGGAAGCGTTTTGTTTAAATACTATGTTACATATTATACGGCACGGGTACTGACGTCTTGGAGTTCATTTTCAAATGGGTCCTTGACAATAAGTTATAAAACCATTAACTGAGCCCAACGGGCCTTCTCATCATATTTGCTGCAGCGAGCGGGACCCACTCTGTCGGGTCTCACCCTCTGATATCCAGTTTATAAAGGATATCTTTAACACAAGTTCTCCCAGGCCCAAGCAATCGGAAGTATGGGATATTGACATTGTGTTAACACTTCTTCACCAGGGGGCTCCAGCTACATCCTTATCTTTGGCCTGGCTCTCATAAGGTAGTTATCCTCAGGGCGCTGGTCTCAGCGCAACGGGTCCAGTCACTACATAAATTGCGACTGGACAGGATGGTTACACCTGCAAATAATATAATATTTTATGTTTATGATTTAGTTTAGTAGAGCAGGCCAGGGGCGTCAGGTCTCAAACTAGTTCTCATGGCATACACCATGGACCTTCGGTTATGTGTGGTCACACATTTACAACAATACATCAAGGTCACCTAGCACCTTAGAGGCTCTGATACTAGCAATGTTTGTTAGTTACGAGAAACCTCATAAGAAGGTATAAGTTCAGACCATCTTCAGGTGGTTAAAATGGGGTTTTGGCTAATGCAGGAGTAGATACTAATATTTTCTCATCTCACTCCACCAGGGCTGCTACAACATCAGCAGCAAGGGTTATGTACGTTCCGCTGGACCACAACCTAGCGACTGCAGGATGGTCTAACGAACGAGCTTTCCAAACATTTTATAATAACCCATAGCCAGACCGGGGGTATTTGCAAACTCTATTTTAGGTTCTATTTTATAGTTCCTCCCGGATGAGAGGGGTTACAATTATTATTATTTGTTCATTAAATAGCATCAGCATGTTTTAAATCCATGTTATGTCTGTATGCATTATCAATGTTTCCCTTATCTGTGGTCAACTGATGCAATTGTGTTTGTGTGGACTTTTCCACGGCATGAAATCACAGAGCTTTGAAATCTTCACGGAATCACTCACGTGACTCCGAAGTAAAATAGTAAGATTAAACGAGAACTTACCAGTTTGAAGTTTGATCTTTATTTTATGAGGAGTTACGATGAGCGATTACATGCCCTCCGCTCCCAACCCTCATATCATAAAGGTCATCTGGTAGTTCTAGTTTTCTCTAATCTTACTATGTCACTTCAATTACTGTTATCTGTGATTTCACACCGCTGCTTTGATGATTGACACGCATGCACTGTGGCGGGCTTCTATTCACGTAATCGCTCATCGTAACTCTTCATAAAATAAAGATCAAACTTCAAACTGGTAAGTTCTCGTTTAATCTTACTATTTTATGTGTGAGATATACAGGGTGTTCAGAACAAAGACAGCAGTTCTTTGACAAGTACTCCGTAGTTCGGTGTCGGAGATCTTGTCAACAGGTATTCTGGACCCACTGTCGACATCTGAAATTACACTAAAATATCATATAGAATTAACTTATAAGAACAAATCTGATTATAACTACATAACTGCAGAATGCATGATATGTCACTTCAATGCAATTGTTTTCAGCGATGGGGTTGAGCCATTGATTCAGCGAATCAATATACATTTCAGCAATCATGTATATTGAAGATGCATTTTTCCTCTAATAGGTCAATTTATCTTAAATGTAGAAGAGCTTACAATACCATGCATGCCTTACAACAAGAACAAAACCAAAAATGTACAGCAGTGTAAAAATTGATACCTTTATTATTGTTTAAGAAGGAACTGCAGATGCTGGAAAATCGAAGGTAGACAAATATGCTGGAGAAAATCTCTAGCATTTTTGTCTACCTTTATTATTGTGGTAAGTCTAGATCTATAAAAGAAGACTTTCTAATAACTTGCTCATGTATCAAGACATGTCATATATAATATAATACATTGTCAGGATCATAAGAATAGAATTGTATATGTTACAGTCATCATACATTTGGAAAGAAATTAAGGCTTTAATGTGTGCTCCTCGTGGCATGTCGTTGTTCCCTATAACACCATTTATCATGTATTTTAAACACCATTGATCCGTGTACATTGTGTATATTTAATACCATTTATCATGTATTTTAAACACCATTGATCCGTGTACATTGTGTATATTTAACACCATTTATCCTGTATTTTAAACACTATTTCAAACCGGCTTATACACAAGCCGATTCGGGATCTCCACGGCTTGGAGGTCCCGAATCGGCCGCTTCCTACTGGGGCTTCATGATGTTATAGGCTGTGGGCCGGCGGTCGGAGCTCTTCTCCGGTGAGGAATCCCAGATTCCACGAGGGAAAGTGGAGTCTGGGATTCCACTATAACACCCTGAAGCTCCGCACACCGCGGCTTCAGGGTGTTATAGTCCGCGGGCCAGCGATCGGAGCAATTCTTGGTGTCCCCCGACTCCGCGATCTGAGCTATAGCAAGAGATCGGGCAGGCCACACGACAGAAAGTTATAATTGTTTTCTTACCTTTGGTCTTTAGTGGGGAACCTGAAGTGCTATAAATTGCTCAAATTGCTTACATTAGCGATTCCAGCACTATAGCACAACGGCTCGCTACGCGTGTAGATGTGGATGCCATGACAGAAGCCCATTAAAAAAAACACCTCATATATTTGATTCCCAAAATGGCGCGAAAAAATTAGCCATGAGTTCATGACCGTACTACGGCTTTTTCGACAAGTGGTCTATCTTGCTCCTCTAGTATCTTTGGTCACATCTTCAAAAAACTCAATCAGATATGTGAGACGTGACCTCCCACATATAAAACCATGCTGACTATCCCTAATCAGGCCTTGTCCATCTAAATGCTTGTATATCCTATCCCTCAGAATACTCTCTGGTTGAAGGTGAGGATTAGAATCAAATTCCAAACTTTAGACACGAAAACTCTTTCTCCAATCCCTGTGATCTGAACTTCAAGATAAGACACACCAAGGCCTCCTTTCATTACTGAACATTCAGCTCTCTTTGACAGTCTCAGATCAGTACAGGGAAAAGGGTAAAACCTAATATCTAGGAACTGGTAACAGACACTTAGGAAAACATTATTGGATTAGGCACTGTAATCCTGATCGACAACTGTTAAACCTTATAACTGCAGAGTAGCTAAAGGGGAAGCAGTGAATGTGGTATTTCGTTGACTTTCCAAATTCCTTCAATAAGGTGCCACACAAAAAGTTGCTAAACAAATGTAGAGCACATATAGTTGAGTAATGTATGTTAATACGGATTGATGGTTGCTTAAAGGACAAAATAAAACAGAGAATAAGAATAATTAAGTTGAAGTGTCACTACTTTCATAACCAATATTAGTAATTTAGATGAAGGGACCAAGAATGATATATTTGTTTTCTATAGAAACAAACTCAGTGAGAATTATGGGAAGGTTGCAGATAGGCTGCAAGCAGATATAGGCACGGGTGGGGATGTGGCAGATGTGGAACTATCAGCCACTTTTGTAATAAAAATAGGAAAGCAGATCATATTAGGAATGGTCAGAGATGGAAAGAATTTGGTGTTCAGATGGATTTATGTACTAATCGCTACGTTAATGTGCAGATAAAGCAAGCAGATGGAAAGGTAAATGATAAATAGGCCTTTATTGCAAGAGGAATTGCAATAATTGAATTATTGCAATTCAAATGTAAAGGTGTTTAAATGGAAGTGCATAGGGCATTGGTGAGGCAGATCTGTAATATTGTGCACATGACTGCTCCCACTGCCTAAGAGAAGATACACATACAATAATGGAGATCACAAAGTTCTATCGGATTCATCAGATTCATTCCTGGAATAGGGAGATGATCGCATGAGCAACATGATTGTATGAAGATGTAGAGGGGAGCAAGGAAAGGATGAGAATGTGAAGGAAAAGGGGGGATTATACAGAAGCAGCAACCTCTTCCAGACACAGGGCTCAGATTCATGTCCTTTAATTGAGGGCCAGGCCCTGATTGAATCTTGCTTTCTCTCTAATCATTGACAGAAGGAAAGATTCCCCCTCTCCCTCTCTTTTCCTCCCTCTCTTTGTTCCCCCTGCTCCACTTTTCTTCCTTCCCCTGTGCACTAATTTGTTCTCTCTTTCCCCTCTGCTCACCTCTTTTTCCTCTCTCTCCCTTCCTCTCTCTCATAACCTCCACCCTGTTCCTATCCCCACTCACTTTTTCTCCCTCTACTCTTCTACTCACTGTCTCTCTAAGCGCAGACCCTTTCGTTCAACCAACACGGCCTCTTTCTGACCTCCATTTCTCTGTTCCATTTTTGTTCTCTACCATCCTACATCCAGCCTCTCTCTGAGTTTCTCTGAACCCTTACTTGGTCTCCCTTTACCCCATCAATCCACCCCCACCAAAAAAAAAACAGTTTCCTCTTACATTTATTCTAAAATGTTAGCTTTCCATTATTGTTTAACAGCATGATTAAAAGCACAATTAACTTGCGATGTTTCAAACTATATGCAATTAATCATGTTTTTATTAAATCACTTAACAACCCTAATTATAATGCAAAAAATGTGAAGGATGTTGATAGTGTTGTATTATATTACATGGTATTGTTATAATTTTCATAATGAACCCAGGAAATGTTTAAACACATTTTGCAGATTTCATTTCATGAAGTGGTCAGTTTTGTATTTTTTGTATTTTTCTTTCATACTTTTATGTAAAATTTGCTTTGAATCACAGCTAAATATCTTAAGAGTTGTAAACAATCCCTAAAGAATTGAAAATCTTGGATACATGTTTCGCTCAAAACATATTGTCAGGTATGTGTGGTAAATAGTGATTGGAAACAAAACTGTACACTAAATTCAGGCTTAGAAACAGGCACAGAATCACAAAGCCAGGCAGCATCTGGTGAAAGAGAAACAATGTCAACATTTCAACTCAGAGACCCTTGATCAAAACAGGCAAATCTATGAGCAGTGTACAATTTTAGCACCAGCCTGTACACCCTCATCAAGCTGACTGACCCGTGAAACCTTTCTGAAATATTTAAGGTTAAACACAGCAGAACTAGGAGTCAATCCATTGTGGTGAGAATCTATACAGTGTGAAAGGTCTAATCAAATTCCAGTGGGCATGGATCTTCTGCTACTGCCCAAATTTCCGAAGAACATGGTAAGACCTTCCTGATCATTTCATGCGCTTGCAAAGTGTCAAAGAACCTCTCTTTACAAGGGATGAAGAAGCATTTGGTTCATTTCATCTTCAGCTAAGTAAAGGCCCCAGAATGATTCTAGGCAAGTGCTTGCCCTGCTGTCCCTTATGAATCTATTAAATGTTTCACCTGCCTCTCCTTCCCAAAATTGAAACCCTTCATATATCTTTCTTTATTTGGTCATCTATTACTTGAAATACTATCCCTCTATGTTAAAATGGCCAAATAAAGTATGCTTTCCATTTATCAATGACTCCCAGCATGCTGCCTTCAAAATTCTTGAGTTCAGCCACTATCTTGCCAGGTGTTCCTTTGTGAACCTTCCACCGCATTGAAACTGGCTGTTCTTTTCTTCAATGAGAAATCTTGATTTAGCTTTTATGCTTCTCTTCCTGGATCCCAGTTATGCAAAACCTTTCCTTTTGATACTAACTTAATCTTCTCTCTCAACTTTTCTGTTGCTCCTTTTACCCTCCTGTTCTCCTGACTACTAAAGAATAGTAAGATTAAATGAGAACTAACCAGTTTGAAGTTTGATCTTTATTTTATGAGGAGTTACGTTGGGGATTCCGTGAAGAAGCCCTGCCCGTGCGTATGCGTGTCAATTTCAAAGTAGCGGTGTGAAATCACAGGTAACAGTAATTGAAGTAACATAGTAAGATCAGCAACTTGAGAACTACCAGATGACCTTTGTGAGAGAGGGTTGGGAGTGGAGGGCACGTAATCCCCAACATAACTCCTCATAAAATAAAGATCAAACTTCAAACTGGTAAGTTCTCATTTAATCTTACTATTTTACTTCGGAGTCACGTGAGTGATTCCGTGAAGAGTTCAAAGCTCTGTGATTTCATGCCGCAGATTCAAATCCCGTCGTCTCACTGCATCGATTGACTCAGGATGAGTGAATTATCAACAATGCATTATACATGACATTGATTTAAACATATTAATGGTTTACGTCAATAAAGAAAATCAATAGCAACCCCTCTATCTCAGGGGAGGCTAAAGTGGACGCAAAACAGAACGGGCATATAGCCCCGGGTCGGCAATCGGACTATGGTAAAAAAAACAGTGAAAATCAATTAACGACCATCCTGTCACCGCGAGGATATGGTCGATGGGAACGCCCATTGCCCTGGCCGCTGATGTTGATGCTGCCCTGGTGGAATAAGATGTAAATTGTCAGTGTTAATACCTGCATAAATCAGAACCTGCATCAGCCATCTTGAAATAGTCTGAACAGACTTTTTCTTGTGTGGTTGTTCCTGGCTAATAAACAATGCTGATTCCAAACCTCTTAGGGTTCTGGTGGCCTTGATATAATATAGCAAGCGTGCCCTCACACATAGACGTGAATCCGTGGGGTATGCCGAAATATGATCTTAAACCCTGTCACCCCTTGTCTGCTCTGCTTGTGTAGACCAGAAATATAAAACGTAATGGCATCTGCAACCACTCCCATCCTATCTAGCCGCAGCTTTTGCAATGTGTGCACTCGTTGTGCTGATACTAGTGTCATGACTAAGGAAGTAGCTGGACCATGGTGAAGTATTGTTCACCCGACAGAGTGGCTCCTGTGTGCTGCAGCTAATATGATGGGAAGGCACATTTGGCACAATTAATGGCCCTAAACTCAATTATTGTCAGAAGACCATTTAAGAATGAACTGGAAGACGTCAGTAATCTGTACCATATTAAATGTAACATTAACATTAAACAAACCCGCTTCCCACCTCCATAATAGGAAATATACTGCTTTTTTGGTGCTATCGCTGCACTCTGCAGTGAGCACATACCTGGATTGATGTGACAACCTGAGCCGTATATGTTTGTATTATTATGCCTGATGGAAGCGGGAATCATGGCTGCATAGCAGTACAAAACCTAAAGCGAGATCTTGCTGGCTTTATTTCAAGACCCGACTGATGAGGCAAAAATGGAGGAAGACATAAAAGAACATTCCTCCTTCTTGTAGTGAGAATGTATCTCTCAACACTGTTATGCGACATATTTTTGTAATTAGTGAATAAGCATGAAACCAACATGTCGATATTCGGTGTTTCATTGAACCATAGTTTCATAAATACTTTGTGATCCAACACCTATTCTGTGTTGTCATCGATCTGAACTTGATGATACACCAGTGGCAAAGTAGATTAGGTAAATTATTACAGGATACTTTAATTGATTGCCATGTGACTAACATATGCCCTCATCGTCGTGTCTCAACTTGAAGTTGAGCATGTAGATTATGTATATTCGCTCAATCCTTTACCCATGAGATGCATCTAGTGTCTATAGCTAGTTGATACCAATAACGGAAGAATTGGCAACTCATGCAAATCTCCTCCACCTCCAAACTAGAGATGACATTCGCAACTCTCCACCTTAGAGCCCTTAGCATCAGTTTGTAAACTGACCAAACTACTGGAGCAATGCTGAATACTGTTTTTTCATCACTGTGACTTAGGTAGCTTCAGCTGGTTATAGCATAAGCCTGTTAACAATGACCTACATGTCATATGAGAGGTTGCTACTTTGCAAGATGTCAGTTCCTGACTTGCACAGCTGAATCACAGCTACTATATTGTCAATTACTCTTGATGAATAGAATTCAGCTTAATAACAGGTTTCTAATAACTCCAATCTCATGCCACGAGGCGGAGTCATAGGCCAATCATAGTTAAAGGTAAATCCCAATGACCAAGAAGTCTATTTGATAACAACTTAAAGTTAACTGGATGGATGAGCCCAATTTCTTAAATATAGTTTGAGGCTGAAACAGGTGATTTTAACAAAATACAGCGTTAGAATATCATCCATCCAGTTTAAGGATAAGGGGGAAGTCTTTTAGGACCGAGATGAGAAAATCATTTTTCACACAGAGAGTGGTGAATCTGTGGAATTCTCTGCCACAGAAGGTAGTTGAGGCCAGTTCATTGGCTATATTTAAGAGGGAGTTAGATGTGGCCCTTGTGGCTAAAGGGATCAGGGAGTATGGAGAGAAAGCAGGTACATAATACCGAGTTGGATGATCAGCCATGATCATATTGAATGGCGGTGAAGGCTCGAAGGGCCGAATGGCCTACTCCTGCACCTATTTTCTATGTTTCTATGTTTCTATGTTAAGACATAACAAGTGTTTTCAAACTCTGAGTCCAAACACCGATTTTACTAATTAGTTAAATATCCTGAGGAAATAGTTTATCCCAATTTACAATGTTTTACTGTTATTAGTACAGCTATCATTGCCTTTTGATAATTTCCAATGTCTCCGATGATCCCTGTAATGGGAATTGCATAGAATGGATCTTTGAGACCCTTATGAATCCGTTGTTAGTCAGTAAAGAAGTTTCCTATTTGGAAAGTTCATATGCGAGTTAAACGACATTCTCCATTTTTCATAATGAACAGGCCACTCCTGCCATCATTGCATGGGTGCTTCACACGATAACTCTGGCCCGATTTCCGAGCCTGTCTTGAAAACGACAATTCTGGCCCTAATTCCAAAATTGCTTGCAATGCTAGTATTGTGCAGTTTTACAAGGTTAGATGCCTCTAAGCAGATGACAATGCCTTTATCCTTTGTGTGGTGTACAAACCAGTATAACTATTACCAACTTGTGAGTGGTCCACTTACCCATGTTTCGGAAGTGCCAGACCTACCTTGTTGAGTAGGACTGGTAGGGTACGTGGAATTTCTGCCCAGCTGTCATGCTGCCACCAGCTTTAGTGAACCGCTTACTGCCGATGAAGGCATGGGCTGCGTTCTGATCTGATGAACCTTTGCCCGCCTTTGGTCTTGATTGGTCCGACAGCTTTTGCTTCGTCCCAGGTTTTTACCTGAATAGAAGATTCGGCGGCTGGCTCTCATATCCCCCTGATAGCGCTGTTCACTGCCGGCACACATGTGCTCCAGTATGTTCCACGGACATCTTTAGAATCTGACGTCAGTTACATCTGACCTTTCGCACTCCCCTCCTTAGAGAGGGCGATTCGTAGGCAGCCATAAACAGGTGCTGCCGCAGGCCCCTGGGATACCTGCGCTGATACGGCCACCTGGATGGAACATTCTGTTGGGATGGCAAACTTTGTTGTCAGGAAATGATACCTCTGACACTTGTCCTTCATCCCTTGGGGTACGCTCCACGGCTATACCCTCAGACTCGGCGTCAGAATTACACTGACCCGGCATGCTCTCCTCTTCAAAGAGGGAGACATTAAGCAGCCCTGTCCCAGGCACTGCTGGCACGGCCTCTTGTACAGGCCGGCGCTGTCACACATTAAGCAGCCCTGTCTTAGGCGCTGCTGGCGCGGGCTCTCCCGTAGGCCGGCGCTGTGACAGATTCTGTGATGGTCTCCCCCTCCAACAGGGAGACATTAAGCAGCCCTGTACTAGGCGCTGCTGGCGCGGTCTGTCCCACAGGCTCGCGCTTCCAAATTCAATTTTAGTGTGTGGAGCTTCACCTGTAAAGGGTTAAAAATGACAAACAGAATCCTCCAAATACATACTTATTTCCGGAAGGGAATCCTTGCAGCCCGACTCGTCCGAGTTCAATATGGCTGATCGATGTATCGGTGATTTCCCCTCTCCCTGGGGACCACCGAACGACGATGGTCGTGAGCCGCTGACCGCACTGTCAGCGACTCTGGCGGTGATACTGCGTCCTGCTTGATTTTCCCTCCCCGGGAACACAGCAGGCTGGAAACCACTGTGGTGGCTGCAAAACACGAACCCGACATCTGCCGACTATCCGCTTTCGCGGTCGGAACCGGGGTCTCCCCACAGCCCATAGCCGGTTCACTCGCAGGCAATCGTCCCAATTTCTAGCAGGATACCTCTGTGAAAAGAGGTTCCTGCAAGAAATTCAAAACCCTGGTAAGTGATGGAAAACGTACCTGAAGTTTTAAACTTACCGCCGGCAGGAGCGATGCCCTGCCAGTCCGGTGCTTCGCAATGCGAACGACGATATGACACGCATGCGCATGGGCAGGGCTTCTTCACGGAATCACTCACGTGACTCCGAAGTAAAATTAATATAGAATTAGTGTAAATGGGTGACTAATGGCTCGCATCGACTAGGTGGACCGAAGCATCTGATTCTGTGCTGTATCTTTCTATGAATCTACGAGTCTATGATTCCATGACAACTGTTATTAGGTATAAATTGATGTAAATTGTATGAATTGCACTATAGACATGTGAATTATAGCTTTAACTTACACATGTCTGTATTTACTTTATAAATTAATTTCATGTACACGATGCAGTCATTGCAAATATCACCATGAAACATTGTGAAAAGCCATACTGGCCAAACAAATCTTTCTTTGTTGGAGAATTGTCATCTGTTAATGGTGGAGGTTTTAGCAATTCATAATACTGTACCATTGTAAACTATGTATCATTTGCAATATTGTGAAGCAAAACATTACATGTTGAGATTATGGAGAAAAAAAACAGGTTTCCTGCTGAAGATTTAGCTGAATGGTGCACAGAACTTGGAAGGCTTTTAAGTACAAATACTGAAATAAGTCTTCACTAATGAAAGCTACTCAGTCCTTTGAGTCACAGCTGTTCACGGACTAATCCCACTAATATTCCATGTAACTATTCTTCTCATATTCAGATCAACCGCCTACAGATCATGCCATTCATCTGTACCGGGTGCAAATTACTGTTGTCTATTATCCCATGTACTCATATGGTCACAAGTAGAATGTGCAAACTCCATTCAGAGAGCACTGGAGGTTAGGATTGAACCCGGGTTAGTGGAGCAGTGAGGCAGCAGCTGTGCCACTTGGCCGAAATCCAGTATTTGGACATATGATTCCCAATGAGACCTTATCCTATTTTGGATATAGAAACATAGAAACATAGAAAATAGGTGCAGGAGTAGGCCATTTGGCCCTTCGAGCCTGCACCGCCATTCAATATGATCATGGCTGATCATCCAACTCAGTATCCTGTACCTGCCTTCTCTCCATACCCCCTGATCACTTTAGCCACAAGGGCCACATCTAACTTCCTCTTAAATATAGCCAATGAACTGGCCTCAACTACCTTCTGTGGCAGAGAATTCCAGAGATTCACCACTCTCTGTGTGAATTTTTTTTTCTCATCTGGGTCCTAAAAGACTTCCCACTTATCCTTAAACTGTGACCCCTTGTTCTGGACTTCCCCAACATCGGGAACAATCTTCCTGCATCTAGCCTGTCCAACCCATTAAGAATGTTGTACGTTTCTATAAGATCCCCCCTCAATCTTCTAAATTCTAGCGAGTACATGCCGAGTCTATCCAGTCTTTCTTCATAAACAGGAAAGTAGACAATTATCTGAAAGGAGGCCGATTAGGAAAAGGGGAGATGCAACGGGACCTGGGTGTCATGGTACACCAGTCATTGAAAGTAGGCATGCAGGTGCAGCAGGCAGTGAAGAAAGCAAATGGTATGTTAGCATTCATACCAAAAGGATTTGAGTATGGGAGCAGGGAGGTTCTACTGCAGTTGTACAGGGTCTTGGTGAGACCACACCTGGAGTATTGCGTACAGTTTTGGTCTCCTAATCTGAGGAAAGACATTCTTGCCATAGAGGGAGTACAGAGAAGGTTCACCAGACCGATTCCTGGGATGTCAGGACTTTCATATGAAGAAAGACTGGATAGACTGGGCTTGTACTCACTAGAATTTAGAAGATTGAGGGGGGATCTTATAGAAACTTACAAAATTCTTAAGGGGTTGGACAGGCTAGATGCAGGAAGATTGTTCCCGATGTTGGGGAAGTCCAGAACAAGGGGTCACAGTTTAAGGATAAGGGGGAGGTCTTTTAGGACCGAGATGAGAAAAACATTTTTCACACAGAGAGTGGTGAATCTCTGGAATTCTCTGCCACAGAAGGTAGTTGAGGCCAGTTCATTGGCTATATTTAAGAGGGAGTTAGATGTGGCCCTTGTGGCTAAAGGGATCAGGGGGTATGGAGAGAAGGCAGGCACGGGATACTGAGTTCGATAATCAGCCATGATCATATTGAATGGCGGTGCAGGCTTGAAGGGCCGAATGGCCTACTCCTGCACCTATTTTCTATGTTTCTATGTTTCTATATGAAAGTCGTGACATCCCAGGACTCCCAATACATTTCTATGCAGTAATCAGAGTAGGGCATCACACCCTTATGGCACAATCCCTGCGGCTGCCTTGCAGTAGCAACGTGCACAGTGGTGTTTTTTTTAGGTAAACGCTGCAGAGCAGAAGAGAGAGCTCCCAAATGCACTGAGAATGGTATGCAAATCCTGGATAACAAGTAGCCTGCAGGAGGGAGGTTTGGTTTGTTAGAGATTCAGGGTAGCCAACAGGCCCACCAAATGAAGATCTGAGCCAAAGTCGGCTTCAAAGGTCTGCTCCAGAAGTGGAAACCCACACACTGTCCAGAGGATATGACTCAGTGATCTGTATGTCTCTGTTTATGATTGCAGAGTGAGGTCTGAAATGTTCTCAAAGCAATGAACTGTTCATTAGAAACAGAAATTAATTGATGTGTTATATTCAGTTGAGGTGGGCACCGACAGCTTGTTGTATGTGAGATGTAAGGATAAGTTTACTTCGGAGACACGTGAGTGACTACGTGAAGAACCCGTCCAGCCGCACATGCGTCATTACGTCAGATGCATTGGTGCAGGCGGCCGTTTGGAGCAGCAGAGCTCCTCCAGCGGGTAAGTTTAAAACACCTCGAGGTAAGTGAAAACTTAGTCTTGCGGTCGCTTTCTGAGTCGGGGGTTGTTTGTTGTCGACTATGCAGAAAGCAAGCAAGGTGAAGGCGAGGCGAGCTATGTCGAAAAGTGTAGAGGACCGCGGGAGTGCGGCTACCGAGGGCCCGCCTAGTTCACCAACTTTATCGCAAGCAGAGCTTGCTAATGCAGACTCGTTGCATGGGCGTTGTAGGGCGTAAGACCACATGTAAGTCTATTAGGCCTATAGACCCAGTCAGGCCAGGAGGTTTCACCTCAAGAAGAGTCCGTTTCCTCACGGCTCTCACAGTTAGAGCATCTAATGGAGAAGTGGCTCGAGAAAGACTCACTCCGGGAGGAGGAATGGAGTTCTCGCCAGGCTATTGGAGAGCCTGTGCCAGCAGTGCCAGAAATAGGACTGCTTAATCGCCCCTTCATGGAAGAAGAGGGTGTGCCGGGTCAGAGTTATACTGATACCGAGGAAATGGCTGAACATAGCCCAATGGGTGAAGGGCAAAAGGTTTTTGTACCAAATTTGGCTGCTAAATTTGCAGTCCCCAATGAATCAGGGGAGCCATTGTGGGAAGAATTGGCTATGACAATTAATTATATGCTCTCCCATCAGCTCCAGGAGCTGATTATGGACGATACGGCCAAGAAATATGAAACTCCAGTTAACTGCGGTTTGTTGAAAGTGCCAATGGTCAATCAGGTTATATGGGGCCAAATGGGGGTTGCAGTGAGAGCACAAGAGTTGAAGCTCCAGAGGGTGCTTAAATTACTGGCTACAGGCATCACTGCATTTGCCAGAACAGTGGAAGAGGGGCAATTGACTGAGGTTCATCAGGACGCTCTGGGGCTTTTGTGCAGTGCACATTTTGAAATGAGCAGCCTGAGAAAGAGTGCCATACGCCCCGCCATTCACCCAAAATTTCCAGGACTCTGCAAACCAAATAATGTGCAGTTACCAAATCTGTTGTTTAGGGAGGACCTCGCAAAGCGAGTCAAGGAAATGAATGAAGAGGCAAAAACTGTGGGCCTCGTTAAAGTGCCAACAACCAGCAGGATGGGCAAAAGGTTTTTCCCTTATCAACGGGGTGCTGTCACAGGGACTGGTGAAGGGACCAGTCGTTCATTTGCGAACACAAGAACATGGTATCCTGCCACAGGCACAAAGCCTAAGATGAATTTCCCTACGAGGGGCCGGGGGCAACAAGCTCAGTCAGGTAAGAGATTTTGCTCCTGAAGGAAATAAATTAAGTGGGAAAGATGTTCAAATAGGTGGCATGTTACACCTGTTTCTTAAAGAATGGCAGGAGATAACATCAGATTCATTTGTTTTGGGGAGTATAGAGGGGTTTCGAATTGAATTTTACCCTACTGTGTGTCAGCCCACTCAGCATGTCCCAAGTCGGAAACTTGTGTTTTCACAAGAAGAGAATCTACAGATAAAGGCAGAGCTTGAGATATTGTGCAAAAAAGGGGTTATTAAGAAGTCTGTTCGTCAATCCCATCAGTTTGTCAAGTATTTTTCCTAGATCTAAAAAGGATGGGGTTGTAGAATCATTCTGGACCTGACGAGCCTGAACCCTTTTGTGCAGTATAGACATTTCAAGATGGAAACTTTTTCTACTGCTAAACAGCTGGTTTCCAAAGGGTGTTTTATGGCAAGCATAGATCTCAAGGATGCTTATTACTCAGTGTCTGTTCACTGTGATGATAGGAGATATTTGAAGTTTAGCTGGATGAGGCAATTGTGGCAATTCAAAGCACTGCCTAATGGGTTAACCTCTGCTCCGAGATTGTTTACCAAATTGTTGAAACCAATTCTTGGCTTACTCCGAACTCAGGGTCATGTGATAATGGCTTATTTGGATGATATTTTTATTGTGGGAACTCTTGGGAGGCAGCTGAATTATCTGTATCAAGTGTTAAACTCACTTTTGAGCAGTTGGGGTTTATTATTCACCCAGATAAATCCAAATTAACACCAGTTAAAGTTATTGATTACTTGGGCTTCACTATTCACTCAGATCACATGTTAGTGACTTTGCCGAGTGATAAGAGGCAGCAGTTAATTGAAGAATGTGTTAAGCTTGTTGAAGAACAATTACCTTCAATTAGACAGGTGGCAAAGTTGATTGGCAAGCTGGTGGCTACTTTTCCAGCAGTGCAGTTTGGGCCTCTGCATTATCAAGAATTACAATGAGCAAAAGAACAAGCATTGAGAGCGCATGCAGGCCATTTTGACAGGCCTATGAAGTTGCCAACAGAAGCCATTTCTGAGATACAATGGTGGATTATGAATGTTGCAACTAGCTCCAGGAAGGTTTTGGTTGACCCACCTTCTATAGTGTTACAGACTGATATCAGTGGCCTAGGTTAGGGTGCTACTGATATGGCTTCCAGCTGTGGAGGCAGATGGAATTGTGATGAGGCATCCCTTCTACAATTAAGAGGGATCAATTATTTAGAGCTTCTGGGACCATTTTATGGGCTTAAAGCTTATTGTTTTACCAAAAGTCAAGTGCATGTGCAGGTTCAAATTGATAACACTACAGCAGTAGCATATCTGAATCATATGGGTGTAGTCAAGTCGAAACCTTGTGATAGGTTGGCTAATCAGATCTGGAGTTGGTGTATTGACAAAAATATTTGGATTTCAGCAATCCATTTACCTGGTAGATTCAACATAGTCGCAGATACAAGGTCACGACAATTCAATGACAATATAGAATGGATGTTGAATCATGACATATTTGAAAATGCTGTTGCTCGTTTTGGGATACCAGATATCGATTTGTTTGCATCCAGGCTTAACCATCAGTTGCCTCAATATGTTTCATGGGAACCAGATCCTGGGGCAGCAGCGGTTGATGCGTTCTCGCTGCACTGGGGTGGAATGTTTATATATATATTTCCTCCATTCTGTCTCGTCAGTTGATGCCTGCAAAAGATCGAGCAGGACTCTGCTTCAGGAGTATTGGTGGTACCCAACTGGCCTACTCAGCCATGGTATGCTCATGTTTTGAAGATGGCTACTGAGCCTCACATGATTGTTCCCAAGAACAGAAACCTACTGGTGAATCCTGTAACTGGAGATCAGCATCCTTTACATGATCGTATTAATCTGTTAATTTGCAGATTCTAAGGAGGCTACACCTGGGGAGAGGACTATCCGAGCGCACCGTGGATGTTATCACTGCGGCCTGGAGGAATAGTACCCAAAAGCAGTACATCTCTGTGAAAAGAAAGTGGGAGGTGTTCTGTTTATAGCAGAATATTTCATATCAAAATGCATGCATCCCAGATGTGCTAGAGTTTTTGTCAACTCTCTATTTCGATCAAAAGTTAAGCTATAGTGCTATCAACACAGCCAGAAGTGCTCTGTCTTCATATTTACCCATGGTGTCAGAATTACATGCAATGGGGACACATCCGTTAGTCTCTAGATTCATGAAGGGAGTTTTAATACCAATCCTCCTAAGCCCAGGTATTCGGTTATCTGGAATATGAGCGAAGTTCTTATGCTGCTTCGCCAGTGGGCTCCTGTCACAGTCCTATCTCTAGCCAAACTCACCACGAAGGTGGTCATGCTTATGGTGTTGGTATCAGCCTAATGTGTGCAGAGATTACAGCTGCTGTGTCTAGACAGCATGGAGGTATCAAAAGATGCCATCAGTTTTTATGTTTATGATCTGCTCAAGCAGAGTAGAATAGGGGCGACGGGATGTAAGATTATCTTTTCGGCCAACCCCAAGGATTCCTGCCTGTGTGTAGTGTCATGTTTGTCCCATTACCTTGAGGTTACCAGAACTTTAAGGGGAACAGAGTCAGCATTGTTCATTAGTCACATAAAACCGCACTATAAGGTGTCGGTGCAAACTATCTCAAGGTGGCTAAAGCAGGTTCTGGTAAGCGCTGGGATTGACACTGATAATTTTAAATCTCATTCCACCAGGGCGGCAGCAACTTCAGTGGCCAGGGCGATGGACGTTCCTATAAACCATATCCTCGCGGCCGCAGGATGGTCCAGTGAACTTATGTTCCAAAGGTTTTACCATAAGCCAATTACAAGGCTGGGGTTTTTTGCCGATTCTGTTTTAAGTTCAGTTATATAGTTTCCCCTGGTTACTATTGTTTTGTTTGTAAATAAATCGTTAATTCGTTAAAGCAATGTTATGATTGATGCATTATTGATTATTTTAATTATGTTGAGTCAATCAATGCAGTGAGAGGCCAGGATTTGAATCTGCGGCATGAAATCACAGAGCTTTGAAATCTTCACGTAGTCACTCACGTGACTCCGAAGTAAAATAGTAAGATTAAACGAGAACTTACCAGTTTGAAGTTTGATCTTTATTTTATGAGGAGTTACGATGAGGGACTACGTGCCCTCCACTCCCAGCCCTCATTAATGTCATCTGGTAGTTCTAGTCTTCTTTTATCTTACTATTATACTTCAGTCTCTATTACCTGTGATTTCACACTGCTGCTTTGAAGATTGACGCACGTGCAGCTGGACGGGTTCTTCACGTAGTCCCTCATCGTAACTCCTCATAAAATAAAGATCAAACTTCAAACTGTTAAGTTCTCATTTAATCTTACTATTATAGAAAGATGAAGGTGCATTTGCTGAGAAATATTATTTCTTTGATGTATTCACTGACATTGACCATGAGTGGAAGGCCATTAACTTTCTTGTAATCACCGATACTGTTGAGAAATCATACCTAACATACTTAACTTCAATTGCTACCCTCTTTACAGTCCATCGACCAGGGACTGAAAGCTTCAGATGTCCCAATGGGAAGAAAACGTCTCTCCAGCCCAAAGAATGCAGACATCAGTGACTAAATTTATGTCCTTACGAAACCTCCATATTATTTTGAAACCATGAATGCCTGACAGTACCGCTGGAAGATCACCATGAGGCCTTGCACAAAGAATATGTCCCAAAGTATTCTTCATCAACCTTCTGAAACCCCTCTGGCAACCTTGGAGCTATCACTCAGTATCCATACATTCTGTAGCAACATTGGCCTGTATTGGCCTTGGTATGTATCCTTCAGAGGTGTCTGCAAAGATTACTTATGCTGAGAGAAATGGTGACAGGTGCATGAAGTTGTAACATAACAATAGGGAACACTGCCCCAAAACTGACGTTGTCAGTATCTGCACACAGGGAAACAGGTTACATTGCTCTGTGAATTTTGCATTGGAAATTCTTGCTATTAATATGACTTTCAGAAACAACATTAAGATGACTCACTATACTAATGCTGAAGGAATGGAGTGAGTAGATTTAGAAGGCCTACTGTAGTTCTTTAAAAAAGAGAATCACTGATGTCCATCTCTCATCAAAGTTAAGACTCCAATTCATCTTCCCAAGAACTTTCTCTGATCTCAGATTTTTTTTTAAACCAGATGTGAGCCTTATTGGAACTTCTCCAAATTTGTTCTGGAATCTCCACTAAGCTGGGTATGATTTAGGATTGTGACTAGTGACCTTGGTTAAGGTGCCATGACCCTGGGGAATGTCCCCAGAAGAATGATGTGGAGTAGATTTGCTAGTGAGCTGTCCTTGTAAGCATTAGAAAATCAATTCTGCAAAGTAACAAGTGCTGAGACATTATTGGAGCAACTGCATATATTTAAAGTGTAGTAGATTTTGGGAACTGTAGATTTTCCTTCATTCAATGAACTTAAAATTTTAATAGCCATAACATAGAAACATGCTTTTTCTCCTTTGCACAACAAGATTGGCAGTAAGATGTCTTTCTCTTATCTGTGAGTGACTCAAAATCATTCTTCTTGAACCTTATGTGCACTCAGTGATGCTGCTGGACATGCATCCTGGGAAGTCTATGTCAGTTGGATGCTTTTTATTCATTCTCAAGTTCTGCTCATTGTTGGCATTTATTGCTTATCGCTAATTCTCTTTGAGAAGGTGGTGGTGAGCTGCCTTCCAGTGCAGCTCCAGCCCATCTGGTGAATGTGCTCCCATTGGAATGATGATATATTTCCAAGTCAAGATGATGTGCAACTTAATCAAGAATCTTTAGATTCCACCAGACCCAAGAAGTTTATTTCCAAAATGCTCTGAAAGACTTCTGAATGGTCCTTCCATACGCTAGGATACAGTCCCAGTTTTCCAACCTACCTCAATGCGGAGTTTGAACTTTTTCTCTGGAACTGTTATGGTACAAGCTGAGAAACTATATTCTGAACTCTGGTATTTTTCTCTTCACTCTACCTGTTGTACTTGTGCTTGACGTGATCTTTTTCATGTAGTGAATTATCTGATTTGATTTCATAGCATGTAAACAAGAGCTTTTTACTGTATCTCCATACACGTGACAATAATAAACCTAAACATTAGAGGGTAATCTGCAAAAGTGTGTTCTCATGCACTTACCGCCCTTATACCTCTTGGTTTGGAAGGTGGTGGCTGAGCAACCTGGGTGATTAAAACAGTGTGTTTTGCAGATGGTACAGTCTGCAACCACTCTGCATCAGTGGTTAAGGGAATTCATATTTAGTGGGTTTAATAGGGTGCCAGTCAAACAAGCTGTTTTGTCCTCTATGCTGTCCAGTTCTTGGTGCTGTGTAGCTGTACTTGACAACCATACAATGAATGAATATGTTTATTGGCCAAGTATCTACACATACAAGGAATTTGCCTTGGTGCTCCACTCGCAAGTAACAACACGACATTCAGTAAACCATTAAGAATAAAACATAAAACATTAAAACATTAAGAATAAAACATTATAATTTAAACATGTGAATGAAATAAAATACCAGAGCAAAAGGAGGCTACAGACTTTTGGTTATTGAGTAGAGCTACGGCTCGTGGAAAAAAGCTGTTTTTGTGTCTGGCCATGGCGGCTTTGACAGTCCGGAGTCGCCTTCCAGAGGGAAGTGCTTCAAAGAGTTTGTGGCCAGAGCGAGAGGGGTCAGAGATGATCTTACCCACTCGCTTCCTGGCCCTTATATAACCATATAACCATATAACCATAACCACATATAACCACAGGCCATCTCGGCCCTTCAAGTCCGTGCCGAACATTTTTTTTTATATTAAATTAAAAATAAATACTTCCCCCTAGTCCCATCTACCTGCACTCAGACCATAACCCTCCATTCCTTTCCCGTCCATATACCCATCCAATCTGTTTTTAAAGGATAACATCGAACCTGCCTCCACCACTTCCACTGGAAGCTCATTCCACACAGCTACCACTCTCTGAGTAAAGAAGTTCCCCCTAATGTCCCCCCTAAACTTCTGTCCCTTAATTCTCAAGTCATGTCCCCTTGTTTGAATCTTCCCTACTCTCAATGGGAAAAGTTTATCCACGTCCACTCTGTCTATCCCGCTCATAATTTTAAAGACCTCTATCAAGTCCCCTCTTAACCTTCTGCGCTCCAAAGAATAAAGACCTAACTTGTTCAACCTTTCTCTGTAACTTAGTTGCTGAAACCCAGGCAACATTCTAGTAAATCTCCTCTGTACTCTCTCTATTTTGTTGACATCCTTCCTATAATTAGGCGACCAAAATTGTACTCCATACTCCAGAATTGGCCTCACCAATGCCTTGTACAATTTTAACATTACATCCCAACTTCTATATTCAATGCTCTGATTTATAAAGGCCAGCACACCAAAAGCTTGGAGTGTACAGTTTGTTAACGGGGGGAAGGTTGCATGCCAACAACCTTCTCAGCTGATCGGACGATTTGCTGCAGCTTCCGGATGTCGTGCTTGGTGGCTGAGCCAAACCTTTCCTTCAGTATTGTCCATCTCCAACAACAAGGAGTCTAATCACCAGCCCTCAATATTCAATAGCATTAACACTGCTATTACAAAAGCCACTATCCAACCAGTTTGAATAATTCCACTAGATGTCATAAAATGGTCTCGGGTCCTGGATACAGCTACAGTTATAGACTGCTATGGACAGCATAAGCAATTGCTGCTGAAGATGTGTTGTCCATGATTAGTTGCACCTCAAGCCAAGCTACTCCAGTGCAGTTATAATGCTCGCACCATGAGGAGAGTATTCCATCACATTCCTGATTTATGCCTGACAGACAGAAGATAGAAAGGTTGAGGGGTGACAAGAACTGAGCAACATGCAACAGGATGATCAGCCTCTAACCTGCTCTTCTGCCCATAATATTAATGAGGCTAGTCAGGTTAGTTTATCATCAATCGTAACCCTTGCAATGCTAATTGTAGGTGCTCTAATAGTAGAAATCTCAGGAGGAAGCCAAGGAAGTTGACATTCCCAAATGTGCCTCTGGGGCAATAGAAAAATATCGCCATTTAAGCATCTTCAAAATATAAACATGGGTCCTGTAAGAAGGAGAGAGACAGGACAAGTATTCAAAAGCAAGGCAACATATTTTGATGTGGTAATCTGATTTCCAGCAGTTTTGAGGCATATGTAAGCCCTGCATAGTAAATGCCCTCAGCTGTTTCTTACAGGCAGTTTTCACCACTCATCATATTGGCCATTGAACAGGCTTTACGTCTTGACTCCCACACCCAATAAAGCATTCCATCCACAGACACATTACACACATTGCCAAAATTGTATAACAGACAATAAAAAGTGGTTTTGAAAAATAATTGCAAAACAGACAATAAAACGTACCTTTGGGACTCAATACGTGTAATGAATACGCAAATCAGGAAGATATCTAAACATCTTAACTATTTTTTAGCTTCCAGGTTAATGAAAGAATCTTAAAGTATAGCAAATGTTACCTTAGGTCTCAATTTACATTTATTCCATAATTCATGAAATGTTGATTTATAGAAAGCAGAATGCAAACTGAAGTACTGAATTTGACATAGTTTAGTTTAGTTTAGTGATACAGCATGAAAACAGGCACCAACCAACGATCCCCGCACATTAACACTATCCTACACGAGGGACAATTAAAAAAACCATATATACCAAGCCAATTAACCTACAACGTCTTTTAAGGTGAGAGGAGAAATCTGGCAGACAAATAGAATTTCTAAACCATTATAAGTTTATAAATTCATAAGCGATAGGATCAGAATTAGGCCATTGGCCCATCAAGTCTACATCTTCAATCAATCATGGCTGATCTATCTCTCCCTCTCAACCCCATTCTCCTCCCCATAACCCCTGATACCGTACTAATCCAGATTCTATTTATCTCTGCCTTAAAAATATCTATTAACATGGCCTCCACAGCTTTCTGCACATTACTGATGCAAATGTCCCCTGACTATCACCACCCTCTCTTCCACAGCACCTACTTTCCCATGCACACTGCACCTTTTCATCTCCCACCAACAGCACTTTGTAGTTTGATTTGGATCCATCACTGGCATGACTTGTTTTGAATTATTTGAAATTACAGAATATGTGGAGGAAAATCAAGTCAATACAAGTCAAAGCAAGTCACGTTTATTGTTGTACTGTATCCACAAATACGGTGAAGTATCGTACAATGAAAAACTTGCTTACGTCACAGGCACATAGACTAAGGTGAACACACTAAATCGTAACTTATACATAAAGTTCATTCAACATGGCAAGCATGTAAGGAACATTCCACTCTGTACAATCCATTGGTCCTCATGTAATATGCTGAAAAGTTTTACAATGGAGTACCGTTGAAGAAAACATTCATTGGTCTGCTTTGCTTCATTATTTTACTTCGGAGTCACGTGAGTGACTACGTGAAGAAGACCCGTCAGGGCGCATGCGCGTCATTACGTCTGATGCATTGGCGCTCGGCAGCAGGAAGATGGAGCTCATCCTGCAGGTGAGTAGTTACAGCTCCACCAAAGTCGGGGAGACTTTGGAGGAGTTAGAAAAAAGTAGAAAATTGTTGCTGTATTTTTTTCCCAACAATGCAGGAACAAGTAGAAAATCATCAAGGTGCAGGCCTGCTACGGATAAGGAGAGAGAGAGCTCCGGGAGCGTAGTCTCTGAAAGGCTCTGGGGAGTCGCAAGCCGGTAGCGGTGTGGCGACAGACTTGGCAAAGTGCCCAGCCGGGTACACAGCCAACGGCAGTCGGGCGGTAGGCATAAGCCAAGTCTGTCAGGGCCATTGACTCCACAGAGTCGGGCTAGGAGAGTCCAGTCGGGGACAGGATACCGTGCCCCAGCGGTTATCCAAAAGGAGCAGCGCATACAGGGGCTGCTCCACCAAGCCACACTCCAGGAGGAGTTGTGCAGGCGGAAGGCCGTGGGGACGGCTCCGCCGGCAGTGCCTAGGAGAGGCCTGCTTCACAAAGCCACACTCCAGGAGGAGTTGTGAGGGCGGGAGGCCGTCGGGAAGGCTCCGCCGGCAGTGCCTAGTAGAGGCCTGCTTGAAAGCATCCTCTTTGCAAGAGGTGAGTGCAGAAGGGCAGATACGCTCTGACCCTGAGTCCGACGACGATTTCCAAAGGGAGGGCATGCAGCGGCCAGAGTTGACACCGTGTGCAGCATGGTTTGCCATGTCGTCGGACGCTGGTGAGCCTCTGGGTGAGGAACTTGCCACCAGCATAAATTACCAAGTCTCACATCAGCTACAGGAGCTGACAATGGATGAGACAGTAAGGAAGCATGAAGCCCCAATCAACTGTGGCCTGTTAAAGGTTCCTGTTGGGAACAGGAAGATTTGGGGCAAGATAGGCATACAAATGAGAGCCCAGGAGGAGGTGAAGCTCCAGCATATTTTTAAAGTTGCTGGCATCTGGCATAACGAGCTTTGCCAGGATGGTGGATGGAGAGGCCATGACAAAATTACAACAAAAGGTGTGGCGCTATTGTGGAGTGCCCACTTTGAGATCAACTGCCTCCGCAAGACTGCGTTTAGACCAACCATCAACCCTAAATATGCTTCACTCTGCCAGCCTGGCACAGAGCAACCGGCAAATCTACTGTTTGGCGAGGATTTCGCAAAGCAGGTGAAGGAGCTGGAGGAGGAGGCCAAGATGGTGGGCTTGATTAAGCAGCCAGCAGCCACATATCCACCACAGCGGAAGTATCCCTATAAGCGAGGAGACTGGTCCGGGCAAGGGACGAGTCCAGCTACGCTGCAGCGCAGTTGGCGTTCGGCTGTAGCAGCGCCAGGGAAGGTTTTGGTCTCCAAATCTGAGGAAGGACATTATTGCCATAGAGGGAGTGCAGAGAAGGTTCACCAGACTGATTCCTGGGATGTCAGGACTGTCTTATGAAGAAAGACTGGATAGACTTGATTTATACTCTCTAGAATTTAGGAGATTGAGAGGGGATCTTATAGAAACTTACAAAATTCTTAAGGGGTTGGACAGGCTAGATGCAGGAAGATTGTTCCCGATGTTGGGGAAGTCCAGGACAAGGGGTCACAGCTTAAGGATAAGGGGGAAATCCTTTAAAACTGAGATGAGAAGAACTTTTTTCACACAGAGAGTGGTGAATCTCTGTAACTCTCTGCCACAGAGGGTAGTCGAGGCCAGTTCATTGGTTATATTTAAGAGGGAGTTAGATGTGGCCCTTGTGTCTAAAGGGATCAGAGGGTATGGAGAGAAGGCAGGTACGGGATACTGAGTTGGATGATCAGCCATGATCATATTGAATGGCGGTGCAGGCTCGAAGGGCCGAATGGCCTACTCCTGCACCTAATTTCTATGTTTCTATGTTTCTATGTGAGATATCCAGCTCGAGGCCGGGGAAGATTGCCAGGTGGTAAGGACGTAAGTGGGTCTGGTGCTCATGTAGACAGATCTAATATGATACAATTAAATGTTTACCTCAGATATGTTTATACTGAAGGTTATTGAAGGGTATCGAATAAAGCTTAATGCAAATTCGGATTTACCCATGCAACATGTTTCAAAAAGGAGTTGGACTTCAGTATCACTGAACAATTGGAAGTTCAGGTAGAACTTGCAAGCTTATGTAATAAAGGTGTAATTGCTAACGCAGTTTACCAAAGCCATCAGTTTGTGTCCAATATCTTTCCCAGACCAAAAAAGAATGGGGGATGCAGAATTATACTGGACCTGAATAGTCTTAAACATTTTTGTACGGTATAGACATTTTAAGATGGAAATGTTTAAGGAGATCTTAAAGATCCGGATTCAGGGTCTGTTCATTTGCAGGATAGAAGATTTAAAATTCAGCTGGATGGGGCAATTATGGCAATACAATGCACTGCCTAATCGTTTGTCTTCAGCTCCTAGAGGAAACCTATTCTAGGCATGATGAGAATTCAAGGGCAGGTACTCATGGCTTAACTAGATAATATCTTGATTGTAGGACAATCAAAGGAAACAGCTGAAGCAGCAGTGGCAGTTGGTAAAAAACATTTTTTTTAAATTGGGCTTCATAAGCTATCCAGCGAAATCTAAATTAATACCTGTGACACAAATTGACTAGTTGGGTTCACAATAGACTTAATCAACATGATTGTGACCTTGCCCAGGCAAAAAAGGGTAGAGCTAATTAAGAGCTCTATCAAGTTAATTGCTGACACACAGCCTTCAATTAGCCAGGTGACGAGTCTGCTGGGGAAATTGCTGGCAGCATTTCCAGCAGTTCAATAGTGGCCACTTTATTATCTACAATTACAAAGGTCAAAGGAACAAGCACTGGGGATACATTGGGGTCATTATAATAGACCTATGCTTCTATCAATAAAGGCTGTTGCTGATGTACAATGGTGGATTCAGCATGTGTCCACTAGTAGTTCCAAAGTGTTATTGGACCAAGCTTCCATGATTTTGCAGACAGATGTCAGAGCACTTGGGTGGGGTGCTACTGATACAAGATCCAGCTGTGGAGACAGATGGACATTGCTTCTGCAAACATGGGTAATTAACAAAGGGTATTTTATGGACTCAAGGCTTATGGCACTAACAAAACTAGTTTGCATGTGCAGTGCCAAATAGACAACACTGCAGCAGTTGCTTATATGAATCACATGGGTGGAATCAAATCGTTATCATGTGACAGGTTAGCAAATAAAATTGGACCTGGAGTATGGATATTTGGATTGGAGCTATCTGCCAGGGAAACTTAATGTAGCACCAGATGGCAGGTCACGAAAATTCCGTGATAATACAGAGTGGATGTTGAACCAGGATGTGTTCAAGAACATAGTACTTCTATATGGAAGGCCAAAATATGTTTCATGGGCACCAGATCCAGGGGCAGTGGCAATTGATGCTTTTTCACTAAATTGGGATGATATGTTTGTGTACATTTTCCCACCATTCTGCCTCATAGCTCGGTGTTTGAAAAAATCAAGCAGGATGCCGCTTCAGGGGTTTTGGTGAGACCAAATTGCCCGATTCAACCATGGTTCCCTTTCATGTTACAGATAGCGATCCAACCTCCTTTTGCTGATTCCAAACAGTAGGAATTTGCTGGAGCATCCAGTAACGCGTTAAGTTCATTCGTTATGTGATTGTATTGATCTGTTAATTTGCAGGTTTTTAAGAATGCCTTACATTGGTCGAGGACTTTCTAGGCCAACGGTGGATATACTCACTGCAGCCTGGAGAAAGAGTACTCAAAAGCAGTATATGACTTATATAAAAAAAATGGGAACAATATTGTGTTCAAAAGAATATTCAATATGATACTGTAGTTATTGAAAAAGTGTTAGAGTTTTATCTACACTTTATTATGATGAGGGTCTTAGCTATAGTGCTATCAATACAGCTAGAAGTGCTTTGTCCGCATATCTTGTAATAGGTACACGGACACAAAGTATAGGTTCTCACCCTCTCATATCTAGGTTGATGAAAGGAATCTTTAATTCCAAACCGCCTAAGCCTAGGTATATGGTAATCTGCGATGTAAGCGTTGTTCTTAACATGCTTCGTCATTGGGTCCCTGTCACGTCTATAACTTTGTTAAAATTAACCATGAAATTGGCTATGCTAATGGCATCGCTGTCAGTACAGAGAGTGAAGACTTTGCCAAAACTTCAGTTAGATAGAATGGAAGTGACTACAGAGAATGTTCTGTTTTATATTTATGACCTGCTCAAACAAAGCAGGCCAGGTGTGACAGGATTTAAGATTATGTTCTCAGCATATCTTACAGATCCATGTTTATGTGTAAGCACACATTTCTTACATTACATTGAAGCCACAAGGGCTTTAAGACAAGAAGAAACAGGATTATTTGTCAGTTACAAGAAGCCAACATAAAAGAGTGGCAGTTCAGACTATCTCAACGTGGTTAAAGCAAGAGTTGGTTCAGGCAGGAATTAACATTTATGTGTTTACATCTCATTCCACTAGCGCAGTAGCAACAGCCGCGGTCAGGGCGATGGACGTTCCCATCGACCATATGTTAAAAGCCGCAGGTTGGAAAAATGAACTTGTGTTTCAGCAATACTACCATCGGCCGATTGCCGATGGAGGGCTGTTTGCCCACTCAATATTGAGTGCTGTTGCTATTGTTTAAAGTCTGTTTTCAAAACTGTTTAATTCTGTTTCGTTTGTTGCCCCTAAATTAAGAGGGTTTATTGGTTGTTTTATGACCAAAAATAAAACTGTTTTGTTTTTGCATGATATGCAATGTCATGTTTACAGCATTATTGATGATACTAAGAGTCAATCGATGCAGTGAGAAGCCGGGATTTTGATCTGCGGCATAAAAATCGCAGAGCTTTAAAATCTTCACGTAGTCACTCACGTGACTCCGAAGTAAAATAGTAAGATTAAACGAGAACTTACCAGTTTGAAGTTTGATCTTTATTTTATGAGGAGTTACGTTGGTGATTACGTGCCCGCCACGCCCAACCCTCTCTCATAGAAAAAAGGTCATAATGGTAGTTCTCATGTTGATCATCTTAATATGTTACTTCAATTATGGTGTTGGCTGTGATTTCATACCACTGCTTTGAAGATTGACGCGCATGCGCCCTGACGGGTCTTCTTCACGTAATCACCAACGTGACTATTAGAGCCACGATGGATACGTAGCGTTTCCCTTCAGAGTGGAGATTAGTATAATGCAAAGCGGAATCAAGAATTACCTCGCAGACCTTTGACAGACTACATGTCTAAACCTCATGGGTGCATAACACAATTTGTTGGATGCACCACTCAATCAGGAGTAGTGGTATTGAGAAACTATGGATTATTATAAAACATTGTTGATTGACAACATAACCTGCAGGTCAGAAAAGTTATAATATATTGCAGACAAGCGTTCTGCTGGTAACTATCAGTCCCAGAGAAATGGCAATGAAGATTCCAATGAACCAGTTACTCTGGTAAATGAGGAGAATAAACCATATGTTGAGAAAAACTTCAACTACTTATTTCTATTGCCCAGTCTGAACCTCTCACAGATGATGAAGCAGTGCTTCTCTGGTCACTATGACTCGTATAGTCAGCCAGATTCATGATGGTCTACCCTGATCCAGGATAACCATACTGTTCCTACTTGGAACTTACAGAGGTTACTGTGTAAGTCACCTTGCCAATGTCTCTACATCAACCTGATGTTATCCCAGAGACAGTGAAAACGCGACTAGACAGCTCATGCTGGTAGTAAACCTTAAGGTAGTAAACCTTAAGCTGGACTGACAGACTGTTCCATTTCGGAGATTACGGAGGATAATGATGAGACCTACTTACCAGCGTCTCTAACCCTAGGTCGCTTACCTTTGTTGGAGCTTCAGCGAAGTTCCATTTGCAGACTCTGTCCATCATGTTTGTCATTTCTGTTGGATAGCTGATTCTGCAGGCCAACTTCTCTTGTAGTGGCTAGTCCGTCCCCGATGGAGCAGCAATTTTAGAGGGAAAAAACCAACATTTTCCCTCATGCGATTGTCGTACATCATGCATTAAAGCATGGGATCCCGGCACATAGTCATATTCGGGGTCATGTTTGGAGTTAGTCCGTACTGACCTTTGACACTCTCAGAGTGGGAGTAAAACATCACGCATTAAAGCATGGGATCCCGGCAGATGGTCATGTTCGGGCTCCTCTCTTGGAGTGGGAAAATTGCACCTTGAACCAGGTGTTACCATCCGTATGCCTTGAACTGTCTGTGCATGCTTCTATACCGAGCATATTTTGCGACACCATCTCCGATAGTCTTTCGGGTGGGAGGAAAAATGTGAACCTTGAAACCAAGGCAGCTGCAGGCATATGACTTGAACTGCCTGTGTATGCTTCCGTAATATGGGGCATAATATACATGGCTCCATCTTCATACATCCGAATGGGAGGACTTATGCAAACCTGAACCAGGAGCTGCTTCAGGCATGTGTGCATATACTTTAGCACCATCTCCATCACTACGTTCAACCGAGTGGGAAGAAATTGCGACCCTGAACCAGGCGTTGCTTCAGGCATATGTGCATATACTTTAGCACCATCTTCACCACTCCGTTCATTTGAGTGGGAAGAAATTTGCAACCCCGAACCAGGAGCTGGTGCCTGACATGCCTTAAGACAGAGCATTCCTTGTGTTATAATTTGATTCATCAGATGTTCGTGATTGAGACAAACCCCAATCTTGTCTGACATAGATGTCCCAAGACTTGGCACTTTGCCCCGACTTGGGGTTGTCAGGTTGCTCCCTTCAGCAGCCGCCAAGACTAGCTGTGCAGATCGATGCTCTGTTGGTATCCTCATTTACCAAACAGGCTGCATGTGCTAGTGACTCCGTCCTGCTCCCTTCCAGTGCCAACGCAGTATACAGGGAAGGACTGGAGCACCTCTGCCCCCATATGCCAGACCGAGTGGGAGAAATGCTGGAAACCTGCCAGGTGTTTGTCATCAGCAATGACGTTTACATGACTGAAAAACCCTATCCCAATTAAATCAGAGATTTGATCACTTTATTGATATGAATAAAGTTGGCGTCTTTTGGAAAGGAATCTTACAGTCCCCTCTGATGAGCGGAAATTACCGTGATGCCACCAGGTGTAGCTCCCACAGGTGACTGATAGGCACAGCTCAACAAGGCTTCCCAAGCCAGGGGCTCTGAACTGCCATGGCAGTTCCAATTCCACTACACCTTTAATTTTTCTCTTTTAAAACATAAACTAAATTGGCATGATAATACATATTTATGATATTGCCAAAAAATAAAACCTGAACTGATATTATAAATCAGAGGATACCAGCACAATGGTGCAGCTGGTAGAGCTGATGCCAGAGACCTGGACTTACAGCACCAGATCCAGGCTTCGCTCCTGACCACAGATACTGTGTGGAGTTTGCAGCTCATAAGATGTATTGGCTATGATAGTCACAAACGTGAACCTGTGACAACTATTATAAATGCCAACTTTATTATAGCAATACATTAAAAGAATATACTATATTTGCTATAACATAGCTGTAGCAGCAACTCAGCTACAGCATGCTGAACTTACCCAAGCGGTATTTAAAAAACTCACCTGTAGTAACATCCGCAATTTATGAATGTAAGTTCGCTGAATTTGTAACTCTGGCTGCCTGCTCCCGAGAGGAGCTGTGATGTCGGCAGCCTCTATAATTAGGGCCATCTGCTGAAGACTATAACGGCTACAGCCGTAAACCCAGTTTCAAACGAGCCTGTCGGCTCTGAACTGGGTCGTCCCTG